>OY292471.1:3750000-5000000 GCA_958496255.1 Camptogramma bilineatum | reverse complement strand
TTTGCTAGGACTAAGAGAAAACTGATTTATTTCAACTTAAGTGACATGTTGACATATCAACGTACTGTATCTGAAATGGTATACAATGTTAAAAGCTTCTGCCGAATCATTCATTTTAAAATCTCTATTTTTTTTAATGGTTTGAATGTGTTTTAGCTACTTTGGCCATCGCTGCCTTTTCCGGATTGTGTATTGGCGCTTCAAGAGTAGTATACTGGTGGATATACGGCTTACCTGTGTTTTCTATTATACTCTCATCTGCTGACGTAGGATTCCTGCTTTCGTCTGTCGTGTTATACGCAGTACCAGGTATTATTTTTTTTAAATAACACCCAACTTTCGCATACACTGTCTTGCCAAGTTTCGCATACACAATATTGCTCTCTAAATATGATATGCAATATTGCTCTCTAAAACAGGGAATCTGTGTCGTAAGCCTCAGACACTACGAGTACTATGGTACCAGAACCAACACCCATTTAATCAAATAACATTTTTTTTTAAAGTGAAATAACATTTTGATTGTTTTACCATTATTTCACTTGAAAATCGATGCTAATTCTAAATTAATTCTTCCTTGATCATAGAATATATTGTTTTCACTACTAACGGTCAGTGTGTTAACGAATTTGCTTACTGTAGTAAAATACTTGACAGTTTTAGTATGTATAGGAGTAATGTCAAATATCTAACCACAGTAAGCACAAATAGATATAATATTGAAACTGGACGTAAGAAGTTTAACATTATTTCATTACTTATGTTCTGTGACTTATGCTTGGATTAAAATAACCACAAATGCGTCACCCTTTGTATTATATACCTACTATTAACATTTTGTTTGTTTCAGATGATTGGACGGAAATGTTTAACCTAAATCTTGATCTTAACTTCTGGACACTCTTTGTACTTATAATATCTTTAGTCACCATTATCCTTCTATCAATAAACTTCATAGCCAACTTAATATCTTGCGCGATCATCGGCGCATACGCAACTATACTCCCTGTTGACTACTACTTAGGGTCGCAAATGAAATACATCTTGATCAATATTGAGAGGAGGGCGACAGTGAGCAATTTTAGTAAGGCTCTGAAAATGCAGACTTTTCAGTGGAAAGGTAAGTTAATAAATAAATAAATAAAACTCGAAAAAATCAGAATCTTGGATGTGGTACAAGATTCTGAGGTTCCAATAGGATACGTTAGGATGCGGGGAGGTGTTATTAAAAAACTTTAATATTATTTCCAAGCAATACCCTTTTTAAACGATTGTGAATAATACATACTTTACCAATCTGTTGTGCCGACCCTACAGTTGTCGCAATGGATCTAGGCATTCGTGAAGTTAGGCCTTTCGTTGCGCAGTGGAAAATTTTGTAAGAAATAGTTGCACTGCACATCGAAACGGCTAACTTTGCGAATGCCAAGATCCGGTGGAAGAAGTGTACATAGTAGGCTAAGAACAGGGAGATGATAATGATGACTAACGTTGCTACGAAAATAGACAGACATTATGCCTATTTATTTGTGGTTTTTGTGTATTTAAACTACTAACACTCAAAATACTTGTTCCCAAAACATTTTTGTAAGTTTACCCAGAAAATTATGTCCAAAAAGGGACTGTTATTTTGAAATAGATACTAATCCATTCGTGTTTGTAATGTGTCGTGATGTCACTCGAATTCATGGAATAAAATGAGTAGGTACGTCCGCATCGGCGTTATCGTAAGGAAAAAGTGAAAATATGCAACTAACGCGTAGCAACAGCTTGTTTATGCCTCATTTTACTACATTGTATGGAGATTGATAAAAGCCTGGAGAAACAAAGTGGCTAAATTAAAAATTAAAAAAACCGCCGTCTATGTTATATAAGCTGAGCAATTTTCTGCACTCTCGAGGTGCATCTCTGTTCATAACTCCGAAGATCCTCGACAGATCCTTACCAAATTTTTGTGGAGCCAATCGAAAAGTATACCCTTTCAAACAAAAAAGAGTTTTTCAAATCGGTCCAGGTGTTTTCGAGTAATCGCTGAAATACATGATAAAAAAGCACAAAAAAATATTCGGACGAATTGAGAACCTCTTCCTTTTTTGAAATCGGTTAAAAATTGGCTACTCGAAGTCCTAATTCCACAGAGACGAAGTCGCGAATATCTGCTAGTTACACAATTAAACTACTATGTTACACATTATTTAACACACGGGAATTACGTAAAAATATCGTCGATTTAGAAATAATAGCGTGTATTAAATAATGTCTAGTACAACTCACGAAAGTTTTGAAAGTGAAATACTATGTTACAGACTGGTTCCTACTATTCCTCTGGCTGGGCATGTCGGTTTCTGGGTTTGTGTACCAGTACCACCAAAACAGGGGCCGGCCGCCCTTCCCCCCGCCTCCCCGCAGCGTTAGGGCGGTGCCAGAGGAACCGGCGCCGGTGGCTGGACCTAGTCGATACAGGTAACTTAGTTCATAAGGCTGCGTTTCCATTGACGCGGAGTTGGGTGGAGCGGTGCTTAGCGGTGCATGAATTGACCAATCACTATGCTTGAAATCTCTGCTCCGCTTCAATGGAAACAGCACGAGCGGAGCGGGGCAGAGCTGAACGGATATTCATATAAAATAAACGAGGTGATGCGGAGCGGAGGACAGCGGGGCGGTGCGTTGCGGAGGGTAGCTAGGAGAGCGAAGCGGTGTTCTGCTTCAGTGGAAACACTCACCACTTTTCACCGCTATTCTCCGCTCATCTCCGCACAGCTCCGCGTCAATGGAAACGCAGCCTAAGGGGCAAACGTACATACAGTTGTTCTATCTCACGAAGTCCGTTTGGTCTTAATTGTGTGTGTAGATGCACATGCACGTTGTTTCTGTGTGCGTGGGCCGATTCTGAGTGCTCCCGAGCTTACGCACACAGAAACAACGTGCATGTGAACACACACACAATGAAAACCAAACGGACTTCGTGAGATAGAACAACTGTAATACCAAAATGATTTAAAATTTGAACATTATTTTTATCACTTTATGTTATTATCTGGACTAAGGCAGTATTTATTAGTATGGCAACGCGTGGTACATCGCACGAGTCGAAAATAAAACAATTGCACTATGCGCTCTACACGCGCCATTTGTTATTGCAGCAAGCACGTGAGATTGTATTATCATCGCTAGCAATTCATAATTAGTTTGTAAAAAAAAACTAAATAGGAACAAAGTCATTAGTAGGTAGGTACTGTTATTTTATCAGTGACATTAACCGTTCGTTGCAGAGTCTAGTTTTTACGGTTTCTTCGAAAAAAAGCGCTCGTGGCGTGACTTGCTTAGACGGTCTTGATTGATCGTTGAAGTTAAGCAACGTTGTGCGCGGTCACTCTTATGATGGATAACCGCAAGTGGTATTACGCTTCCGTGCTTCGGGGGGCACGTTAAATTGTCAGTCCCGGCCTTTAAGTCGTTAAGCCATGACGGAGGCCTTTAGACGGCCTAAAAACTCCGTCACCAGAGTTGGCCACTTGCTCATACGAACTTACTTACGGTTTCTTCATGTTTCTAGCTATGAGCATTCTAAAAAATATTTTTTAACACGTTTCTTTCTGTAATTTCAGGAGAAGTTTAAACAACGAGAATGGAGTTCGTTCATTACCATACTATTTCAACGAGCGGACGCCATTGCTGGAACAAGAGTGATGTACCAAAACAGTGAGGCTTATTAAATTATATTACTTCAAAAATATATTTTCTAATAATATTTTTAGAGAACACTATTAAATATAAGTATGGAATCTAATTTCGATAAACAAGCATAGAAGTGAAACTCCCAATCCTACCATCATACTATCTTGGCCACAAGCGAAACTTGGCTTCTAAATCTCGCCAAATACGCTTCACGCCTCCCCATAACGCTGTTTTTAATCCGAGAGGCTCAATTAAACCAATAATGTATTTGCTAAATATTTTTTACTTGGCAAATAAATGAATATGTTTGCTTTCCGTTCTACGACTATTTAAAACTCAAGTCGGGAAGATATACAATTCAGATGATTTTAGACTTAACGTATTTTTTTGCTCATAGCTTGTTCTTTGTTCGCTTGTAAACGCGCGCCCTGCATCTTGTGTGACCACAAACGCGCTTATAAGTGAAAAAACAAGCAGAAAAATCGCAAAACTATATTTGCCCTTGGAATGTCACTTCTATATTATTGTTTATTGACCTTATGTATTAGTTGCGCGTTCAAGTTTGAACTCATTGTAGGTTAATGGCTCGATTCATACCAAAGTTATCTAAGACAAACAAATACTATTTTTAAATACATTTCGTTAAAAAAATAGACCAGCTGGGATATTTTGTTTCACACGTAAAGTCGCTAACTCGGATTCGTTTAAACAAAAATAGTTTTTTACGATGAATACTTTGAAATGGTAGAAGATGGTTGAAAAAAGTGGTTGAGTAAAATATGTGAAGTAATTTTGCACTAAATAACTTAAAAAATCGATTTTTTGGAACGAATCCGAATTAGCGACTTTACGTGTGAAATTAAATATCCCAGAAGATTAAATTGGTCTGTTTAATTATTGAACTGGTTTTATTGGGACTTTTTGAAAATAGTCATTAATATTTAATTAGATAATTAGTCTTGTAAGTCCAAAGTTATTAAGGTGATAATGTCGAGGAGTGAAAGTAAATAAGACTAACTTAAATACATAATAGAGGCTTAAGAAGATATTTTTTATCAAATGTAATTGTTACCAAAAATCAAAGCATGACATACTTTTTTGATAGTTATTGATACTAGTGAAAAGTTTAGACTGAAATATTTAGAATAAGGATATGGTGCTCGACTTAAATTACCTACTATTAAAGTTGTAAATGTTATTGCAATTTAAAGATAGTTTAGAAGTGATTTTGTATCTCAAATGAAGTCAGTGGTAATTAAATATTTTATAATATAATTTATGTTTGAGCATGTAAGTATAATGCACAGCGCACACCATAGGTACTTTGTTAATATTAATAAATAATTGATGCCAATTTGTTGATTTTGAATGATTTTCTTTCTCATTTACATAGAAAAGAGATTGAATTATTAAAATAATTGGTTAAAATGCAATGTATTTAAATTATCTTCCAGTTTTTCTAATAAATCAAAAATTACAATACTTATGTTTTTCTATTTATTTAATCAAAGATTTTTAATTTGGAGTTATGCAAGCGAACCCAAGGGCGGAAGCTAGTGTCATTTAAAACGAATAAAACATTTGGTGTGTATTCAACCACTATTAATTTACACCCAGATTATACGAAACGCAATCAAACGAAGGGGACAGACAGACAATCTAAGCCAAATTATAACCGTTGATAATCTACTTTTGTTGACTACATAGACAATAGAGTGCGACACGAATGCGTACTTTTTAAGTACAAAGAGAAAAAAACGAATTTAAAAATTGAAAATAGTTTTTAAGTTTTTTTGAGGGCTTGATTCGCCACCTCGCTATTAGTTACTTCGTATAAGTATAAGTAATACTACGTAGTATTATTATCTACTCTATGGTAATACGTTACTTGGCAAATAAAAGCAATAGCTCACTATAAATAACAGGCTGGCTATATGTGTGTAGAATTCTAATAATAAATACCTATATAAGTAGTATAACATAATTACTTGTACTTACCATGTATATCTGCGCAGTTTGTTTCAGCTTGTAGACAGATAAATTCGTATGAAGTTATGATAATCCCGAGTAGAGTCGGCGTCAGCACTGAAGTCCGATAGACGCAGCGCTGCAGAACTAGGTTAGGTAAAAAATACTAGGTAATTGTCCAAATAAGGCTTGAACAATAATATTTATGCAAGTTTGTATCTTCTTTAATTCTACACACCAGAACAACTGAACGACCGTGACTAAAAGAGCATATAAAGTAAGTATCTAAATAAAACAATTAGTTCCCGCTTTTGCCGTAGAACTTGAGTGCTGACGCCGACTCTAAAGTATCAATGGATACTACTCCAGTAGGCCTAACATGCGCAACATAGAGAGTCGAGAAACGAGATATCTCGGTCGGTTAATTAAACAGTTCGACTGATCAAGATATCTCTCTTGATGTTGCGCATGTTAGGCCTACAACCACAATAGTGCTCAAGCACCATCAAAATTAGTTTAGCTGTTACGGTGATTTCATAAATATACCGCATTAAAAATAGTGAAACCTTAAATATTTTTTATAACATTTCTCGAATCATTCGTTTAAATTCACTCTGCGGTCCAAAGAGTTTGCATAAAAAACCTTTTTTAAGCTATAATCCGAATAGCTACATCCCTCGACTATTGAAATAGGTCTATCTTTATAATGCCTACAATACGACACATTTAATCCCATCCTATTGTGCCCGCCCCTTGCAAAATATTGGGGTGTGCGAGTCACGCGAGTCATCACATAAAATTAATAGTATGGCCAAAATAAAGGATCATTTTTATTCATGTTTTTATGTGTGGTAATATTGAGGAATTTTGTTCTTATAGAAACACCAGGATAGAAAGTAGTTTATGAGTTCAGGTCATAAATATATTCTAATTTTCATTAAAATCCGTTCAGTAGTTTTTGCGTGAAAGCGTAACAAACATCCATACATCCAAACAATGTGTGGCATACATTATTATATAGGAGTGAAGGTCAGTCTATTAAAAATACAAAAGTAATGATTAATGCAATATTTATTAATAAATTTCACTGTAATCTCCCCAATCTATTCATCTTAAATACAATAATAATTTACATTACACTTAAAATTCAATCTAAAACGTACAATTTAAACTCCTATACCGACCATATTGCATTTTTTTATATTTATAATGAAAATATAATATGTATATTGCAATGTACAGTTTGTGATTGATAACTTGTGCCAAGTAGGTAAGCACCATGTATGTTACAAAGAAAATCTTATGGGCTATTTGTATACAACTTTGTACATTTCGATTTAGGTCAGAAAATTATGTGTACACAACCAATTAATGAAATAACCTGTTAAAGTTTAATTAATTAAATTAATCACAGCAATGATTTGAAATGATTGAATGATCGCGCCACACTTATGGTCTCGTTTTATATATGTAAATATTTAGTTAGTAAGTACGTAGGTACCTATATTGTATAGTTTTATCCACAGTTTTATCTGATAAAATAACTACAGTTAAAGTAAATTGGTGGTTCATGCAACCAAAAAGAATGATGCGACCATTGTTATTAATAAATAAAATTGAAATTTCCAATACAAATATTGTAATTGAGAACATGGCGTTACAAACGTCATCTATATTGTAATATACAATTTGTATCGCAATAATACAAATATGATTATTCTGTTTGTCAATTTGTAAGCGAACACAAGGGTGTCAGTCAGCAAACGGCCGTAACGAAGCTCATTGCCACATTTTTCCCGTACAGATTAATATTTTTGCACCCCTATTGCATACATCAAAGGAATAAAGGGGTGAAATGTGTTTGCGTGGGGCGAAACACTCAATTAATACAAAATGTTGGCACAATTTACTTTCAGAACTTCCTCTACCCGACAACAGATGGCGCGCTGATATTCACAAATGCTTTAAAACTAGTGACCACAATGAGACAGGCACAATGTACCAAATTATTTACAAGAAACGAAAACAGACAGGCTACCATTTCCTTTTTGCTCTAATTGGTTTTGCTTAGAAATGGTAACCTATCAGTTAACGACATCACCGTGTAAGATTCTTACCACTAGGTTTGAACATCATCAGTTGCCTTAACTAGAACACAGAAATATTTTTACAAAACGATTTACACTTCACATTTACGACACAGAATTGTTTTCTTGCAATTCTCCCGCCAGCTCGTGGCCGGCGGTCATGTTTATCGCGTTCATAGACAACAAGTGAGAGTCAGTGTAGTTGTGCGGATCGCCGCTAGATGGCGAGTCTTGCACACTCGGGTTCTCAGGCATCAAAAGGCGCGGGAACCCGAAAAGCTGCGATCACTGAAGTCGACCCCAGTAGTTAGACGCGAGGTCGGGCCCCTGCGAAGGTATTTGGACTGGCACGCTCACTCCCGCTGATATTACACCTATGAAACAAAGAGGGCGACGTCAGTGAAATTGCACATTATTAGATGTCGCGAGGGTGGGCTATATTCGTTTATTGTTTATTACTGGTTTGATTAAACTTGCTTTTCTGATGGTGCGTGTCGTAAAAAACATTCGTAAATCATTTTAACTATGTGAAAATTCTTGGTTAAAAGCAATGCAGAGTGTAATGAAACATTGATGTGAAAAGATACAAATAATCCAAGAAGGAATAAACTATAGATACAACGATTAATCATAGAAGAAAGTTTATATTATCGTATCATATTCGAAAAAGATATTCCTTGTCAAAATAAGATCTTATACGCTTACTAGAATTTGAAAAACTTATAAGCAATTGACTTTTGGAAAGTTTTCGATTTCACAAAATTATCTTTACATCCATCAATCTACCAATGGCTACCAACCCACACAAGCATATGTCCAGTCAATCAAACCAGCATGTTAACATCCAACGAGAAACCCATTAGGTACCATCTATCGGCCCGGCCATATGCCTAATAGGATTCAGATTGCGTTCCGTTTATTACACACAAATTCACACAATCGCGTTATCGGCGTCTCTCTGCCTCGTCGTACCTTTTAATACTGGTTTAATGATTTCTAAGTATAAATACCATGTCATATAAGTACCTAGCTGACGATCGTAAGGCTTGGAAGATGATGACACCTTTGCCCAACAATGACAGCAATATCGGTTGAAGAAAAATACTAGCTGGAGCAAAAATATAGATCTCTACTTGTTAAAAATCAAGAGAATCTTAGAAAACTTGAAGACCTTAAAAATCTATAGTGTGGAATCATTGTTAATAAGTAGGTAGGTACTGCAAGTTCCAAATAATTTGTTAAAAATCCATAAGCATTGACAAAATTTTAAATAGGTAAGTATGCCTTTAGTAAGTAAGGTACTCGTAAGTATGACGATCTGCGAAAGGCTGCCGGCACAAGTTGGATGCGTCAAGCTGAAGACAAAGCGCGACAGCGCTCATTAGGGGAGGCCTATGTCCAGCAGTGGACTGCTATATGCTGATGATGATGATGAAATATGCCCTTATACGAAAACGTATATTAACAGCCAACAAATCAGTGTTGTTCTCTTTTCCCAAGTCAATAGCAACATTTTTCAAACGTGGTGATCTCACTCTTTTTTCGATAACAGTAGGTAGGTATCTATTTCCACGCGGTAGCTCTAAGCTATGGACATATATCTCACGGGTATAAATGGCTTGCTACTATTAACGTTTTCCGGTCGGAACCGGAAAAAACCGGTAAATACGTTGAAAACCGGTTTTCTATACGAAATTGTGCAGTAGGTATAGCCATGACGTTGCGATGATGAGCCAGCCGCCTATTTGATGCCGCGCTTTGAAAGGGCTAAATCGGTTTATGAGGGCTGTTATAGAATGTGAGGTGCCGGCATTCAGAGCCAACAGAGCATTTGTTTTTACGATAAAGGCAAACGATTCAAACAAAATGCTACGCTGCGATGTTCCTTGAATTTTGGATTCTATTTGTACCTACAGTTATGGAAAGGTATTAAACGAACGTAAAAACAAAACGTGTTTGTATTCCAAACGTAATGGTTTACTTATTTTGTAATATAATCCAGGTTATTATTCATATTACCTTATACTGTCCCATTGCTGGGCGAAGGTCTTCTACCGAGTTTCCAAATTTTCGGCTAAATTAAGTTAAGTACCTACCTCAAATTCGAAATAAATGTTCAGTAACTTACATCGTCTATCTACAACTGCTTCGCTTCTACAACTGATATTTTCATTGTTTTCAATTCTGAATTATGATGCCTACCAATATGTTTTTCTTGTATACCAAAAGCAGCATAATAACAATAATCTATCGACACAGCTATTAGCCACACTAACCCTTCTATAGGGGCTGCGTGCGGGCGCGCGATAACACCCGTTCAGGAGACTGGAGGCATGCTTACATTCATTACTCGTTATTATCGCCACTAAACAGCTCCGGGGAGACCCGTTTAGTCAATCGTCTGTGTCTGCGAGCTTGTTTATGGTAGCTATCGTTTTAAATTGACGGTTTCTGAACGACGCGGTGGCTGTCAAAGTTCATTTATAAAATAAATAAATTAATATTGCTGGACATTTCACACAACGCCATCTAGCCCCAAACTAAGCAAAGCTTGTACTATGGGTACCAGATAACCAGTTATCACTTTTTTTTTGTAAATACATAGGTACTTATAATACTCGTAGGTACTTTATAACACCCAGACGCAGAACAAACATCTATGTTCATCACACAAATGTTTGTCCTGGATGGGAATCGAACCCACGACCTACACGCGCAGAAGGCAGAGCTACTACCAACTGAGCTAAGAGGCCAGTCGTTCCATTCGAAAATGGAGTAGCTCTGTGTGATTTGCTTAGAACCTTGGATAGTGCGATGCTGCTTGTACATAGAAGGCCTTTTCAATCCTTGTGTGTATCCTAGCAGGCTTACAAAAAGCTTTTACGTAAATTATTAATCTTCAAAAATGATGGAATGAAAAATATCGAGAACTCGCTAAAATACGTAAAAGACCGCGAGCCAAAAAGCGAAAAGTAGAACAAATCCGCGTTATTTAATACCGCACGAAGCTGGAAATGCGCCCGTCGAAAGAGCGCAAAAGAGTAAATGAAACGAGAGCGTGCATTTTGAATTGTGAAAAACTCTTTTGTTCGCGGTCCGTGGTGGAAACTCGGCAGCGAACAATGCCGCGAAACGCCCCAAACAACAATAATTCATACCGCTTTCCGCCACCTACGGCTAAAAATGTCCGCCGCGTGATATATAATATCAAATGGAAAAGTTACGGCTTTTTAAAACAATGGCAGCGGCAGCGCCTCGGTTTATTCCCTCTCTGAATAATAAATCTGGATTTTTCTGTTTATGTATTTATGCTTTCGAGGAATGATCGCTGCCGCAGCGATCGAATGCGATCAGGGTACGCCGCACACTAAATGATTTGAATCGAGGTTTCCATTATTTTGTAACTGAATCGTTCGATATTCAAAATCAATTTAAAAGCCATTTGTAAAGAACAGACAACGGCAAATCCAATCGGGAGATGAACTTCTATTTTTCCTTTTTCCCTCCTTTTTTGTTTTCCCGGCATGTCGCGGTCTTGCCAGGCGCCCCTTGCTCTTGACTCAGCGTTTTTTACATTTTATTGCGAAAGTTGGTAAATATTTTCTGAAGGCCTCTCATCTCTATTTTGTCGATGTTGTAATGGTTAGTCGTAGACATAACATTTTCAGACCGCGCGTTTTATTTTAACTAATTTTTATTTTCCGTTTTATGAAATACCGTCGGTGTTGTAATGAATAACTCTGTCTTAACCTAATCCCGCTTTATGTAGGTAGGTACTTTATCCCTGATGAATAGAATACGTACATAGATAAATAGCTATGCCTACATTACTGTTTTGAATGGCTTGCACGCATATTAGCAGGATTGGCTCATATCTAAAATAAGTTCCGAATCCACGTGAAGAATTTACTCACACGATGTAGGTAATGTTAACTCTCGCACTCACACAAAAACGTTTTTTTTACTAATAGTAGGTAGGTACTCACCAGTGCCTCCCGTTGCTTGAGGTTGCGAATACGCTGGATGCTGCTGGTGCGCTGCCGGCGCCCGTGAGTACCCTCCACTACCGAGCACATCACCAAACATGTAGGGGTACCCTCCTTCTCGTTGCTGCAGGCACGATGACGTCAGACCACCCGACATCGAACTGTCAGAAAGCGCACTGTCAATACACCGCAAAATGCAACAAATTAAAAACAAAAAAAATGTCTATGGATAGACGCTTCCGGTCATTGGTCCTTCTAGACTTCGAGAATTATTTGTTGGAATTTGTTTTGCGGCTCAAGTGGCCAAATAAAAACATTGATTATTTATTTTAGTTTTCGAAAATCGATCTTTCAAGGTTAAATAGGGTTATTTATGAAGTTATAAAAAATAGGTAAGTGCTGAAAATGGTAGACTATAATTTTGGAAAATCAAGAGTAGATAAAAGAAACGAGTAAAACAACAGATGTAGGTACCTACATTGCTTAGGTAATCCACAAAGTGTGCCAAAGAAATGAGCAAATTATTCATAGCCGGAGCTAAACTAAAGAGAAAACTTCGTCAGTTAATTTACTCGACAAAAGCGAAAACTCGCAGTTCACTATTAAAAATCAATTCAAGTGGAAAGCCGACCTTCGGCGGGAACTTGGATCGTCTAGGTGCAATGGCGGGAAACAAGGAACAAGAGACCTTTGCCGCTCGATTTCACGCGCAATTCAATTAGTGTCGCTGCTCCTTGATAGATGGCGTTACAAAACATTGTATCATCTATCCTTTGATCATCTTCGCTATTTTCATACGAGACGAGACGGAACTTGAAGTTTTCAATTAAGTAGGTACAAAATCAAGTTGATGGTTCATGATGGGCCTTAAATTTTTTATTAATAAAATAAAGTACCTACTTACCTAACGTAATTTTAGCGTTAGGTAGGTACCTACAACTTATTTTAGTGACGATTTTTTTTCAATTTTTTGAAGTTACCTACCTACCTACTATCTAGTCCCCCATGGAAAATTAAATCATCTGAGCAGCTCACTGTGACCATATTATTGCATTAAATGTGCCAAAATCTAAGCTCAATCGGATAACTACCTTGAATTGAACTGGCTGCCTATCATGAGCTTTATATGCGATCCATTTTATGACGCTGACGAAATATCAGAACCTAAACATGACCTAAACTGAATTGTTAGATAAAGTTTCGTTCACTCAATACGTACCATGACCGTTTAATACGCGTTGAGTTTGTTCACTTTTGTGTCAAAACTCTCCCTTATAGCTTCTAAACTGAATTGCTTACTAAGAGGTCATGATAGAGCTAGAATAGAGTAAGAATAGTTTACAATGAAAAACATTGCAAAATAAGAATAAACACACTTCTTTGCACTGAAAAACAGGGTGTCAATTCTAGTACCTACTTACCTACCGAACTTTTTACCAACCTCAAGCAAAACCTCAACTAAACCTTAGATTTTCGACTGTTTCCTATTCTACTAATGACAAACGACTGTTGTGGTGAGGTTTTAGCTAAGGTTTGGACTTTGGTAGAACACATTTTTGAAAAGCTATTCCACTATTCACCAAAAAAACGCAGCGGAATGATTGACGTTGTCATCTAGAAGAATAGGAAACTCCCACAATTTTTTTTAGGATTTTATACGATAGGTTATATCGTCAAATAACCGTAACAAAAATTCCAGCGCCGAAAAACTAAAATTTTATACTTAACAAAAATAATTTTTATTTACTAACATTTTCATGCACTTGAAACGGACGTGACGTCACAATCCACAGCAATTACACGCGCTTGTAGGTAGAAAAAAAAACTTTCTGTCATTTATCATATATAATAGTTTGAAGGAGTGTGACGTCACAGCACATGTGACAAATAGCGTTGCGTTTCAAGTCTTATGAAATTCCCACTATATTTTTGCACTTTTTAATTATTAATTTCTAAGCGAAAATGAAATAATATTAAAAAATAATTACACACACATAATTCTAAAGCCATAATGTTCGTAGAAAAATACGTTTAACCCGCTTTTGAATCAGACGCATATTGCCTATTGGGGGGCTGTTCCATCTACCTACCTATAAGTATCACCCATCGTCGCGATGGGCTGCGGTATGGGACTGTACATGGAGTTGAACCCCCCATTGAGGGGCAGCCGGGGGGCGGGGGGAGCGGGGGGCGACGCAGCGGGGGCGTCCCTCCTCTGACTTCGGAGCTTCTCTTCTCTCCGCCATTTCGCTCGTCGGTTGGAGAACCAGACCTGTGGAGGAAGATACCGTTAGGTTTATCTTGTCTAACACTTGCAACTTGGAGTTCATAACAGATTCTGTTATTAACCGACTTCAAAATAAGGGAGAGGTTCTCAATTCGTCGGAATATTTTTTTGTGATTTTTTTAATGGAACATAAGTAGGTAGGTACATTAAAAACCACACTGATTAGGTACCTACTCGAAGACGCCTGGCTGGACTGATTTGGAAAATTCCTTATTTTATACTTTCCGACTGGTGCCATAAAAATTTGGTGAGAATATGTCGAGGATCTTCGGAGTTATGAACAGAAATGCACCTCAAGCATGCAGAAAATTAGAGACTTTGACCTACTACCTACTAGTCAAATACTATTGCGGTTTTGAATACCAGGTGACTCGAGGATATAAATTATTTAATGTACCTACCTACCTAGGTTTATACATAAGTACCTACTTAGATACTTAAACTTAAGTTTTACAGTTCTTTATTTATTTGCCTCTCAAATATGTCGAAACTTGCGATAAAATGCTAAACACTTTAATTTATGTAACGTGTAAGGTAGGTACCTACCTACCTACTAAGTGAATTATTGTGCGCCATACCCGCCAATGATTAAAGCCTTAATAAAGTTAATACGAGGTAATTATGATATTAACTTAGCGTGGTTATGACACGCCATGCTTATTAGTATTTTTAATATAAGTATTAGCTATTGCTCGCAGCAGGCGCGGATCCAGCCCTCAAAAAAGGTTGTGGGCACAGCCAACCAAAACTTGGCCAAGTAAGTGCGAGCCGAAGTACCTACGATATCGTTATGTTGAAAGCTTAGCAGATTTAATTAAAAGCTCCTAATTTTTTTTTTATGTAGGTGCTGAGGTACGTAGGTAGGTAGGTATCTAAATAACGAATTCAAGCTTTCGTTTCTTCGAATCAATCAATTGTGCCTCAATAATCTCAATTAGGGTTGTGGGCATGCCCACCGTGCTGCTCATATGGGTGGATCCGCGCCTTACCCAAGCTTTTTGAACTAAAACAGAAATTCAAAGTCCAAACCACTTTATCTTACCTACGTTCCTATTCAGTCATTGTCCTATATAAGTATACTGTACTTAACTATTTTTTTTCTAACAAATTTTATGTAAAGTCGAATAAACTCAGAAAAACTATACTTAACCAATATACCTCGGTATTTTCTATAATTTGGCCTAGGTATATAAAATAAGGTTACCTATAAGTAAATATGCACTTTTTAGCTATTTAAGTTTGTATGTAATAAATAATTTATTTAACTATTTAAAAGTCCGTTACTCTAGCTCTAAAAGGTTTTCGGCGATAATCCGAGCGTTGGCAAAATATTGTGACATTGAACTGCGTGGAACGGAACGCCGGAAGTAGCCTCAAGCCCTCACGTGCGCGTCACATCCGGAGTCATGGCGACGACAATATGGCGCCCGGCGCTTTCCCGCGCTTTGTGCCGCACCGGAATTCGTGAATGCTGCGAATATTGTAACACCTAAGTTTCTGCGCCTATAGAAATGCGACCCCATTTTTGTCTCTCATTTTCTCAGCTTTGAATCTGTGATGATGAGTTGGAAATGCCTGCTAAATGTAGGTCTCTCTTTTTTATCTATCATGACTATCTAAGTATCAAGACCTTAAACCCTTTATCCAAGGTCTAAGATCAAGAAAGAATATTCTGATGCGATTGTTAAGGTGGCCGCACACCTATCCGCGCCGAACGCGCTAAACAAATCGATCGAAACGTATTTTATCTATGAAACCTCGCACACCTGCCCTCGTCAAATCGTCCAATTCGACCGAATCTGGCAGTACTTCGAGAATTCGGCGCGGGTAGGCGTGCGCTCAGCCTTACAAAGAATCATACCTCAGCCTTACAGAAACTGAGAGAGACAGACGAACCGGCCGAAGTTGTAGGTTCCAATGTGGTTCCAATCCTGTCTCGGTTACCATCTATTTTAAAAATCATAGCTAAGTAGGTACCTATATTTAAAACTCGAACCATGTCGTTAGTATATCACAGAGTCTTTATTTAACTTCATAACATTGGTTTGGGCCTTCATTCATCGAGTAATCTAGTAGGTACCTACGTCAATTGAGTAAAACGAATAGTGACCCTGAACAAGGACTAAAAGTAGATCTCATGTTTCAGGTTGCGTACAAAGCTGGGTCAGCCATTGAACTATTCAGCTAAGTACACAACATAAAGAAAATACGTAACTACGTACTACTCCTTAGCTTTAAAGGAAAAAGGAAATGCCGCGTTCAAAAAGGTTTCGCATAAGGCAATATGTCATAATATTATTGCTTCGGCCTCCAACAAATTCGGTAGAATGTTACCGGTAATATTTTATTCCGACCCTCGGCAGGACTCGAAGGGTCCGCAAAGCTACGAGCATATTGGAGAAAAGTTACGGAAATTAAACTAAAATACAGGAATTTACAACAACAAAACATTTAATCTAGCTCCTAACTTAATTTGGTATTTTTCCGAAAACACTGAATTATTTTTATTTGCGATTACAACTCAAGGCATTTTTAATATATTTTTTTATCTAACCTGTGTCGTTCGACTGTTAAGCAAATGCCTATACTTACCTATTAAGTATAAATAATTTAAATCTATAAAAAAAGTAAACTTAAACAATAACTAATCTAAACTCCAAACATAAAAATATAACGAAGCAGATTATAGAAAATTACTTTACCCAAATAAAGCTGCTTATTTTATATCTAAACCGTAGAGGCTCTACGCGGTGCTACGTAGTGCTACGTGGCTACGTTTTCATTGATGTGTGCACAGCTTATCATTCTCTAAAATATAGTGACGTCTGCCATTTTTCCGAGTCCCTCTATAGACATGTTGTCTATGACAACGATGACAGGCCTTTTCCCGCCTCTCAGATATTTCCATTGGTCTTTTATAAATTGTACGCCTACCCTCGTAGTTACGACAAAATAGAGTTAGAGGGGTTCCTAACCAAATGGGATTTTCCCATAATTTTATTAAATAAACGAGGCTACCCTAATTGTTTACTGTCTGGTATACTCCGCAATATTTTAATGAAAGTATGATTCAATTTTCGTGTTTTGTTGAATATGTAAGTGCAGTTGGAAAGTTGGTTCATTACTGAACTGAGGGTTAAAATATTTATGACTGTTAGCGTTACAAACGTGAGAGTTCATTAATGTTTCGAAACATATTCAATGGAATGGGAATTCACGACATCTTGGAAATGGAGGGAAATTAAATTCCTAAGCTTGCATTTTATTTCTGTAGCAGGAAATACATCATTATCACAAAAACGTCTATTAATCAAACACGGAATAAAACAGGGAAGAATCTCTGCCCAGTCTCATTGTACCACAAAATGGATACTTAACGTTCTATCGCGACGTTGGACCTTATTTGTAGGAGGGTAGAGTTGTATTTGGTTATGGTTAATATATTTGTAGGTGCCAATTTTTCAAAACACCTCCTCCGGAAACGTACCCCCACTTCCGGTAGGCTCGAGGATCGATACACACCCCTGGTTATTGTGACTGTCTCTACAGAATATTAAGGAATTTTATTCTAAAGAAACATTTTTATGTAATTACATTCTAAATTATGCTGTTATTCAAATTTGGAATATTTTGGTTTACAGTAAGGTTGGGTATAAATTATTTTATTTATTTCACTTGAAGTTGGTACTTATAACAACTAATTAGTTTTTATTGCAGTCCAATACCAAGTAAGCGATCACATTGAAAAGTCTTAAGAGCTAGGTGATTCTGTTCTTTCGCGACTAACACGCTTCCGTGCTTCAGAAGGCACGTTAAGTTGTTGGTCCCGGCCTTTAAGTCGTTAAGCAGTGACGGAGGCCTTTAGGCGGTCTAAAAACTCCGTCACCAGAGTTCATAGAGCTCATACGAACTTACTTACTTACCATGAAGAATCAGGGAAATAATCACGGTTTAGGGCCTAGCTTTCATTTCGGTGATCTATCCTCTTAAATCTAAATAGTCCAGCTCCAGTGAGGAGCCAGTCGAATAAAGTGACGCTCGTCAAAGTCTATCCTCGATATTCTTAAATCATGGTCACAGCATCATATCGTTTGGTCGCAGCCTTGAACCCGGGGGCAACACGTGGTGAAGTCCCTCCGAATACAAAATGATGCTCACTACTCCTTCAAAGCCTAACCGCCCATTAATGCAAGCGAAATTGAGCTTTACCCCCCACTGTTAAAGTCCAATGCGGCTTGTAATGCGATGCACATAACTGAAGTTTCAGATAGGGATGCGACAACCAGTTCAATTATAACTGTCGATATTCCTTTTTCGGGGGAAGAATATTTTCAGTAGCGCGAAGGTTTGCTTGTGGGGGAATATTAAAGCATTCTCTTAATTATATTTTTTTTTTTGGATTCAATAAAAAATCATTGATGACAATTTAAAAGTCTAGTATAATGATCTAAAATGTAAAAATAACTTGCTTAAAAAGTTAGCATCAAATCGATTTTCTTAAATCATTAATCGTACAGATATCACGTTTGTACGATTAATGGTATCAAAAAATCGACTACAATAACATCTTAACTTATTTAGACCTAAAGCCTGTATTACAGTTTGCAGAAATGATATGAATCACACAGCCTACTCACGCCGAACCGATTGGGATGAAAAAGTTAAAACGAAAAACTGTAGATTGTGGCCTAGAAAAGAATATTATTTAACACACGGGAATCACTCACGTAAAAATATCGTCGATTTAGATACCGACAATGTTTCGATTCATCCGGAGAATCTTCATCTGGGTAAGGAGGGAGTTAAACTAGTACAACTCACGAAAGTTTTGAAAGTGAAATAGAATAGAATATCATAATAATATTAATACCATGTGAACGAAGCCGCGGGAAGCTAGTGTAATATAAACCTAATACTACATTTCTCGAATTAAAAATCGTACCTTTTCATCACATTGATTGATCAAAACAATAAGCGTCACATTTCGAGTTAGGTCTCTTTCTGCAGGTTCTTTAAAATAAAACGTTAGAAGTTTAAAACAACCTACGATTCTTGCTCTCTGTTTTGTACAAAGTGGCATAGCACGCACGGAATATTAACTACCGGCCGACGACACGAGGTTAATGTGGGGCTTAGCCTGCTCTCCGAACAAAGTCGACGCCATTTTCTTTTTTCTTTGCGCGAACAAGAAAACTCTTACGAACTTTCCCGCTTTTGTGAAGTTTTGTATAACGTTCTGTTGAAGGATATTATAACTTTTTGTTATGAATTCCAACAGTGTATGTACTACGTAAGACTGTTTTTTGTTTGCGTACTTTTTATAATAACAGATATTGTACGTAAAGGTATATTTAATTCTATGTTCAAACACAACTATATTTAATTAATATAATTCTACTGAATACCTACCTAAAAGAAGAATACCAAAACTTTGTAGGTACCTAAATAAATCGTCATATTATCAATGTCTAAAATAATGGTTATAAATGTTATAATGCATACCTATAGTTTTTAATAAAATATTATTAAAACATTTTAAATACACACATAGAACAAACTTTTGTTAAAACACATATCATAAAGTCACATCTTCAAAACAGCGAGTAAAGTGCACTTAGCAAATTAGATTACATTTTAAATGAAATAACGTTTTAAAAATTTAAAAGGTTGCAGTTCAAATCACGTTAGGCTATTATAAAACTTGAGAGATCCGACATTCCATGATTAATGACGTTTTAAACTGCAGCCAACGTTTACCAGTGTCGGGGTAAGTGGCGCTTAGTTTTAGATTTTATCGATAAGCTGTGGGTTAGTGTAGTGTTTTGTTTTGTTTTTAGTTAGTGTTTTGTTTTTATCGGTCTTTTTTATGCTGCTTAATTTTGTGAAATTATTAAATGATTATACATTGCTCATATTGTTGGAAATTGTATTATAAAGTTAACTGAAAAACATCTACTTTGTTGAAATTGTTGATTATCTTTCCCTTTAAATGAAAATCGCACAAAACAAACAATGTGGCCTAAAAAATAGAACATGGCTTGCGCTGATCATAATATTTACTCATCCATATAATAAGTATATTGGTCATACATAACGTATTATATTTGCACACTGACGCTCGCCAGGCCATAATAACATGGCCCTTGTTTTTTTAGCTTGTTTGCTAAAGACGCATCTACATGCGGCCCAAGCCTACGCAAACATACAGTGTAAACAGGCCCTTATGAACGCATCCGCGAACGCTTTTAATAAAATCCGCCCTACTCGTGTTTTAGTGGATTTTATTTAAAATTGAATTAATTTGCATGCATTGATTGGATCGCCGACGTTTTATTGGATTCCGTAATTTCAGACTTTTAACAGCGTTAAACAAGTCGACACTTTATTAGTTATGTGATTAATTATTGGGGCGATCATGGCGGTGAATTTTGTTTATTTTCGTTACTGAACTGAAAAATGCTAATATGCCGAAAGTACGTCAGTGACACTTTATACTTCATAATTCTGACCATCACCGATGTTAGTTTACCATTACCTATGCTTATGTTATTGCATTACTAGTCTCACCGCGATGTAAACTGGATTTTATTTTACCTGGATACGTGCCTCAGGCAATCCGATCTTTTCGGCCAGTCGTTCTCGCGCAAACACGTCAGGGTAATGCGTCCGCTCGAATTCTGTTTGAAAAAAAAGAACACAATTAAAAAATAAGAACAAGATAGGTATATCGATGTTTATGATTAATCTTTCACATCACTATAAAATTTTGTTACGATGTTTCTCGTAAAATATGAAACAATCGTAACTATATTTTATGGTTTTCATAGGAAATATCACAAATTAAATACACTATACAGACAAACAAACAAAAATTATTAGGTCAACATAATAATTGGCCGCGGTGCCACAGTCAGAGAGCTGGGCAAATATTGAGGGACAATATTTATTTATTTACTAATAACGGGACAAACAATAAATAAGGGACAAAATGGGTTTATGAAGACTCCGGGGACCACTTGTGGGAAGTGGAGATTTCTGATTTAAGGGCTAAAGTGGCTTGTTTGATGACGTCTTTGAAGATGAGATGAAATATTGCATTTGCAATAATTGGCATTGCTCTCATTTCGATAGAAGTTCGAGAAAATAAATACTAATAAGCTTTCTGAAAGTTTTTACTGATTGCTGAAATAATTAGTTAAGTATAAAAATATCTGTTTCTTAGTATAAAAAATATTTTTACTAGTTATGTACTTACTTTTATTTTCATTTTAAGACAAAAGTACTGAAGTATAAGTAACAGCCAAATTTTAAGATTTGAGCTACTCTTGATACCTAAGTACTTATATTCAAATTAGATGATTAGTTCTAAAGATTACAAATTTTAAACTCTCATTTTTAGTTGAAAAAAGAAAATACCTTTGTTCTGTTTGCAAAATCTGCTACAAAGAGTACGTTTATAATGTGAGTAAGTAACAGAAAGTAAAAATAAATTGTCATCTGTTTTTTTATTCTTGATTCGCATTTAATAAATGATTGATTGATTGATTGATAAACTTTCGTCTATGCACTCACCTTTCTCTAGACTATCGATCTGGTCATTAGTGAAGGAGGTCCGATTCCTCTGCAGCTTCCTCTTCAGTCGCAGCCTCATCTGCGAGTCCTCGTCTCCTGATGATGCGTGCTCGCTGTTACCATCTGAACCGGCTTCTGACTGCAGGGTGTCTGCTGAACAAACACAAACTTGATGAAAACCTTATCTTAATATAACTTTTGAAACTATCATGGTTACGAACATACATATTATTATCAACGGGATAATTACCATGCTTATTGAGTTTTCTTGCTTCCCGATATTTCCCGATTTTATAAGAAAACTCAATAATCATGGTACTTAATTATCCCGTTGATAAGAATACCTTATCTTAACCACACACACAGAATAAATAATAAATAGTATTGCGTATCTTAACTTAAATCATAATTGCGAAAGTTCCTACGTTTGTAAAACTTCCAAACTTAAATTACTCGTCGATCGTCATGAAATTTTGCAAACGTTGTCAAGGACAGAGGCTACCTTTCATTCAAAGCCGCGGACAAAAGCTAGTATTAAATATCCATAATAAACAAGTACCTACCTATCTATCTATCTCTACCTATCATGGTACCTACTAAACTACTAAGACCACGAACAAACATGTAGGTACAGATCATTTTTAATTTTTATACCTACTTAGTGTTAAACCACACATAGGTAGGTATTAATTTTCAAATGTACAGATCAAGCAAATATTTGTCCGGCTGCGAGTATCAAACCCACACCGGTGTCTCAGCTGACTATTTGCTCACCACGTCACGAAGATCATCAACTCAACCAACAGTGTTAACTATGAAAATAGCCGATGAAACACTGAAGCGCGTCAATGTTTTACTGCGTACTCAATTTAAACATCTTGCAAATTGTAAAGTTACAAAACAGACTCATTGACTGTTTACAAGGGGAGTCCAGAGCTCTTCATCATAAACTATCAACACAATGTACCCAACGCACTCGACGGCTATCAGCGAAATGCGTCAGCAGAATTGCACAAAACCCTCAACATTACAGACAAAAATTACCCACTTCGCTTATCCAGACCCCTGCAAAGCAACCCTTCTGTACTAACTGTTGCTAATCTACATCACGGTTTCAACTCATTGGATTTTCAACGCTTACGCCCTGACTTACTATCCAATTTCGCTTACGTATGATTGGATAGGTTAGTCTAATGGGTTAGTGGAGTTTGTGCGTTCTGTCGCTCGCTTTAGACTTAAAACCGTGCGTGTGTTTTTCAACGATACTTCCCAGATAGCTCTCTGTACATTGTAGGCGTTTTATTCAATGCCAGAGTTCAAGTTACTCCGGTTGTTTAAGCCCCGAAAGTAAGGGCAAAATTAAACGTTGCTCGTAATACTGTCGACATGCCTCTAGCTAATTGATTAATTTGCTTTATGGTTACCACTTGAGTCGGGGGTTCGATTCCGGGGATAATGGTCCACGGCTTGCTGATTTCGATGAAAAGGACGACTGTTAGGCAATCTGCCGTTTTTCTGGGCCGTGGTGGGCATGTGCCTTGTATATGGGACCCTATCTTTACAGATTACTTGATAGAAAAGTTAATATCCTTCATACTTCCCGTTACCAATGTAAGCGCACTATCACTAACCTTCTGCTCGAAAAGGGATATGAAGAAACTGAAAACTTAATGTTACCCCTAGTATGACGAAAGGGGCCTGCTCCTCCGTTTTTTTATGTCGTTGACCAGCAACACCTCTATCGAGAGGATCAGGCCCCAACGAAACAAATAGGTACTTCCATTCAAAAATCCACACAACACTGCTTTCATCTTCACTCTCTCACACTCACACAACCTCACGCATTCACATTCATAATTATTAAGAAGTGTTTTGATTTGATTTGTCACTGTTAGTGTATTTACCATTACCTCTAGTCACCTTAAACCGTGTGCCTTCATCAATTTCAAATAACTGTTATTTACCTATAATTATGTCTACCTACTCGTATGTAAAATTACCCCTTCATTCAATTTTAATTATCTAGTACTTTTTTGTTTAACTTATTTTTTATTTGGCTTCCTTTTTTTTTATATACTGCACCAGGGCGGGTACTAGACCTCACGACACAGGTTATCCTAGTGTGAGGCCTAGGGCTCAGTTATTACTGTCATCTTAGCAAGTAGCTTCCTACTCCACGCCTGAAAACTCCTTGCTGGGTACTCACTACCCTACTTCTATTCACTCCTCATCGTATCATTTAGCATGCAATGCAGTTCCCCAATTTGGACACCTGTATGTTCTCAAACATATTATTAACTGAAATCAATTGTACCTAGAGTTTAAGTAGTTGGTTAGTAGTACCTAATTATCCCTATGTATTAGCTACTAAATAAATAAATTTCATTTCATTTCATTTCATTTCATTTCATTTCAATGGAAGTTGGCAATGTTGATTGTTGTCATGTCCACTTCGCTTATTAGTTGAAATGAAACCTTTAGAACTAAATTGTAACTACGTCGTGGATGATAGGATTTTTTTTGTACAATTTCAAATGGCCCAAAATATTTCAAAATGGCTGACAGGATCACTTTGAGGAGACTTTTTCTGATCTTGCTGCCTTTGACTTTTTCTGATCTTTGAACAACCAATCAGAAAATATAGTGTTCTTGGGAAAAACTTTCAGTTTGTATTTAATAAAGGCAGAAAACCGCCTACTTTAACCGGACAAGAACTTTAAGCATTATCTAGTAAGTACCTACCTATAGGTATCCCTACGAACACGTATGATTAAGTCTTTACCCAGTAAAACTAATCATCTCTCACACGCATGTAATGTCTAATATTTATCTACTCAGTGCAATATTTATAAAATTTAAAGGCCTTATACACTTGCGACGGCCTATAGGCGCCCATCGCAGCGTCAAAACGAAAGGCGATCAAACTCGACTTGATTGATGTCGCATCAGCTTTCCAATCGGTTGACAATTTTGATTGATCGCTCGCATTCTGCACACACCCTTAGAGAGCTTCTACACGTGCTGTTAGTTGCATTGATGATGTTATAAAGGGTACCGAATCAGTCACAGAAAATAGAACCAGAATTCTTTTTTTATGTATCGTTATGGAGAAAATTATAATTCCATGTAAAATGCAGAATTTGAATATGATGTAATTTATTCAATGATTTCATGCAGGCAGTTACAAATCTTGATAAAGATAAGTAATTTTTTTTTGACTCAGACAACATTAGTTTGCTTGTAGGTGTAATTTAGGCACAATCACCTTGATTTCTAACTATTTTAATAATAAACTCTATCAATCTAGCTATGACATACAAGTGCCATTAACTCTCTACCATAAAAGATGCATGTCTTAGAAAGTGTTTGGAAAAATGAAACTGTGTATCATTTTTTGTTGATGAGTGTACGTGTGGAAGTACCAATAACAGCGTGGCGGGTCGCGTTACAAATAGTTGCTGATAGGCTCATTTGAAATATTGGGGGTGCCGAAATTGGATAGCGATTTAACATCTTGCGATTTTCGCATCTAAATTTTCAAATTATTCACAGCTTACCGTCGAAGGTTTACCTATTTCACCTTAACGTAGTTGTATGGAGAAATAATATTCACAAATTGCAATCGTAAACCGTTGTTAAGCCTACCCAAGCACCCGACATTTTCATTATTTATTCCTCGTCCGAACATAAAAGAATTCATTATAAAAACCAATTCGATAGACCGCGGCACTTAGCCACAATACCACCAATAACGACCAACAAAATGATTGAAGGAAAAAACTTCCAGTGGGGATGAAACACGAAAAATACATAAGAGAAAATAATAGTAGTAGGAAAATAAAAGGGAAGGAATAAAAGTGGGGGCGGTAGGAAAAAAATTGGAGAAAATAAGCACAAAGGGGACAAGAAAGTTGGAGTTGGGGAGATAAAACGGAATTGCGAGTTATCGGGGCGAAACACGACGGCCGAGGTGGGGGCCGATTGCCAGCGCGATCGGGAGATCGATACTGTCACTCACGAGCGCGGGGCGAAGCATGAGCGGTAGCGGTAAATATTCAACAAAAAACATGAAATGACTGCGTTTTTTAAAGTATTTTCTTTTGGAAATTGAAATCAAAAGTTAACTATGAAATATTTTTTTTGGTCGTCTATGTACGTGTTGTATCGCTCGTTTCTTACAATAACGCTGCGTTCTGTAAAGCGAAGAATAGCTATCAACAACCACTTAACCAGGACAAGGCATGAGCCGCCAACCAACGCGAACTTACAAAGCTATCTTGCTACACTTTCTAAAAAAGCTGAAACTAACTAGCGCGAGCGACCAATTTGACACGCTACTGCGAGCATGACACTGCAACTATCAATATATTAACTACTCCCTCTAAACGTCTTGTCCCGCTAGTCGCTGACACTCGCACCAGAGCTCACTAAGCCAAGTACAGGCCACAGTGGTCGGACGAGGCGCGAGAGGCTAATTCGACATTTTACTCGCCCATGTGACTTTAACTATCTACCTATCAACCTCTTCCTACCAACGTCTTGGCCCGCTTGTCGCTATCACTCGCACCGGAGCCCACAAAGCCAAGTACAGGCCACAGCGGTCGGACAAGGCGCGAGCAGCTAATTGACATTACTAGCCCAGGTGACTCTATCTATCTACCTATCAACCTCTTCCTACCAACGTCTTGGCCCGCTTGTCGCTATCACTCGCACCGGAGCCCACAAAGCCAAGTACAGGCCACAGCGGTCGGACAAGGCGCGAGCAGCTAATTGACATTACTAGCCCAGGTGACTCTATCTATCTACCTATCAACCTCTTCCTACCAACGTCTTGGCCCGCTCGTCGCTATAACTCGCACCGGAGCCCACAAAGCCAAGTACAGGCCACAGCGGTCGGACAAGGCGCGAGCGGCTAATTCGACACGCTACCGCGGGCGTCCCACTGCGCCTATCTCGCTACACTCCCTATAAATAGAGCTCTTGTGGATTTTCTCACACTACTTTGTGACTTAAGAACTTAGAATCTTTAGAATCACATGCCTTTTTACTGACGATCTTGTACAAGTATTACAAAAGTGCTTTTTAATGTGACTGCTGTAGACAAATTATGAATAATAAAAATGAAATCATTGCCAAATCTAAGCTTTTGAAAGTGAAATAATCTAAGCTTATACTTATATATCTGCAACTTTCTAATAAACTTGATAGTAAACGCATTTCATGAAAGTTTTTCTTTGTTGTCTAAGAAACGAAATCTAAAGATCTTGTTACGTGCTCAACTATAAAAACCAGTATGGTGAAAATTCGGTGAGCTCCACCGATGCATATGTCACATGTTCTAATCAAGATAAAACCACTCAATCGAGACCTCTTTCTTTCAACCTCCACCACACTTTACGAGCGTTCTGGGACATGCGGGGGCTCGAGATAAATTGGTTGTAATCATCCATTCACTTAATGTCCTATACACGGTCATCTAAATTACTTAGGGTAGATAAGGTTAAGTTTTTATTATTGTGACTTCGAGGGCAATTGTGTAGTAATGTAACTCAGGGGATCGTTAGGGCGGAGACGAGTATGTTTAGGAATTAAGATGATTAGATGTTTAGATGTATTGTAAGGGTTTATCAAATATTTTTTACGTGATGTTTTTGTTCCGCTTGTATTCTTTCTAAGGTATACAAAAACGTGTCGTGAATTGATTTTTTTTTACAAGTATTACTTATTGACATTTTTTAATATAAACTTACCCCATTATTCAAAGTCAAAGTCAAATTATTTATTGCACTTATGTTGTTTACAATAAGGTGTTATGTTACATTGAAAGTTTCAAACATAAACCCTGTAAGGGCGCCGCAATGTTGTATGCCATAGAGGCGCATTAATACTAAATACTGATCCCATAGTACAAGCTAATTATTTGTCCATTTAGCGAAGCCTTAGAAAATTCTTTTTTTTTAACTAGATTGTGTACCTATCTATCGAACAACTATCAAAAAAAGAATAAAATTCAAAATGAAAATAAATTACCTACCGTTCAATTTACGTCGAACAACTATCAAGCTCCAAAAAACCCAGACTAAAATCCAAAATAAAATAGCGTTCAATGAATTGCGTTGAAACAATATTACGCGTGGCGCGATTACGTGAAGCATCCTTCGCGGAGTCAACTGGCTCGTTCAAGTCCTCAGCTTTGTTTCATTACCACTCCAACTGTAGTGTAATCGATAGTTTAACTTGCATTGTTTAGGGGCACCTGGCTTCGAAGCAAAAAGTATGAAATGTGATGTTAGAGTCGGTATAGAGCTATAAAAAGGCATGGAAAAGGAATAATCTACCCACATTAATCTAGGTTCGGCAAATCTAATGACTCCATGTTATGTAAACGGCTGAAAGATGATGATGATGATGTTTTGAGACAAAAAAAGCAAGTACTTATGTCCTTAATTAGAAGTTTTAAACCTTATAAATACCTATTCTAACATTGCGTTTAATAAGTAATAGGTATACCTGAATTTTTAAATCGATAGAAATAATTCTTGTTTAGCGGTTCTTGATAGTTTCTTACGTTAGGCGACGATCTGCTCAGTTTACAAATGGATGGGTGACCACTATTGTCATTAACAACGATTAGTTCAAGTTAAAAATCGTTAAGCCATGACTGTGATTCAGGCCGCTTCAAAACTTTATTATCATAACTTTAGCTCATACGAACTTGCCTAGCTTGTTAGTAGTAAGTCTATTTGTTTTGTAAACAAATAAGTTCTAAGTTCATAACATTCTTCTCATAAATAGGAATTGCACAAGAGGATTGTTACACAAGTTTATTATTTATTTTTACACATCATTCATGTTTCAGAACTTTCATAGCGTTCACATACAAAACTAGACACGAGCAATTTTCCGCCGACGCGTCATTGCAACGGTAAATATTTGCAGAGAGCTTGCTAACCATCATTGTTTGCAATACGAGATTGTTTTTGATAGTTTTTTGATACTTTCTCGACCTTTATTAGATTAAATATCACTTTAGAATACTCGTAGAATATTGTTATTTTTTATTCTAAATTGATCTAGATTTTTTATACAAACCTAAAATAGGATCTCGGTAGGTAGGTAATTGAAAACTAAAGTAAGTATTTATAATTGTATCAATATTTGTTGATAATAATAAGACTACTTTAAAGTTAGAGGTAGAAGGCTCAAAAATAAATAAATATTGGGGGACATTTTTTACACAGCGCCATCTAGCCCCAAACCACCCAAAGTAAGCAAAGCTTTTACTATGGGAACCAGATAACTGATAGAATGCTTAAGTACCTATATATATTTTTTTGTAAATACTTACTTATTATACTTTATAATACCCAGACACAGAACAAACATCTATGTTCATCACACAAATTTTTGTCCTGGTTGAAAATCGAACCCACGACCTACAGCACAGAAGGCAGAGCTAAGAGGCCAGTAAAAAGGTAGTTATAACAATTCAAACCATTTAATTCATGAAAAGCAGACAAAGCCACAATTTCATATCTATTCGGCCAACAATTGAAGTTAAGTTAATCAATGCATGATTAGGCCTAACCGCTGAATTTGGTGTTTGTACATTTTGTAGTGCCCATAACCAGGTTTACACAAACTGTTTGTACATTATCATGATGTTTCCATTGAACCAATAACGTGTAATTTTATTTGTATTGTGCTACTAATAGAAAATACAACTTCGGACATGATTTAGTTTCAAAATGGACATTTAAACAAGTAGGTATTCTATGTAGGTATTAGATATATACCAACTTCTACATAATTTTAAGCAAATACTTAGATCAGTTTAAGTACACAAAAAAATTGTTAAATAATTTTAGTTTTCGTAAAACCAACATAAAACTATGATGGTCCACAATTTGCAATTCTGACATCTACGTGTGTATGCGCGTCAATCACTGAACTTTTTTGTAAAATATCAGGAATTTTGTTTATTTTTTGACCGTTTTTGTATACTTCCGAAACATTGGACGAGCTCGTCGAGCCGTGAACCAAACAGTGCACGATATTAAAAATGCGTAGGCAGAGGATGACACTGAAATAAATTGGCTTTGATCAAATGGAACGTATTGCTTTCACCCAATATTGCTGCCATAGGGAATTTACCTACGTACTATGCTTTATTATTCAGTGTTTTAATAAAATAAAACATCAAACTCATCAAAGAAGCTATTATTTTTAAGTTACTTCTACACCTGACATATAATGACTTCCCTCGCGAAAGTTTTATACTTACAGATTTAAATCTTAAGTCTCACTCAAATCGTTACAGCGATATTGAAACACAAACACATTGATCATGTTAATATAGGATTGCATTTACTTACTTAATTTCGATTTTCGCAGTTTCCTTTATTTATATTTATTGTTCAACATTGTATTAGGTAATTTAGCGAGTAGGTAAAGTATTTTCTCATTGTTCCCGACCTAAAAAGTACCCTTCATTACAACTGGACAGAAAGGTAATTTTAGTAAAATATATGACCACTCTGTGAAGCAAGAAAAGCAATAAATGTCTCTTTATACATAGCTCTATATACTGGCCATTTTATTGGCTGGTGAGTGGGGACATTTATACCTACCTAGTGGTTATGTGGATAGTAAGAGGAAGTAGGGGTAGGCTGGGTTAGATGAGGTTACTCTTCATGTTTTACGATCGGAAAATTTCCTTTTTATGATAATTTGGAGGGATACATTCCTTTGCTCGGAACACTTACAAAAGCATTTTTCGACGTAACGGCTGACACTTTACGACCACATTTAATTGATAATAACACTAAAAACCATGTAGTCTACGGTTGTGTCACATAAAATAAATGAGTAGGTACCAAACCGAACCAAAATCATTGTACTACCATGTTTTTAAACTGTTTCTTTGATATAAATAAGATCGTTGAAAGAGAGTAAAACTTATACTAAACTTTGTCATAAGACTTTCGCCGTCTTGATATTGATCCATACACTACAGGTGAACTTTTTCTTCTCAATATCCGAAACAAGCCCCCAGTCGAGTTTAAAAATTGAGCACCTTTTAGGTAAGATGGCGTGTCGCGGTCAAAGAAAAAATCATTTTACACACAAAGTGCGGTATACTATTTCTAATTAGAATTCATTTTGATAGTTTTAGAGCTAAGTTCATTATCTCCAAATAAAATGTTTATTAGTTACTGCATTCTAATGTTACTCGGAAAGTAAAAGTAATCAGTAAATCCTAGAAATAACTGCTGGTTTAGTGTTGAAAATAAACCAAAGTTTATTTAGCTTCTAAGACAACATAAATGGACCTTATTGATGTTTGAAAAGACCTAAATCTACTCCGCAAAGTTCAGCTCAAAGTTCTTGCGCATAATTATGACACTTTCAAAAGTTTAGGAGAGGAGAGTAGGCTAATATGAGTTCAGTTCAAATACAAATAGGTATAAATTAATTTTTGCTCTCCTGTACCGAGGGGTAGGCACTACAATATTGCAATATTTGGCAACATTCAACCCTTTTTAATAAGCCTTCTTCAAACGTCGTGGAATCAAGGGTGTAAGGGTTGACCTGTGACCTTAAAGGGTTATTTTTGGGACACCTCTCACTTGACTGAATTCTGTCAAGGGAGATTTCTTTGAGCATGTGCTAAGGTTTATATGTCAATGAGTGCAAATGAAGTGTTAAAAACGCTGCTTTGTCAAAGGGAAACACTTATTTTCGAGATGAATGTCAAATGAGTTTTGCAATAAACCTGTTCAAAAATAGATATTTTATTTTACCTAAAACGAAGCTGGGAAGGAGGGTCGGTATTTTTGAAAAATAACAAAACATCTGGCTTTCAAGATAGGTAACTAAAATGGTTTATTTATTTATCTAGTTTGGGATTTTTTATTTACTTAAGTATATTTTTACTTTCCGGGATCGACACTTTAACGAAAAGTGCATTTCGAAGCTTGGAAGCGTAGCGGTCACCCATCCATTTTGACATTACGCAGAACGTCAGTTAAAAACGACTGAGCAGCACACCACTAGAGTTTCAAACCTTAAATTATTCCTATTCTTTACTTTTGTAATTTTACCTGCTAGAAAGTCCTAGTGCATAATAAGTACATGTATGTGTCGCAAATAAAGCACAAAGCATATAATCTGGGCCGACGTGGAGGTGTTGGTGAGAAACTCGGTAACAACGAACCTCCTCCCTTATGTAGGGTTAGCTAACGTTTGTGGCATTTTTGAAGAATTCGTTTTTTTTTCATATTTATTTGTTTTTAATTGCATAATATGCATAGTTTCACTGCAGAGCAAAGCCCTACTCTCTTTTTTGTTATTGTTTATTGTCTAATAATTTCACTTTCAAAACTTTCGTGAGTTGTACTAGACATTATTTAACACACGGTAATTTTACGTGAGTAATTCCCGTGTGTTAAATATCGTCTAATAATGTTTTTTGGTTGGTATTTTTTTGCATAGAGCATTCCTACTTATAAATATGTTTAATCTAGTTTAATCTAAATACTAAATAGGTACAGTTACATTTTTAGAAAACAATAAAAACAGGACAACAACAAGCAAGACACAGTAAACTTTCAGATCTTTAAGGAAATTTAAGAAGAATTAAAAATTTCTAAATACTTATACAGGGTGTGGCAAATTCTTGGTCACTGAAGGGTAGCTACCTTTTCTCTTGTAGTTAGAAAGTTTTGTTCAGAGGTTTTTTAAAAAAAAATATGCATAAGTACCTTTATATTTATTGATATCAGTTAAACATAGTAAGTACCTACCTACCTACGTACTAATACATTTAATCTAATAGTATTATAAACCAAATGGAGCAGAGCTCTGGGGATACTAATGATATTTTTGTCATCCATTCTTTAAGTAACTAAGCAAGCGAACGTTTTATTTCTTGTGTTATTATGAGTGACAGCCCTAACTTGAACGTCACGTTCTCAAAAGAGCCGTCAAGACACGCGTCAAAGTGAAACGTGAAAGAACATCCACTATACATCTAGGTATACGTTTTCTGGATTTAAGGAGGAAACTACTTTTGAACACTATTTGGATTTAGGCTGAGGTAATTTTTTGAGTTGTGAGTCGCGAAAAATGAGTCGCGTAATCTACTTTCAACAAAAACAGACAACTCAGTCCGTAACACATAGGCCAACTTTTGTTCCGGAAAAATGTATGGTTCCCGTGGGATAAAAAAATAATAGTCCACGGGGGCGAAGCAAGTTTGTACTTAATTATAGGTAGGTAGGTACTATTAAAAAAGTTAAGAATTCGGAAATGTAATACTTAAGTATTAATTTATTTCAACAATTTGGAACTTTTTGCCGACACCTGCCGGTCACAATGTCAGTCAATAATGTAAGTTTCAAGACTGACATGACCTACTGATGGTCGCAGACAATGATATGTGTAACATTGATCGTCAATGATTGACGTGATGATCCCTGACTGAGACCATGTTAAAGTGAGTTATTTATTCGTTGTTGTCTTATTTATGTCTTAGTAAATAAATCAATAACGTGATAAATTATCGTGGAAAATATTTCTTATTAATATTGAGTAGGTAACCTAGTAGGTAGGTATAGATGGTATTGTCATAAATTTCTAAGGTGCTTATTTTCTTCGTTATATTGATCACAATTTAACAAACGGTACAATCCACAACATATTTTAAATCACTTTTTATCTGAAATTAAGGTAGGGCAACGTTTAGTGGGTAACCTTTGGTTAGATTTTATGAAACAAAAAAATCATTGATGCATAAAGGATTCGCCACCTTCAAATCGAGAGTCAAGGCACCATTTCAGATAACAAGGCCGCGAAATAAACTAACCTCTTTTATGCTCTTCCGGCGTCCTATTCAGCTGTGGGGGTAGCGGCGCCGGGATGGGAGCCGCGGGTGCAGTCGGTAGACCAGGGTACCACCAGCCCGTGGCAGCCTGTCCGTTGAACATCCTCAACTTCTCATAGACGCTGTCGTTTTGAACCGACGCTGCTTGCTCCTTCTGCGAGGCCAGGTTCCGAAGCACGCGGTTAATGGAGGATACCTATTGAGTAATTTCAATAAATTAAAAAATAAACATTTTTTTCTGTAACACGATCGGTTATTGCCGTAATTATGGCCAGCGTTACAGAGCGCACAGTTTTTTTAACATTAGTATATTATTATTAAGTTCTATACTTAGTACTTATAGGTTATTTATTATAGGTTTGCATTTGACCACACTGTCTGATGTAAAGCAACAGTGTGGTCTAAGATGGAGTACGCTTACCTAGAAGGAACCTATTGACTCTCGATTTGAAGACACCATTTATACTTTTCTGGAACTACAGACCGGCAAGGAGTTCCACATTTGGATTTTTAAATTGATTGTAATTTATTATAAATACATATGTAAGTATCCGGGTATTTATCACGTAAAGTACCTTATTATTTTGCCCGACCGACGTTTCGACTGGATTGCACCAGCCGAGTTCGCGGGAAGACCCGTGATAAATACCCGGAAACATATGTAGGTATTTATAATGTGTTCTGATTGTAATTTGTAGGTACTTAGGTACTGGATATTTAAATCGTATCTACGAGAATTTAATAGGAAACAAATTGCTTAAGCCCACCCTTCAACAACACGTGTAATTTAAAATCTAATATGATTACTAAATTCCAATCGGGTTCCTCAAAGGGACAGATTAGGGCATCTCACCCCTCACCCCTCGCCCTTGAGGGCCTAAAAACCCCAATTTCTATCTACTTTCTAAACCACGCATGCGTGAAAACCTGGACGCACACAAATGTAAGTTGAATATATACCTACCTATGCCTATTTCACGGTGTACAGAAAATCCTACTTCTTACTCTTTATTAGAAACTAGTGTCCATCTGGAACAATGTAGGTACCTACCTTTTAATTGGAACACATTTATGAAATGAGTGACTTAGTAGATCCTCTATAAATACCTACCGAGATACCTACAAAGAGACAAAATTCACACTCCATCTTTTTATTGGAATTAATTTAAAAGTTGGCGCTGGACCGATTCGGATGAAATTTGGAATAACTGTATAGGTTATGACCTGGAATAGACTTAGGTACTTTCTAAAACCCATTTAAGGTTTCTCTGACTAAGGCCTAAATTTCAGAACATAATTTATTACTTATTTAGTTTTTACGATACGATTCAAGAATAAGTAGGTAGAGTTTTGTCAAAAACTTTTAAAAACCGAAAAGACAAAAAGCCGTTGTATTCGACTGACAATGTTTTAAAAATGGAATATGTTTCCATTCCGTTTCGTTACCGCCCGGGGGATAAATCTGTGTTCGCGTTGCCATAGCAACAGCGGAATTCTATCGATGGAACGGAACGAGTTTAAGCGAACAACTCTGAACAAGAACTCTTTAGTTCAGTGGTTGTTGTTATTTTGTAGGTGAAGACAGTTTTAACAAAAATGACAAGCGGTTTTGTACAAGTTTTGTATTAAAAACTGATTTTGAAATAAATAATTGAGGAAGCATGTAGATTTATGACACATTAAAAACAACTAGTGGCTCCGTGAGCTGTAGACCTCGCGAGTCTATCTTTGCATAGCTTACAACAGAATAAATGTTCCCAATTCTCTAGTTGTGTGATGATCCTAGGTGCTTCAGCTTCATCAATCCCTGCCTAGTAGGTAGTTAAAGGGCCGATTCCACTGGTAGAAACCCAAAAGTGAGCAATACTGCATTTTGGGGATCTATTCTCATCACGCTTCACCAAATTTTTATGTGACTAACTTGCTCACAACATTTCACGAGAATTGCTTGAGGAATGCGACTCGTAGAAGAGAACCTACAGACAGACAGATATCCGGCGTACAAACGAAAGCATTTTTGTCCAAGCTGAAGCGAGACGCTTCGCTCGTTTCGCTCTCTCGGTCAATAAAATAAGTATAATGTACAACCGTACATTCATGTGAGGTAAACAAGTTCACCTACTAAATGAATTCGAATTGGGTTTAATCCTAAGTACCTACCGCTAATGGAAGTAAGATAATGTGGGCACGTTGTGTACGTAGTGAGCAGCTCTTAGTAAATGCTTTGTAAAATGAAAATAATCATCCTCAAAATTACTTGGGTTTTAGTAATTATTTGGCTGAATCAAAATGCCCTTTTTGACATAAAATTAGGCATTGTAATGCGCTAATGACATAAGGACTTCAGTAATAAGCAGTGATCGGAATTAGGCGGGCTTAAATACCTAAAGTTCAAAGAACAGAGGCAAAAAAGGGGAGACTTCCTTACTACAAGAATTTTATTCTTGTAGTAAGTAAGAATTTTATTGAAAGTTCGCACAATTTTCACAGTGAGTAAGTACATTTAAAATTAATGTTAATAATATTGTGAACTAATTCAAATAATTTTTCTATTTGACCGACGGAAAAAAAGTTTTTTATCTTTATAATTTACATTTTAGTTTTTGTTATTAACTCAGGTAAAAAATTGATTCACCTTAATGTTAGATGTTCTTTATTAATGTCCCGGAAACGGAAATAATTGGGTCGAAAAATATTTAGTCCTAAGGCGTCTCCATTTGTGTCTGTTATTTTTCGAACTTTAGGTATTTTAGCCCGCCTCATTCCGATCACTGGTAATAAGACATAAGACATAAGGAGCACTAGTACACAAGTCGAGGTTTTTAGTCAATGTATAGGCAATTAAAAAAAAAACATTAAGGTATTTTAATATTAATCTTTATACTTACCTACCTAATTGTTTTTCGAAACTCATTTCAAAAACACATTAAAAATGTCGAATTGGCATCGACTCTAATTGAAATAAAAAACCAATTACCGAATTCAAATGCTTCCCAATCAGATAGACCTCTCTATTCTAACTCCAAAAAACATTTTTTAAATTCGAAAATAAAACGAGCCAATAAGAGAGATGCATTCAAAGCGTTGTTCTGTTTCTGACAGCGACCCGACCAATCAGATAGGTACGAAAGATTAAAGAGTACGTTCCTATTAGATTTTTAAAGGATTTTTTTTTTTTTCGATGAATATTCTATTTGAAGTTCTGCCTGAAGCAGTGCCTTAATAATGAGTGAAAATATTGTATTTCGTTTAAAATATTTGCATGGCCTTTTACTATAATTTATGTATGTAGGTACCTATGTAAAATTGACCTTATCTCATTTTTTTTGTTAGTTTATATTTACTGAATACATTTTACTGTTGGTTCTAAAAATGTGATTTAAGTTTCGAAACAAAAGATCGAAATCCATAAAAATTAGGATACTATATTTATGTACTAGATTTTATTTATCAAGATGTAATTGTTTAAAACCGACGTTTAAATCGTACCTTTCTCACATTATCACGGTAGGATGGACGCAGCTGCCGAAATCGTATGGATACCCATTTTGTATAATTTATTTTAATTGGGATGTCTCATTTTGTGTTCTAATAAATTAATTTATCAAATGTAGATAAGAAAATATAAATCGATATGTAAAAAACAATAAATGTTTATTTAATTTTTTTTTATGGCAAGAGTGTCTACTAATTAAAATCAATCTCTAGAATCAGGATTTAAATACAAAATAAGTCTTAACAAAAATGAATATGGCATGTAAAATAGTGTGTTACTAATTATTTTCATGAACCAAATAAATAAAATAAAACAAGTAAGTAGGTACCTTAGTAAATAAGTGCTTTTTTTTTTGTCAGAAATATTATTAATATAAGTCGGTGCTGTTCCACTGGTGGGCAAAGTCCTAGAATTATAAATGTATTTAAATGTCCATAAATAGTATGTACTTAATACAACTATTAAATAAAGCCATTTATCCATGAAAATGAAATTTACTTTGTATTATAGATAAGCAGTGAGGTTTCTAACCGCACGATTTTAGAGCGCAACTTACGCCATTTTGAATCGAAGCGGCACGAATTAGCGATCAACGATGTGTGTAAAGGGTCGAAAACTTTCGACTGTAACACGCACCGGGTGTGTCGGCCCGTGTATAGGGGGCTTTACAGATTTAAAAATACTCACTTTTAAGTGCAAACCGAATTGGCTTACGCATTTGGTTTTTAAAACTTGAAAACAAAGTTTAAAAAAATTAAGTTCTTAAAGAATTTTTTAAGAACATTTAAAAAAAAACGAAAGATTACTTATTTTATTTTTAAGTGATATTTTCAGTATTAGTATTGTGTCAGAATAGTTTAAGTGGATAACCTACCTACCTACGCATTTTTATAATATTAAAAAATATGTTAAATCAAACACACTTAGGTACCTAAGTAGGTACCTACTTTAAGTTTATAATATGCTGAAAAAATAGAGTAAAATTACTTTAAATCAAGCACACTTACTTACCTACTTAAGTTTATAATAATATGCTGAAAAAATAGTACTTTTTCAAATAGTATTTTAAATGAATCCTAGAGTGATAATCAACCATTATAATTTTATACATATTTTTTGAACCGAACAAATTTATATTTTTTAAATCAGTGCCATAAAAATTACTTTTAATCTATCGTGTTAAATTTTCGAGCAAAAACGCTAGCCTACTACTAGCTAGAGATTAAAATACGCAGCCAATTGAGTCTCCAGACAGACGTGTCAAAATCTCTACTTAAAACTAAAAGGATCTAACCTTTACTTGTATTATATTCTGTCTAATTACTAAGTATGTAACCTGTCTGTAGGTACTCTAAGCTCATATTCGTATAAACAAATTATTCACTTATTAGTGAAACGAGGCCTGAAATCCAGCAACTACCGTACGATCGCGCGAAACCAGATACCGCCGTGACAGGCGCGCGCCACGAGGTAAAACGATATTGTTGTAAACGCATTTTTTGTTATTTCCCAAATAAAAAAGGTCAAGAGAAATTCGGGTAACATTTTTGGAATCAATTTAACTTTGATACTGACATGAAAAATTGCAGGATTTCTAAACTTTTTTGATTAATGTAAGACCTAGCTAAACAAAATCCATAATTATGTTTAAGAAATTTAAGAAATAAATTAAATCCTTTACATCTTTATTATATGATTCAAGTACTTATACAGTGTCAGAAGGCAATCTGTGCCTACACTTTAAGGGACGCTGTAGTGCCTGGGACATTGTTGAGATGGAGTTTAATTTTATCCAATTATCATATTTATAAGATTATCTTATATTTTAAATAGAATAAAAATAAACGAAACGTCTTCGAAGCGTTATCTCGATTAACATAATACTTTTACGTCCAACTCCATATCCAGATAATATCGTATCATCCGAACATCTAATTAAAACTGAACGTAATTATATCATGTTTCGCGACCACGGCCTCATAGATCATTTTTGATACGAACGCGCGGGCGTTCTTACGTCAGTGTGACAGATGACAGGTGTCACTGCGCAAGCGCCTCTCATTAGGTGAGACGTATCGGTAAATCTAGCCATCGATAGTGTTCGAGAGCCGATGCGTTGGTGGTCTTTAGGAAAAAACGTTAGAGGTAAATGGACGTTTACGCGGTTAAACGAATTTGTTAGGTTCATTCGAGATGATGGACGATCGATTATGGATATGATTATTTGTTTCGAAGAATCTTGTGGGTTGTTTAATTTTAAAACAATAGCAAACTGCGTTCATTACGAAAGTAGAGTAAGGAAATTGTGTAGACAATTTGTGCGATCTAAAAGGGAACATTGATTACAAAAAACCTAACCCCCAAACACGAAAAAATATCAAAGGAACTACGCACCCACAAACCGTACTTTTCCTTGCCAATTCAACATCAAAACCGATGAGACCCGGACAAAAGCCATTAGGCTGAATACGAATTCCGTTGGTGGCACAGATTACGTCATACAGGGGTACCATCCCCATGCTGAATTAGAATTACTATTACCTATGGTATTATCTATAAACATTTTAACGTATTCGCTTAACCCGTAGAGACCTGAGGTTTAGGGTGCGGCCACTGGGGGCTTTTTGCAAGGGGATGCGAAGCTTTCGTTGAGTTCATTATGGGTCTAAATTGTTGTCTGTGATTTGAGAATGCTTTTAATAGATCGGAGTAGTTAATGCAGATGAGTTTTGTGAACGTGCGATCGGATTTTTAAAATAAAACCTCTTTGAATGTTAATTATGTCATTATTTTATAAGCCTAGAAATTATTTAATGTGTAGGTGTTACTGTATAAAACAACGTTTGATACATTTTATTGAAAATAAATAATTTTAAATATTTTACCCAAAAAGTAGATTTTGGGTAACTATAGTAGGCCTACCGGCTAAGATCGTACTAAATATAATAAACACAAAATATTCTACCTTAGAAGTACTGCGATAGTTTTGAATAATATTTACCTATTGAAGTGCATTATAAACTAGGTACGTAAGTATCTAAAAACAAAAGTAAAAAACATCGACAGTGAATCATCTGAGTTCGCGGTTCAGAGCATCGAAATCGAGCGTTGCCCCTCAATTAATATTTTCAAGGACCTCTGCTCAAAGTTAAGCACGGAATATGTCACAGTGAGCGGGCGGCATTGAGGGTCTCGGAGGGCCGCGAGATGTAATTGTGCATGTCGTCACTGATAACGGACATATTTGTCACGTTTTTAAAGAGATAATTTGGACGTGGGTGTTTAAATAACTGTTTTGCATTGAAAAGGTATTGAGGTAAGTACTTACATTAATTTGGTATAATTTTTTTAATAAGTTGAAGTAGGTATATTTCCGCAGCATTTTCTTGAACACCACAAAAATAGTATAGTTTACAATTTGACGTCCAAACTACCACAAGTCAAACTACAATTTGCATCTAATTAAATTCTGATAAATTTTATCTTCGCTACTTTGGTGTTCTCTCTCATAGATACCGCATACCCGATACTTTTTTTGATAAAAAAAGTGAGCCATAAAGATCCTGTAAAGTGTACTGATCATCTTTAAAACGGAAAACGGTCACAAGACCCCATAAAAAACGTCACAACACGAACGACAGAACTGTCTCCAATTACAACAGTTTTGCGTGTAAACGAAAATGAAACCGCCTATGTATGTATACCCAATACTGTACAGCTTTATAATGCCAAAGATGCTTTGATAGTTGCTTAAGTACATAGTTTCACTCTATCTCTTTAACAGATAATTTTAGCTGCGCTTTTAGTGACACCGATAATAAAACGTTGTACGTAATTAACTAAGAGTAAAAATGGGAACATTATTATCATGAGTAAAAATTACGTAGTTTCCAGTTTTATGAAAATTAAAGACTTAATTATTTTGTGAACGTAAATCTTCAAAGCTTGCGCCGTATAATTAATAATTTTAATGAATTAATATAATTATGTATGGGTGCTTTATTTGGGATGCATTTTAAAAATCTTAAAGATCCAATCCTAAGTTTTCAATCCAATCTTAATACTACAAAAATATAAGAATGAAGATGGTGACAAACAAAAAGAGGCATTTAAAATTAAAAAATATTCAATTTCAAGAATAAGACTTTGCAAGGATGGCCGAATGTATATTTTCAAAAAATGCTCAATTTACACTGAAGCCGATTTGAAGTGGCACAAGACGGGCTATACTGTACGGCTACATAATACGAAGCCTTCAAAATGCTCGACAGTAGCGTTTTGGCGGTGTCGAGTTGCTTAAACTCGGATCCCACGTTGGTAGTCCCGCTGAAAGTCTGAATTTGGGCGACAAAATGAGCGGAAGAATGTAAGCAAGAAACGGAATTTGAATAAAGCTATACTCTTAGCAGTTTTTTTATTAGATCCATTTATAACGTACTTACACTAAAGCTTTCAGTAGTTGGTATTGAGCCAGCTTTAACGCAGACATAAAATAAATGTTATAGGATTTCATTTCATCAATTACTTTTACATTTCATCAGGGAAAACAGTGAAGATAATGTTTTAGGAGCTTTCACATTAATTGGTAATTAGTGAAGTAATCAGTTTTGGCACAGGCCTTCATAGGTCTAAAATGTTTGCTTTGTTTTACAAGTTATTAATCAAATTCTATAGTCGAATTGCTCATTATACGAACTAAAAATATATGAAAAACGTCATTTTGATCGTCAGTTTTAGTGCGTATAATGAGCAATCCGACTATAGGTCTTTTTTGTATTTATAACCAGTTTTGAAAAAGGTTTCATAAATCACATTTTATTTTATACGTTTTGCTCATTCATTTACCATTTCGTCAGGATAATTTTCGGCAACGACGCCCAATCTGTGGCCCGATGTGTCGCTCGATCGAACTCATGAATTCCTAAATTTAAATTAGATGTCTTCCAATCGCATTTAACGCTACTTGGCTTCGCAACAGTTGATCGGTGGTTTTCCTAAAAGGTATATGAGCTTTTCTACACTGCGACAGTAGATTCTTATTTGAATTTATATGTAGGTAAAACCGTTGTAGTTTAAAGACTTTTTAAATAGGTAGGTACCTACTTGCTAAAAAGCTCTATTTTCAGCAATCTTTAGTTACAAAATTTAACAAATGCTTTCAAACAGACTTCTGAAAAATCGTTCCAACAAATATTTTGAGCAATTTGTTTTCGCTTATCGGATTGAAGTCCCTAAACCCGTTTAATTTTAAAGCCTTACCAAACTCTAAAATACCTACTTAACTTCTATTAAAATTATCCAAAAGTTTTCATCGCTATAGCTACAGTTTCCTTTCCCAAATTCCCTCACATTTCCATAAATATCTGTGAACTTATAACCGTCAATTTCAATGCCATCATAAGCTTTTGACGTTAATCCGTCAGACAAGGAGGGGGATATAACTCAATGCAGATCTTTACGGAATCACTATAAGTATGAATGCGACAGCAAATGTTCTGTGCACTCACGCGTAAACTGTGGAATTATAGTATCATACGCGGGAGGAAAAATGGCGTATGTAACTCGGGTGTATTCTGATGGCGCGCCGGTTTAAGGTACCATGCATACTTGTAACTTTCACGCTTGTCTGAAAGAGAGAGGATTTGACGGGTAAAATGTAATAATATAACAATATAGATGAACGTTTCGGATGTTTTAATACATAAGTAGGTATGCCTTTTTATTTTTTACAATTTGTGTGTTACCTACTGTTTACCTCAGAGTGGCCATTGGTAACTTTAATGAATTTTCAGAGATTTGATTTATAAATACTATTTTAATTTTTTATATTTTTTAGTATAAAATATGAGTAAAAATGCTATAGGAAAGGGATATTAAAATGGCAGCCGCTTTGACGACCGAAGCCTACAGGCGCGGCACTTGCGCCCTTTCACCGGCGAGCCACAATCGATTGTTCCACGTATTTTTGTCCGCTTTCTGTGCTGGTAAGAAACATCACGCCCATTCGACCGTTATGACTAGGCAACGGAACGCACGATAAACACCTATCTCTTTCTAACACGTGTGTAAGTGTATAACTGTACCGCTCACCTATTTGCCCAGTGGGCCGAATGCGTACGTACGACAGTCATAAAAATAGCCCCTTTGGCGCCGAATCTTCTAGGGGTAGTATTTCGATTTTGTGCCCTCTCGTTAGAGGGTGGAGTAGGTACGTTTATGATTGCTTATGGCTATAGGTGTTTTTGTCTGGCATGTAGACGAGCTACGGATTTCACTCGATGAAAATTTAAAGCTTTTATGTAATCCCGTTTCGGGCACCCTTTCTCTTTATGTTTTAGTTAAGTGTGTCTCGATTCAATGGCTAGGGATTTAATTCTAAGTACTGTAATAATAAAGTTTCATTTAATTTTTAACTTTTGAAATCTTTTAGTTTTAAAAATTAATAACTTAAGAAAGCATATTGGATCTATTCTAGAAAACGACATATCAAACCAAAAGTTTAAATCTACTCGAAATAACAAAACATTTTTTGCCATTATGTCATTGTAGACCGAAGTGTTTACATTATATCGAGCGCTGGCGGAATCACAAAAACATGATTTTCGAGTTGTGACATTATTAACAGAAAAATTGGCCCGATGAATAGATAGAATTTACAATTTCTGCTTTGTTATTTTTTGTAACTGCGCAGATGTTCAAAACGTCTGGTTCGATTACTCGTCGCGTCAATTTGGTCACAGCTTTATCACAGGCTTTATTTTTAATATCTTGTAAGAGATATTTTTCATACGTACCGCTGTTTTGCATTTTTACTTTTTTCGTGGCTCGTTGTATTGCGAACAGAATCAACGAATCCGATGCAGATGTAAGTGAAACTTATTTGTTTTAATTTTTTTATTATGACAAGTATATGATATTAAAATGCCATTTTGTTACATGTTTATTTTTAGATCAGAAGTTTAATTTAATGTTATAGTTATGTAGATACTAGAGCGTTAGAACTCAAATTAATGAGCTCGAAAATTCTATAGACTGCCATTTGTATAGCACAAAAACCAAATAAAACGGTATCTACGGTCCGACCTAAATTTTAAGCCGTCATCAATTATGTTCCGAATAAAGTCCACAGTATTATGTCCAGTTCATCTTGAAAGGCACAAGGGCCTATTCTGGACAATAGGCCCCGCATACCGAAACATATGCTCGTATAAAATTATTGCAAAATTGGATTAAAGAATTGAAAGTGCAGGGACATTTTGTTCAAGTTATTTTGATGGGCGGCACAAAAGGCTTTCGAGCATATGTTTGGGAATAAATTAATTTAATTCAATGTTGTGACATTTGTTGTTAGAATAGATTTGTGTGCTTAGTTTTGATTGACAATAGTGATTTGTGCTCGAATACTGAAACACTACATAGGTGTAAAGATATTTACCTATTCTCAAAAGACACAGTCACTTACATGAGAATATTAGTAAGAGTAGTAGTAATTAAATATTTGAGACGCACCTATCTATGTGAGACGTTATTACTCTTCAGAATCGTATAGGTACATAAATGACAGTTACTGACTGCTAATGTCAATGATAAGTACCACTTAAACTAAGTCACGTTTCAGTATTCGGATGTAGGTAAGTAACATAAATATAAAATTAACATTTGATACTAATTCAGTTACTTACATCTACTTTTTGGGATGCATTTCAAAAATCTGATCCCATGATTCATTCATGATCAGCTGTCGTTTTAGCATGACTTTAGAGAGTGATTTTTTGTCACTCATATTTCATTAACACAATTCCTGCCCAGCCTCTCCGAAAGAGAGCGCCATGGCCGGCTGCACGCACGATTTCCATGTGTGGGCATTAAACGCGGTAATAAGAGATAGCTACAAAGTTTGCAGCAGCTTGAGCTCTAGTAAGCTTAGGAGACCATTATGAATAAACGTTAGAGATTATTGTCATTCGAGAGCAAGGCGATCGAATGTTCATATCAACGCTTTCAGTGCCTTAAACGCACGTGCGAATATTGCGTGGCCACGGCTGGCGCGGTGGTGAACAGGAAATGTATTATGTATGACATCATATCACATTTTCACACTAATATTATAAATGCGAAAGTTTGTATGTTTGGATGGATCGATGGATGTTTGGATGTATGTTTGTTCCTCTAATAACTCGACAACCACTGAACCGATTTGCCTGAAATTTAAAATGTAGATAGATAATAACCGGGAATAGGACATAGGCTACTGGAAAAATGCACGGTTCCCGTAAGATAAAAAAAATAGTAGTCCACGCGGGCGAAGCCGCGGGCGTCCGCTAGTCACACCAATATTATAAATGTGAAAGTTTTGATGTTCGGATGGATGTACGAGTATGTTTGTTCCTCTTTAAGTAACTCGACAACCACTGAACCGATTTGGCTGAAATTTGAACTATTGATAGATAATGACAGGGAATAAATAGGACTTTTTATCCGGGTACCACGCGATCGAAGCCGCGGGCGGAACCTATTAATTAATAAAAACAAACAATTAAAAAGATACTCACACTAGGAATATTGTCGTTATTGCACACGTTCTCGCTGAGCAGACGGTCCCTGATCTCCCAGGCGAAGATCGAGGGGCACTCCCTCTTGTAGTCGGCGATCTTCTGAACCACCGGCGTCGTGGCCACGCGTGGCTTTGACCCCCCAATGGCGCGGGGCTTTATGGACCCCGTCTCGTAATATCTGTGCGTAAAGCTGAACTTAGTTTGGATTTTGGAAAGTGATGAAATCGCAAATGGGCATGGGCTTACATGAAAATACTAACACCCGTATATAGTGACAAGCTATTACTTGCTGCTAAGTAATTTCTCAATGAAGTCATTACTTGAGGATAGAATTCTTCATTTTAAAATCTTATTCTATAGCCGAGTAATGTACTTATGTCAAAATCAAACGCAAAATGGTCGAGTTCTCAATGCTCAAGTAAAGAAAATGGTGACTATTTACTTGGCGAAGAATTATAAATTTTGACAGTTCTTACTTCTTACAATTTCTAAACTATAGAATAAAAATCATTACTAGAGTACTTTTACTAAAGTAGTCTTTTATTTGTTTATAAAATACGGGTGTTAGTCAATTAAAATTTTAAGAAAATATAGAAATATTATCTTCAAATCATGAGGGGTATTGTTGACACTGTGTTATATTTTGGAGTTACTCGTATGTTTATCTAAGTTTAAACATACATTATGTGGACAAGTAAAATACAAACTTCAATAGCAACTTTTTTAAAATTTTATGACTAGAGCCACTAGGTATATAAACATACTCGTACAAGTCAAAAGATAAGATTTAAACTACATTTTTGAAAATCTTTTTTTAGTTAGTATTACGAGTTCCTGTTAATTTCGTCTTGCAGGCTGCAGTTAGTAAAAACAAAACCGACAGGTTAAATCACAAAAAATTACTAAGTTTGCCTAATTATTGTTATCTATAAAAATAATAATAAATTAATAGTAACGACCGACGTTTATAAAACGGTTAGGTAAGTACAATCCCATCATTTTGTACCATAACATTTCCATGGAGCTCCCTTCGCACTCGAAAAAGTATTAAAACACAATTACAATGTAATCTCAGCAACTATCCCCTTAAACTCAAGTACCTATACAGGCTAAATATTGCCTAAATCCAAGCAAAATTACGCCTTATCACATAACAAATAAGTACCAAATTAAGATCGGATTGAATAAGATAGGTAACGGATACAAATAAGGTTTGGTTACTACTGAATTCTCGTTAAAACTTGAACTCTCTTGCTTTAGTAATAAGGTTGCAACTAGGGTTGGGACGATTAGCCAGTTTGGTTACAGGATGTACTTGAGCCGTGCTATTGTTGAGATCGACATGTGTCGATATTAGTAACAATCGATTGATGGCAAGACGATTGCCGATGTTCAGATAATGGAAGGCTACTGTTTACTGGATTAGTATTAGGTTAAACTTACTAATTATTTAAAAGGTAAAAATATGCTACAAACTATTTCTATGGGACTCTAGATTAATAATGAACTGTATTGGCCTAGTGGGATGTTTCTCGACTTTTGATCTGACAGTCGTAGGTTTGAATCCTGGCTGGGCAACTTTTCTCGTTTCGAAAGTTTAACAAGAACTTTGAATGATGAAAGAAAACAACGCAAAAACACCCGTGCGTCAGCTCAAAGAAAAACTTGAACCTATTTCACCCAACAGCTAAAATAAACCTATTTCACCCCACAGCTAAGGGAGTGTACACATTGCGTTTTTTGCAGGGCGTTTGTATCGATACAAACGCGATTCGAACGCGATGCGAACGCGCAGCCCCCCGCGCAGCCCCTCCCGGTTCGCTTTTGTATGGAAAAAAACGCGTTGCGAACGCGCGTTTGTATCGATACAAACGCGCAGCTCAAAACGCGCTGCAGAAATCGCAATGTGTACACTCCCTAAAGATCCCTCCTGCAGCTGTACCATGACCACTTAGTAAACAATTCAGTTTAGGAGCTATCAGTTTAGGTTCCTAATCTGGATCGCAAACTATTCGTACCATGACCAAAAAGTGACAGTTTTGACACAAAAGTGAACCAACTCATCGCGTATTAAACGGTCATGGTACGAATTGAGTGAACGAAAATTTATCTAAGAATTCAGCTTAGGTCATGTTTAGGTTCTGATATTTCGTCAGCGTCATAGCATACGCAAGCGAAGCAGTTCAGTTTAGTTCCTAAACTGGATCGCATATAAAGCTCATGGTAGGCAGCCTGAGGCGTCATTCAGACCTCGGAATTCATTCCAAATTCGGAGAGTGACGTTTGTCGCTGAAAAAACATCAACTTTCCGACCGAAATCATCGAATCGGATGCTAATTCGGAAGCTTGAATCAGGCTGAAACCAGAACACAACATGTGCTGAACTTTTATAAGTTATAAGATGTGTTTTGTTTTGGTTTCGATCTTTTTATAAATTGAACGTTACTTCTATAAACACTACAATTGCTGAATAAACATGTTTTCTTTCTTTCTTTCTTTACAATTAAATAACGGTTACAAAGATCAATAAAGTAGGTCACTAACAAAACTATGTCATTCCAATCCCTCAAAGCAAACATAATATTGTCATCCAAATGTTTGTTTAGGTATTGTGCCCCGTTTATATAGTTATTATCGATAAAGGGCCAACTAATCTAACGCCGGTGGCCCGGGGCTAAGGGGAGTGTTGAGGACATTTTAATTTAGATTTTATTGTCAGTCGGTTATCGTATGGTAACGGAATAAAAAGAACAATAAATTGATGCATTTGAGAGAAGTGAAAGATTGTCAAAGATTTTGTATGGTAAGGTGATGAAAACCAAAAAAAGAAGTAGAAGGGTGACAGCAATAGGTATTACGAACTGAGCGCTTCCGTGCTTCGCAGGGCACGTTAAATTGTCGGTCTCGGCTTTTAAGTCGCTAAGCCATGACGGAGGCCTTTAGGCGGCCTAAAAACTGCGTCACCAGAGATGGCCACTTGCTCATACGAAAATACTTTAACTACTAGCCCATACAAAGGCTTCGCCCCATTTTCGCCAGGCAAATAATAAGGAAAACAACATCTCCACAAAATCAACCAAAACAATTATAAATCCTGAGAATAACCAGCAGTGCGATTCCAATCTTCTCGGAATGTATTCCGAATTCGTAACGTTTCTTCGCTAAAAAAACGTCAACTCTCCGAAGAGAATCATCGAATCGAATGCATGTTTGGAAGTCTAAATCGCACTGCAGAACTGCCTGAACATTCCGTGACGGATAAAATCAAAAGCTAAAAGTATGAATATAAACAGCAGGATACCATTATTGCAATCTCATTACCGGTATACCGAAGTCATTACCGTATTTCAGATAAAATCACAAAACGTCCACCAATGTACAAATCGGTCCGGCGATAACAAATTGATTGGAATCAGCGATTGAACAATTGCCAACATTTTAGGCATTCATTTACAGGTTTCAAAGATGCATACAAAAGCACAGCAGTAGTTATCGGCTGGATTTTAAGGGTGAAAACAGATAGACTTCATTAGAAACAAGTTGTGTAATAATAATAACCGGCCAAGTGCGTGTCGGGCCGTGCGCAGTGTAGGGTTCCGTAGTAGCCTGTTACAACAAGTCACGCAGTTTTCTAGTACTAACGATGTCTTAGCAAAACCTTGGACAGACAGACAGACAAACATTTCGAAACTATAAGGGTTCCTTGTCAGGACTACGGAACCCTAAAAAGCTATTTTTAACCCCAGCTTGGCCACAACATGAAACGAACATTACAAAAAGAATCCAATCGTATCAAATGTATCTACATAAAGTTGCACATTATTACGAACTTTATTAGCGCCATTGCAAAGATGTTTGGTAATGCAACGGTTATCATAATAAAACAATGACAAGCCCTTAGAAACAAAACTCTATAATAGTAGCTTTTGCAATCTTCACAAATACATTATTTATCCTCATATATTGAGAAACCGATAACTGAGTTCTGAGCTTACTAACTAAAGCAATTTTATGATAGTAAACAAAAAGTATTGCTAAATGGTCCTCATGAAATGGACTGTACAATGGACTGCAATCATGCAGTCGTATATGAAGTCTATCAACCATCCCCCTAAACATCAGATTGCTGATAGGTTCAGGACTACTGCAGCCACTTATCAGAGATTGTTTTTGAAGTGGTTATTTAAATGTAACTGAGTTACTGCACTTGTCTCGCTCCATTGGCGCGGCTGATGCGATTTCTACAGGGGGATTGAAAACATGCTGTTTCAAGCAACCAAATGTTCCTAGTACTTCATTCAGTATATAAACACTGAAATTAAGAATACACTATACCTACTTACGTTAATTCAATCCACCACATGTAACACATTTAGATTAAAAAAACTTAATTTGAAAGCACACTCTGTTTCATGCCATTTTCTGCTACATTATACACACTAAAATCTTACATACATACATAAAATAACGCCTCTTTCCCTCAGGGTTAGGCAAATCTCGGATTTCCACTTGCTACGATTCGGACACACCTCTTTCACCTCATTTACTCTCATCACATTCCTCATACTAAAATATTGATTGAGTATTGAGTAGGTCAGATTTTGCATATACGGCATTTTCGATATTTTCCTAACATTTAAAAAAGTACCTACATTATCTAATTTGTCCAAACAAAAAGCACAACGCTCTTTAAGATTTCTACATGTCTTTAGTAAGACTATGATAAAGCGTTAGAATTTCAAACTCTTAAGCATTACAGAATAACAATAAGCCAACTAAACGTTCCCACTAACCATTTTATACCTTTATTATGTTTATCAGCAAACTCAATCCACTTTATGCAATACTTAGTACAATAAGTCCACGTTCTCAACCAAAAGTCTGGCTTGCGCAACGGGGCACCGCCTTAATTAGGAGCCCTGCCACGCTTGCCCTTTATCAGAGCTATAAGGAACCCTTCGGAACCCCTTTCTTTAATTGGCAGGATAATATGGGGTGTGTGGGAAAAGCATCGTCGTAGTGCACTTGCCAGCTTGCAGGACCTAAAACTGCGCCCTGCGGTTTCAATTATTTTTCTCGACAAATTCGGTATAAAAGTAAACGAAACGAAATAGGATCATGACATTATCTCCAAGTAGACATTCTTCTCCAACATACTTTGAAGATAAAACTTTTGAAACTATCATGGTTGCAAACATTGTAAACACTATTAACGTGATATTTACCATGATTTTTGGATTTTAGAGTTTCCCGATATTTCGGCACAGTTGCATGCGCCATGATCACGGTAAACGCATGCAACTGTGCCGAAATATCGGGAAACTCTAAAATCCAAAAATCATGGTAAATATCCCGTTAATAGTGTTTACAATACTTTGAAGATGTCTAAAAGAGGCACGTCCTATTTGGTAGAGTGACAAGAAAAGAACATTCTCTAAACGTGACATTTTTTTTATGAATAATGGGGTAGGTAAGGTACTGCAGTCGGTTTTTTTTTACAACTAATAGTTTGTGCTTGTTTCACTTTAGACAACAAATGAGAATATCTACCGGACTAATGAACGCAGTCGTCATACAAGTGCAAGTGCAACCACGGGCAGTTGCCAATCATTCAAAAGTATAATTATTCACTTTTGATAATCGGCTTACAAAATTAATTGATATCTTCAAGATAAAGGTTTTTAAACTTTGACAGGTTGTAGATATTGTGAACCTTGACAGATCTTGATTGTTGGTTTATGAGCACAAAATCACCAGATATTAAAATATCCGTTAAAGGTACTTACCGCTATCTGAACAGGATGAATGTACTAGTGCCAAATAAATTAACAAAAGAGATTATTTTCTGGTGAAATTAATATGACATGTCACTGCATAGTATGATTTGTAGACGGAAAATAAATACAAACGAAATGATGAGGTGAATTTGACAGATTGACATGAATCTGTCTTTCCTCTTAAAAATCTAGAGCAAAGTAAACTAAAGATCTGTAATGTCCACAATACTTCAAAAGAACCTGGGGCCCTAGCCGTATTACACGATCTATCGTCGCTGTAGAACGATCTATCGTCGCTGTAGAATAGAACACTTCAAAATGTATAGGAATTGACGTTCTGACCACGTGACTCATCTACTTGAAACGTCAAATCCTACACATTTTGAAGTGTTTCTATTCTACAGCGACGATAGATAGTGTAATATGGCTAGGGGGGCTGGTTCGATGTATCTGACTAGCCCATAGGTACTTGTCTATTATTTGATGTATGAATACCTAGGTACATACATTTCGCCTTTTAAAAATCAATCAACCAGACCATAAGTAAAGTTTTTATCAAAAGTATAACAACCGACACAAAATAACATGTTGATTGTTGAGTATTCACTAACAGGGCTCCCTACAAATAATATTTTCCTATAAGATCTCTTGAAGTGACGTCAAGCAGTCCACAGTAGGGGTGCCAATTACTAGAAAATAATGTTGTATTTTGATTTTTATTTAGGGGCGGTCGTGGGACCTCCCTGAAAGGAACACCCTGTATTAAAAGTCAAGTTTCTTTGATTGACGTCTTTTGCATTATTTTTATTGTATGAATTTGACAGTTGTTCCCGTGAACCTATTATTATGTCAATCAGCACCTTTGACTTTATTATTACTTCAATTGTTTTCTTTCAATAATTTATTAATTGTTTGAAAGTTTCTAAGATTGTGTGTGAGAATGTCTATTTTTCTGAACAGAAATAGACATTCAAGGTCAAAATTGATCAAGCAAAAAACAAGATTTTTGAAAAGCTTAATTTCAAAGGCACAGTTTTATCTGCGTTTCTAAATCTTTTACGGTGATAGAGATCTAAACAATCTTCAATTCCAATTAGGTCTAAACAAATAAAGAGGATAATCGTATACACTCACGCTTTCAATCATCTGTCGTAACCAAGAGGGACAAAATCCTTGATCGGCCGATAAAATTGCAATCAACGTGGAAAGTTTCACCCTTACGCGCACCCGATGTCGATTCCCACCGCGCCCGCGGTGTTCAAAAACAATGCGTGTACAGGAATGGTAGCATTGTATTGATTGAAATATTCCCTGATTTTGTCCTTATAAGCTATTGTGCGACCTCTTGGGCGGTATTATGGGAACCACGACAATTTGCTGCGCGTGGCCCAGACGAGACGTCGTGATACAATAGGTTTTGTGCTTTAATAGTACTCAGTTTAATTGTTATGGGTGCTGAGATTGTGAATTCTGAATTTGTTTAACGGGATTAACAAATTGAAGGAATTTGAGGCATTGACACTTCATAAGGGGACTTGCATAGTCCGATTACTGTTAACATTCTTTTGATTGTAACCCCTACAACTTTTGGATTACAAGATTATATTCATAGCTGTACGAATACGAATGACCTTTCACTATAGAAAATGTTGATGTTGTTAAAAAATATGATTTGAGAACTCAGGTATCTTTAGAGACCTTAAGAAACCTGAATAGTGACCAAAACACGACAAAAATTATCTAAAAAAAAGTTGCGTGACGTCGCCCTCCTTCGTAGAGCACCGCAAACTTGGTCGTGTGAGTTAATGGCTTTTTCTGGTGACAGAGTTTTTAGGCCGACTTAAGCCTCCGTCATGACTTAACGACTTAAAAGCCGGGATCGACAATTTAACGTGTCCTCCAAAAGACTTGTAATGCCACTAGTTGTCACCTATCCAAATGATGACCACTAAAAACGCTGCTTAACTTCAACGATCTATCAAAAACTTCAAAGCAAGCTTCGCCATGAGCGCTTCAGCTTTATAGCGAACGTATTTTTAAAAGCTTGTGATGTCAATTGAGTCTATATACTGACCTGCCGAGGATCTTGGAGACGCAGCCGTTGGAGACCTGCAGAATCCTGCTGATGTCACACGGCCGTGCGCCCGAGTGCGCCAGCTCCACTATTTTCTGCCGGGTGGAGTCCGGCAGGGGCCTGCCGTTTACGTAGACCCCTCCGAGCTGGTTGATGCCGCTGTGGCCGGCGGAGGAGCACCCGAACAGGCCTCCTCCGCCCATCGCCGCGCTGTGCATCAGCTCATCTACGACAGAAGGGACAGTAAAGTTCATAGCATTCTTAGAAACTTTACAGATTCAACAGTTAGGGTTCGATGGTTTGTTACAAAGAGAGTGTTTTTTTTTAATAAAGCTAGTTAATTATAGGTGAACGTGATGTCAATTCTCATGACGGAGGTTTTAAGTCGACGATGTAGGTACCTATTTATATGACCAAAAAACTACGAGTACACTACGAGTGCCACAAATAAAATTAATGATATTTTATAGATGTTTTTTTTTGTGTATCGTCTGAGATCTTACTGATCTTGCTTTTTTACAGCACTTCTTCTCTTCTTTTAAAATTTTAAATTTTTCAGCCTGTGCAAATAAAAAAATTATAAAAATATTTTTAAGTACCCTTTTATACTGTCAAGGTATCCCGCAATTTTAAACTCAAGTGGATTTAAAGCCTTAAAAATATTTTATACAATTCAACGTAATTTCTATAGATATCTATCTGCCACAATACCTTGCACCAATGGTGCATCTTCGGCAAAAAAATTAACCCCTAAAATAATCCGCTTTGCAGAAATAATAAGGATCAATTGAAAAAGGGTTTGCGGTGCCAGAAAACCGCAGTTTTTTACAGTTTTTATCTAATCTTCGAACGAGATATTGTGTTTGGTCCGTTAAAGACTTTCCGATGTCTCCAGATAAGTCTTTTTAGGGCTTTTTGGCATCCTTCCATAAGCCACGAAGAAAAACAAAGAGATTTGTCTTCACTTTTTACGATACAAAACTTTTAAGCATTTTAACCTGGATAGCCAGAAAAAAACAACAAGTTTTGTTTGGACTAGGTAAAATGGTAATAAAAGTAGTCAGAGGATGTTAAAATATATATTTGGAATTGTACATGCTCACATTAAACATTTTTATGAACGCGGACACATCAAAAAAACTCATCGAGAACGGTGCAAAATATATCAAACTATAAAAAGTCAATGAATACGTGTTCATTTCAATTGAACAAAAATTACAAACAATGACTCAATCGACACTCGAACGAACACCACTAGGTGCACTGAAATAGAAAATTTTAAAATATAGTCCGAACTTTAGTAGTACCACGAAACCACCAAACCAATTAGTTACAATCCTTTATTCTAAATTACTGATGGACTCATTTGAGCATTCATGGTTCTTACAAGCCAGTGGAGATCTATAGTGGGTTTAAACATGCTCCTGCGTCATCTGTTAGGGCGGTGCTGATAATAAAGGTACACGTTCAATAGATCGGAACGTAAATGTTTAATCCTAGAACATACCTACCTATGAGTACGGCGATCTACTCGTATTTTTAGATTGACGCGAAGAAACTTGTAGTCATAATAACAGTTAGTTAGTTAGTTATTCATAGTAACCTTAGTTAATATAAAATTTATATTTGCATGATTATTACAATTGTGTTTGTATAACTAACTATAGATTAACAAAAACTCAGTGTAAGGTCACATCTGTAAATGTTAACAAAACAACAGTTCAACAACATTTTTGGATGTTTCTGTTTGTATTGAGTCATTCACATTTCCTTATTCTCAGTATCAGACCCAATTCTACCATATACCCATCACCCCGTAACGTGTACCGATAGTGGGCGCACACCTTAACCCCACGCTCGTGGTAAAAAGTGAACAATTGGATGCAATTTGTGGGCGAATTTAGGGCAGACCTTTTATTATGGCGGAGGGCAGATATTGTTTCGGCCCTTTTTTGTGACGCATCTGAATCCGCGCGTGCCCAGATTGCGAATGTGAGATAAGTTCTTTGTTCTGAAATTCTGTTTTGGAATCTTCGATTTGGACCTGGTGTATTTTGGACCAATTGTAGAACTTGATTATGTGTCATTCCATCTTAACTTAGACCTAAACATTTATCCTTTTTATTAATGCAACGTGGGGAGACAGCGTATTATAATATACACAACACATACACAACACATAGACTGCGTCAAGTTCTTTTTCAGTCGCACAAAAAAAAGGAAGGATATTTACAAAATTCGAGTAAAAAAAAGACAAAGTGAAAAATATTTTTTGTCCCTAAGCGCGTGCCTCCTTTTTCTTTAGTTGGATCATCAATGTCCTAAATCTGTGTGTCCATGGAACTGTAAATTCACTTCATTTTTGTCATTTTTTTGGTAGCATGCTAAGCTAGCAGTCTATTTGCTATACTAGGTTTATGGGATAAACCTAGTATAGCAAATAGACATGCTAAGCTAGCAGTCTATTTGCTATACTAGGTTTATGGGATAAACCTAGTATAGCAAATAGACAGGCAGGTTTATAGCCTGTAGGTACTCAACGGGACAATGTAGTAACTGGGACATTGTTGAGATGAAATAGGCGTGTTCATGACCTACTTCAGGTTTATAATTAGTCATGGACTACTCCATCTTCTTCTCTATTCAACATAATCAGATTTTTTCAAGATATTCAAGGTTCTGTACTTTTATTCCAAAATACTCGTATGTCAATGAAATTGTTTGCCGTAAACAATTTCAACTTTCAAGAATAAAATGGGTAAACCTAGATGTTTTCTTTTCATAACTACATCTCTAAAATTTTAAATACCTAAGAATCTACCTTTAGCTCGCATCCTGGGAAAAATCACACGAGTAAAATATTCATGGGTTTGTTTGCCACATGCATACTTGTGGTATCAATCGGTCTGTGTCAGAAGAAAAATCTAGCATAACGCCAAAACAGTTGTGAAGTTCAAATAGATAAATAAATATTTTTTTAAAGTTATGTTAGGGAGCGTTATATGCGCTTTAAAGTGTTATATGCGCTCTAAACCATGAATGAAAACATCGTGAGGAAACCAGTTAGCTTTATAATCTGAAATATTGTCTGAAATCTAAAATCTGAAAGAATGTCTACCGTACCTTGGGAATACAGTCGTGGTTACATTATTAAATAAATAAATTGCCAAACAAGAATTCAGTTTCATTGAAAATGAAAAGTCTTATCAACCGATTCCAACGATACCAAAGTGTGGTTTAAAAATTAAAAAAAACTATTTTTTAAAATGGAATACAAAGCTTTAACATAATATTTTATTTTGAAATCCACTTCTTTAATAATGCCTTATGCGCCTTTATCTGAGAAAAACTCTAGAAATTGTGCAATCATTATTATCAGTGTTAGTTTTAATCGTTTTCTACGTAATTTCGTTCTCAATATCAAACTTAAATAAACGCTCCGGCAATTAATATAGGCGCGACTACTTGAGTCGTAATCACACCTCTCGGTCGCGCGACTAACAAGCGAGCCTGTTAAAAGAACAATGGACAATCGTAGTATGGAAGGACAAGTTATGGGAGTAGGCGGACTGGCGGTAATGTCGATCAAAATCACCGTAGTAACCGGCACTCTATTTTATACCGACTTTAATAAAAGGAGGACGTTCTCAATCGTCGAAATGTTTGTTTTTTTTTGTGTTTTTTTTATGTATGTTCACCGACTACTCAAAGACGTCTGGACCGATTTGGAAAAATATTTTTTTGTTTGAAAGGGTATACTTTTCGATTGGTGTCACAAAAGTTTAGTGAGGATCTGTCAAGGATCTTCGGAGTTATGAATAGAAATGCACCTCAAAAGAGCAGAAAATTGCTCAGCTTGAATATTGAAGTCAGTGTCTTAAAAAAATGAATTTAGAGATTTGTTTATACTTACACGAATTTATGAAAACAAACCAAATATTCGTGATAGTGTGCATCTTCTCACGTATTAATATATTTCTTTTCCAAGGTATCTAAGTATGGTTGCATGATACTGGTCTGAAACAGTTTGTACAAAAGATTTAAACGCGTTCTTGTGCTACGCCGTAGCTGCATTTTTAAACGTTGTTATTAATTTGAAAGTGGTTCAAATTTCTTGCTATTGATTCAACTGTAAATAAAATAAATAAAGAATAATAAAATAAATAATGTAAATAAAATAAAAAATGCCAAGATGTTCAGGGTAACATGAGACTAGAACAAAAAAACGAAGTGTACCTACTTGTGGAGCTCTTTTACTTTTTGTTTACAAATAGATGTAATTTACTATTTCCAATAGCCAACAAAACAAATATTGTTCATACATGAAACAAAGGTGACTTCATAACCCGCTCTTGTGTCAGCTTATCGATCCCGCTTCCGTTTATCGCGTGTATCACACGCCAGCGGGCACGCGTGTTGTAGGGGGTGTTTTAATTTCAGAGGTGCAATTTGTTCAAGCGATTTATTTTTAATCCCCGTTTTTATGGCACCACGCTATAAACCAGTCGTACGCAGTTATATATTTACAGTTTTTGTTTATTGTTATTTTTCCGGAGCGAAACGGAATTTCTCAGTAAATATTTTTAGTTTAATCGTTTGAGTGATTTATTTTTACCTTTTTTCATTAAGTACCTACACTTTTATGTTGGTTTTACTATTTTTACCTCTACTAGTTTTCTTTACATTTTTACTATAGGATTAACTAAAACAAGCGTAGGCCGTATTAAAAAGGGATGCCTTGTATCAAAGGAGCGTCACAGAAATTCAGACAACGATTAATCAAAACTCTATAATTATATACCCCAATACATAAGGGTGACGACCCCAAGTAGACACACCTGGCATAGACAATTTCCCCCTAAATACTCATCTTATTATTATTTTGTATCTGTTTTTGAATTAGCTAGGGGTGGTTTAATCGTACGGCAAAACGCCATTTTGGAATCGAAATCCAGTTTTTAAATACGGTTATTGTTCAAGCCGAACTTTATGATTTTATTCCCTTATGTACTTTTATTAGTAGTATAATTAAGTCCTGCTCTGAAGTATAAGCTTGGCTTATAATACTGCGTATTAAAAATATAGTACCTACCTACTAGAATTAAACATTAAAAGATTTTAATGTTTTTACTAAATGTAATGTAATTAGTACCTAAGTATGTTTGAAGAACCTACTATGAAAAACCCGTAAATAAATAAACTGTAAAACAAGAGGAAATTAAAAAATAAAATGATCACGACTGTATCGCCCCAAGGCGTTTAGGTATTTAGGATCATTCGTAGGCTAGTAATGTACTACTTAATTTTTTAAAACAAACTTTAAATTTTGAGTGTCGTTTTTGCCAGTTTGAAAAAAAGGTACAGTTAAATCTATAAATAAAATATAAAAAAAAACATCACAGAACCCATTGACTAGAAGTCGTTTGTCCGATCTGACATAATTTATAGCATACGATGCCAACCACGCCCCTAATAGATGAGCACAAAAAACCATTCACAAACTGCTAAAATAGTATTGAGGCGTTTTTACGCATTTTTGTATCGATTTAATGTCAAGTTTGATAGTTGATACTTCAAAAAATAGCGGCTTCATTGTGAAAACTAAATAATATTTATTCTTTCTTAAAAATCGGTTTGTCAACTCTTACCCCCGTATTTATAGACAAGCAATTACTTGCTGCTAAGTAATTTCTCAATGAAGTCATTTCTTGAGGATAGAATTCTTCATTATAAAATTTTATTCTGTAGCCGAGTAACGTAACGTCAAAATCAAACGCAAAATGGTTGATGCTCAAGTAAAGAAAATGGTGACTATTACCTGGCGAAGAATTCTAACTTTTGACAGTTCTAACTTCAAGCAATTTCTTAACTTTAGAATAAAAAATCATTACTAGAGTAATTACTTTTACTAAAGTAATCACTTTTACTTGTTTATAAATACGGGTGTTAGTACAAAGGTGTACAACATTTTGACCTTTTATCGTAGTAGGTACTATTATTTATTCTGTGCTTTTGCGTTAGTAATTAAAAAGTTCTAATATTCTAACAAAGAATCACCATGTAGATCAACTTGGTTATTGTAATTATTACTTATCTTTTTGAATTCATAAAAAAAATTGTTTAAAACTATTTCTACCTAAATGTCGGTCCCGGATTTTAAGTCGTTAAGCCATTACGTACGCCTTTAGACGGCCTAAAAACTCCGTCACCAGAGTTGGCCATTTGCTCATACGAACTCAAAATGGCTACATAATTAGAGTACATTTATATCCAAACTTTTACAACAAAAATATACAAGAGATACTGTTCATATAATTCTAAATCACGTAAATACAGAAAGAGTTTTTTTATTACATAACGCAGAATGAAATAATCCGTAAAGTTTCAAAGGTTAAGTATACATCCGTACCCATATTATAAATGTGAAAGTGTGTTTATTTGTCCTGCTTTCACGTCAAAACAGACGGATTGATGTGATATTTTGTGTGGAGATAGTTGGAGGGCTGGAGAGTAACATAGGCTACTTTTTATCCGGGTACCACGCGAGCGAAGCCGCGGGCAGCAGCTAGTATGATATAAAAACAACAAACATCAATTGAAGTGATTGCCAAGATAACAATAATTCAATCCAACTAGCGTTTAGCCATTTCACATCTATAAATTACTCTAACCAAACAAAAGGATTTAGCTTACATTGTTTACATTCCACTTAGAGCGAGATTTGCAATTTTTGAATTTACCAAGATTATAAGAGATCCTCCTACGAAGATTAACGGTGAAGTAACTAGTACCGTTTTGACAAAGATAAAGAATGAATGATTTGTAAGTTTTAGTCTGTAAATATTTTATTGTACCTACGTCCGAAAAGGGCAAACTGTTTGCACATTTAATTGAAAAACAAACCTACCATCTTTGTATTTATACAACAAAAGTTTACAATAAAAACTATTCTATTCTAAAGTGATCACTTTTTATTCCATATTTTAATATTTTGAGACATCCTGTGACCTAAATGCGGTACATTTGTGGCTTTAATAACATGTTGGTTCTGGCAAATGAAACAAGTGACTAGATAATTTTATTATTGTGATATGTTTTCTTATTTTGTTATTCTAATTTTAGGAAGACTAGCTTTCGCCTATGGCTTTGCTCTAGTAGTAGGTAATCAGATCATACAGCGAAAAAGTAGGTATTTTTAAATCGGTAGGTACCTACTGTTGTGAAACTTTCAACTGGCAGTGGCTTGGATCAGTTGAGCTACCTGTAGATCGTTTACAACGATCCTTAGACAGCTGAACTAGTTCTTATTGTATTTTATAGAGTTATGTAAATTATTAGTTTAGTTTCTGTAAATGAAAATGAAAAAATGAAAATGAAAAAATATTTATTAACACAACATAGGAATCCTTAATACTAATTTTAACAATGTTTAACTATTATACATAGATTGCCTTAGGTATTCCAACATTGTACAAAGATGAGTCCGTATAGCATAAGCAACGGGCTCCACACTAGGCAAGCCTGTATCGTGGAGACCAGTAAATGGGTTGAACAAAATGATTTGACTCGGAATTATAAAATTATCTACCTAGTAAGGAGTTAAAGAAAACAAGTTAAATAAAATTAAACATAAAACATTTCATGCAACTCAAATGAGACAGAGTAAAATGACTGGTAATTACAGGAGTAGAATCACCTAGCTCTTCAAAGTGGTGTTCTATGTGATCTTATTGAATAAATGAATTTGACTTTGGTGTAGTGTAGGTAATAATTATAAGATAAAGCATAGGTAACAAACACACTTTATGTTACTTCACGTAGAAGATCTTCAGTGCAGTCATAGGAAAGAGTTAACAGCCATCTATTTATTAAGCGCTTTGCTTCATAGCATGGTTTATCTCGAATATTGCAATGTTTTACAACAATGTTATAAATATAAGCCCTTATAAATGAACCAAAACGTTGAGCGAAAGACGTTTTACATAACGGTATAGGTAAATAAATTAAAAAATTAGGATGTAAGCATAAGTAACTATGTAGGAATTATGTTAGTAAAAATACAATATTTTGAACAGGCATCAATTCCAATACCATCTTAAATTTTCTCCAACGTAGTTGACCGCTATCATCTTTGAAAAACAGAACAAAATTAAAGGTTTCAGCGTAGTGCGACACTGTCTGCGAAACGGGCACTCAATCATTAAAATTCCTTTAGCACAAAGAAAACACTGTTTATCTCACTCGAACAAGTGCTTTTCCAGTCTATTTGTCTTTATCTGTCGACTAATGTGACACGATACTCGCTCGGTTAGCTTGGCTCGGCTTCGTAATTATATTTTGTTCGAAGATTTTCAGTGGATGTTTTCGTTTGGTTTCAACTTGTTTTTGTATGAAAGTAGTTGAATTTTTAATTTGTTTTATAGTGGAAATGGAAAGTTGTTAGATTTTAACGTTGAATGAAAACACTAAAAGGAATCCAGCTTTAGTTAGGTACTTATCTATAAGTATTCATATTAACATTCATTCGTGTAAGGTCAAACAAACTGATACAATGGTTTCTGGACACTCTTCCTAGAAACATGTTTACTTTTACTTATTGATGTACGCCCGGGATTTGAACTTGAATGTCGAGCCACTGCTCCACTCGGCCAATATGGCTGATTAATCTGATCTTTCCGTGGCTCGCGTGAATACGTTGATATGTCGAGATGTCAATTTTTTTTTTTATTGGCTTAAACGATATCTACGCCTATGAAGTATCTATAAAAAAATTGACAGCTCCCTAGCTAGACAAGTTTTCGAGTTATGGCCTTGCCAACTCCTCCATTTTTCGTATTTTAGTTGACATAACTACTTGTCAATTTTTCAAGCCACTAACACACACATGTTTTTGTAGATATTTCGATTTATCAACCTACTCATTCGCCAAAATTATATTTGTTACATGATATCTCGACATATACATATGATATTTTTGATTAACTTTTAACAAATTAAAATGTCAGGTTATGGCTAACCAAAGTATTCCGTTTAAATTGTGATACATTGAGTTGTTCAGTTATGCCCGCGCGCTCTCGCGCTGGCATAACCGAACATGTCACTCGTATTGGTAAACAAAACGTCAGTTCAGAAATCTTTTTTTTTTTAAGTATTGCTTTTACATGGAAAACTGATAGATTTTAATTATTTGTTAAACTATAATGACATTGCTTGATTTTTACAAGCTTTTGTTATTAACTTGCGATTTTTGTTCGGGTCTACTTTTGAAAATTAAATTTGACTGACTTCCCAGTGTCTGATTAAGCTGAAATTTGGAATACCTATAGGTTCTTGGTGACAATGCAATATTATTTTAACAACGAGCTGATCTGATGATGGAGCCAGGAGCTGTTCAACAGAACTCACTTTTTTTTTAGTGAAATGTTGCAAGTTCAATTTGACCCACTTTCCAGTGTTTGATTGAGCTAAAATTTGGCACACTTATAGATTCTAGATAACAATGTAATATTATGTTAACAATAAGCTGATCTGATGCTGGAGTCAGGAGCTGTTCAACAAACCTCAATATTTGTTTGGATTTAATCTTGCAAATTCAATTTGACCCACTTCCCAGCATCTGATTGAGCTGAAATTTGGCACACTTATAGATTCTCGATGACGATGTAATACTATTGTAACAACGACCTGATCTGATGATGGAGCCAGGAGCTGTTCAACAGAACTCACTTTTTTTTTAGTGAAATCTTGCAAGTTCTTTTGACCCAGTTTCCAGTGTTTGATTGAGCTAAAATTTGGCACACTTATAGATTCTAGATAACAATGTAATATTATGTTAACAGTAAGCTGATCTGATGCTGGTGTCAGGAGCTGTTCAACAAAACTCAATATTGTGTTCGGGTCAAATCTTTCAAGTTTAATTTGACCCACTTCCCAGTGTCTGATTGAGCTGAAATTTGGCACACTTATGGATTCTTGGTGACAATGCAATATTATTGTAACAACGAGCTGATCTGATGATGGAGCCAGGACCTGTTCAACAAAACTCATATTTTTTTTAGTGAATTCTTGCAAGTTTAATTTGACCCACTTTCCAGTGTCTCATTGAGCTAAAATTTGGCACACTTATAGACTCTAGATAAGAATGTAATATTATGATAACAACAAGCTGATCTGTTGCTGGAGTCAGGAGTTATTCAACAAAACTCCTCAGTAAATTTTTCGATTGAGGTGAAACTTTGCATTTTTTTCTAGTTCCGATTACATTGTAATAATATGGTGACAATGAGCAGATGTGCTGATAAAATCTGGTTGTATTCCATTCAAATTCTCAGTGATTAACAGTAGAGCATCCGTGTTTGGGCTCATTTAAAATCAGCTTACCCTTACTATGTTAAATCTCATTTCTAAACGGTATGAATGGTTCTGAGTAATAAGTAGGTACTTCAGCAACTCAAAAAACTGGTTTTATAGTCTCTATCTGTTTGCAATCCGATAATATAGCATTGTTTACCTACCAATATTCCATACATTAAAGGTGAATAAGTTGATATCTTTTGCGGCATAACTGGACATCTCGAGACGTAACCTAAATCTCATCAATTTTTTTGTTGACATGTCTTATATCATGGAAACTATGGGGAATTTCGGTTATTTATTGTCATCATTCGAAAGAGGGCATAAAATAACCGTAGAAACAATTAACACAAATACTGTAAACTAATTTACCGAGAAACCAGAAGAGGTCAAACTTTCAAACGGCCGCCCTGAAAAGTTGGTGTTTTATACATGTCAACGTATTCACGCGTGCCACGGCTTTAATGTCCATTTTAAACCGACTTCCAAAAAGGAGGAGGTTCTATGTTCGGCTAATACAGCCGAACATGTTATGTTCATCGATTTCTCCGTCAATTGTTGACCGATTGTTTTTTTTTTTGTTAAACTAATAGGTACCTACCTACTCTAAACAAAAAACTGAAAGAGAGGTCCAAAAGTACCTATTAGAAATGAAGAACATTAAAATGGAATTGTTTTCTACAAAGTTGGATTAAATAGATTTACTTTCATAAGCGGTTTCGGTCGCTTAATAACTGCATGTGAAGCCTAGGTGATGTGCCAATTCATATAATTTAACTTCAGTACCTACTAAAAATGTTACCAACGAGGTTAAGAGAAGGTTACAAACGAAGAAGTGCTGAAAAGAGTTGAGGAGAAAAGACTTTTCATGAACACCATACAGAACAGAAGAGGGAAATTGATTGGACATCTTATACGACATGACAGCTTCATAAGGAACATCATAGAAGGAAGATGAGGAAGGGGAAGGCCAATAATTAATTACATGAGTCAGATTAAGAAGAAGGTCGCTATCATCTCGTATAAAGAAACAAAAGAACTGGCATTGGAAAGAGATAGTTGGAGGGAATTGCATCGTTGCACCGACAAGAGCTGAACTTTTTTTTAAATAAAACTAAAAATGCAATTGACTAACATTTAACATTCCTACAAACATCACATATAAATTAAATAGAATTTCGCATACTAGATTATAAAATCTTTCACAGAACATCACGGAACTCCGGTTTACTCAGTTACCACAGAACAAACAATAGTAACTTAGCTTGTTTGTGTAAAGGTCAGTGAACTTAACGACTTGCAAACTCTCTTTAGTAAGCTAAGTACAGTCAACTTAAAACTTTTTAGGGTTCTTTTAGTTGGAATTATTTAGTACAACAGCATCCGGTTGGTACCTACTTTAAAAGCTCCGTCTGAATTTAATTTAAAGCTAAAATTTGTTTTTCATTGAATCAGTTAAGTACACAACAAGGAAAAAGTAAAAGTACCTACCTACAAGTAAAAACATGACGTATTTTTTTAATAGTACCTAATGCTTCAATAAGTTTAAGATAATGTTACGATAACGTATACGATAACGTTTTTATATACACTATAAACATAATAAATCTACAATAACATTAGAATTTGTCTGTATGCAGATTAAATTATTGCCCACTCACAAGAACATGAATCATGTTTGTCGAGTGTGACTCTATTGCCTCGGCTTTCGTATGTAAAAGTACAATGATTGCCTCCTGCGGTGCGATTCTGACTTCCAAAAATGCATCCGATTCGACGATTTTCTCCGGAAAGTTGACGATTTTTCAGCGAAAAAACATCACTCTCCGAACTTTGAATACATTTCGAGAAGGTCTGAATCGGACTACTAATGCTTTATACGTAGGTAAACCATTTATAGAGATGTAAAGGCCTATATTTTTTGTTTAATATTTCGCTGCTTGGTGAACATGGTGAAACCAAGCGCTCGTGCCATAGCTTGCTTAGACGTTCTTGATTAATCGTTGAAGTTAAGCAGTGTTGTGCGCGGTCACAATTCGGATGGGTGACCGCAAGTGGCATTACGAGCGCTTCCGTGCTTCGAAGGGTACGTTAAATTGTCGGTCCCGGCTTTTAAGTCGTTAAGCCATGAAGGAAAACTCCGTCACCAGAGTTGGCCACTTACTCATACGAACTTTCTTGCTTTTTTATGGTAAAAGGGCGCTACTGACGAGTTCAATGTGGCTCTAGGCCTGTAGGGATCTGCTTTAAGCCCTTATTTGTTCCTACCTTTCTTCCTTAGTAAGCGTGTACCTACATCAAATTTGATCCTAACTTTCTTCCTTGGTAAGCGTGTACCTACATCAAATTGAAAATTTTATGGACACGGGATTTTATCGCGTAATTCACCTTATTTATCCCGACGTCTCGGCCGCGTTACAAAAGCCGTGGTCGCGGGCAGACTACATCAAATCAACGTGTACATCAAATTATTACCCACTTCACAAGTACCTTTACAAACTTCAATAAGACCTTAACAAGGTAGCAAGTAACAGCAACTGCACAATAGTGTTGCCGAGTCCACAAGTAACAGAGCAAGTTCCAGGCATCCTGACTAACGGCATCACTTGAGATTTGGTTTTGAAGTTCAGTACTATGGAAACTCGCTAGAAACTCGTTTGCAAGTCGAAAATAAATGTATAAATTGGTGGACATTTGACACATCGCTATCTAGCCCCAAACGAAGCAAAGCTTGTACTACATACCTACGCCTCTTTCCCGCAGGGGTAGGCAGAGACCACGGATTTCCACTTGCTACGATCCTGACACACTTTTTTCGTCTCATTCACTCTCATCACATTTTTCATACAAGCTCGCCGGTTTAGGGTACTTTTGACCTGGCCTTTCTCCAAAATATCACCAATCTGATCCAGGTATGTTCGCCTAGGTCTTCTCCTTCCAGCTGTTCCATTCACACTTGCCTCATACACTTGTTTGGTTAAACGACTTTCATTCATACTCTATAGATGCCCAAACCATCTTAACATGCGTTTCTCAATTCTTATCACTATATTTTCTTTCACTCCACAACGTTCTCTTATCACACTGTTTCTCACTGCTGTAACAATGTAGTAAAACATGTTGGTAAGTGTGTTTGCAAACAATAGTAGTGGTTGTACAAAGGACTTGACTCGGAATAAGCGTAGTAACCAAGCGGCCCTTAAACTTGTGACTTACCGCTTGAGGCTGCCATGAAGGATTTACAACATAAAGTTATTTGTTTCTAATATAATTACGAAAAAGCTGACATTGGTGCAAATATCTCTATTGTGATAAGGTAATTCCTTACAGAAGTATCAAACGAAATTTTTAATGATGATGTGATGACCCTTCCTTTGCCTAAAATTAAAAATAACTAACATTTTACACACTAGATTTCGTTCGTAACAATGCTTTTGTACCATTGCATGCCCTATTTGTCTGAAATTCACAAAATTATACTAACGTACATACCTTACATAGCGGAAAAAAAATTAAATAGACCTGAATTTGTCCTACAGCAAATTGTCTCCTATCGAAACTGCCAATTATTTACAGTGAACATAAAGTAGTTTAATTCACAGCATTTACTGCTTGGATGGTGCTGTCATGATTTCATGATCACCAACATAGTGCATAATAATATCATAGTGACTTTGATGCGGCATCTTCCAAGGCTCCTCTACCGTTGTGGTGGGTGAAGATTACTACTTTGGGCTATGACGTAAATTCGAGCAAGACAATTTATTTATTTACTAAATTTTTTTTATTTTTACTAATATACTTATTTATACTAAATTTATTATACTAAATTTATTTACTAAACAACTACATTTTTTACTTACAAAATTAAAACCAGCTAGGGCATCTAAAGAGCGCTGTAAACTATCTATACTCTATAGGTAGCTCAACTGATCCAAGCCACTACCGGTCTAAAGCGTCCTCAAAACACTAGGAGGATTACTGCGCTGAATCTCAATGAATGATAAAAGTAAGTAAGATCGTATGAGCAAGTGGTCATCTCTGGTGACGGAGTTTTTAGGCTGCCTAAAGGCCTGGGCCTTGATTCTACTAAAGTACAACGTTTACCATTCCGCTACGGTGTGTTTTGTTCTCTATAATGTCAGCCATTTGGTGTAATAGTAGAATAGCTTTTCAAAAATTTGTTCTGCCAAAGTTCAAACCTTAGCTAAAACCTCACCACAACTGAGTCGTTTGTTATTAGTAGTCATGGAAACAGTCGCTTTAGGTGAGGTTTTGGTTGAGGTTGATAAAAAGTTCGGTACCAGAATTGACGCCCTGATGAATGATGAATAGAATATTTACCTTTATGCGGCATCTTCCAGAAGGCCTCTGCCGCCGTGGTGGGCTCCCGCGGCGGCGGCACCAGTCCGCCCACCAGCGTGGTGGCGGCGTGCGCGGGCGCAGGCGCCCCCCGCCCCCACCCTCCGTGCAGCGCCACCCCGTACACCGTCCTAACCTGCCCACCCCCAACTTGGTGACCTCTATGCGACTCCGATGTTGGTGGTTACTGATGTTGGTGACCCGTAATGTGACCTTTTGGAGATCACGAATTGTGTTCCGAGATCACAATTTTTTTATAATTTCTTGATTTTTCTATACAATTTTCTAAACCTTTTTAGGTTAATTAATGTAATTGTTTTTTTAGTTAGCTATCTAAAGATTTAAGGGTCTTAAATATTCTACTTGTGTCCGACTAGAAACTATAATGCACCATCGTTTTGTAATCTGAAAAGAAAGAAAATACAAATTATTTTAATAAATATCATACACACTCGTATCAGAAAGGAGCCTGATAAATTAATAATGACTTAGGTCCACAAGATTACAAAACATTACTTATACAAAATTACTCATAACAAAATAATGTTAGGTAAGGCCCATCTTACTTCGTAAGAAAATCGTTTATTTTGTTATTACGAGTAGGTACCTAAGTAATTTTAATATCCATGGTTTTTCAAAATGTGGCACCAGACAGCTAAGAATAATTGTAAGTAGGTGAGTACAGTAACTTTAAAAATAACAGTAAATAATCAAGTTTCTAGAAATATCCTTTCAAATAAGCCGCGCCTACTTCGTGACCAAAAGAAATCCACGTTAAAACAAAATTGACCTCGATAGATCGCATCATCAATTACAATCAGCTCATTACGCTCTTTTGATGTGCCTCTCTTTCGTTTTCTTATTGAAGAAGAGAGATAGTAAGACGTACTAATTGGTGGATGATAGTGCTGAATCGGCAGCGCCATCTATTGTTGCATAGTAGGAATAGCTCCGTGGTTCGATTATGATCGATGGTAAATATGAAGTTAGTCGAACCACCCATAGAGATGAATCCGAACGGTAGTCGGTTGATCTGTTTGTTTGTTTTTATAAGGTTGAGGTGATTAGATTAGGTCATGCGTGAAACTCAAGGTACCGGTGTAGCACATTGTGATTATTATTAAGTGAAATCTGTGGTGTCTGCCTACCCCTACGGGAAAGGGGTATGAATTGATGTATCTATGTTTTATATTACTTACCTATCATTTATTTCAGCGCAAAAGTTAAATACCTATCTCAGAAACAGAAAAATATTATGTTGCAAAACTCATCCAAATTTTCAGTTTTGTGCCTATTTATATATGCCAATACATAAAGCGGAAGAGTTTGTTTGTTTGTTTGAACGCGCTAATCTCAAGAACTTCCTGTCAAGATTTGAAAAATTCTATCTGCATTTGATAGCTAAACTCGTGGGGCTACTTTTTATTATCATCATAATCACCATAATTATAGGTAGGTACTATCACTACGGGGGCAACGCCACGAAAGAGACAGATAGAGCGATTACTTGGACTCCGAAACCATATGATTTTCATTATAGGTAAAAGACATTTGGAATAAAATCAGTATTTCACGTTCAAAACTTTCCGCGAGGAGTAACCTTGCCGCAACTCCCTCCTTACCCAGATGAAGATTTTCCGGATGAATCGAAACATTGTCGGTATATAAATCGACGATATTTTTACGTGATTAATTCCCGTGTGTTAAATAATGTCTAAAATCAGTATTTTTAAGATAATAATTAGCCTTGTGAACTTAACAAATAGGTCTTTAAACATCTTTCCCTGATGATTTATACAGTGTCACTTATTTCTACTCCACACCTACCTTATTAAAATGTAGGACAGATATATTTTGTTTCCTAATAAAAATAGCATATCTATTGATAGTTTCATCATCCTTAGGGGTCTCCGAGACCCACACAAGTAATTTCATGCCTACATAATCACCCGGCAATCCCATCAGAAAAGTCACAGGTATTCAAATATCGGTATTTGATCTTTTCAAGTCCCAATCGAACGAGTCTTTGATATATTCCCCTACAAGGCACAATGGACCAAAGGCAGTATTTGAGGGTTAAATTGTACTCACTTTGACTAGACTGGAAGTACCTCAAAGGGCATGAAGTACATACTAATGTGAGAAGTTGTCAAGTATTGCTCCTAATGAGCTTTTTATAATACATTTACTTACATTTATTTTAAAAGTGACATTGAATTCATTTTTGGGATTTTTTTAAAGTATTTTAAGACTACATTCTAGTTTAAACATTCTAAGATATTGCTGGAATGTATTTTCGTTTCATAGAGAATTTTGTTAAAGCTGCTCTTAATATAAAACCAATGTAAAACCATGAAGAGTTCGTGCCTCAAATCTCTGAGTTCGCCATTAGTTTTATACAAACATACTTTTTCTTTAGCAGATAAATGTTTTGTTTTTTTTTAGATTTGTAGCAATAGGTTTGATTTCATGACCATGATGGTGTCAAACTTCATCTGAACACTAGCTTGTACAAAAACTAGAAAAAACAACCATAAAAAAATCAGTGCTATCAGTCAATAAAACGCGATCCTTTCACATCCAGTCCGCTTTCCCATGCGTAGTGGCCGACAGACCGTCAGCCTTATCTGCGGATCAACGGACGGATCGCGCTCGATCCGCGGTGTCCAGTTACACAAACTTGTTTCTAATTATGATAATTAGCCGAGTGCGTAGTAGAATTAGTGTAAATATATTAATGAAATATGCATAATGTTATTGACTGAGGTTTTCCTTATTAGTATTAGAAGCTATTTACGAGGTATTTTCAACCTAGGTAGGTACTTACTTTAAAAAAATGTTTATATTCGAAAGTAAATTAAGTACCTTTTTGAATTAGGTAAGTATTTGTTTCTTTGTCTGGTTTTAATGATATTTATTATTTTATGTTTTTCATCATTTATATAATTATCATCATTCAATAACCTTGCGGCGTCACACGCTGATGGTATATAGTGACGATGATGATGATAAACAGTAGCTTATAACCTTCCTTAAGAACTAAGCTATCAAATGCAAAAATAAATTTTGAAATCTGACTGATAGTTTCAGAGAGAGCGCGTACAAACAAACAAACACTTTCGCTTTATTATATTGGTACACCACCGGTGGAAAAGTACATCTCTCCTCTAGATCTTCTCTCATTCTCTCGTCGGACAGGTGTCTAAGTAACAGACTATGTTCAAACTCATACCACAAAAATAAAGCAAAATGCCTAGGATTCAGAACACTTATTGCGAAAAAGCGGTATAAAGTAAGTGTGTCTAAAATTCAAATTAAGTATATAAGTAAATGTGAATACACTTACATGACAAATCAGAATGCTTAGATTTTATCTAAGCATTGCTTTGAAAGCTATGGGTACCTCCACTGATTCGAACATCCAAAGTTCACAAACACATAATCAAATTTACAGTTTGTAATAAAAATATGAACAGCATCGCGAAATACGCATTCAGTAATAACAGACTCAAATCCATTTGCAACTTCGCAGACACGCTAAAGTGCTCTTGAATATCTGAAAATACCGAGAAAAAATACCTAAAATGTTGAGAAAAAACACAGTTTTCGTTGTAAGTGGCCGTCTGAGCACGGCAAAGGATGTAACTTGAAGGCAGCGTCACAGTTGCAGCTGTAGTTACTAACGTGCAGTTTCACTTTAAATGTTTTTTTACCCGGCTGACTGTCAAGTCACCCGGGTTATGTAGATCGCGCGTTTCTATGTATGTTCGTTCGTATGTAAGTAATATTCTTTATTACCACGTTTCTCCTAAATGGCTGGATGGATTTTGATGAATGAGGTATCGTTAGAATCGTCTCCATCTCGATTGTGCTCTAGGATACTTTTTATTTCGATAAATCAAATAGTGCGGCTAAAAAATGCAACAATGTGTGAATTTTCAAAATGAAAATCACGCTATCATATCAAAATCCATGTCAAAATCAAGAGGTTGGTGGACTGATATCAAATATAATTTTTTAAAAAATCCAACATGACATCTTCGAAGACTAAATCGAGTCTCAAAATTTTTGAAAATCTATTTTTCGCCCTAAACAGAATTGCTAACCAAAACGCATACTAAAACTTTCTATTTAGTCACACGCAACGTTTAGAACAAACTGCATTGAAATTGGTTCAGCCATTTAGGAGATATCTCATATTTAAGAAATAACTTACGCATTTAATTTAGGTACTCACAGAGCCATCTGTGTGTCAACTGTGACAACAACGTTTAGGAAAATGCGCACGGCATCGAACCCTAGATACCTACATAATAATATAAAATTGTAATTTAATTTTGTTTTGTGATTGATAAGCAGTGATCGGAATGAGGCGGGCTAAAATACCTAAAGTTCGAAAAATAACAGAGACAAATGGGGACGCCTTAGGACTAAATATTTTTCGACCCAATTATTTCCGTTTCCGGGACATTAATAAAGAACATCTAACATTAAGGTGAATTAATTTTTTACCTAAGTTAATAACAAAAACTAAAATGTAAATTATAAGGATATAAAACTTTTTTCCGTCGGTCAAATAGAAAAATTATTTGAATTAGTTCACAATATTATTAACATTAATTTTAAATGTACTTACTCACTGTGAAAATTGTGCCAACTTTCAATAAAATTCTTACTTACTACAAGAATAAAATTCTTGTAGTAAGGAAGTCTCCTCTTTTTTGCCTCTGTTCTTTGAACTTTAGGTATTTAAGCCCGCCTAATTCCGATCACTGTTGATAAGATAATGCTGTTTCCAACTTTTCAGTTCAGCCGGGTTTTTTTATTTTTGAATAAATTGCTTGTTTTTTTTCTAATGACATTTATTAACCGACTTCGAAAGAAGGAAGAGGTTCTCAATTCATCGGAATCTTTTTTTTTTGTTTACTCAAACTCAACTCAAAGACCCCTGGCTGGACTGATTTAGAATTTTTTTTATTTGGTTTGACAGGGTATACTTTCCGTTTATTGCAACAAAAGGTGAGGAGTTATTTTTTAATTTTTAATTTAGCTACTAGTTTTTAATAAAACTGCTGGACAAAAGACTTTCCAATTTCTTCCAATACTCGCGATCATCCGCCACTTTCCATCAGCCTTTCCGAAAGGTATCGAGGTCATCACGCCAACGCTTCCTCGGCCTGCCTCGGCTGCCGAGGCAGGCCGAGTGTTTTTTTTTTCTATTGTCATTATGCCAGTTTCTATGTGTGATTTTGCTAATACTGTGGCAAGGAATTTCTATACTACGTACCTGGAACGCTGACTGAGACAGAAAACAAGGTCCGCTTGAAATAAAACTTGGGCGGTGTGTCTCTTTCTTTTTGCAACTGTGTGAAAGAGACAAAGCACCCAAGAAAGCCTCTCAACAAGACCAACAATCCTTATAACCAAGATTAAATGATAATAGATCGTTGTTCAGTCGCGATAAGGTTCAAATCCTTTGTACATTAAATGTCAGTTAGCACTCCAGTTACGTAGTTTAGAATCTTCTTGTACTGTGGTCAGATATTTGACATATTAAAAAAGTAATGTCAAATATCCAACCACGGAATATGACATTAGTCATCACGATCCGTGACCACCAAAATATGATTGATATTTTACCATTGGTCACTAATTAAAATTATGTGTGAAAATGTTGAAAAAGACAAACTCTTGTAATATAAATGTTGTTTTTTTTTTGAAAGCTAAATACTTATTCATTTTTATAAATCCTGATTTCCTTGTAAGGCATATTGAATCTAAATCCACAGTGGCAAAACACACTTTACATTAATAGAAGATTAGAACTGACACAGACTAAGAAGGCAGTATGCAAAGCACTCTAAATGGGGATGAAGTCGGCAACGATTTTAAATTCCATCCTCATTCTAGCTCGGATAATGTTGGTTTGTCGAAGACTTCTGTTGCGTCTGTGTCTCAGAATTACTTTGCATTGCTGAATCTATCGGTAAACTGGCTAGATGTATGTATATTATCTAGATGTAGGTACCTAACTGCTATCGATGATAGGAATTTTGTATTATTTAGGCAGTTTTCGGGTTTTTTGCCTCTACCTCCTTAATCGTTCCCCTATAGTTGGGGATCGTGACTCCGCGCAAGTAACTTATTCGATGGTTTTTCTCCATCTACCAGTGTCTTCGGCTTGATGGAGAGCGACACTAACGGTTCTGACACCTGGTCAGACCGTCACTTTGGGCTCCTCCCTCTGGATCTTTTGCCCTCTATTTTGCCTGTTATTATGAGCTTCGGTTTTAGACGGGCCCTAGACGATCAATTATACACCGTTTATTTTTGGTCAGTTTAAAGCCGGCGCCTACGTAATCTACATCGATAACCTTACTCAAAAATAATAATAAAAATGAGATCTATTTTTTTGCAATTAATAATATCACGAAACATAGGCAGGATAAATGACGGAGATACGTGCTCTGTGCTCAGCTGTTGCTACGGCGTAGAGTCTACGCTATACATACATACCTAGGTCATTAGCTCTGCGCGCCTACGACACCTTACCAAGTGTTTTCCTCACTTTTGTTAATCTTTTCAACTATTTAGTTTCGTATGAAATACTTATCAAATTCAAAAATTAAACCAACGACACGAATACGATTAAGCAATACAAGCAGTGGGTGCTGGCTTTAAACTGACCCAGAATTAACGGTGTATAGCGAAATATTACGAATTTCACAATATTATTTACCTTTTAGGGTTTATATTAAAGATCGTTTTGGTTCAAATTGTATTTCAATCATATTGAACAATTGAACTATTGTGCAATCATATTGTAGGTCTAGGGCCCGCCTTAGGCATATGACTAACGTCCAATTTCAAAATATTGATATTTGACATTACTCCTATATAGGCCAGTCAAATTAGGAATTAACCTCGGAATGAGAGATAATAAGCTGAATTTTCGTATGTAGCTTTATTTAGGCGTCCTAAAAGTTGTCTCAAAAGTCTCATAAAATCTCGTTCTGCGTCTTAAGTTATTCAAGGTCAAAGGTAAAAAAAATAGTTTTTCGGAAATATCTCGGTTTCTATTGGTCCAATGATGTTAACATCTATTATAAAATTGTAGAGCTTAAAATTTGCGACAAATTCATTCAAAATTTTTTTCCATGCGCTCAACCGTTTTTGCGATACAGGGCGGTGAGCACGCAGCGCTTAGTATGTGTATTTCAAAAACTATACTTTCTAGAACAAAAATAAAAACTATTTTGGAATGCACAAATTAAGTCCTTTCATATGACATCCCACTCAATATATCTGTGTAACTTTTGTCTTTTTTACCCCCTTAAGATCCCAATATCTTTACAACCCCTCCATCGATTACGCTCATATGCTCCACAGCAAATTTCCATAGCACAACCTAGTTACTTACCGAGTTTCATGCAGATTGGATTAACGGTTCGATAGTTATGCGAGAACATAAAAATTACATATACAAACATACAAAGCAAAATCGTAAGATCTTAGCTCGCTTTGCTCGTTTGGTCGATAATCAACTGATAAATAAAACAAATTATTCAAAATTCAAGGTTTTCACAGATATTCACGTTTGACTTTGCGTTGCAGTACCTACGCTTATGGCTGAGCGCTGCGCACTTACCCTCCTCTATCGCGAAAACGGTTGAGCGCATGAAAGAATGTTTTAAACAAAATTTGTCGCAAATTGTACGCTCTACAACTTTATAATAGATGTTAACATTATTGGACCAATAGAAACCGAGATATTTGCGAAAAACTATTTTTTTACCTTTGACCTTGAATAACTTAAGACGCAGACACGAGATTTTATAAGACTTTTGAGACAACTTTTAGGACGCCTAAATGAAGCTATAAACGAAAATTCAGCTTATTATCTCTCATTCCGAGGTTGAGCCCTTTTTTATGCTAAGCTGACTGGACTAATATGGTAAGCGTCCACATGTCGGTATCGTACGCTTCGGACGCATCGCACGCAACGGATCGTAGTATTATTTGTATAGAAACTCATATAAGTGCGTCCACATGTCCGCATCGTACGCATCGCATTACACAGATAATCCGTTTGATGCGATTCGTCCGCTGCGTGCGATGCGGGCCTGTGAACGCTTACCATTAGGTAGGTACTAAAAATGACAAATATCTTACTACAGTAAGCAAAACCATAGATAGCCGGTTATTAAAAAATAAAAAAACTAAAACTAATTAAAGCGAGTAAATTATTCCCCGTTTTTATGTATCTGTGTGATATCAGTGTCCATCAAGCCTTGGCATTGATTAATTTAATATCGATGGTTACCTTTGAGATTTTAAATGTCGGTTGCTTTGAACGTTTTGAAAATCTCTTTCCATTTTGTTTTTATATTCGTCGCCTCACATCAAAAACCGCACAACTCTCATTTACAAAATTGCAGGAACAGATTTCCAAGTTGTTTCCGTATTGAATGTCTGCGCTCGACACACCTCATTAGAGCCTGTGATTCACCGCTCTCGTTAACGTCGCTTTTACTCAATTCTAATCGCATTTCTTAGTTTTTCTTTGAAACCTTTAAGGTAAATTGATGCTTCTTTTTAAATATTTGTGCAAATAATGGTTAAATTATCGAAGCTGCATTTGTAGAACTTTTTATATTTTTTAATCCAATGAAATTAAAATAAATAAATCCTTTAAATCCGTTATAATTCATTGATTGATTTAATGTGATCTTCATCGCTGGTCCTATTTTCACTAGTCATTTGTATGTTACAAAGATTTAATTGTAGATAAGTATCTGTTGTTCTTCGGTATTATACCTAAATGTTACAACGGGACGGGAACATTAAATTAATTCTAATAAATCATACCTAGTGTTTAGTGTTTATATGCCTACGGATTCATCAAAAAATCTGGTGGAGTTCTCGGATTATCTAAGTATGGTGAGTGCTATTCTATTATAAACAATTACAGTGCCGCATCAGTTTACATCCTTGGTGACTTTAATGCACATCCGTATGAAACTTTCTTTGATGAATTGACTTGTTTATAAAAGACTACAAAATAGTAAAAACTAAAAAAAATATATTTTTCATTAGAAATTAATGTTCACGGACTTGGATTCTATAATTATTACAATTAAACTTTCTTAAATTTACAGTTCTACGCTACAAGTTACCTCGCTATTTTAATAAACTTCTCAATTTAGAAATTTCTTTGTTGAATAGGTATGTTCTTCTTGTCTTATGTCAATTAAAACAGACGGCAACAGATTTAGCAACCATCTGAGCACTAGGGGCCCTCTAAGTTCATTATGAATGACAGGAATTGTTTAAAATATTCATATTGTCTATCAAGCTACTCCTTTGCTGTATCGTGTGTATACCTATAGAGGTGAAGATGGTATGCATGGTGGCTCGTCACAATGCGTGTTATTGATTTATCGTGCCGACACTACGCATGCCATAGCCCTCTGTGCGGTAGAGTCAAACTGTATAGCCGTACTGATTGCACGGAAAGTTATAGTAATTTTCACTGTATTATTTAGGACTTATAAGGCTCTTTAGATCAATGCGGCATCGGCACCAGCATCGCACCTTATCGCCTTGTGCTTTTAGGCATTCTTTGTATGGAATTCTATGAACCTGTAAGTTTATACAAGTCAGGATGAAACTTCTATACGTTGTAAAATAAATTTCCTCACGTAGTTTTCCTTTTAGTGTTCTTGTTTATTTTTTTTGTAGAGCAACATCATAATCAACTCAATTTTTTTTAAATTAATTCAGAGTTACAACAGTTTATGCTAACCGTACCGACACGTCAGTTTTAAATCAATGTAACAAATCGCCCGCCGCTTTGTGCTGACTGTACAAACGGCATTCGAGATCGTAATTTATTTTCTATTCTGACAGTACTAAAGTGTGCCGGCCTTTGGGCGATATTCGGTAGCGGTACAGATGAATTATTGTGGAATTGCCTTTACGATAAGCTAGAGGTAACGTATTCACTTGATTAATATTATTGTAATCAACTTCATCATTAAAGTAGGTACCTATTTCCTAAAGAAGCAATCAAGAAATACTTAGAAAACATAAAATATTTTTTTGCTTTCGTCATGTCATCAGTTTTGTTAAATGTTTAAGGGCTGATTTTTCAATACCTAGATAAGTAACTTTTATCTCAGGAAATAAATATGCGATTTGACAGATATTGTATAGAAAATATGCCATAACGCCATATTTATTGCTCAGATAAAAGTTATTTATCGATTGAAAAATCAGCCCTTAAACGAGACACAGTCTGTTTTACACCAGCATTCCTTTTTTATAACTAGGCATACGTCGATACACACAGCAAAACATTATGTCGGCGCAACCTTACCAAAACAGTACAAGCACAAAACTCATGATTTGTAATTTTTTAAAATACACATGAAAAAACACCGCAATCGCGAAACCCAACGCACGAATACGATGACACTTGAAACGGCAAAGAGAGTTTAATCTAAGCCCGAGTTTCTCTGTTAATTATAATCCTACGTATTCAAACTCGGGTATTTTTAAAACGTAGTGAAAAGGAAGAGGCTTCCTTTGACAGTATTGCAACTTAAAAAGAGAGCACTCGACGAAATGGCATGGAATTTTGAGAACGCACGTGCACTTTGATGTTGCCTTATAAATTTGAAAAGCTACACACAGTTATGTATGAAGTAAGTTTGAGTGTTACTCAACTATGACTAAAATTAAATACGGTTATTGACAAACAATTTTTGATAAATCCAATATACAATTTTGTATAATTTATAAAAATTTGTGCTATAAGGCTGCACGCAATAGTTGCCTACATGCAAAATTTTTATTCGAAGTTAATTAAGTATCATTTTTAATAAATTTGCAAGGTAAAGAATTTTGGTGAACATATTTTTCTCTTTTAAAAAAATTTTCGTATAATCTCATATATTATTCAAATCTTGTATTCAAATTAAAACAAAAAGGATAAATGTATGGAACATGGAAAGCTTTTTACTCAAAAATGCCTCTATCTTAATCCTTATTAAGCCTCATCGTGAAGGGTGAAGCTATTGAGACCAAAGAGGTGTTATTTTGAGCCATCAAAGATTATTTATTTTTAAATTTTGGTTAGAATTAGACGTAACACAGGCAGTCGGTTTATCAGATATTAAGAAGATTAGGTACCTACCAACTTGTTATTAATATTGTTAAGTCTTTAATTTAATATTATTAATTTGGTTTGTAAGTTAAAAATACTTGAATAGTACTTATCGGTTATTTTTTTAATGTAGGTATAGTAGGCTTAATTTCTTAAATTCTTTATTGTACCTACACAAAAAATATAATATTCAGACAAAAATATATTATTAAAGGTACAAAGGCATAAATTTCATACAGTTTTATTAATTATTCTGTAACAAGAATGGAGTGGAAAAAAATCATTGACATCAAAATATAATTTCGGTGAAATTACTATTAATTACAAATAGCATAAAATGTGTCATAGTTCACCATCATTAGTACTATGTTGATTTTAATATTATTATTTATGTGTCAAAACGCAAAAACAAAATCCTAATACTCCTCATAGCGCAAGCGGTGACTGAGAAAACAAAATTGATCCGTCAATGTAACAACCTAAGGCTGGATTCAACCAAACTGTCATCTTACTCCCAGAGTAGTTATTCCGTTAGCCGACAGAATTCGGAATACAATTGTTTAGAAAGCGCAACCGAACATTATTAGGTGCATTCAAATTATCCTGGTTATAAGGTGTCAACTTTACAGTGTCAAAATATTCAAACAAACAGCAGTTTAATCTGTGGTTTAATCTCCAGATAAAACTTAATCCAGTTTGGTAAAATCCAGCCTAAGTAGCAAAAATCACATTACACCGTGTAACGACAGCATGAGAACTTCTCAATGGTTATGTCTTTCATTGTCAAAAATATGTCATTAATACAGGAAAAAATGACAAAGTCCTAGACACCCCTGTGAGTTGTTGTATAATAGGCATGTCAACACTCAAAAACGCTGTTCAAATATAAATAATAGTCAGTATCAATGGTTACACTTTTGCAACACTTTGTCGGCACGCCTGAATTGACTCTACGCTTTATTTATTGATTTTTGGTTTGACAGCGGCATGGTATAAAATTTGTTTTTTGTGTTTTGTAGATGATACTTGCAGTTTCAAAGATTAAGTGTGGATTTGGATAAAAAAAACTTATAATAATGGATTTTTTTTTTTAATTTGAAACATCACTGAAGAATTTAATAAAATGTGTAAGTAATGTACTAAATATTGCAAAACTGATAAAAAATATGACTAACTTTGAGTTACATAATTTTATACGGGAATCAAAGACAACATTAATTTTAGTTTATTTTTGTTTGGTTAAAACTTGCGGTTTTAGTAATAGTAATTATTAAGCAGTAATAAATCATTAAATTACTTTATTTATAAGTAGATTTTATCTATTTCGTAATTTTAGAACAAAAACTGCCTAAGTAGTGAAATAAAACTTCATGTTCATAAATACCGTCTTGCAATATCGCCCCACGTCACTGTCACCTATTGTGCTTCAAGTATCGCTTACCGCAAAAATTATCTGCTGCCCAACAATACAACTGGATATCTCTATTTAACGAAATTACAAATTTTGTACGTCATACAATAGAGAACGAAGCATTATCGGCAACTTCAAAGATACGTCGTCAAAAGATGTTTTCGATTTCGTTTGAACTTGAATTATTTGCTTTAGGCCTGGGGAATAAAATTTAATGTATTAGGTATGTGCTCGTAATTTTGATTAATTTAAATATTTGTAGAGTGATTGTAGAGTATGTTGTTTGCGTCCTTATTTAAATTAAAAAGACATTACAAACTTAAAATAAATCTTTAAATTAAAACTATCATAATATTTTTAATAAAAGCTTACGTGTAATAAATTATTGATAAAAAAAATACTTGAATTGTGAAAAAGAAGTAACAGTACCTACATAAAGCATAAACTTGTGTTATAGGTACTTATAATAAATATCCGTAAGCAATTTTGCAAACTTATCAGGTTACTTTGCAAAAACTTACAATAAGACCAAATGTTTACTATTACAAATTATCTCTGACAAAAGATATTAAATGATTCAATTACACTGAAAAAATCCCGCAGGATCGGACCAAACAAAAATATCGAATTACTATTATAGGGAGACCTTTGTCAGAACGAGATACAGGTAGACATTAGACACTTTCGTTATCACGGCTTTTAACATGTCTTTATAACATCCACTGATTTTTATTTTAAAACTGGGTTAAGACACTTTGCTTTGTAATAGCCGACTCACATTTTATGTTTCATAAGAAATGTTTTAAATTAGCTTTTATCATTTTTTTTTAATTTATAAATTTTACTGAGTAGGTATTGTTTTGTAGAAAATATTTTTATATAATTTGAAAAGTATTAAAAACATTGGTAATTTATATTGAAAAAATATTGTTATAGTTGAATAGTTACCACCATCATAAAGACAGACTTTTTTAATTATGTACACCTAAAAACTTTATAATTCCCATAAAAATCTATAACATTTTTCGTAGCATTATTCGTAGAACGTTGTAGCATCGTAGCACCTATTGTTAAAACCACAGATTGTTAAACAAATATTTTGTCCATTGTTTTTCTCAAATCTAAACAAAGTAAGTTACATACCTAAAAAATCTTCGCGCACCAAAACACTAAAGTCCAAAATCACAGAAACCACAAAACCAAAAACAAACACAGTCCAAATAGATGTGACGAACACCCGGAATTCTTTAATTTGACAAGTTACAGTGGTCAGCGTACCGAGTAATCATCGAATGCTTATATTGAGAGCTCGGAAGCTGCGATCCGTTCACGATGACACGGCTGGGTTACGACTGGCCAGGCCATCTGATTCCAAGTCAGCCGTGTGAGCAGAGGAGGCGGGGCTCACCCCTACAGACGCAGTTCTGGGGTGGTTACGCACACATGCGCACACACACGCCCACGGACGCGGCACTCGCAACGAGCAAGTTGTATGACGTCGGCCTAAGATTTCGATGGTTTCTGTTGGGAATGAAAAGTTTATGTGATGGTGTTTTCAGAGTTGAGGTTTTGATGTGCTTTGTGCTGGATTTTTTGTAATAACTTAGTTCATAATATTCCAAAAAATCTTCAGTGTCATCATAATTATCTTATGTGTTTCTACAAAACTGTTTGTTTTTATTTTATTTTTTGTTATTTTCATATGTGTGTTGTCTTGAGTGATAGGTACGTTTTTTCTAAATGTTTTATTCGAAAAACTTCTTACTTGTTTTTATAGAATTCACAAATTCCAGTACGTTTATTTTATGTTCTCTTGAAATTGTCTAGTTTTCAGACAAATTCTGTAGTTGATAGGTACTTTCTTTCTTGTGGAGATCGTAAACTGCATATAAAATATTTTACTGCCAGCGTTTGGAGGGTTAATGTTCGATATCCTAGGTATTGTAATGGTTGTCGGGTAAGCAGGAAAGAGTTATAAAGTTAAGAATTAGTATTAGCTGCATTAAATAAAATACATATAAAAATGCAAGTACTTTTCATGAAAATACTAAAGAAAATGCTATAAGTATTTTACTCGATTATTTATGGGTTAGTACGGGTTATAGCGGAAATTAATCAATCAAGAGTAGGTACCTATAACTAATTATTTTAGAAAGTGTTTTGTAATCATAAAGGTGAAAGAACAAAATGTGAATCGATGTTTCACAAAAAAGTGCTTGAAAGTTGTAATTTTGAAAATAGTGTCATGTTTTCAAAGTCACTCGTGCACTTTATTGTAACTTATCTTTAAATTCCAGTCTGTTTGATATAGATTATAGAATAATAACCAGGCCTAACTGACGACCGCTTAGACGAAATATCGAATAATATTTTTATATAAGTACTATGGTGTTTCAGGTTATAATCTATCCAATACCTAGTTACAAACTATAAAAACTGTAATAACTTTATGTCCATTATTGGCAGAAAATCGGTCATCCGTGAGAACTACACTAATAAAATCATCCACATCAATACAAAACTACCAAAACAAACAATGACTAGTGACGTCACGCGATTAATTACGTCACTATCACGGCCGGCCGGCGGCACAACGGTACAACTCGTAAAATCAACAAAACGGTTTCGCACGCTGAAAGCACGCCACGCGGCTCCGTCACGCTGATTTCATAAGAATGAGTTAGCCCTCATTTATCCCGGTCTAATTTCACGCCCGCTCTTATTCATTGTGAGATTTCGCGATACCATGTCACGGTATTCGATCCGGCTGGTTACTCAGATTGAGACGTCATTTTTTCTATTCCAAAGGTCAAATGATCGTTGTACAACGTGTTTGAGGTCTCGATATCGACAGTGTGTCGGTTGGGCGCTTAATTTAAGAATTTTAACGCGAATTAATTCAACCATCAAAAATCTGTTGACAATGGATCGGGCATTTACTAAAAAATACAATAATGGAGCTTTTTTCTTATAAAGAAAGTGTTTGTCTAAGAACAATGTGGGGTACCGCAGCGGGACATCTAGATACGCGGGGCTAAAGCATTTTCTTTATACTGTTTTTGTTATTTGCTCTCATACCTTTGCTGAATGGTATCCTTAATTTACGCACCGATAGATTTATTCTGTAGTTTCGCATTTTGTCACAGAAGATGTAAGAGAACTAATGCTGTAGACGTTTTACTGGTGTTATTTTTGTACTATGAAATCTGTGGCATCCACTAAAACATAAACACACATAATTATCTCTAAGATAAAACAATCAACTCTTATACATTAAGGGTCTTACTTATGAAAGATGTTTAAAGTTGAACACTGGTTAAGCAACGTCCTGTCTCTGTTTGACACTCACAAACGAAATGAATCAATGAAATGAACAGGACGTTGTTTAACCAGTGTTCAACTTTAAACATCTTTCATAAGTAAGGGGGTATATTGTCAATTCTAATGTCTCTGTTGTATTTTGACAGTTCATAATGGCTGTTTCTCATTATCACTGGTTAAATAAAAAAACATATTTTCACTTCACAAAACATCCATCTTCGAATCTCTTGAAACTACGTTATTCGTCATTTCTATATTACTTTAAAAAGGTCTAAGTACAAAGCATTTCAGTGAAGACAAAATACATTAAACTGAACACAATTTTGAAGTGACGTAGGCCCATGTTTGTAAGAGATTGTTCTTGCTTGGCGCGTTTTGTAACATTGCGCTCGGCACTGTGGAGCCATTGTGCGGACATGAAGGAGCTTATTTATTTTAAAAAGCTTTCAGATTGATGTGATGTTATTGATTTTGAGTGATAAACATCTTTATTGTGTCGTAATAACCGTTCAACATGCTTAAGCATAAATTTAATGCAGAATATAGAGTCGTTTTATTTAATTTTCGTTTGTAAGTACCTAACGTAATAATTCAAGATGATTAATTCTTAAATTCAGGCCACGAAAAATAGTTAAATCAATTTTCACTGAAAGACAAAAAGTTATAGTTGGTATAAAAACCAAATATAATGACTTTAAATCAACTCTTTGCATTTTGTCACGGGACACGATCTATCAGCAAAACTACTAGAGAACAAACATTTATATAAATACAAGTAAAACCAGTCGAGACTGATACTGGCAATTCTTCAATTATCTTAAAAGGTTCTTCAATCTTTGTTTCAAACAGCAATAGTGAATATTCGCAGTAAGTCTCGGCAGCTGCGCCGCCTTACATGCATCACTGGCACTCACAACACGCCGGCTTTTGTAACGAATGCTTTGTGCATGCCGATAGATTAGATGTCGCTGTGCAAGTCATGAGAGACGAGATCTTGTAGGTACTCAAAAGTATTTTGTTGATGACATAACCGCACTTTTGAGTTCAGATATTAGATGTTAAATACTTAGTATATAAAACTAAGAAATAGAATAATAGCAGAACAATGGATGACCATAAAATTAAGTGACAAAAAAATGTTGATGAAAAACGGATTCGAGTGTTTTTTATGTTAAATGTGTACTTATGTATTAAATAAAATTACCTATATATGAAATATGTTATCAGCCATGTGATTCCCATAACTTAAGCTCTGCTTACGTTGAGGCTGTGTGAAATGTCCAGAATTATTTATTTGTTCACCACAGTATATTAAAACAGTAAGTTTATTTTAGGACATGATTTAGGGTACCAAGCAAGGAGTATTTACTAACTTCCGTTTAATCGCCATCGCCTAAAACATGGGTCAAAATCTTGAATTAAAAAAGGAGGAGAATCCTTTTCAGCGATAGGTTACAGATTAGAAGGGATGCAGGCAATTTGACGCGAGTTCCGCACCCGACGCGCTTCGTGCGGTTTTGGGTTACCGCGTTTTGCCTCTGGGCTTGCGATTTTGATATAATTTGGCAGATAAAAAGAATAGTTGAATATAACACGTAGCCTTATAGGCTTTTTATATAAATCATGTATGTATGTGTTCGTATGAGCTAGTGGCTAACTCTTTTAAGGCCGCCTGAAGGCCTCCGCCACGGCTTAATGACTTAAAGAAGCCGGAACCTCCGAAGCACGGGTGCGCCTTGCTATCACCTATCCAAATTGTGACCGCTTAGAACTATTTACGTTTCTATTAGATTATTTTTACCTTTTAATTTGCAAATTTATGATAAGTCTAACTAGGTGCGCGCGGTGTTACCCGTTTAATGGTTAATTATTACTAGCGAACGCCCGCGGCTTCGCCGTGTATTTTTCCAGGATAAAATACCTAGGCTATAATGTAGGTACCTACTATTCCAGACTAGGTAGACTATAATCTGTGCCAAATCTCATCCATATCTGTTCAGCCGTTCTGGCGTGATTGAGTAACAAACATCCAAACATCTAAACTTTCACATTTATAATATTAGTAGGATTTTTCCGGTATATGGCTTTTAAAGTAAAGTCACGGAAAAAAGTTGCCTTTAATATTTTAATTCCCATACTAATTAATTTTATTAATTCCTTTATCATAGGTATCTTTTGTTAATTCTCTTAGGCAAAGCCGATTAGGGTAGTCATTTTTTATTCCCACATTTACTTCAATAAATATCATTCAAATAATCGGCACATAAACAAGACAACAGAATTATAATCAGTATTAATATTCAAATACTCTCTTGCACCGATGAATTTATAAATAACAGTGCATTAATAAGCATCTATAGGGGAGACATAGCCTAAAGTTTGAATAATTAATGTTTTTGTTTATAAATGGACCCCTTTAGTCATATAAGTTATGTACAGTGATCGGAATGAGGCGGGCTAAAATACCTAAAGTTCGAAAAATAACAGAGACAAATGGAGACGCCTTAGGACTAAGTATTTTTCGACCCAATTATTTCCGTTTCCGGGACATTAATAAAGAACATCTAACATTAAGGTGAATCAATTTTTTACCTGAGTTAATGACAAAAACTAAAATGTAATTTATACCTAAGGATAAAAAACTTTTTTCCGTCGGTCAAATAGAAAAATTATTTGAATTAGTTCACAATATTATTAACATTAATTTTAAATGTACTTACTCACTGTGAAAATTGTGCCGACTTTCAATAAAATTCTTACTTCAAGAATAAAATTCTTGTAGTAAGGAAGTCTCCCCTTTTTTGCCTCTGTTCTTTGAACTTTAGGTATTTAAGCCCGCCTAATTCCGATCACTGGTTATGTAGCAACTACGTTATTTCAATATTTACATATTCATGCATTTTCAAATTAGTTAATACTTACGAGTTTTTATTTTTTAGTGTAAATTCGATGTAGGTAAGGAACCTACTTCCTTATTATAAAGTTTTGTAGTTTTGAATAATATTTCTCATAATTTTAAATTTAATTTCATAATAGGTAGGTTACATTTTACGCGCTCTCAACTATATTACCTTCCTAATTAAAGATTCGTAAACTTTTAAAAAATATATTAGATGCCTGTTTCTCAGTTCTCAAATATGAGATGGATCTGCCAAGTGATAATTAACTGCAGGTCAATTTGAATAAAAACGTAAATAAATCTCGTCTACATTATTAAAAAGTTTAAAAAATGTATTCCAGTCCAGACGAATGGTTGCGTGGCGCTTTCCCCTTCAGTGGAAACTCACACACACAAACTCCCTGTCAGATAACGCACACAAACGCAAACTACGTACTACGTAACGTAAACCTGAAAACGTATCATATTAAAATAACCACAAACTCACAATTTTTATCACACATTTTCTCATAAAGTAAAATCGATGTAATAAAGTAACAAGCGAAAAAAATTAAAGGCAATGGCTCGCGAGTAGAACATAAGCAAGCATGTTATATCCAGAATACATAATTTCAAGTTAATCCACTCCTTACCTTTCGCAAAAAATGAAAATACATAAATAAATCGAACAGTAACCGATACTAAAACAACGCGAATACGCGATGCATCATATTCCCCTGTAAACGATATAAACACATGCGTGCGGGCTGTCTCTGTCTGGCGCGTGGGTTTCCCGCATGCGTGGGTCTCGCTCTCTCTTGGGGCGGATACTGGCTTGTGATTGGTGGAGGGGGGACGCCGGTGGAAGCCGTCGGCGGCTGCCTCCCGACGGCATTTTCCCGTCGGTATCGTTTGAAAATCGAAATTTCCCCGTCGGCTTTTCAACGGAGAAAATGTTTTGTAATTTTTGTAATGGTGTTTTTTGTTGGTGCGTTTTTTGATCCTGAAATTGTGGTGCTGTTCAAAACATTTGCAAGTAGGCGAGGCTCGCATAAAATATAAAAACACATAGCAGGCGTGCAACTAAGTAGGTATAGTTTAGGAACTCAATTCTAGAACTGAAGTACTTATAAAAAGAAATTTTGTAAGTAGGTATCTACTTAGAAAGGTTAGTATCAGTACATGATCTTTAGTTAAGTAAGTACGTAGATATTTTAAGAAAATAAGCTCTAAGAAAACCAAATTTCTTTTAGAATTTAAATGTGATTACAGCTTTTAAACATTGTACCAAAATTGTTCTTCATTTCAAAATGCTTTTAGAGGTTTTCTTTAATATTCTAACAAGAATCTATTTTGGCGAGCTTTTATTTGAAAGTAGAGAAAATAAAAAATATAAGTATTTAATTAAGTAGTAAGTACATAGTACCTACTATAACTAACAGTATGACGACTTCTGTGGAGCAGTGGGCAAAGGCCAGCTTAAAACACAGAAGGTTGCGGGTTCGATTCCCGCCTCGATGCAATTTACAGGTTTTTTCAAACCTATCTCAGGCACCAGCCTCCTACAACAAATCGACTCAAATAGTAGGTAAGTATATCATAATAGAAATAAGTATAGAAAAAGAAATAAGTAGTTCTATTATCATCTATCATAACTAGTTCATGTTTCTATATTTTTATTTAAGGTTTGTTGTGAGAGAAATAAGTAGGTAAGTACTTACTTAAATTTTTTTAAAGTATTTTTTTTTAAATCGTTTGCAGGTATATCGGCAAATATTTGTCTCACGTGCTTCTGTCTGCAGTCGGCTATCTTTAACCAACTCGGCCACGAAATCCATATTCGTCGAGTTGAAAATCTTGATAAGCTTTGTCGTTTACAGCACCGATTAGCGCCATCTCTATGGGAATCAGATAACTGATAGAAAACATTATACTAATATGAGTATTATAAATGTGAAAGTTTGGATGTTCGGGTGTATGGTTGTTTCTCGATATCTCGACAACCACTGAACCGATTTGGCTGAAATTTAAAATAAAGATAGATAATGATCGGGAATAGGACATAGGCTACTTTTTATTTGGGTACCAAGCGAGCGAAGCCACGGACGGCAGCTAGTATTATATATTTTGCAAATACATAAGACACGCAGACACAGAACAAATATATCTGCTCATGCTAATCAAACAAATGTTTGACCTGGTTGAGAATCGAACCCAAGGCAGAGCTACTTCCAACTGAGCTGAGAGTCCAGCCAGGAATTCGCCAGGAAAATGTGGTTAAATCTCGTAAAAAATTTTCAAAGTATCTATCTGTGAGAATGTCTACCCCGGGGATACAGCCGTAATCAATCATGTTTTTTGACGTGTTAACGTCTATGAATCGATGAACGCCGCTGCACGCACGAAACAGCATGACTCATTGTCATGTTCTGCCAGAGCCGAGTGTGCAAGCGAGAGCGCGGAATTCATAAAAGTATGCAATTTTTCATCAATGTTTTCTTATGGCGTTAACACGTAAAATTATATTCCGTAAACCGACTCTACAGACAACCAGTTTTTTTTTCTTTTCCTTTACCTTAATTGCAAAGCAGGCTAGTGGTCTAGCTAGAACCACTAGATTAGACTAGGCATGGGTAATATACCTTTTACAGAATATCATATCGAAACCATATATTAAATAACGATATCGGATTTCATAACTATATATTTTCTGAAACCATATATTGGCGTACGTATAGGGTTCTCGATAATTGTAAGACGTTTCTCTAAGTGTAGGTATACGATTGGTAGTTTACGATACAGCGTTTTTTAAACAATATCGATATCAATGAACTTTCCTTCATACATTTTCCTGGCTTTCTGTTTATTTTTGTGACTTTTAATTTTTTTTTTTTTATAATACTCACAAACTTGCTTCACAACACAATTTAAATATGTTAGGCATTCATGTACCTACTTAGGTACGTACCTACCTACCTACAATGATGTAGGTACTAAACACCTGCACGATAGGTAGGTATCCGACTATCCAAAGATCCAAACACTCACACCATAGTCAGGCACATGAACACAGCTATAATATTTTTATTTACACATTTCCAGAATAAAAGTTACAAAAATAAAATATTTACAGAAATGTTTCCCTAAAAAGTCTTTTACACATTATTTACACAATTCGACACTATCAAGACACTATCCTAATATCCTTTCATTAAAACAGACGAGTAAACGCTTGCACTGCGCAATTGTTTAGGTACATGCAACTGATTGATTCAAAATAAATCGTCAATTTTCAAAAACAAAACAAACGAATTTTCTAGTTCAAGGCCAAAGTTCAACCTGCACAAAAACAATGCATTTTATTAAAGTCATTATTGCCCTGTACATAAAGTTGAATGTTAAAACATTTTGTCTACAAATACGTTAAGATGAATTTACATCTCTCATACATAACATAATTTTAAGGTTCAGATTTAGAACGATACTTACGATTAGCTTGTTCTCTTTCATTTACTACACCCTCGCGCTCTTTCATTCATGAAGAGTTCAAAAATCTATTCGAATGCGATACGATACGAAACGATACGACTGAATCAGTAATATCGTAATATCATCGTAATATCAGAATCAAGTAAAAATATCGTATCGGGGCGTATCGGTGTGATGCGCGGATGTGCGTCATATCGAAAATATCGTAATATCAGTATCAAGTAAAAATATCGTATCGGGCGTATCGGTGCGATGCGCGGATGCGCGTCATATCGAGAATATCGAAATATATGGTTTCAGTACAAGCCGATATCGATATCCTGATATTGTACCGATATATGGATTTGATAACTGTATACGATATATCTCACCCACTCCTAGATTAGACGCCAACAATGTGGGCACAAGGGTGATTGGACACAACACGCTCCCAATTAGAGCATCACACGCAACATCGCGCAGTATTGTGCGCGAGCGCAATACAACGTGTCTAGTCTTATTTCACTTGCACTGAACTTAAAAAGTATTTAGGAATATAAAATTATAGTACGTAGACACTCTAAAAACTGTATCCCCAGGTACGGTAGACATTTTCTATGACATTTAAGCGAAAATCACATCACACTATCATCACACTAATATTATAAATGCGAATGTTTGGATGTTTGGATGGATGGATGTATGTTTATTCCTCTTTAACTCGACAATTACTGTACCGATTTTGCTGTAATTTAAAATATTAGATAGATAATAACCGGACATAGGACATAGGCTTGTAATCTGGGCACGACGCGAGCGAAGCCGCGGGCGGAAGATAGTAATACATAGATGGCGACGCGATGGTCTCAGAACACCTAGCAGACCACTATGCACTAGCCAGATGAGCTGATGGTATTGCAAAGAGGTGGGGCTAGGTTTGCTAGCCCAGGATAGGAAAAAAACGATGTGAAAATAAGTCGCACCCCTAGACGAAAACCCCGGTAACTTGAAAAACCTACTTTTTCAGAAATTACCAAAAACTGATTTGAAATCTATGACAGACTATGAAAAACGTACAATTTATGAAATTTGAACAAAACCCTTGAAGGTATAGTTACGTGAGTTATATTACCGTATAGGTAATCAGTTTAGGAATTCGAAAACGCAACTGACTCGGGCACATTTTGAGATATCGGAGTTTTCATCTAGGGTTGTGCTAAATGCAGCAGCAGAGGACTGATTGGATCGATAGTTGTGCAACCTTGATTTAATAATCTTGCCGGAAGAGTAATTTATCAAGCAGTAGGATAATAACTTTTTATATTCTAGACCAAAATGCAAGTTCCAAGCTTCAGTCAAATCGGATAAGCTGACGTGTTAGAAGCACACACGAATGATTGTGTGTGAAAGTTTACAAACGCAAAAGCAAACTTTGTAATTTAGAATTAGAATTATAACTGAAAACCCATCACGGTTTTCAGTCAGATTATAAACTAATAACAAAACAATTCATCCGTGGCCATTTTCTATCAGAACTTCGTACCTAAATCACGAAATTTCTATGGACTCGACCAAAAATCACACCTCGCTAAGAGCATTACCGTGAACGTTTATAATCGGCTAAATATCGAATTGTTCCTCTATTGTTTGGAGGCTTTAGACCTCCGGGCCCTCGAGAATTGGTTTCGAGAGTTTTAAGCCTACCGCCTTCGGAAAAACATCCCCAGAACGATCTAAACTCACCCCAACCACCCACAACTTACAGTTCAAAATTCCAATCAGCTACCAAATAATTCCTGAAAAGCGAAAGCTTTCCTACGTAAGGTATTTTAGGTTTAAACTCCTATTGAAAGAGGTGAAAGTTTGGGGATGTTTTTGCTTTAGTAGTTTAAGTCTTATGCTGTTGGATTTGGGTTTGTTTTGTGCGATGGTGGAAGTGTTGAGAAGATTGTGCAGTAACGAGTCTACACACAGAGTGTAATTGTATTGGGGATCAGAATCGACCCGCGCGCGAAGTGCGGGGACAATGTCGATTGTTTTTGGAAAGTGTTCAAGCCATTTTGAGCCTTGAAGAAAGCCTTGAAAAAATTTCGGGGATTTCTAAGGAAATTGGACAAACTTGTATTGTATATTTATTATTCAAATTGGGAGGAGCACGTCTATAGAAGTACCTATTTTTATCAAAAAATGCTGGGTTTCTGCGGCGTTTAATGCTGTCAAAGAAATTGCTGTTACTTTGTGAGACTCAAACCTACGAATTTCTCCTTGAAGAATTCATGAGGCTGTACCTAATTGTAACACTTTAACAAACTTTTTTAGTTTAACTTGGTGTATAAATCAGCCCCGCAAGTGTTACACATTTTACAACAAAGCGAGTTTTATAGTGTTTATTCACACTTACTTTTTAATTTTCAATGAAAAGCGAGGGTATAAAATATTAAGTACTTACATAAACTACTTTAAAAGTAAAGCCATAATCAAATGAGTAGTGCTTATAATTGTAGGTATATCTTGAGGAAGAATAGACTAAGACAGCTATTTAAAGTACCTAATGGATTATTTGAGCTTTGTTTAGATAATTTAATTTTATTGAATTAAATTGTTGATAAATAAGTGACTCAGTTGATTCAAATGTGTTTTATAAAGTCTCGTAAAGAGCATCATCTCAGCAGTAGGGCGTCCACTGTTGGATACAGGCCTCCCTCAAAGATTTCCATGTGTTGCGGGCAACCGCTTCCAAAAGCGGCCTGCATCCACCGCCGACCGCGGTCTTTACAATGTTATCTGTCCATCTTGTTGGTGGACGTCCAACGCTGTAATTCCAACGTCCGTAATGATAGTAATATTATAGTTGCTGTAAACAATCACAAGTAATTGATACTACCAGCACGAAAAACCTGTTAAATTCCTACCGTAGAACCACCATTCTCAAAGATGTCGATAAAATAAAAGGATCGCGTATCATGTATATAAATAGTCTATTGCACTCACCGGCTGATTACCCATAGAGGCTAAGATTGCTTACACGCGACGTTTTATCGATATCTGAACGAGGTCAACCGTGCGTGTCCCTGCACTAGTGTTAGGGTTCCACGTTTTAAATGAGGAATCTTTTTTGTAATGTCTGTTTGTCTTTTACGCGTTTAATTTGTAACCTGATTACATTAAATTGTGCCGTGTTAAGACAGGTTATAGAGACAAGCAAATCAGGTGAACAGCAATCAATAGTTCATAATCACATGCAGCAAGTTTTTATAATCGCTATCGCATACTGTTAAATTGCATGTATGTCTATAGGAGATCTAAATGTAAGAAGCTCTTCGAACTACTCAGAAACTAAGTAACTTAACTTTAGAAGTTGATTTTGATGAGCATAGAACGGATTTTGCAATCTTGTATTCTCTTAAAAAGAAAATATTCTGTTTGATACAATTACCATAACCATGCTAGCAATACGAGTAAAAGAACCTTGTATATGTACCTACCATAATACTAGTACCATGATCTCGACCAAGTCTCGTAAGAGTACCTACCATTGTCATGGACTGCCGACATAGCATTCGTTGCGGGTCGAACTTGGATAAAGCGGGGAATTCCCTAGACGGACATGCCGCGAACCGTGGAGATTGGCACAAAGGAAGGCATTTACCCAGCAGTGGGCGAAGTCGAGCTACGGATGATGATGGTGTTTATGAAGAGTACAATATTTGAGTAGCATTCGCACCTGGAGGATTCAGTAGGTATTTATTCCAGATAATAATATTATAAATACCTACTGAATCCTCCAGGTGCGAATGCTACTCACGCTTGGCCATATTTATTAAAAAGGGGTCCTACCCCGGCGGTAAGCCAAAGAGGGTGGCTGGGCTATTTATTGTCGTGTATCGTTTTATTTTTATTTGTTGCTCCCTCGGATATAATTGTTAGTTAATAGTCTCTTTGATGCTAAAACTGGTCATTACCAAACTATTGGGAAAGTAAGTCCATATGAGCGTAAACTTTGGTGACTGAGTTTTTAGGCCGCACTCCGTCATGGCTTAGCGACTTAAAAGCCGGGACCGACAATTTAACGTGCCCTCCGAAGCACGGAAGCTCTCAGCTCGTAATGCCACTTGTGGTCACCCATCCAAATTGTGACCGCGTACAACGTTGCTTCAACGATCAATCAAGAACGTCTCAGCAAGCTACGCCACGAGCGCTTAGTATGTCAGCAGCTAACTTCTGCAAAATGTGGGCTTGTACCAAATAGTATTTAAAATATTTGCATGTCACTGACTACACGGTTTAAGGATCTTTAGGGTGCCTTCAATTTTTGCGTTTCTTGATGGCCTGCTGCGATGCCGAAGCGGTGCGGTCGTGCAGCGCACAGACGATCGTGATTTTTTCATACACACCTTTTTTTAGGCATTTTAAGATCCTTTGAAGATGTCTAAGGGGGTAGTTAGAGGTATGGTATGTCCAAATACATTTGTAACATGCCCACATTTTGCAGAAATTAGCATTCCATATGTGACAGGTTGCAAGCCCATCGACGCAACACAGCACATTGGCTCACTACACTGTAGGATAGGTATCATGATAAAATTACTTTCAGAACTAGTAGCGACATCTAGCCATATTTATAAACTGAAGAAATAGGTACTAGGGGTTGTAATTTTGCATTGGAACTCAGAGGGAGAGGACAGAGGGTTGAAAATGTTGAATACCGTTGAAACGTACTTTCAACACCTCCCGAAAGATGGCGTAGACTTGGAAAATAATTAAAACAAAAGGTTGTTCAGGTAAACTTTGGCTTCAGTGATTAGCATAAACCCACCATCAAAATCAGTACCTAGTTACTATGGATAAGCATTCAAAGTTGTTAATAATATGTTTTTTTGCGTTGAGACGTTACATTTACGTTTTTAAGTTCCTACCTACCTACCTATGCGCTGTAGGGGCCCTTTTTTTGTAAAAAAATAAGCATTACCTATCTTTAGGTACCTCCGATAAATTTGTTTTAAAATGATGTCTGCGGCAATTATTATTTGATCGCCATTTTTTACGCAAAAAGCTACAATCATCAAAGATATCACTAACAATGTGAGGTTAAATCTATTCTTTGTCGGCGTACATGAAACCTTTCGGCAGCTTTCGGTGGATTTCGGCGTTCTTCGGCGTCTTTGTAAAGATTACTGCGCTTGCGCAACAAAACTGGTTTCTTTAATCTTTTACCATTGTTTGATAACAATTCGTGTTTGGTTTGTAAACACGCTTTTTGTAAATTTTATGGGAAATTATGACAAGTGTATGATGCCGACAATGTATTTTATTAACTAGCTGCGACCAGCGATTTTACTCGTATGGGGATTTCCCGAAAAACCGATCACGGGAGATGTATGGTAATTTATTAAAAGCTTTCATCATCACCATCCACAGCCTGATTTGACCCAATGCTGGGTATAGGCCTCCCTAAGTTTGTGCCATCCACCATGATTCTGTGCCAGTCGCATCCTTTGACGCCCTGCGACAAGCTTAAAAACTTTAATTTACTCTTAATATTTATTTTTTATCCGTCTGCCCGGGCTACTTATTAATAGACGTCAATAGATTTGCGATATATGGAATGCTTCATCATCATCATCATCATCATCTCAAACTTAGGACGTCAACTGTCAGACATAGGCCTACCTCAAAGATTTCCATGTGTTGCGGTTGGAAGCGGCCTGCATCCACCGCCGACCTGCAATTTTTATAAGGTCGTCTGTCCATCTTGTTGATGGACGACCAACGCTTTTCGGCCCCATCGGCCATCTGTTCTGTGCCTGCCCATTTCCACTTCAACGTGCTAATCCGTTTGACTATGTCAGTGACCCAAGTTCTTCTACGTATCTCCTCATTTCTGATTCGATCCCGTTGAGAAACCATGAGCATAGCCCTCTCCATAGCTCTTTGAGCGACTCTGAGCTTACTCATGAGGCCAATAGTGAAGGACCATGTCTCGGTGGTGTAGTGAATGCTTGCTTCTACAAAATGTTTGGCAAATATGAACCTATTGGAAATTGCCTTTAATTTATTATTATTATTAAAATTCTTTATTGCACAAAAATTACAAACTAGTGTACAATCGGCGAGCATAATGCCGAAGGCATTTTCTACCTGCTAACCAAAAGTTAGTAGGAACAGAACAAGAGGCGTGCTAACAATAAACTTTAAACAGTTAATAACATTAATTAACTACCCCCTTAAGGGGTTACCCCCCTAGATCTTGAATGCATATAAAATATGATCAGATAGACTGTCTTCCTTGCCTCGAGGATACGCTACCAAGATCGTCTATTACTTATTAGTAACTACATAGTTGTAACCGGCATGCGTTGCAATGCCACGTAAAGTAAAAGATTTTTCGTTTGATAAAACTGTTGGGAATAAATCGCTTTCATTTGGTTTTCTCAACATTTAAAATGAATGTTTAGTAAAAATATTAATTTAGTACATACCTACCACCTATATTAATTTATTCTACGTCGCTATCTTTCCTTAATCTTTATAATCCCACCTGGTATTGTCGAGGGGGTAGGCAGGGAGTTAAAGAAATCCTATTTTCATAGTTCACTACACAAGCCGCAGTAATTTGGTTAGCGCGCCTCGCCGCACTGGGCTCCTGCTTCTAGGAGAAGATTATACTAGTTTTGATACTTGAAACTTTTCCATTATTGAGAATTCATCATTAAAGTTATAGCTGGCCAGTCGCCTCCGCACCGCATTGCCTTTTCGATGTTTACTTGTTCCTTCACTTTTGGATAGCGTTGCGGCGATCCGGTAACGTTACGGTCGATTTTGATGAAAATTTCAGGCAATATCTAGACTAGCCCAGTCAATTATTCTGTAAAGTTTGGTAGCGATCAGATCAGCAAAAACTTCGTGCGAAGTCGGGGCGGGTAGCTAGTCACACTAATATTATAAATGCGAAAGTTTGGATGGATGTATGTTTGTTCCTCCATAACTCGACAACCAATGAACCGATTTGTCTGAAATTTGAAATATTTATAGATAGAAAATAACCGGGAATAGGACATAGGCTACTTTTTATCCGGGTATTACGCGAGCGAAGCTGCGGGAAGCAGCTAGTACTTAATATTTATGTTCACTTACGCTTTTTAGAGATGCTTTTAGCCAATTCAAAGGTTAGCTTCCTCCTGCAGCTTCACTTATGTGACATCAACAATTTAAATAGCCCATAAGTATTACATTCCAGCCTATCTACGGTCTACACTTTTCTAAGTTTCATCCAAATCAGTCCACTGATCGAGGCGTGATTGACAAACATACTCACAAACTCTCAGATTCATAATATCAGTAGGATGTAAAATGCAAAGGAAAATATAAGAAAGCATATCTTTTCAAGTAAGTATCAAACAGATTATTTCCAAATTCTTGGATGTTTACAAAGTTATTCCATATTTTCAATTTAAACAGAAGGATGGTGTGGAGGCCCGACTCGGCTTATGCTTCCATTGTTGCTGCTTGACAAATTACTGACGCTTGGCGGAGTAACCTTAGCTTTATTTTGTTAGACAGCCAAAATATATGCGTTTGCTGTTTTGAAAATGTGTGTTGTCAGACTTCCATCATAAGACCAGCTGCAAGAAAAGCCTGATAAATGTCCATCATTAGGTATACTAGGTACTTCATTACAGAATCTACTACCTACGCATATTTAAATACCTTTAAAACAGCAGAACCAGTTAAGCCATCTAAGGATCGTTGTAAATGTCCTATACATTTACAACGATCCTTAGATGGCTCAACTGATCCAAGTCACTGCCAGTCGGAAGCGTGCCCAAAACACTGGCAGCATTAACGCGCTGAATGGCACATATTTGGCCGTTGAGCCAAATATGTGCCAGACCTCAGATCAAGCGTTACTTCGACCAGACGCCCTGAATTAATTTTGAAAATGAACATTATGATAAATTAAATATTGGAGGCGACCATATTCGTATTGAATTTCTTGAACACAATAACTTCATCATTTGGCTACTCAATTTTAACATTTTTGTTGTACTTTGTACAATTTACAACTACATCATAAGCCACTTTAGGTTACCTACCTATACTCAAAGCAAAGTTTCTTGCGTTTAGGACTTCGGTAACTGTCAGTCAGACATTACCGTAAGAGTTTTGTTTATTTATATTTTCTGTTTGGACATAGGCTAGTATAGTATTATATTATCTGTGACATAGGTAAATAAAAACACGCCAATTAGTTTTTGCTCTTTTATGTCTTAGTAGCTTGCTCAGACGTTCTTGATTGATCGTTGAAGTGAAGCAGTTGTGCGCGGTCACAATTTGGATGGGTGACCGCAAGTAGCATTACGAGCTGAGCGCTTCCGTGCTTTGGAGGGCACGTTAAATTGTCGGTCCCGGCTTTTATGTCGTGAAGCCATGACGGAGGCCTTTGGGTGGCCTAAAAACTCTACTTACTTTTACTACATTTTGGACTTGGATTAGTTATAAATCAAACGTTAAAAGGAATGAAAATCGATAATTTTGAGTCTTTTGATCGATGGATTACCCAAGACAGAGCCATAGTTGAGAGCAATATCATGGTTTCCAACCAGTTTTCCCACACAAAACCTACTTACCCGTAAGCAAATTATTTTGATAACATAATTTACCTTCCGCCATTTGCCTCCAACAATCCCGCGTCCCCATAGTCAACTCGTTCAGGCGTCGTAATCGATAATAATTACTCGATTGTTATATTAATTTCCAGATGAATAGGGACGATTTGTGTCATATATTTTTCTCTTATTATCCTCTTATATGTGTATTGGTTTCAAGACATCTGTGTCACAGGTGGTTGATATGTTTTGCTTATGTTTTATTAAAAAAAATCAGACAATAGTTAGTCCATAGGAGAAAATACACACTAAAATCTAGCACTAAATAAGAACTCCACCCCATAACCTATTGTCCCTACACCAGGCAGGTAGGTACGTGCACTCATAAACAAAATCACTTATCTATAAACTAAATTCTGATAAGTAGGTACCTACTACCAGCGAAATTTTTTTGGAATTCAACATTTCAGGAAGTTCACGTTAGGTATGCAAAAGTGGAAAAAGTCGACGTAATCGTTGTTCTAGGTTTTATAAGTAAGTATTAATTTTATTTAACTAAAAGAAGCGTGCACGGTACTAATCTCCTTAGTTTCAAACACCATGCTGTAATAAGATAGCGCTTGTAACATGAACATTCCGATGAACAATCAAATCCCGTATCAAATTGAGTTTGAAACAAGCCATAATTTACCAAACACCGATTATTCCAAGAAGCGGGTGCAACGTTCCCCACACGCTGTTCGCCCGCGCGGAAACTGTCACTATTTGACGTTTCACTTGACGTGACGTTCCATATTCAAACAGCCCGCCTTTTATTTTTATTTTCTTTATCTCGAATCTAAAGCCCGCCACACATGGTTTGCTTGCGCAAGGTTTTTCTTACTGTACGAGGCTCGTATTAAAGTTGAAACAGTAACATAAATTATAGCCTAGGGATAGGCTGGCAAACTATGCCATGTTATAAGATTTTGAATTGTGTAAGATGCATTTTAACGCACGAAAGTCACAGTATCTACTTACAAAAAATATTATACTTACTTCTATAACAACGTATATACATTTTAGTCGATTTGTACTTTGTACCTACCTGTTGGGCCATAACTAAACTTAAAGGACCCCTAAGTTATGTTATTCCTTCGAGTCTCGTAATTAAAAAAAAAATATTTATACTTAGGTACCTACCATTTATTTACAAATTAGCAAGATTTAAATCTATAAAAAAAAGAATATGACTATTTTCGTCCCATCTTTCGTTAAAACCTTGCGCAAGGAAATAAGTGTGTGGGGAGTCATTAAAGCTATCCTAATTTCAAATTAAGAAGGTTCAAAATTGTGTAGATACCTAAATTATTATTTAATTTTTAATCATTTGTTATCTCGATAACCTGTTGTGGGGTATTTCGTTTGGACGCGATGAATGAATAATTATATGGAAGCGTTTTATGATTTGTTTAATCCAGCGAAGTAATGTGATGAAGTTACACTTCTAACTTCCGATAATATTTGATTTTGAATGAAACTTATTGACTGACCTACTCAAAAGAATCATGACTTCCTATTAATGGTAAGCGTCCACATGTCGGTATCGTACGCTTCGGACGCATCGCACGCAACGGATCGTAGTATTATTTGTATAGAAACTCATATAAGTGCGTCCACATGTCCGCATCGTACGCATCGCATTTCACAGATAATCCGTTTGATGCGATCCATCCGCTGCGTGCGATGCGGGCCTGTGGACGCTTACCATAAGGCTATAACATCTGTTGCCATCTCTTTTTATTTACAAGAGAGTGACTAGAATAAAACACATTAAGAGGCCTTACACATAATTTTTTGATTTACGTGATGTTTCGCTGATTTTGTCGAGCGCGAAAATGTGTAATGGCTCTTAATGAATTGAGCAATAAGCAATTTTTTTACCCGACTACGGCGAAGCAAAAAGGAGGGTTATGATTTCTTGAACGCAACGGCAGAATCAATTGAATAACATGAGAGCTTGTATTCATTGTATAACTATACTTAGGTAAGTAGGTAAGTACTTAATGTAAATTATTTAACTTACCTATTTTATTTCCTATAGGCCATAGATGTAGGTATGTAGGCATAAGCCGAAGATGGCCACTGTAGATTTATAAATGTTAATATTTACTTGGGTAAAATATCCGACATTTTGTACGATATGCCGCTGACGTTACTAAGATAGAATCTGTCTGGTTCCGTACATGTTATTTACTAGCAGCGGCCTCACGGCGTTGCCCCAAAGTAATGATATATGGAATGAAAAGTAGCCTATAACCACTATAACCTTCCTCAAGAGTTTAGCTATCAAATTATGTAGAAATAAGTAGGTAATTTACTAAACCCGAGTGGTAGTGCCTGAGATTAGCGCGTTCAAACAAACAAACAAACTCTACCACTTTAAATAAATAATTGGTCTCATATCAAAATTATTAAGTATTTTTATTTTGTGAGCCATTACGTAGTACAAATCACGAATGTGAAAAAAAAGCTTTAATTCTGTAACCTAGATAATAATAGGTATCTAGGTGGCAGAATTGAAGCTATTTTTTTTTTAAGGTGTCGAATAGACAATGGGCGTTTTTCCACTAGCCCGGCACGGCACCGGCACCGGCACCGGCACCGGCGCCGGCGACGCAAAAATGTATGAAAATGTACTGCTCGTTTTTTCACTTGCCGGCGCCGGCACCGGCAGATTTTCATACATTTTTGCATCCCCACCACCGGCGCCGGTGCCGGTGCCGGTGCCGTGCCGGCTAGTGGAAAAACGCCCAATAGCAGCATTTACACGCAGAGATCGGCCCGCGGGAAATAGCACGCGCCATTCCAACCTTGACAATTTTTTCCGCGATTATCTGTACAGATATCTGTACAGTTCAGATCCGTGGTAAAAACTCTACCGTGTAAAGGCCGCTATTAGAGCCATCAGTTAGGTACTATAGACTACAAATTAATCAATTATCTTCAAATTTTATTAATTAGGTCCTGTTGCGTAGCCCTAAAAAGGGATCTTCCTTTTTTACCGACAGTAAAACGGAGCGCAACCCGATCCCCAAAATTCACTTGCTACTAAGTTTATTATTTGATACTTGGGCGGATTATTTATTTTTTCTTTTACCCCTCGTCGATGTCGGCTCGTTTCAACTCTTTGTTGTGTATCGTGGGTGTAGGTGTTTGTATGGAACTGAGAAAGCTATTTGAGGGCTGAGAATTTTAAATATCGAATTATTTTGAAAATAGAATCATTAGATATTGAGATGTGTAGGAAAGATAAATGACGATCATTGGATAAAGATGAAAAAATTAAAATGGTTTCTCTATTTTCCGTTGACAGATAGGTACCCTAAATTACAACTTTATTATTATTTTCTTATAATGTTTTGAATAATTTTTGCGTACCTAAATGTTTCACATTTTCTGCGAAAAAAAAAACAATCAATTTTTCTTAATTTTTCTTGTGTACACGACCCTGCGCTTCTAATCATCTCTCTCTAGCCTCAAAGGTTTGCTGGAAGAAAACTCTTTTTAGGGTTAAGCTCGCCTTTGCACATATCCTTTCATTGTGTAAGTTTATTGTTTTGTGTTTATTTTGTGTAGAATAAAGAATCAATAATAAACAATCAAAACTGCGCCAAATATTTTCTCACTAATTGTAACCTAAACTATCACTATCAGCCGATCTCATGGCATTGCCTGGTGGTCCTCAAACCCGCTGACACACAAGAGCCAAATTGTCAAAATGTCGACCGATCATGACGTGACACGTGGCATTTTCTGTCAGATATGACAGTTAAACCTTACGACATTCTAATAAGGTTCAGTTTTAAGAATAGGGAGTGGTAGAGCCGCAAGTTTAAATTGTTTTCTTATTAACAACAGAATTTCGAGATTGGAGAGATAGGATGGCGTTTGTCTTTCATTTTAGCTGTTATGTATTTATTTTTATACCTACTAAAAATGAGTTTTATAATTGGCAAATTCAATTCGCGTATTTATAATCACTTACCTACTGATATTTTAGAAATTAATTCAACTGATATTTTTAAATTTAAGTTAAAGAAATTATTGTTACAAAAGGCTTATTATAATATTAATGAATATCTCTCAGACAAGTTTTCAGAATTTTAAATAAAATTAAATTTGATAAGTAGATATCGTATTATGAAAAAGGAAAACTTGTTATTGTAATATTTATTATTTTGCTGTATTGTACATAGTTATGACATGATTTATTAATTTATTAAGAAGTGACATCCATTTTTATTAAGTACCTACTATTTTTTTTGCATGCTGAGAAGCGGAATCAAGGCCTGTACCTACATTTTTTTAACTATCATCTGTTTACCTTTGATTCGCAATAAATATATTATGATTATGATTATGATTATGATAATGACTAAGTAAGTATTTATTGCATTGTTATTTTTGGTAAAGCTTCCATACACGGTTCGCCTTTTGCCTTCCTGTAAATCCAGTTCATCCTAAGGTTGTCTGGAAGAAATCGCTCATAGCGATAAGACCGCCCATTGTACTTCGCTCCTAATGTTCTGTGTGTCTGTAATTTGTTTTAATGTTCATGTGGTGTACAATAAAGTGTTAATCTATCTATCTATCGCTCGCGGGACCAATTTATACATTAGGTACTAGCTGCGCCCTCGAGGTGTTACCCGCGTGGTGATGTTATATGGTGATGATTATGATGATAAGTAGCCTATAACCTTCCTCAAGAATTAAGCTATCAAATACAGTAAGAATTTTTCAAATCCGTACAGGTCTAGATATTAGCTCGTTCAAACGAAACACTTCCGCTTTATTATTATTGTTTAGTTAGATATTCTACTCTTGATCACATTCTTATAACTTCAGATTCAAGTATCAAATTGATATGGAGAAAATGAATCAGCAGGCTGATTGTCTAACTTGTCTCAAACTTCAGATTGGTCTCATACTGTCAAAACGATAGCGTATCTAGGTTTATTCCTATCGCGTTCGGTCTCGACGAGATGTGAGTGACAGAGCTACTTACGTGGTCACAGTAAGTATTGGCATATTTGAGAGTTTGAGACCGATTTTGGTCGCTATCAAAGTTAGACAATCAGGGAGCAGATATTGAAGTTTGATTGAGAATCAAATAAGTACCTATATAGAGTCAGATAAGTAATATATTTCCTTTTCCTTGTTTTCAAGCTGCACAACAGTCTCTTCGACTCCGTTCTACCAGTCATTTTCCCAGCATTCACTCATATTTTACTTACTTATGTCATCATTTATAAACTCCATGTTTTCATTGGTCTACCTCTAGCCAATATCTTTACATTAAACATTAGGATCCTTACCCTGTTATTTAATAGATCCTTTAGCTCAAAATGCCGCAAAATCAGTGCCATTTTTTAACATAAGAATGCCTCGAAAAAAAGATCTCAAAAGCCTTGCTAAACTAGATGAATTTAAAATTGAGGTCAGTTTTGTTCTTCGTGTTCATAAATAGTTATTTGATTGGGCGGTGCGTCGCGTCGGCGACACCTAATTATTCGGAATAATTGTCGTGTACCGATAAATTAGCTGAGACGAGCCTGTCATGCGCCCGCCTGTAAGAAACTATGGTTCTCAATATGTGCTCACAGGTAAAAAACTTATTTTACAATATTAGGTATAGTTCGCGTCATGTAAAAAGAATGCTGGAAGAAGGTGGAGGGGTGTATATTGTCTCATATTTGCGCATGGGTTACCTATTCGCAAACATGAGACAAAACCTGTTAGCAACGTCACCTAGAATAGAATAGATTTAGATTTAATAAGATTAATAAGATTAATTAAGATTTTTAATAAAGAAATTTTCCTATTTTTTAGCTAGGGAACTTAGTAGATTACCATTGTAAATAATTTAGAATAGGTTGTTTTATTTTAACTTCGGACCATTCACATAAGCGAGATAGATATACTCAAATAGACAAAGACAGCTAGCTAAGAATGTTCGAGAGTTTTCGAGAGTCTCTAGATTATTCCAAAAACAGAGACAGACATACAAAATAGAAAGAGATAGAAAGCTAGTTAGATAAAGATAGAACGAAAATGAGAGAGCAGGACAGATAGAAAACGCTCTGTGATTGGTCCGAATCGCTTGGCGCGCTTTCCCCTCCCGCTAATCGCCGCCAGGCAAGACTTAGTATAAATACAGAACCGATTTTGTGCAAAGCATGTCAGTTTATGTTCAGTATCAGAGAAAAAGATAAGAAGTGAAAATAAAAGGAAGAAAACTTTAAGACTGGTGTTTCAATTGGACCGCACTCTTCGCCGAAAACCTTCGCAGGATAAGAAGACCTACTACTACAATTACAGTCCACTGAAGAATATTTCTACAATATTTTTTGGTCCTTCGAGCCGGATTGAAGAAAAGAAGATGCCGATCGTCCGTTCGCGATCACCGGTCGACAAGTCCAGATCGGACAAAGAAGATTCTGCCGAAACATCGACCACCGACTGGTCAATGGAGACTCCGGCAACGACTGATACTGAAACCACGGAGGCATCCGCCGGGACAACCGCGTCGCGCCGCACCGTAGCTGCCGCTAGCGCCGCCGCTAGCACAGCATTGGAGCCCGCCGTCGCCTCGACCTCAGGGAGGAGGACTCGCGCCGCGTCGGCGGCAGCTACCGCAGTTGCCGCCCCTCCCCCGCGCCCCGCCGGCGCCGCCGTGAAAGAACCGAAAGCCGCTCAGACCCGAACGTCTAAGCAGGCAATGACCACGCCCGCGAGCGTGAGTCTCGCGTCCGCATCCGCTCGTGCTACCGAGCTCGGCCACTCTGAGCCCGTGTTTGCACGCCCCGCGTCGGTATCCGCGAAGCTCACCCCGGCGTCGGTGACCGCGTCCGCAGCCGAATCTGCGGCCACGCAACGAACGAAAAAGAACCTGAAGAACATTGGAGAGAGACCTACCGCCCCACCGTGCGCGTCTTCAGAAACCGTCATCCCGAGAAAACCGGAGAGATCTACAAGATCAAGCAAAAGAACCGAACTGGAGGCTCTCCGAGAACTGCAACAGAAGCAATTGGAAGCCGCCCAGGCTGCCGCCGCGCTAGCCCAGACGAATCTGGAGTTGGCAGAATACGCTTCTGAAGAGGAATTGGATGAAGAATATGAAATTGAAAGATCGACCAACGTTGAACAATGGGTACATCAGACGAACACATACTTCGAGAACCCAGAACCAATCGAGAACGAGCCAACTCAGAAGAGTGAAATAAAGGAACTCGCCGAAGCTATCATGAACGCCACCCGATCGGTACGACCGAGCATGACCGTGTCACCGAAGATTTGGGACCTACCAGAATTTAACGGGTCTCATGAAGAATGGCTGCCATTTAAGAGGGCATATGAAGATAGCGCGGCGATGTGTACGACCGTACACAATATGGCTCGCCTCAGAAAGGCAGTGAAAGGAGCTGCCAAAGAAGCCATCAGAGGATTACTGTTCGTGACTTCGGACCCCCAGGACATCATCGCCGCACTAGAACGACGTTTCGGAAGACCTGAACAGCTGGTGCTGGCTGAGCTACAGAAGATAAAGGAACTGCCACGCGTCGGAGACACGCCGAGAGAAATATGCATCTTCTCCAGTCGCGTCGGGAATGCGGTTACGACAATAACCGCCCTGAAGAAACCGCACTACCTGTACTCACCAGAAATCAGCCGGAGCATCACAGAGAAGCTCTCGCCAATACTCCGATACCGATGGCTAGATTACAGTGCACGAATAGGCGATGAAGAGCCAGAACTATTGAAGATGAAGAAATTCTTAGAAGCGGAAGCAGACCTGTGCGGAAAGATGGCGCCACCGGAACTGACCATTAAGAAACGATATCCGGTGCACGCTACCCGCGAAGAAGAAGACTACGAGTCAAGCACAGTCGCTGCGACCTCCGAAGGATTCAAGAAGTTCTGCGCTCACTGCGAAGGCGAACATTGGATTACCGAGTGCAAGAAATTCAGGGACGCATCGAACAAAGAACGATGGGAAACTGCTGTCCAGAAAAAGCTGTGCTTCAAGTGTCTACGCAAGCGACACGCGAAACAGAACTGCCGAAGCCAACCCTGCAGGAAGTGCAAGAGACCGCATCACATCATGCTGCACACGGAGCAGACTTATAAAACGACTCCACCTGAACCAGAAAAACCTGCAGGAGCGCCTCAACCAGCAACCGAAGAAAGTGTAGTGAAGCCAGTATTTACAGCAACCGATGGAAAGAAAACTTACTTGAAGATGGTCCCGGTGGATATTTACGGCCCGAAAGGATCGACTCGCATCCTAGCACTGCTCGATGAAGGTTCGACAGTGTCACTGATAGACAAGAGCGTGACTGATCGTATCGGAGCCACCGGAAAAAGAGAAGCACTCACCCTTGAAACTGTTGGCGGAAAAATAATAGAGAAGAAAGACTCCCAGAAAATGGATCTGAAGATAAAGGGAGCGAAACGAAGAGATCGAAGAACACTCCAAGGAGTACGAACAATTGAAGATTTGAAGCTGTCGCCTCAGACCGTCAGCAAGAGCACCATAGAAGGATGCAGTCATCTGAAAGAAATGATGAACGAATTGATCTATGAAAAAGAAAGCCCGACCCTACTGATCGGTCAAGACAATTGGGATCTGATCGTATCCCGGAAGATCTTGAAAGGGAAACGGAACGAGCCTGTCGCGTCACTTACCAGCCTAGGATGGGTGCTACATGGGAGCAGCACCGGATCTGCCGCTGCACCAGTCAACTACGTGAACCACTGCCGCCAGACAGACAACGAGGAAGTGATCGAAGAATTGATAAAAAGACACTTCGACTTGGATTCGATCGGCGTGCAGCAACGGCACCCTAGCAACGACGCCGACGGAAGAGCTCTTGAACTATTGGAGAAGACCACCAAACAGCTACCCGACGGGAGGTACGAATCTGGACTGCTGTGGAAGAAGGAAGATGAGAAGCTGCCAAACAACTACGCGCAGGCCTACAATCGTCTGCTGGGCGTAGAAAAGCGATTGGACAAGGACGCAGTTCTCAAAGAAGAATACGGCAAACAACTGCAGAAGCTCTTTGACAGCGGATATGCCGAAGAAGCCCCAGCAGTCTCCACTCCAGATCGAACGTTCTACCTACCTCACTTCTCCGTAGTGCATCCCGTCAAGAAGAAGATTCGCATCGTGTTCGACGCCGCCGCGAAATATCAAGGGAAAAGCCTCAACGACGCTCTGCTTCCAGGACCCGACCTACTCCAGTCCTTGTTCGGAGTACTCCTCAGATTCAGAGAAGGGCCTGTTGCAGCCGTCGCCGATATAAAAGAGATGTTTCTTCAGATCAGAATAAGGCAAGAAGATCGTGACAGCCTGAGATTCCTTTGGCGAGGAGAAGACCGAAAATCAAGACCCAAAGAATTCCGTATGAAATCAGTGATTTTCGGCGCAGCATCGTCGCCAGCTACGGCAATCTTCGTCAAGAACACTAACGCCAAGAATCACGAGAAGGAACATCCAGAAGCAGCCAAGGCGATAATACGCAACCACTACATGGACGATTATCTCCAAAGCTTCAGAACGACCAAGGAGGCAGCAAAGGTGGCAGAAGAAGTGAACCAGGTGCACAAAGCAGCGAACTTTGAACTCCGACAGTGGGCGAGCAACAAGAAAGAAATCTTATCAGAACTGAAAACTGAAGAACCTCCGAAAGAAAAAAGACTCGGAGACGAAGAAAAAACACTTGGAATGAGATGGCTGGTTGATGAAGATGCATTAGCCTTCAACATCGGACTGAGAAACACTCCAGAAGAAGTGTTGAAAGGAAACAGACTTCCGACAAAAAGAGAAGTCACAAGCGCTGTAATGTCGACCTTCGATCCCATGGGTCTCGTCGTTCCCGTACTGATCAAGGGAAAGAGACTGATTCAAGATATATGGCGAATTGGAACGACATGGGACGAAACCATCAGCGAGAACAACCAGCGATTATGGTTGGAATATATAGAAGAAATTAAAGCTTTGAAAAATTTGAAGATTCCCCGATGCTTGGCGCCATTCAATGGAACAGGAGAACTCCACACCTTCGTAGACGCCAGCGAGACTGCATACGCCGCCGCAGCGTACTGGAAAACGAACGACGCATCCGGAAAAATACATGTCGCTCTGATAGCAGGAAAAGCGAGAGTTGCGCCTGTCAAGAACACTTCGATCCCACGCTTGGAATTGCAAGCCGCGCTACTGGGAGGCAGACTAGCCGCAACCATCGCCGAAGAAATGGACCTGACCATCACAAAGAAAACTTATTGGTCCGATTCCAGCACTGTACTCCAATGGATGAAGTCAGATCCGCGACGTTTCAAAACGTTCGTCGCCCATCGCCTCGCTGAGCTAGAAGACCTGACAAAACCCAGTTACTGGAGATGGGTTCCGACTAAAGAAAACCCAGCTGACGACGCAACGCGAGACACACCGAAAGACTTTAACGAGTCGGCAAGATGGTTCGTTGGTCCCGCGTTTCTCCGCAAACCGGAGTCAGAATGGCCCAACAGGAGATTTGAAGGAAGCATCATCACAGGGGAAGAAAAGAAAAATCCAGAAACGGTATTGACGACAAAAGTCCAAGAATCAATGACACCGGACCCGAACAGATTCTCAAGCTGGACGCGCCTACTCCGTGCAACAGCGAGAGTCTTCATGTTTTTGGACTTATGTCGAAGAAAGAAGTCAAGCGCAAACGCCGCCAGAGAAAAGAACTGGAAGCCATACGAGAAGAAAGAAAAGATCAGCAAACCACATGCTCAGAAAAAGAAACTAGAAACTAAAAAATGGCTACCAATAGAACCCGAACACTTGAAAAAGGCAGAGAAAGCTCTCATCAAACAAACTCAGATGAAGTCGTTCCAGAAAGAAATAGAGAACCTCAAGAGAAACAAGCCGCTCGATAACTCAAGCCGTCTGAAGAAAATCGACGTAATGCTAGATGAAGACGAAATACTTAGACTCAACAGCAGAGCAATGAACATCAGGGATTTTGGATCACAGAACTTGAGATTGCCCATCATCGACGGGAAGGATCGTGTGCCACAACTGCTGATAGAGCATTATCATCGCCACTTACATCACGGCAACCATGCAACGGTCATCAACGAGATACGGCAGAAATTCTGGGTCCTATCACTACGAAACGCTGTGAAGAAAGTATCGCATCATTGTCAGTGGTGCCGAGTGAAAAGATCAAGACCTGAAGTACCGCCGCTGGGAAACTTACCTCGAGAACGTCTGGCGCACCACCAGCCCCCGTTCACATGTACCGGAGTCGACTACTTTGGCCCGATGCACGTGACGATAGGAAGAAGAAAAGAAAAACGCTGGGGTGCGCTCTTCACTTGCTTAACCACGAGGGCGATACATCTAGAACTGGCGGCATCACTCGACACGAGCTCCATGATAATGGCGCTAAGAAGAATGGCGGCTCGAAGAGGAACCCCCCGAACGATTTACAGCGACAACGGAACGAACTTCGTCGGAGCAGATAATGAACTGAAAAGAGAGATTGAGAACATGCCTCAAGAAATCGCCGAGGCGGCAAGACGAGAAGGAATAAATTGGAAATTCATTCCACCCGGAGCACCTAACATGGGAGGTGCCTGGGAGCGAATGGTGAGATCGGTGAAGACAGCACTCGCAGCCGTACTTGGAGAAAAGAGTCCACCAGAAGAGGTTCTACACACCCTCTTAACAGAAGTTGAACATACGGTGAACTCTCGGCCGCTGACGCACCTCGCGGCGGATCCGACAGAAGAAGAAGAAAGTCTGACTCCGAACCATTTCCTGATTGGAAGATCCTGCGGAATGACTGTCTTAGGAAACTTCGACGACACTGACCTCATCGGGAAGCCGAACTGGAAGACTGCGCAAAGACTAGCAGACCACTTTTGGAACAGGTGGTTGAGAGAATATCTGCCAACCCTCATGCCAAGAAAGATAAATGGGCAGGAGGGCGTCACCTTTGAAAAGGGCGATATAGTCATCATCGCAGATCAAACCTTCCCGCGCAACACATGGCCGCGCGGGGTGATTGAAGAGACATTCCCAGGACCAGACAAAAGAACGCGGATCGTCAGCGTAAGAACCAGAGGAGGCGTACTAAAAAGGCCGACCTCACGACTCATCCTGCTAGCACCAGGGAAGACGTTGCAGCCGAAAGATGGAGTGCCCAACGACACGTCGCGCACTGGCGGGGAGAACTGTTAGCAACGTCACCTAGAATAGAATAGATTTAGATTTAATAAGATTAATAAGATTAATTAAGATTTTTAATAAAGAAATTTTCCTATTTTTTAGCTAGGGAACTTAGTAGATTACCATTGTAAATAATTTAGAATAGGTTGTTTTATTTTAACTTCGGACCATTCACATAAGCGAGATAGATATACTCAAATAGACAAAGACAGCTAGCTAAGAATGTTCGAGAGTTTTCGAGAGTCTCTAGATTATTCCAAAAACAGAGACAGACATACAAAATAGAAAGAGATAGAAAGCTAGTTAGATAAAGATAGAACGAAAATGAGAGAGCAGGACAGATAGAAAACGCTCTGTGATTGGTCCGAATCGCTTGGCGCGCTTTCCCCTCCCGCTAATCGCCGCCAGGCAAGACTTAGTATAAATACAGAACCGATTTTGTGCAAAGCATGTCAGTTTATGTTCAGTATCAGAGAAAAAGATAAGAAGTGAAAATAAAAGGAAGAAAACTTTAAGACTGGTGTTTCAATTGGACCGCACTCTTCGCCGAAAACCTTCGCAGGATAAGAAGACCTACTACTACAATTACAGTCCACTGAAGAATATTTCTACAATAAAACCCAACCCCTCCATTTTCTTCCAGTGTACGTGACGCGATTTATACTGGATAGAATAGATAAAGACCCATTTTGGCCTGATGGATCGCCATTGGACGTCATTTCGTTTTCAAGTTGTCGGTTTAATTGACCAGAATGTGTTTGTTTTGCCTCCACTCGGTCCTTGGTCGTGGGCTTAAAACCGGCCACACATCAATGAAGTTTTCTTTTTGAAAAATGTTCAAACAATCTTTCTATTTGTCCTGGTTGGGAACAAAACCTGCGACATTTAAGGGGCCTTTAAGCGGCCTTAGCGGAAGAGAGGAAGGCAGTTTAAAAGGAGGACTAATTAAAGGAGTTTGCGGGAATAACATGGATAAGGATAGCTAGAGATAGAGAGAACTGGAAGAAGTTGGAGTAGGCCTTGTCAAAAAGGGCAATCAGATAGCAGTGTCGATGTCATAGAATAATGTAACATGTCATGTAAAAAAATATTTTATCTGAAATCTCTCTCTCTCTCTCTCTCTATCTCTCTCTCTCTCTCTCTCTACTAAGCATTATTATTCCTATCTGATGGTGGGGTCTGCTTTATTTTATTTAAGTACTTATCTTTATTTTATTTGAAATAAAAGGCTTACTTATAATAATAAGCGGCCTAAAAACTCCGTCACCAGAGTTGGCCACTATCTCATACGAACTTACTTTTTTAGCGAAGGCAGAGTAACTACCAACTGAGCTGAGAGAGTCAAAGTTTGAGCACCGGTTCAACGCCGATGGCATGATGGATCGCGTCCGAGGTGTTGGCCGGTCATTTCGTTATCGAGTTGTCGGTTTAATTGACCCGAATGTGTTTCGGCGTTTCCATTCTGGTAATTGGGACTGGTCGTGAGTTTCCACTATGTGGCTTTGATAATGTTTCTCCTCTTAGTATGTGTGTTTCGAGTTTGTAGTTGTGAGCTTTTTCTTCTTCTTCTGTATTTATTGTATTCGTATGAGTTAGCGGCTTTCTCTGGTGCCGGAGTTTATAGGCCGCGTAAAGGGCTCTAACAACCCGTTTTACGACTTAAAAGCTTTCCTTTCCATGTATTAATGGGTCACATATGCTCGGCAATGTTTAGTTAGATCGTCGTATCGGTATGTCACGAGGTTCAAATTTTCAGCTCACCAGTAGCTGACCAGTCACCTCCGCACTGCATCGCCTTTTCGGCGTCAAGTTGTTCCTTCACTTTTTGATTGCGGTGCGGCGATCCGGTTACGTTACGAAGTTGATGTAGTGAGCGTTGGTCCATAACTCCATACAAAGAATACCGAGGCGATGCAGTGAGGCTCGGGTGATCAGCGATGATGAAAACCGTGCCCGCGTGAGAAGTACTCGTCACTTTTAATAACAGCTAGATTATTTAATTGTGAAACAAGTGCTAATATTTATAGGTTTTTTATTAGTAAAAGTTTAGGAATCCCTGAGGATATAGACATTGTCACCTCGTTGAGAAGCGGCCAGGCGAGCTAGCGCCAACCCACTTACCCATGCACGCTTCATCTCCTTAGACATAATGCCTTATAATATTTACCTAGGTAAATGATTTACTAACCTACCTCTCGCAGCTTGCCTCGCATGGTACCATTTAGTTTTACCTATACCATGCCGTGTTGGCCAAGGGGTCCTCGACTTTCGATCCGAAGGTTGTAGGTTCAAATCCTGGCCTGGATTTTTCATTTCAAAAGATTTATACTTATGCGTATTAACACGAGCTCTAAACTGTAAAGGAAAGCATCGTGAGGAAATCTGGAAATGTCTTTCCTAGGGAAGCCTACTCCATCTCAAACAATGTCCCAGGCACTACAGTGTCCCGTTAAGTGTTGGCAAAGATTGCCTCCTGACACTGTATAAATCATTTAGTAAAGATGTAAAGGCCTAAGTTATTCCTATTCCAAATTTTATTGAAATAGGTCCGCTGGTTTCTGGCGTAGTCTTCTGCTCTCGCCATAGTCCGGTCAAGTTGCAATGGTCACAGTGACCAATCAACATAAAAGTCCAACCGAAAAAAAAAATGACCTGATTATTGCGGCATGATTGAAATACAAACTTAAGCTAACGCTCTTAAAGCTCAGATCTACCTACAGAAATTTGAGATACCTTGATGATGATGATGACTTACTAGGCGATTTCGGCCACGGCGACTGTATTTTTCTAGATAGGCGTATTTAACTTATACAATGTAAATGAGATACTTACTTTATACAATGTAAAAGTTTTTACAGAGTCTCAAAAGTCCAAACTCAAGGTTTGTCAAAGGGCGATTGAGCACAGTGTGATCGGAGTCAAGAGGACCGACAGAATCCGGAATTCTGTGCATGAAAATGGGCGTCCACGCAGGGTAGACCTCATAAAAAAGTATTTAAATATCTTGAAAGTGATATGGAAACATAAAGGTAATATAAATCACTCAAGCCTTCTACGACACCAATCTAAAGTTTAAAAAAAAATTAGCTCTACATTTTATTAAAGTAGTGTGTCGTTTTTATAACGTCCTTAAACTTATAAAAATGTTACTGTAAGTATATAAAAAAATCTGTCATAGTTTGACAAACAGAATGATGTGTCTATTGGATTTCTACTGTCAAGAAGTCATCATAACATATAATTTTTTGCCTACGACCGCCCAGTAGCTACCTACTTTACTTTGAAAGAGCAAAAGTCAATTTTGTGGCGCAAAAGATAGCAAAAATATGAAATTCAACTCTATTTTGCAGTTAATAAGATTGCTAGAAATAGACTTTAGTGGTTCACAAAGAAATGTCATTATGATAATCCTTTTGGGACTCTATAAGTTGTTTATTATTTGGAATTTAGTTATATAAATTTCTAGGAAAGTCCTTTTTAAAGAATAAATAAGTAGGTACTTACTTGAAAAGATACTGATGTTTTTTTAAAACAGCTTTGAGTAATTTAATTTCTACTTCAAAAACTAACAGAATCAATTTGTAAATCAATCTTTTGTTTGCAATAATCTCATCCAAATCTCTCTTTTGTTTTGTAATCAAACAAGGAGACTTTGAAGAGGATAAAACCATTTTAAAAACTTTACTCTAAAACATTTTTTCAATAGAAATATTATTTTATCAGTGCTTTCGAACTGTATTTTAATCGATTTCAAAAAAAGGAGGAGGTTCTCATTTCGTCGGAATCTTTTTTCCTTTTTTTTGTGCTTTTTTTATGTAGGTATGTTCACCGATTACTCAAAGACGCCTGGACCCATTTGGAAAATTCTAATAATTTGAAAGGGTGGGTTTCTGATTGGTGCCATAAAAATTTGATGAGGATCTGTTAGGATCTTTGGAGTTATGGACAGAAATGCACTTTAAGAGTGCAGAAAATTGCTCAGCTTATAACATTGAAGTCGGTTTTTTTTAACTTTTAACCGACTTAAAAAAAAGGAGAAGGCTCTCAATTCGTTGCAATCTTTTTTTTTTTAATTTAGCCACATTGTTTAAAGATACACTAGTCTTTCCTAAGAAAAAAAAGGTAAAAATTAACAAGAAATAAATTCACAATACTTTCAAATCTCGATTGGTCCTATTTTGCAATGTACCAAGTCATTAAATGAGCGGTAGGAAAAATTGTAATGGTTCATAGCGGGATCAACGCTCCTCCATACATCATCTGTCAGTTTGAAACGTGTATGAATGATCTATCGACACCTCGCGACTGACAGTTGTATGGTTTGGCCGTGGACTTATATTTTGCTAGAAGACTTGAGCGTCCAACCAGTAGCTAAATTAAAAATTACAAAAACCGACTTCAATGTTATAGCTGAGCAATTTTCTGTAATCTCGAGGTGCAATTCTGTTCTTAGCTTCGAAGATCCTTGACAGATCCTCACCAAATTGTTGTGGCACATACACAAGCCGGCATATACAGGGAACCAATATACTGGGAATTTAAGAATCAAATCAGGATTCGACGTAGACCCTTCCATAAGGCTTTACCTCCCTGTGAAGAGGAGAGGCGTGTGACCACACAATATCAACAAACTAATTCCAGCGCGCCCACCCGCGGCCGTCGGTAGCAGAGGTCAAATTGTAATTTAATTAATTCTCCAATCTTTATAGATGTAATTGTATGAGTGAAATGTTGATGGTTGTATGTAAACGAACGGGGTATGAAATCAAATACCTAACCTACTTTAAATAGGTCTTGCTATGTATACTAGTAAGAGCTAGAGGCTTACTCTGCGGTGATGGAGTTTTAAGGCCATTTTTTACGTGAGTAAGGTCCACCGCTCCGCGCCGTCACCGGGACGTCGTCAACGAGAACTAGATTATTTCTGGCTGAGGTCAAGATGACGTAACGGGCTTACCGCGCTTGTACAACAGACCGTGTTTTTCACCAGGATTTGCGGTGGTGTTGACGCGTAATAAATGTGTGTACACGCGCCGGATATCGGTCTGGCGAACAATTTATGCCCTTTATATGGATTTCGTTTATTGACGGTCCGTTGTCCGGCGAAAAACACGGACGTCTACAAGGGCCCTTACGGTGGACGACGCGCTCAATGAAACATCTCGTCATCAGCTCGTTTAAAAAACATCGTGTTCAAAGCTCCTATTTTACGTAGGTTTTTTGTAGTACTAAATGTATGGTGGCGGTGAAAAATCGGCCTAATTCCCGTGTGTTATTATAATGTCAAGAATAATTCACGAAAGTTTTATTTGTCATTATTGTCCCGCGAGCATAGAACTTCCTCCTCTAGAAGATATTAGTGCAGTGATGTAGTGGTTGTGTAGGTTATGAAGCTTTTATACCCTTTTGTTTTAGTCTACTATATTTAGTAAAAATACTTGGAAGACCTGCCTAAGAGGCCTGTCTCTGCCTGCTCTAAGGCCGATTGTCCATTGCCGCCATCACTAAGCTAGAAAGAAAAGAAAGCAAGAAAGCTAGGCCCCATACCGTGTTTGTTGCCCTGATTCTTCACGGTGTTGGTCGCGAAAGAACAGGAGTAGAATTACCTAGCTCTTAAGACATTTCAAAGTGGTCATAACGGTCCTACTGAATAAATGATATTTGACTTTGATTTTGACTTTGACCGGGACGTCAACGAGAACGAGATGACTGCGCCGAGGTAGCGACCATAATTATATTTACTACAGCTGCCTATCTATTGCAGGCCCGCCACTTCATCTTGTTCTCGGCTAGAAATAATCTCGTTCTCGTTGACGTCCCGGTGAGGGCAGTGGTGGACAATCGGCCTTAAAGCAAAATATAGTTGGATTATTAACTAACTATTGGTTACTTTTAGTCTGCAAGAAACAGTAATTTTATTTATTACCTATTTATTTAATTTATACAATTGGTTTGGTAACCAGAGATTTTCTACTTGTACACAACATAAACCAAAGATATTATTTTAAACAGCACCTTACATGGTTCTACCAAACAGTAGCTCAATTTTGTTGCACAAACGCTGAATCGAAGCGCATTGACCTTTGAATCCATATACCATGAATCATTTTATATTTATGATCAACTTAGCAATATAACTCTTATGTAAGTTAATTATAAAGTGTATATTTGAATAAGAACTAATATTTTCTTTATGTAGGTAGGGTCTAATTTAGTTGGTATCAGAACTTGTCAAGATGCGGTGAGGCGAAAAATAGACGCTACCACGATACGTCAAGCTTAAAAATAGTTTAATTAAATGTAGAGCCGATATTATAACGAAGATTTAATTATAAATAGATAACTTTGAGGAAAGGTACTCTTACATATATTTTATTTTACGCTTTGATCAAGACATTTTTTTTTATTATAATTTTCCAAACATTAAATCTACTCCCGCGTAGGCGTCTTTAGCCACGAACGAAAATGTTGATATCAAACTGTTCTGTAACTTGACTGAAGCCACTTATATCATCTGGATGATGATGATGATGAATCTTTTTCTAAACAATTGTCTACAACTGTGATGAAATCGTCAAATTCCAGATGTGATCGCGGGGCACTTCACATTGATCTAGACTAGACTCTTATGATGAAGACTCTAATGATGAAGACTCTAATTTAATGATCAGTGATCGGAGTAGGTAGAGCTATTTTATGTACTTGCCTTAAGATAGAATAATATTATTAAAAATTAAAAAAAAAATTAAAAATTATTTATTCAGAACAAGTACACAAGAACTTATTACAATGGAACGATGAGAGCTGCAAAAGTACTAAAGACTGTGTAGCAGTCTCAACGCCGCCTCCTTGACTTAACAAAGTTCTGATAAAAGTGATTAACACTATTAAACTTAATCTAAACTTAACTAAGGGATAACTAAACTAAACTAAGTAAATTGAGATAGGTACAGTAAAAGTTGTACTGCGCGACTTTTTGCATGCGGTGTGTTATGTAGAGGGGAGCATGTGTGTGGATGTGTGTAGGTGTGTGTGTGTGTGTGTGTGTGTGTGTGTGGATGTGTGTGTGTGTGGGGGGGGGTGAATGAGTGTGTGTGCGTGTGAATATGGATATTCCGGATTCGTTTTTAGGGTTCCGTACCTTAAAAGGTAAAAAAAGGAACCCTTATAAGATCACTTTCTTGTCCGTCTGTCCGTCTGTCCGTCTGTCCGTCTGTCCGTCTGTCCGTCTGTCCGTCTGTCCGTCTGTCCGTCTGTCCGTCTGTCCGTCTGTCCGTCTGTCTGTCCGTGTGTCACCATCGATTATCTCAGGAACGGGTAGAGCTAGCAAGTTGAAATTTATACCATATACTGAGGTCTATAGTCCCTATGGTGACTATAAAAATCAAGGTCCTGAGTCAACACTATAAAAAGATATAGGCAAATTTGGGTTTTCGTGAAAACTTGTGAGTACCAAAACTTACCTTAATTTTCAACTTTTTTTATTTTTCGGAATTTTTCCTTTATTTGTGCTAGAAGACCTTGCTTGTAACCAAAATTGACAATTCTAGGTCAACCGGAAGTACCCTAGAGGTTTTGGGTCGAAAACCTAAATGGTAGTTCCCGTTGACCTAGAATAACGAAATTTGGCAAAAAGCAAGGTCTTATAGCACAAATAAAGGAAAAATTCCAAAAAGTTAAAAAAGTTGAAAATTAAAGGGTGTTCCCATACATACATAGTTGACGCCAATTAAAATTGTCCTCCGAGTTGTATGGGCGCTCATACAATTAAGCGGACTAGCTTAATTGGCACCATGGCTAGGTATGGAACCCTCGGCGTACGAGTTCGACTCGCACTTGACCGGTTTTTATTTAGTTAGAAAAATAATAAAAAGCTTTTTGCTTTTTGCTATAAACGGGTTTAAGGATTGTATAATAAATAGATAGAAACTTGATTCATGAACACACATATATTTTTTTATATAACAATTTCTTATATTTATACAAGAATCAACAATCATTTAACATTTTCATTCTGAAGTTGTACAAGAACATACCATACAAATTATTAGTTCCTCAAAAATCGAAACATGATTGAAAAGAACAAACTATTTGTATAATCGAATCCCGGAGTGTTAGTCGGAATCCCGTGGAATATCCATATTAACATCAATGTTTGCGGTCAATGAACCTAAATAGCTCTACCTACTCCGATCACTGGTAATGATGAAGACTCTACCTAATGATGAATCAAATTATTGGCAACGAATGCATAGCCACAATATTTAACTATTTATAACTTTAATTCCCGTGCTTCTTTATTATTTATAATAATGTATAGAAAGTTATAAACTTATTTTAGTTTACGAACTTTATTTTCTCTTTAAGAATTAATTACCCCGCTGTCAAAATTGTCCCGCTGCACCTTACCTATTTATTTTTTAAACATAGAAAAGTTATACTTATATAGGTAAGTACTTAGAATCTTCTTGGTAAGTACTTACTTATATTATATACTTTTATTATTTTTTCTTTCCTTTCTGAAGTCTTTAAGTTAGTTTAGAATTTATTGATCAAAGTACAGAGATATTACAAGTTTGGGATTAGTGTTTTTAAGCCAATGTGAGGTTTATCGGCCTATGTAAGGTATCACAGAAGACACTCTTATAAACTGTCGGCTGGACCACAGATCTTTGGTCATTCTTTTATCTACAAGGACTCTTATACAACAAAACACTTTTGAGGTGTCGGCGTATTGCAAACAGCCATTTCTGCTCTAGTGCATATCTGTTACAAGCAATAATTGTGTATTTTAATCCTTAGTAAAAGCTCCTTACGTTCTGCCGACTTACTTTAGCCACGATTAGAAGAAAAAAAAATCGGCGCCAAATGAAAGCAGAGATGACCATTGGTGCGTTTGAAATTAGAAGTGTTTCGACTAGTGGTGTCAAAACTATGCAGTCTTATATTACGAAGACACGAAATCATGGCTCTACGATAATTTAATTAGACAATACTAAACCCTGAAAAACTTTAAGGCCTCTATTAATAAACTCGGATTAACTTCTGTCAAAGTTGCGCCACGGATTAAACTATTGCAATCCTTTTCTATTAGACAAATAAGGATGGCAATAGTTTAATCCGTGGCGCAACTTTGACAGAAGTTAATCCGAGTTTATTAATAGAGGCCTAATAGTTAGTACTTATAACAAACTGAAGATAAACATTATTAAGTAAGTACTTTAAACTCTTTTGAATCAAAATTATTAAATAAATCTTGCATTAAATTATGAATTTTAAGAGCCACACACAATCATTGTTTTTCCGTCATTACAATCATGTATTAGTACAATAATAATTGTATTTCGCTTGTTATTTATATGCAGACACAAAATGTTCCTCCTTCCATTTACCCTATCACTCTCGGAGCTTGTCTCTTAGACTTACCATACACGTTTATTTTTCTTTTCTTTCTTGAGTCTTGCTTTCAGTCTTGTTTTCTCATCACTATATTGCAGTCTAATCGCAGGCGTTCGACATGGTTTCCTTCGGTGAACACGAATCGATTTGTTCAAATAACCAGAGCCGTGGAAAGGTGATCATTAGCTGCATTCATGTCACCATGACCAAATGTCCACATATTATTTTCAAGTATGATAATATACCTACCTAACGATCTATGAGGCGCAGTGGGTGAAGAGACGTAGGAGGTTGCGAGTTCGATCCCCGCCGCGGGAAAAATGTTTGTATGATCTGCAAATATTTGTTTCGGGTCTGGTTTTATATGTAATTACAAAAAAGTATGTATGTAGGTAATATTTCTAATTTTCACCACCAAAATCGCTTGCTCAGTCTCTCCTTCTTCCCATTCTTGATTATGCTGACTCGTGTGATCTGGATGTCACTGAGCAGCAACTCAATAAACTCGAGCGACTACAAAATGTGGGAATACGATTCGTATTTGGACTTCGCAAGTATGATCATGTTTCCGAGTTTCGCAGTAAGCTTAAGTGGCTACCTATTCGCTATCGTCGTAACTGTCACATCCTCAGCCTACTATACAATGTTCTCTTCAACCCTTGTTCTCCACCTTATCTTAAAGAACGATTCCAATATCTTCATGATGATCACGCTCGGCCCTTGCGCTTAACTGACACTCTTCAGCTTAAAACACCTGTCCACTTCTCCTCCTACTATAACAACTCTTTTACAGTGCAGGCCGTTACTCTATGGAACGAACTGCCTGTTGCTATCAGACATGCAAAAACTATCTCCTCCTTTAAATCTATGTTGAAGGAATACTATTTGTCCTGTTGTCGCTGACTTGGCATCACGTTTTCTCAGTTGTTGAGTATAACAAGGCTATATTTATCATTAATATCTGTTATATTCCTTATCTTTCTAACCTTCCATTATTTTATTATGTACTTATGTCTATAAATGTGTATTGTTAGTATGTACGTATAAGTACTGGTTTATTATGCTCCTTCACATATAAAAATCCATTACGTTCTTTTAGTTGTTTCTATTTTTAGTTATTTCTACATAATTATTATATGTGTGTTTAATATTAGTATATTTTATATAGTTATGCCCCATATTATTTTTAAATTGTCCATTATCCATCCACAGGTTGTCTGGTAGAGATCGCTTTTTAGCGATAAGACCGCCGATTGTATACCTATCATTATTAAGTTAGTTTAATTTGTTATATTGTTTTCTTTTATTATGTGGTGTGCAATAAAGTATTTTCTATCTATCTATCTATCTAATAATAGTAGATCAGTCATGTGGTTCCCATAACACAAGCTCTGCTTACTTTGGGGCTACATGATGCTGTGTGAAATGTCCAGCATTATTTATTTTAGGTAAGTAAGTATTAATTTTACCTAAGATACTTGATTTGATGAAACCTTGATGAAACTGAATGTTATAACTATGCGTGTAGGTTTATGTCCAGTTTTATATAACCGTACGATGAAAGCTGTTCAGAAACCATACAGATCAACAAATTGCATCTAAGCCGTGATGTATAGCAAAATCTTTTTACCATCTTTCGCGACAAAGTAGGCCCGTCTTGGGAGGTTTGCTTTGTAGGATTATCCGGGCTGTCGGCACACTGGTTCATTGTGGCGGTAGGACTGATGGATTTTTGGGTTATTTCATGCCTCACTGATTTGATGGCACAATGGTCAATGTGGACTGGCCCACTTAAAAATGAAGCACTATTTAGTTTAGGCGAAGATGTCTTCTTTTTCTTCTTCTTTCGTGTCGTTGTTACAACCTATAGGGACTTTGACCAGTATGTAGCTACATCTACGGCATTATCCGAGCAGGACATCAGATCAGCCATAGTGTATGAGTTGGGGCAGGAGGGACACACAAGTACGTGTGACATAGACTGCACCTGGGCACCACAGTGGCACTGTGTGTCATTACCCCCGAGCATACCCCACTTGCTGAGGTTACTCCTACATCGACCGACTTGGGTTCGCAGTCTATGTCCTATGTCCTAGTCCACGGGAGATCATCGAAGAGGTCTAAAATGGATTATATAAATCGTTGGAATAAGAGGGCGAGGTTCGAAGGTGTCGAATGCATTGTGCCTTGACTTTTGGTTAGAGTTCCTCAAACAGAACAGCACCGCTCGCTCTGACGCTGACGCCGCGCTATAGCGTCGAGTTGTTTTTGGTCTATGACGGTAGTTAGCTGCAAAAACAGAGCACCGGCGCGGCGTTGCGTAGCGTTGTGTAGCGTAGCGTCTCGCGCCCTGCAGCTGTACCATGACCTCTTAGTAAACAATTCAGTTTAGGAGCTATCCAGTTTAGGTTCCTAATCTGGATCGCAAACTATTCGTATCATGACCTGTTTTAAAAGTGAGAGTTTTGACACAAAAGTGAACCAGCTCAACGCGTACTAAACGGTACGAATTGTGTGAACGAAACTTTATCTGACAATTCAGTTTAGGTCATGTTTAGGTTCTGATATTTCGTCAGCGTCATAGCATATACGTCAAGCGAAGCAGTTCAGTTTAGGACCTAAACTGGATCGCATATAAAACTCATGGCAGGCAGTCTGATGCTCTATTTGACAGCTAACTAACTACGCTATACTGCGGCGTCAGAGCGCTGCCTAACGCTAAGTACGCGTTCTGTTTGACGAAGCCTTTATGGGTTCGAATTCGAGGTTCACCTTTGAATAGAATTTTCGTTTCGGAAAAAGTAATAGAAAACATCGTGAGAAAACCATAAAGTCAGAGGCAGTATGAGGTAATCACACATGTCGCAAGCCCTTCGTCGCATCTTAGAACACTAATTGGTTTCGTCACGATGTTTTCCTTCACTGGAAAGCGCTCGTGTTAATGCGCACATTTTCCGAAACTAAAACTCATTGATGCTCAGTAGATATGTTTAAAAGTATTAGTACTTAGGTATTATAATAAGTATCAATTAAGTAAATAAAAAAATATCTAAGAAAACCTTTGTATTTCATTATAGTTATCTGATTGCCATAGCATAAGCTTTGCTGTGGACTAGATGACGCTGTGTGAAATGTCCAGCAACTTTAATTTTACTTGGTTATACCGAAAAATATCTTTTAGTACCATGAGTTAATGATAAGTTAATCAAGTGGTTGTAACTTATTGAAACCACATCTTAAAGCACCGACTCTGGTCCGACACCTAAAGAAATCGTTCTTTCACTCTGTAAAGTGAGCTTAATTATCAATTCGGATCTTGTAATGAATACGCAGCCTTTCAGTAGTCGATGCGGCCTTTCAAAGGCGCGGCGTGTTTGATGACGCGATTCTTTGTAATGTATCGCCTTTTGAGTATTTTATACACGGAGTTTGTAGTATTCTACTTGTTTTGAATGTCTCTTGGTGGAGTGGATGAGTCTAGGCATGAGCAGCATTCGTTTAGACACTAGAAACCTCCATCTAATTGCAACATTCGTTTAGAATCCAGAATCGAACCACACGACACAACAAAACGAAAAAAAAACGTGTATCTTCAAGGTGTAGAAACTTTGTATTCCGAATTCTGAAAGTGACGTTCCTTCGCTGAAAAATCGTCAACTTTCCGAAAAAAATCATCGAATCGGATGCATTTTCGGAAGTCTGAATCGGACCTCTGGTTAGTATTAAGTACCTAAGTACCTATACTTATCTAAAAATTCCTACAACTGGTGTCGAACCTGCACCACATCTCAGCCGGCCAGTCGACGAGGTTGTCACGTCATGAAGGTACGTACATCAGGCATCAGGTTGTCAGTGCTGGACAGTGAGATTATCTTCACAAACAGAGATCGGCCCCTCGCTGTGCTCGACAAGCTCCCGTAGCTGTGCGTATGCGCATGTACTGATGGTAAAAAAAGTGTTTTATAGATTATTAGTTTACATGTAACTTTGCAAATAAAAAAACTTAGGCCTTTCTTTACTAGGTGATTTATACAGCCTTTGCCTAAAGGGATGAAAAATAAAAATAAAATCCTATACCTACTTAGCGAGACACTATAGTGCCTGGGACAATTTTATTGTTATAATGGAAAAGGCTTGCCCAGCTGAGCAACAGAGGATGGTTTATGTAAACCATCCTCTCAGGTCCGAGTCTCAGGTGAACCGGCCACAGGAAAGATAGTACCTTCATCGTTTAGAACTCGTTTTAATGCGCATAAGATTATAATTGTTTCTAAACTAAAAATCCAAAGTCAAGGTACTATCCCACACGGCAAAGACGGCTCAAATTCACAGGTTTTTAAATAAATAAATAAATAATGCTGGACATTTCACACAGCATCTTTGTAGCCACAAAGTAAACAGTGTTATGGGAACTACATACCTAATTATACAAAACACCCAGACCCGACACAAATATTTGCAGATTACACAAACATTTGTCCCTCAGCAGGGATCGAACCCGCAACCTCCTGCGTCGTAGAGGTCGTTAAATAGCCTACAGGGACAGAATTATATCGCCTACAGGTATGCTATTCCATGCCATGATCTAAATAAATTCCAGTTTTTCTTTTCTTATGCCGCCTATAGTACATGTTGGGCGAGCCTAAGCCAGCGCAAGCGAAGGCAAATTGATGCAAGGCGAGTGCTACCGTCCACACGTTTGGCGAGTTTATGCAAACCAATGAAAATTGGCGCATGTATTTTTATGGGCCAGCTAGGCGAACGATGGCAAGGCAAGGCAAATGGTGCTGTACACACGTTGGCATTGGTGTTCACTCGGCGAGCCTGCGCCAGTATGTAGTAACGGCGTGTAGTAATCTTCCCCCTTACCTACCTATGAAAGATGTTTAAAGTTGAATACTGGTTAAACAACGTCCTGTCTCTGTTTGTCACTATCCACAAATAAAGACAGGACGTTGTTTAACCAGTGTTTAATTTTAAACATCTCGTAAGGCCCTTTTATATTTAAAAAAGTTTTTTTCTGTCTGTACACGTGATGAGCAGTGACAGTCGCGAGGTCCCGGGTTCGAGTGTCTGTCAAGAGAACACCAGTTCAATCTACCAGCTATTCCGAGTACTTACCGATGGAATGTACAAAATAATTTTATTTTAAACACGCTCAAATTAACGTGCACCTTATTACCTGTATTTACTTTACTCAAAAGGTTATTTTAAATAATTAAGTTAAAATACTATGATATGAACTACTTAACATAAAATAATTTAGAGTTGTTTTGACATAATTAGGTACCTACTTATAAATTATCAAATTGATCTAATTCTATATAATAATAATATGAACCGATGAACTAATACATGCTAGTTACCTTATGCGACATTTTGCAAGTAGAGACTTTGAGTAATAGGAAACAAAATCACGACTACATCCCTCAAGGCTCATACATCCACTACTCATACATCTGGAATACCTCTCTGAATTTCAGAGTCTGAATTCATAATCTGAAATCATCTGAATCTATAATCTGAATTCATCTGAATTCAGATAACTATCCTTACACATTAAGATTTTTTCAGATTATTGATAGGTAGGTAAGGTATGTACGAAAAATACTGACGAGCGTTCTGAATTTCTGGATCACCTGCATGGCTGGACTCTCACATCTGGAATGAATTAGGTAGGTTTACAAATTAAAACAAATATACTTTGTGAAATAGTTTTATTTCTATTATACCTAAGCGATTAAAATTTCTGAGGTGTCTCAAAATATTTTGGCTTGGCTGAGGCTTTTATTTCATAGGCTCATGTTTGTTTCAGCCTTTTAAATACCTGGACCAACCTGGACTATTTCGGCTCTTTCTTGCCCACGTTATCAGTTCCTTGCAGCATGGCCTTGTTCCTTAACATTTGCTTTATCTGATCAATTCTTGCTTTGCTGCTTCTGGGAAAGTAACCATGTTCATTTGTAGTGTCTATCTTTCTGATGCCGACGCCTGATATTGATTTCTTGAGGATAGGATTCTAAATTAAATATTTCAGAACTGTTTACATTTATGTTTTACCCTGTTTTACATGATGGGCATCAATCGGTAATCCCTTTCAAATTAAAAAGAATTTTCCAAATTGGTCCAGGCGTCTACGAGTAATCGGTGAACATGAACATCCATAAAAAAAACACTAAAGAAAGTTCGACGAATTGAGAACCTCCTCCTTTTTTTGAAGTCGGTTAAAAACGAAGAATAGGCCGAATATCATTCTCTAAAATCAAAACTCATCTTACTCTTTCAATTACTTTATTGCGCCATTATCTATCAGCCATTACCAAACACAATTCATGATTACAATCGCACAAAAAAAAATATTTAGGGAATCTTCAAACAGATATTAAAGATCACTCGTCTTTTTTTTGCTTCTCCTCATCTTTTAACTTCTGCTTAATCTTCTTCATTTGCTCCTTCTGCTTCTTGTAGAAGTAGCCTTCCTCTTGGGCGGCTCCGAACTTACCCAGACCTCCTCCAGACTCCCTCACAGACCCTCCCGCCCCGCCCCCCTTCCCCGCACCAGCCCCCGGTGTTCCCGCCGGAACAGTTAGACTCCTCGATAGATTCACACGAGCATACTTCTGGAAATGGAAGAATGTTGAAGGCAGTTTTGTGAAGTTCATATTTTTGTTATTTTTTCAGCGGAGTTGAGAGGTGAGACAGCGTGACTGTTGACAGTTTCAAAACGAAAAGTTTTTCTCCGTTTTTCAACCAAAAAGTTTTATTACTTACTTAGTTTTAAAGTTTGAAAGTTTTTATTTACCTTAAAATTTTAAAAACCAACTTCAATGTTACTTATAGAGCTAATTTTATGGCACCAATCGTAAAGTATATCCTTCCAAACAAAACAAAATTTTCCAAATCCGTCCATGAGTCTTCGACAGGTCTTCGAGTGAACACACAAATGAACTGAAAAAATTTCTAATTGACAAATGCTACTACGACATAGAAGACTACTTAGAACAATATAAAAATCAATAGGCAATTTATTGACATTATTATTTCAGTTTTTTCATTTCTAGTCTCTCATCTTAAGACAAGGATTTTACGACTTTCGCGGGCTTTTGGCCAAACGATAAATCGTTATTGGTTTAGGGATAAAAATTTTCGGACAATGCGACAAGTATTTAATATAACTGCTTTTTGCAATAGGCATGATGACAGTAATCAAGTATCGCCAAAATATTTATCTGATCTAATGAAATAGGATTCAAAGATTTTGAAAAATGTATTTATTCTCTTATTAATGTCGAGATTACTAATTTATTTGCTAAAATAAATCTACAAAATACAACAATCCGCCATGATAGCCAAAACGCTCCCCGGTGTCATGGCGTCTGTCATTGCGTCTCGTCTCGGTAAACATCTTTTTGTTTCTATAGTAACTATGTAGGCATCACTGGTTGATATACCGATCCGTGACGTAAAAACAGACGCCATGACACCGGCGAGCGTTTTGGCGTGAATTTGAAAATTTAAATTTAAATGTACTTTTATTGCACAAAAACCTTAATTTTCTACAGAAATATGATATATTTTAGACATAATAGATACTTCTGAATATCATAGAAGAGATTTTGAAAATTAGGATTCATGCCTATTGTATGTATGTGAGCTTGTGAATATCAAGATTCTGCAAGCTTGTGTGAAGTGTGTATGGAACGACCCCAGTTGATGAAATGATGATTGGTATGGTTTTAACTCTATCTACTCTCCACTGGGTTTTTAATTCTATGGCTAAGTCTGTATATTTCGCTAGTTTTTCGGTGTGTGTTTTTGCGAGGTTGTGGGTATTAGGTATAGCAATATCAATAAGGAACACTAGTTTATTTTTTTTGTCGTGAAGAGTGATATCCGGCCTATTGTAATGAATAGTTTTATCAGTAATGATTGTTCTATCCCAGTAGAGTTTGTAATAGGTAGAGTCTAGAATGGTTTCTGGGACGTATTTATAGTAAACTGTTTTATCTTTAATTAGTTTGTGTTTAAGGGCTAGATATTGGTGAATGATAGAAGCTACTTGATCATGGCGGTGTTTATAGTCTGTCTGTGCGATGGATTTGCATGCTCCAGTGATATGCTGTATAGTTTCCGAGCCGCTACGGCAGTGTCGGCAGAGATCAGTTTGAAGTGTGCTATCTTGAATGATGTACTTTCTATAGTTACGAGTGTCAATAATCTGGTCTTGTATAGCCAACATAAAGCCTTCTGTTTCCGGGAACAGTTCGCCTTGCTTGAGCCACGTGTTCGACGAAACTTTGTCGACATTTGGGTCAATCAAGTCACGGCGATGCCTCCCGTGCAGTGACTTTTGTAGCCAGGTGTGTAATTTTTGTGATGTTGATTTGATAATTTCGTTGTTTTGTGAATTGTGATCATCTAGATTGAGTGGCGTCAACTTTTTGTCTGATTTAACGGTAGCTTCGTGAAGTATGGAAATGTTAGCACGGTGATGAAAGAAGTTACGGAGTGAAGTTATTTGTGAATTGTGTAAGTTTACGATATCGATAATCGCTCGTCCTCCTTCTATTTTTGGGAGTGTGAGTCTCTCAGTGCAAGCGCGGGGATGGTGTTTCCTATACTTTGTGAGATGTGTGTTAATGGTGCGCTGGAGTTTTTGCAGACTGGACTTAGACCAGTGTATGATTCCAAATGAGTATGTGAGAATGGGAATCGCAAATGTGTTGATGGCTTTAATAGTGTTCCTGGAGTTGAGGTGAGTGTTTAGAATTTTATGCAGACGTTCCTTGAATTTTTGTTCTAAAGTAAGTTTTGTTTGTTTTTGATGAATTTGCCGAGTTTGTTGAAATCCGAGGTATTTATATCCTGCATCTAAATCTAATGGATCTATATTTTCGCCACTGTCGAGCTGGTATGGGTTATGCTCGATTTTCCCCCGTCGCACAGATAGTATTTTGCATTTGTCAATACCAAAATGCATATGTATATCTGAGGAAAATGATGATGTGATGTTTGCTAGATGATGTAATTCCTCTAATGTGCTACCATACAGTTTGATGTCGTCCATATACATCAAATGAGACAAAACGTGGCTATTATTATTGTACTTAAGCTTAAATCCCTGATTACTATCATTGAGGAGGTGAGATAGTGGGTTGATAGCCAGACAAAACCACAGAGGACTTAAAGAGTCGCCTTGAAATATGCCCCTTCGGATTTGTATTGGTTCTGTTTCCAGGGATAATTCACTAGTATTAAGCCTAAGCACGGTTGCCCAGTTTTGTATAGAGTGTTTTAAAAAGTGTATTATTGTTGGGTGAACTTTATAGTGATACAGGATGTAAAGAAGCCAACTATGCGGTACGGAGTCAAATGCTTTGTTATAATCGATATACATCGTGAAAATGTTTCGATTTTTTGTGAGAGCCTGTTTTGATACGACCGCATCAATAGTAAGTTGCTCTTTACACCCTTGACTGTATCTACGGCATCCTTTCTGCTGTTCAGCAAGTATACAGTTGTTTTCAGAATGGACATAAATGAGCTCGGTGATACACGATGTTATAATTTTATATATGTTTTGCAAACAGGTGATAGGCCTATATTTAGCAGGATTTTTAAGGTCAGTCTTGTCTTTAGATAACATGTAAGTCGTGCCTAGAGTAATGTAATATGGCATAGATTCTGGTGATGTGATGAACAGATTGATGTGCTTTAACAGAATAGGGTACAGATATGTCAGTTTTTTGTACCAATAGTTGTGAATTTTATCTGAACCCGGGGCCTTCCAGTTGTGTAGTTTCCCTATAACTTGCTCTAAAATGTCTAAAGTAACTTCTCCATGCTCCATGTTAGGCATATCAACCAGTTTTTCTACGTCTCGTTGAATCCAGTCGGCTTGGGTGTTGTGTTCGACTGGTTTTGACCAAATATCAGACCAAAAGTCTCGTAGCTGTGCGGGTTCAGGGGCATCGGGTTCGACCACATCAGTATTTTCATTACTTATCGTCCTATAGAATAATTTTTCATTGTTTTTAAATGTGTTGTTTTGTAATTTTCGTTTGGTGGTAAGTTTGTATCTGCGCAATCGACTAGCTAGTGCATTTAGTTTTTGCTTAAGTGTATCTAGAAAATGGGATAAGTCAGTGTTCTCGGGTTCGTGTTGAGAGTGAATGCAGTGTTGGGACTTTATCTTGTCCACAGACTTTTTTAATCTAGCGCTTGGGTTGCCTCTCATAAATTCGGTCAACTTTCCGATTTTAACCCTAAGCTCTGAGATCCTATTCTCTAGGCGCATTTGCCAAGGTGGAATTCGGTTTTTAATACTATTATTAGTAGAAATATGATCTCTGATTTTACCTCCTGCGTGTGTGATAGCTGTGTAAGCAGCGCAATAAATCGCAGTTTGCGTCGATATAAAGTCCGCATCAAGTGGAACATGTTTGGGAAGAATTTGGGAGTTTATGATGTGTACAATAGTTGCAATTATTATTATTATTTTTCGTAACAACAACCTGACTTAAGTGATATTTTCTGACACATATTAAATATTTAGATATGCATGTAAATCAAAATTAAATACCTATTAGAAATACCTCGGTCTGCTTTCCTGTTGCTATACCCTAACAGGGTTCATGTGTGAAACTAATTAATACATTATAACAACTATGTATCTACAACCATGTGACAGCAATAAATGTATTGAGTATTGAGTATTGAACATATATAAAATAAAAACCGGTCAAGTGCGAGTCGAACTTGTACGCCGAGGGTTCCGTACCTAGCCATGGTGCCAATTAAGCTAGTCCGCTTAATTGTATGAGCGCCCATACAACTCGGAGGACTTTTAATAGGCGTCAACTATGTATGTATGGGAACACCCTTTAACTTTCAACTTTTTTAATTTTTTGGAATTTTTCCTTTATTTGTGCTATAAGACCTTGCTTTTTGCCAAATTTCGTTATTCTAGGTCAACGGGAACTACCATTTAGGTTTTCGACCCAAAACCTCTAGGGTACTTCCGGTTGACCTAGAATTGTCAAATTTGGTTACAAGCAAGGTCTTCCAGCACAAGTAAAGGGAAAATTCCGAAAAATAAAAAAAGTTGATAATTAAGGTAAGTTTTGGTACTCACAAGTTTTCACGAAAACCTAAATTTGCCTATATCTTTTTATAGTGTTGACTCAGGACCTTGATTTTTATACTCACAATAGGGACTATAGACCTTAGTATATGGTATAAATTTCAACTTGCTAGCTCTACCCGTTCCTGAGATAATCGATGGTGACACACGGACAGACAGACGGACAGACGGACAGACGGACAGACGGACAGACGGACAGACGGACAGACGGACAGACGGACAGACGGACAAGAAAGTGATCTTATAAGGGTTCCTTTTTTTACCTTTTAAGGTACGGAACCCTAAAAAGCACAAAAAAAAGATTCCGACAAAGTCTGTAAGTAGTATATCAGTCTTCTTAATATGGTTCCCATAACACAAAGCTTTTCTTACTTTGGGGCTACGGCATGATGCTGTGTGAAATGTCCAGCATTATTTATTATTTATTTTATTTATTATTTCTTTTGAATATTACGGTATGCAAATACAGTCATATTTTATTGCTTAGCATTAAGAGTAACTCTATACCGTGAAGTTTCTAAAAGTTCTTTATCAGTTGCGTTAATTGCCATGTTTTCGCATACCTAGGTAGGTACCTATTGAAAATAATTGGGTCGTGTTGGCCGAGAGAGTAGGTATACCCCGACTTTCGATTCGAAGGTCGTGGGTTCGAATCTTGGCCTGCATCAATGGATTTACCGTTTCGATTTCGATTCGTCGTTTAGAGCCCGTGTTAATGCGAATATAATTTTTTCGAATTGAAATATCCATTCCACGGCCGGGTTGAACCTGCATCGAAAGTTGAAGCCGCTGCCACGCGGGTGGAGCCGCGGGCGTTCGCTAGTGAATAAACATAATTAATAAAAAAAACAATATTTTTACAAGTAGTGCATAAGTGATTCATAAAATGTAACATTAGCCTCAGTAAATTAGCTAAACTGATTTAATTATGAGATGTTTCGGTCATTATTTCTAAAAGTCGAAGCAGGTATAAAAAACAAAATCACATAAGAAGAAAATAGTCTTTAAAATGTGTGTGTAGGGACTGACGACGTGGATATTTAAACAATGGATACTCGAAAGGTAATAAATAGCTAGTTTCGCCATCTATAGGTAAGGTTCTATTTAAGTAGGTACCTACGTTAATTGATAGTTAAAGTGAGAAGTACCTTGCTCATGGTTTATGCCATAGGTTCTCAACGTGGGCGATAACGCCCACTTGTGGGCGTTTGAGACTTACAGGGGGGCAGTAGAAGACCCAGAGAAAATTAGGGGACCTTGAGATGGTGTATTTAGATATGGGGGCTCTTGAAAAAAATATATTGTCAAAGTGGGCGGTGGGCAAAATAAGGTTGAGAAACTACGGTTTAGGCTATCGCTCAGACTGCCAATTCTACTAATTTACAGTTGTGATACGTGTCCTGTAGGTCTAGCAGTCTAGCATGCGCAGCGTTTCAAAATTTTCACGACTGTTTTTTTCGTGCAAAATCGAGTTATCTCATTATGTCAATGCCAAGACCATGATCGAAGTTTACACAAGTTCAGTTAAAAAATAACTAAGTAAAAGTTGATATTAGGTAATTAAGATTTTTTTTTTTCAGATTTCACTATGGCTATTTTTTGTATTATCTTCAGCCACCTTAAGGTAATCAAATCTATAACATCACTCTTATAATAAACATATTCGCGACCATTAAAATAAAACTTTGATTTAAATACTTAGTCCATGATGATCAAGAATGTCTATTAACCAATGTACAGTCAGCGTCTTCAATCGGTATCCCCCTATTGATTTTAACAAGGACCCTTTTCATTTCAACTTTGGATTGCAGTCGGATTTGCTAGTATACTTATGGATATCTAATTTCGCTCGAGTTCCTATACTAGCAAATCCGACTGAAATCCAAAGTTGAAATGAAAAGGGTCCTTGTTAAAATCAATAGGGGGATACCGATTGATGACGCTGACTGTACCTAATAAAATCCATTTATTTGGCACACGCACGAAATAATTTGAAAATAATTTGTGATCTAATATTTATTGTCCTATATACCTACATAACTTAAACTAACCTTATCAAGAAAACATTTACCTCAATAAGTACCTACCACCTACACTGCATACTAAGTTTTCATCGAAGTCTGGAAATTAAATAATTTATCTGTTATAATTTTTTACAGTAAAAGCAAATCATTTACCAAATATGACATCCCCAATACCGGAATATCCAACAAAGGATTTGGTGATAATTGTTTCTGCTTCAAAACACATGGGGAGTACAAAAAAGTACCAGAAATAATGAACCAAGACAAAGATAACCTTGAAAGAATCGCCGTTTATTTCTACAAATATAAAAATACGGGTGATATTAAAATGTATATTCCTAACAGAGAAAAGCAAGCTCTTATTCCTGACCTTGCTTTCGAGGTCGGAGATAATTTAAATAGTGTAGATGAGATGGACAGAGTAAAACATTTATTCCAAATCGTTTCACACGGAAATGGTGAGAATTTACATCATGATCCACCGATTGATAATACGAAAGTCACTCAACCCGTACAAGACTGGAAACAAGAACACTCACAAAGTAATTATATACCGGAAAAAGACATAAACGCACCTCATTCTGATGAAATATTGTTTCTTGACTCTTCTAAAGAGCAAACAACCAATAAAGATGAAGTACCAAATAAAATTACTTTTGTGGATGAGATCGACTATGAACACGGCACACCTCAAAACCATTTCACCGAAATTCCACCTTCACTTGATCATTCCTCGAAACAAAACATATTATATGAAGATAAAAAAATTGATAATGAACTATTACCAAATACCAATAATATTATTTATATTAACGAAAAACCATCAGATAAAATAAACATCATACCAGATAGTTTCGACAAGAAATCATCACATGAAAACAATTTACCAGTCGAAACTTTAGTTACTCATAACGATGATAAACCTAGTGAGCCGCATGGTAATACTGACAAACATTTATCAAAAGAAGAAGTTACCCAAAATGTTGAGCTTGTTGATGATCATGAAAGCTATAGCAAGGAATATGATAAAATTAACGATGTTTCACCAAAAGAGGAAGCTTCAACAATAGGATATTTAATTGATTCGACTGATACTTATGAGCTGCGGAAGCCTAATATTAGTGAAATACAGTCTAAAGATGTTTCTCTTGAAAAACAAGTTACTGATCCTAGCGAAGTAAACTCAATTAAACAAAATGAAGCAGGAAACACCATAAATGCTAATATTGAAATGAAACCTTTAACAACAAAGAATGATTCAGAAATAAGCATTGATGATGAAAATAAACACTGGCATGTAGAAAAAATAACTGAACCAGCTACAGCTGAGCAAGATTATAACGTTACTCCTCAAGGTGTTCTTGATATAGATTTTCCAAATGGTGGAATGACTGTGCCCGTAATTGAGCAAAATAATCATTCACAGATCATCAGTCATTCTAATGAACAAGATTCATACAGAGATACCATAGTAATCGGTGTAGAAGATCATAGGAATGTTCCAAATGAACCGGTCACCATTCATTCAAATGAAAAAGATCTAAATAAAGTTGTTATAGAAGTAGATGGACAGAATGGTGGTCAGTGGAATACTCCACATGAAAACATAACCATTTATGGTGATCGGCCTCCTAACGAATACAGCGTTGAACTTATTCGTGCAAATCACTCACAGCCTGATTTCGTTTCAATTGAAAATGCAAGTGTAGAAGAGCATGAGCCCACTGAGATACCTTTTTTACCGAATAAAACCGATGAAGATATTGCTCTGGATAGTGATAATAAGTACGAGACCTTCGACATCTGGTTCGCCCAGCAAATGAAACGATTCAAAACGTATACGAAGCATGATAGACCTATCAACTTACGAAAAATCGAAAAGTATATCCTCAAAATACTACATGATAATAATATGCATGTGACGGCTGAAGGAGTTTTGGTAGATTCTTTTGGTACAGCTCTAGATGTCCAAAAACTTCATCTAAGACCGATATTTATAGGTAACACTGTTACTCTAAGAAAAATATTCAACGCAAAAACATCGGAATCGGTTATGCCAGCAAATAATGTATTTTTGCAAGCCATTCTTTTAACAAATTCAGATCCTTCATTGATGTTAGGAATAATACCTATTGGGAAGACTGTTCTACCTCCAACAAAGAACAAAGCTTCCTCTGCTGCTTTGAGTCCCTACGTACTGCACGGCACAATGCGAAAACTGGGCCATCATAATTTTCCGAAAAATTTCCACCAGCGACGGTATAAGGGACAGATCGCTGAAAAAAAGCCTGGTAAAAAAATCTGGAAAGGCTTTACTTCTGTAAAAAAGACACCAAGAATAGAAAGGTTACATCACTTATATCGACAACCTGTGAGAACCTTTAAAGTTATCAAGACTTCTAAACCTGACGAAGAATCTGTCCTATCAGAAGATTCGACGGATGATAAGAATAAGTTGATAGCTTCGATACTGGAAGGCAATGTTCCGATCACGTCTGCGGGAGTGATGAACAAATTGCTTGCATCTTTGAGGAATAACATAGTTCCATTGAACACAATACTTAAGAGTTCTAAAGAAGAGAATACAGGAGATGATTTATCTCCGAGAATAATTGGAGGAAATGCAGCTACAAGCAGTGGTGTTCCTTTAAGTGTGAAGGGGAGGATAAAAGATATTTAGAATGTAGAATTAGTTTTGATGTTTTAATGTAAGGTGCATAAATGATATGCAAGACAATGGCTTTGATAATGGACATACCGATTATTCTAATTAAATATTTTGAGTTCTGAGCATCATTATTTTAAAGTTTCATTTTAACTCCACGTGATTATTAGACTACTTGCGCCAAGACACTGGCTAACTATTTATATCAGTGGTAAGTACCTACTCAGTAGGAAGGACTTGTCCTGTTTTTGGATGTGAACATACGAATCTTTGACCTCTCTTATTTCGTTGAAGCCAAGCCATAAAATTGTAATCAAAGTGACAAAGGTAAGTAACGAAGAATAAAAAACTTTAGTTAAGTAGGTACTTACTTACCTAGGTACCTACTTATCATAAATACTTACTTACCTACCTAAAAAATTTGGGTTCACAGTTGGGTTAATGTTATTTAATTATTTAATTACTTACTTACCTACTTAGTTACGTTTTTTTACTCTTAAAATTTGCGCTAAGAAGTCTCCCATATTGCACAAATTTTACAGTTAGTGGCATCTACAATGTTCGCCTGGAACACAATAATAAATTATTAGAACCTACACTAGTACACTTTACAACGGCTAGTCTAATTCAGTTCTTGGTGTATTCGACAGATGACTCTGTAGGACACGATACCGCCATCTTGTAGTTTCTCTATGAACTAAGCAAGTTAAGCAGTGTTTAAGTTGTCTCAAAAAATAAGACAGAGCGCTCTTTTGGTTTATAAAAAAAAACCTTCGAGTCCGGGACTCCATAGTCCCGAGATGTTCAAATTGACATGCCAAATAATAATAAAATAGTAGGTAAGTATAAGTAATAAATGCAAATAGTAATAATAATAATAAAATATTATAATACACGCAAATAGTAAGAAATAACAATAATAATAAATAGTACTTACTTATAAGTACCTACTTACTTACTTTACTTAGTATGTAAGTAAGTAGTTATTTTATTGACTACTTTTGGTACGAGTGTATTATTTTATTTATTTAGGCCGGTAAGTATTTAATAGATACCTAACTTAGGCCTTCACATCTTTACTAGATGATTTATACAGTGTCAGGAGGCAATCTTTGCCTACACTTATCGGGACACTGTAGTGCCTGGGACAATGTTGAGATGGAGTCGGCTTGCCCAGCACCTACACCATCCTCTCAGCTTACCGGCCATATCCACAGGAAAGACATGGTCAAATTGGTCAATACGTGTGGGGCTGACTAAGCCGCGGGTTTCCTCACGATGTTTTCCTTCACCGTTTAGAGCTCGTGTTAATGCGCATATACATTTTTCGAAACGAAAAATCCATTGATGCACGGCCAGGATTCGAACCCACGACCTTCGGATCGAAAGTCGAGGCACTATACCCCTCGGCCAACACGGCTCTTGGAATCTAATAGATACCTACTACTCTCCGAACTATCTAGTTTTAATTTACTTACTTTTTTTTATAATAGAAGGAAGTATCTAATTACTTAGGTACCTTCTACACTTTAGATCCAACTACTTACCTCATAGTTTTAAATTTTAATTTTTTTCAATTTTATTTTAATAACATACCTACTATACGTGGGTACTAAGTATGTTTCCTACTAAAACAATATAAGTAGTAAGTTCCTACTTGATAGAAATATCTCACATCGATACAACTACACACCTATCAAGTTTTATCAAACGCGCAATCTAAACTAGCGCGAGTGTCATCAACAAAAAGTGCAACGAATCCGTTTCAAGTTCAACCACAACATCACCCAGTCAGTCAAGTCAAGCCTCAGTTAGCACCCGAACACCGTGGGAGCCGCGCGCTTAGCCCTTTGCCGCCAACTCGAAAAAAAAACAAACCTTCAATGACAACCAGCATCTAACCTTAAAAAAGTTGAATTAAAACCTTTTTGTCACTTATTAAATTAAAAAAAAGTGTATCTCAAAAGTTTCGTCAAGTTTCAAGTAAAGGATATTTTTTCTTTTTTCCGTGAAGCTGTTTTGTTTGTGGATTCAATGTTGCGACTATGAAAGGATGTTGTTGAACGAGCTCATAGGATTATAACTTTGACATTTCATGGGATTTTGCAACCGGTAAGTAAAGTGAAGTTAGTTTTAAGTTAAGTAAGTACATAATTAAAATTCAACAAGATGCGTTCTACCGCTTACTTAAGCAATAAGTACCTATAGGTAATATAAAGATTTACACAAACTTATTTCATGAAATATGAATAGAAATATAATATTAAAAATTATAATCGGACGCTTAACTAAGTTAAGTAAGTATATATTTTTCCAATTAAAATTAAAATTATTTATGACCCTAGAGAACGAGTATAATGCAAGTATATTTTATATTTGAATTAAGCATAATTTGAAGCTAAGAAAAGTACCTACCTATTTGTAAAATATTATTTAAGTAGGTACCTATATTATGATTATGACCACTAGGTACTTTTGTTATTATTTACCGAGACTAATAGATTACACAACAGTTAGTATGACCGTGGAGGTCCATCTGACCTTGCGAAGCCTTTTGCAAAACTCTCTGCGTAGGTACCCGCAGTTTCTTTTGTTTTGCAATTTTTGTAACTGCCTTCTCAAGACCATTCTAGGAGTATTATGCGAGAACTGGTTAAGTGTGAGCTCAATAATTGCCAACATGGTTCTGTAACAAAAATTACTGAGCAAACTTTTTTCGTTTAGGAAACTGTTTTTTTTTAAAGCTTGAAATAAACTAAAGGAATAAGATAAACATAAAACATTAGGAACCAAATGAACTAATCTTAACTTTACTTCAAAATTATTACACTGGGTAGGTATAATTATCAACACTTCGCGTAGCGAAACGGATTTAACAAAATCTAGCAGATAAGTTGTGTCATAACATAAACGATTCTAAATTAGACACAGAACCCTTAATACGTAAATAGAAGTGTCTGTGTGCCGGTCGGATGGAGCCTATTTGTGTATTCAGTCCGTCAGTTACTTCAAACAACGTGTTTCTTAGTCCATGAACTCGCCATAAAAATATCCCGTAAGGAATATGGTACTAGTTTACTTCCTACAAAATTAACAAAAAAGACCATAGATTTTGGAAGCACAGACCGGAATAAGTGGCGTAAACAAAGGGAAGCCTACGTCCAGCAGTGGGATATTATTCGATGTGGATGATGATGATGTGATCAAATATAAAAGTCTTGCAGAAATTCTTTGGAATATGGTACTAGTTTACGTACTACAAAATAATCAAAAAAGACCATAGATTTTGGAGGCACAGACCGGAACGAGTGGCTTAAACAAAGGGAAGCCTACGTCCAGCAGTGGGATATTATGTTTGTGGATGATGATGACGATGTGATCAAAAGATCAAATTTTAAATTCATGGAGAAATCCTTCTATGATTGTTTTTGTTTTTGGTTTATTAACAATCCAGTGGGATATTATTGGATGTGGATGATGATGTGATCAAAAGATCAAATATAAAATTCTTGGAGAAATTCTTTTAGGAATTGTTTTTGTGTTTGGTTCAATAACAATATTTTTCTATATGGTTTGGCCCATAATGTGGTTAGATGATTTTGTCATTACTTCTATAGATAATAAAAAAATTCTAACTACAGTTATCAAAACCACAGATAATATAAAAACTGGTAATAACAAAATGTTCGTCAAATGTTTACAAAATTAGTCAGTAATGGATAAGTACCGTAAAATACGCCAACATTGCCACCAAGGGTAATTTTGCCCGAAGATCAATTTTTAAGCAAATCTTTAAATTGCAAAAATATTTGAATAATATGTTAACATTTTTTGAATTTGATAGAAAATAGGTTATGTGTCTAGCAACACTGTCTATCTGGTGTGTCGCTAGCTTCACTCAGTAACTTGTTGGAACTCTTCGAGTACGGTGCGTATTTTCGCGGGCAAATTTTGGTGTAAATTCATAAGTGAATTGTGAGTGATGGCGAAAACACAGGTTAGTTTTATTAATATTATGATATTATGATATGTAAGAACATTTTAGGAGTATTAATTATGTTGTTATCGTTGCTGAATGTCTTTTCAAACAAGAGTTATAGCGGTGGGCAAAGTTATCCAGCAATGTAGCGATCTACTATTGACAACATTGCCCGCCATCAAAATAAGCTTAGGGTTGGCACTTCAGAAACTTGTTTTTTTTAAAGCTTTTAATTAACTTGCAATGTTTGTATGTTTGTAAGTTCCTATGTTTGTAAGTATGTTTGTCCGGGTCAATTCTTGCAAGCTTAATTTGACCTACTTCCCGGGGTCAAATTGAGCTGAATTTAGGTAAAATTATGAGTCTTTGGTGACAATGCAATAATAATAGTGACAGTTAGCTGAAAATGTCTAATAGTTTAGTAATTATTTTAATTTAGCTCCTAACATCATTTGATCTCAATTAGTATTTCATTTTCATTTGGGTACCTATATAAATATGTTGATTAAAGTTTATTAAATAAATACTTGAATGAAAAATAACCAGTTTTTTTATACCTACAACAACTACGATCACAAGATCAGTTAACTAAGAAGTGCCAACCCTAGCACTTTTAATTTGTGAAATGCGGTTTGTATGAAAAAGACAAAAAATGTCAGGGTAACTTTGCCCAGCCACTTTGCTATGAAACCTTCTATAGTATCGTTTTAAAACCTAAAGTAAACGCCATTATTGCCTAAATTCTTGTATTGGCTTTTTATTTCATCTCTCTAGAGGCTATATTTGCGTCAAAAATCAACGTGGGCAATGTTGGCTAAAAGTCCAGATAACTTTGCCCGCCATCAAAATGTATAAAATACTTAATTAAATATTGACGCATCATAAAATCTGATAAAGTAATACATGCACATAATCTTATAATAGCAGATGATAAAAGAAAATACTTACGTTCCCATAGAATTTTTTTACAAAAATTGAAATTATTCGAAAAAAGCGGGCAATGTTGGCGTATTTTACGGTACTTGTTTAACGGATACGACAATGATGTTTATTATGAAGTCTATAAAATTAAGTTCCTACTTACCAAGGTCAAACATAGGTAATTATTATGAAACGGATATCGTAATCGTAATCCACATTTTTCAAGTTCATCTTAAACTGCGGACTTAAAAAAAAGACTATCTTCAACAGAAACAGACAAAACTTTATCTCTGATCTTTCATCTTGCAAAAAACAAGGTAAGTATCCACTTAAAATGTATTTTAAGCATCTTTAATAAAAAATCTAAGCAAGGAGAGGATCTCGGTGTTGCTATGCACGATCATCGTAATAAAACTTTTTGACTATTTTTAATGACAGAATTGTTAGTCCAAAGTCAGACTTTTATTTCAAAGACAACATTTTAAGTTTTTCATTTAATAACGGCTTAAGGAAGGTCAGATACTTTTTATTCTACCCACCTATTGATAAGTTAGTTCATACGAGCTAGTAACCAACTCTGGTGACGAAGTTTTTAGGCCGCCTAAATGCCCCCTTCATGGATAAACGACCTAAAAGCCAGTGCCTCGATCGCCAGTATGCACAAGTTTACTATTCGATCCGTGACTGTAGTAAAGGCTCTCAAATGTATGGGATTCCGGTGCAGCGCCTCCAGTGGTAACTTGACTGAACTAAAATCCCAATACATTTGAGAGATTAAACTACAGTCACAGATCGAATAGTAGACTTTGTGCATACTCGTGCTAAAGGCTCTGAACCGACAACTTAACGTGCCTTAAAGAACCCTAAAAACAGTCTCTTTTTTCAAAAATACAATTAGGGGGTCTAAAGTGGCCACTTTTGATGAAACATGAGATTTTTCATCTAATAAAACATCTAATTTTTCATCAAATGTTTCATAGATGTTTCATAGATGCTTTATATATGCATCATATATGAAACATTTGATGAAAAATTAGATGTTCTAACTAACAGATGTTTTATTAGATGAAAAATCTGATGTTTCATCAAAAGTGGCCACTTTAGCTCCGCAGTTCCGTTTTATAACTGAATGTATCATCATCATAAGTATGTCGAAAAGTACTTCCAAATTCCGTATTTTTATGGAGCTTTTGCATCAGAGCAACATCAGGGGTTTACCCGAGCAACTAACATCTGTGTCACATGTCTAAATTACTTGAAGATTTACGTCAGGTCAATTTGCCTCCATAGAAGATAAGCGTCATAATTGCAGCGATTTATTACGTTTTGTGTCAACAAATGTACGAACACCAGGGATGTAACAAGATTTTATTATAAAAACGAAACGAGATTTTCTAAGATCTTTAAGACGTTCAAGATCTTTAAGGTTATAGCTGACCAGTCACCTCCGCACCCGAACCTCACCGCATCGCCTCAGTATTCTTTATATGGAATTCTATGGACGCGACGGATCGCGCCGCATCGCAATCCAAAAGTGAAGGAACAAGTGAACGCTCAACTAACGATGCAGTGCGGAGGTGACTGAGGGTTTTTTTTTCTTTATTTAGAAGATACTTGTATTTAAGGTTTAGTTAGAGGCAAAGCCAAACGCAAAATCGGCACTTGCCCAAATTTTGTAGTAGGGTAGTCAGTCAGTGTTGCATACTGAAAGGGATGGTTTTGAAAGTAAAGCTGATTTATACGGGACTTATTGATTTTTTGTTGAAATCGATGCTGCTAAAGTAGCGATTACTGCCGTGTTCGTTGGTGTCCGTGTAGTCACCCTAAATAAAAGGCACAGTCTGAAAATCAGCGCTGTTTCCCATGGAACCTCATGGGAGTATCCAGTATTAGCTGAGACTGGGCCTTTTAGGCACCACTATTATGTTTTTAAACCAAGTTTAATGCGCTGAAATCGAAACTTTTAAAGAATAACTTTATTGCACCATGAAAACAACACAAATATATAAAGAAAGAAAAAATGGCTATACAAAAAAATGGCTCTCTGTGCTCGTCTGGAGCTGGAGGGTCATCTGCACACCATGGACCATCATGATATCAATGTTTATCATTCGAAAATTCCACTTGAATGTGAAGTTGATTTTATACATTTTATAATAAAAAAGATAATTAATTTGAGAAGTTCAAAATAATCAATTGGTATTTTCCAGTTTCTCAAAGGTTATCAACTTTTTATGTTGATTTACGCATGTGGTTTCTATCTTATATCGATATCGGTATGAACTGTTATTTAAAATATTTCCAGACGAATCCCATGATTTTCCATTGTCTAACTAAAGGTTATCAGGAAGGGATCACTTTCAGCGATAAGGTCGCTCATTATGACACTGTTTTAAAATAAACTGAAAAAAATAATACAAAAATGTTAGTTAAAAAAATCATAGGACTCAATACAACACTGCAGAGCCACAGACTAAAATAAAGTAGCTTAGAGCTATGACCGTGTTGTAGATAATTGGCTTGTAAACACCTCAACTCTATTCATACTACAGAAGGTTCAAATCAGCTTATCATAACGATAAAATAGGCAAGCTAGAAACCTAGATATGTGTCGGTAACGTATGACATAATAGCATTTTGGCAAATAAATATGTCATGAATTGACCTTATGTTGCTTGCAATTTTTCAAAAATACCAATACTTTCATGCGAAACTTTACTCCCCTTTCATCCCATAAAATATGAATAAACAAAAGCCGAAAACATGAAACGAAAAAATATGGTCACATTCTCTCAGAGATGCCTAAGGTGGTAGTCAGATGTATTCATGATCAGTTTATTTGTTTATTTTCTGAAGTTAATGTTAATAAAGAAGTGTGTCAGGATCGTAGCAAGTGGCGATCTGTGGTCTCTGCCTACCCCTTTGATGGGATACAGGCGTGAGTTTATGTATGTATGTCAATCATAAATCTCGCTATAAACACCTTCTTAAATACTCTATAAGAGCCTACGTGAGTACCTACCTATACCTATACTTCATAAAGGAATCTTTAGCTATTGAAAGGAGCGAATGGAGCTCGTGTTCATGAACCACGACATTATTGACAAACGTCCGTCACGACCATCATTGCAGAACTAATCTTGCTGAACAAATTGGGAAATAAACAATGGATTTTATTGTTTAACTTATTTTGAAATCTATTAATTTTAGGAAATCTTCTTCATAATCCATAGACCATGACAAAGGTTTTTGTCTCAATACAACCGCAGCTTTATTGCAAGATAATAAAAAATAATGGGTAATTACTATTACGGGATTTAATCGCGAAGTACCTTTTATTAAATTCTACCTTACCCTTTATTACATAAATTATATCAACTCCTGCTTCGTAAATTCTGACTTCATTATGTATGCGGATGATCTAGGTATACAAATCCATAAAGACTTTTGACGATGTGCCGTGTGATTATCTGTCGAATCACCATCAGCATCATCATCTCAGCCGTTGGACGTTCACTGTTGGACATTATGCCTTCCTCAAAAATTTCTGTGTTATGGTTGAAAGCGGCCTACACCCACCACCAAACCTGCAGTTTTTACAGGGCCTTTTGAGTAAAATTCCTTTATTTCTACCCCCATATCTTGCATCATATGCAGGTTGCATTCACAATTGCCTCTCGATTGTCGGATAACCTATCAGATCAATGGCAAATGTCTGTATTCTAAGCACCCACATCATTTCGCGTAGTCTACTCACGCGCAGCCCGACCTTACCTCGATAGGATTAAGTTTGGTACAGTTCACTTCTAAAAGGTATGGGCATTTATTACCAAGCAGAATGTAAATTAAAAAAATATCAACAAAAAGGTTTTTGTTATTGCTTTGTCAGCGAGTTGTGCGCTACCCTGAAAGTTTCAGCTGGATAGCTAATCGAGAAGTGTTCGCAACTCAAAACGTAGAGTTAGTAGCGATCATTCTGTTTCATAATTTTGTTTAAATTAAATTATCACTCACCTAAAGCTTTTATTTCGTTCACGCTAAATTCGCCAATTTTTGTCTAGCTTGGTGCGGTAGAGTCGTTCTTGTTTTAATAACCGTTGGCTGAGTACAGGCGTGTTGATAGAGTCGAATAGTACTTCCACTCCTGTTCACAGATCACAGAAGATCGTGGGTTCGAGTTCCGGCCGTACCTACATCAATTTATGTTTCATTTAGGAAAATAATTATGAACTCTAAACGGTGAAGGAAAACATCGTTAACCAGTTAGTTACTTGTAATTTGTTTCCTCACGATGTTTTTCTTATGTTACTGCGCATTTACATTTTTTGAAACATCATCCACTGATGCACAGCCGGAATTCGAACGCACTCACGCTACTGCAGAGTCATTCTGTAAACTCACTTCGAACGTCGACGAGATTTCAAATTTCGTATTCGAAATTTGAATCTCACAATACATTCTTGTGTATTTAGTGAGCTCGGTCACTTGAGTTAATTCGAAGTGATTCTACAGAATGACTCTGCTGCTCCCATAACAGCTATAAATAAATAGTAATTCAAAGTGCTACCAAGAGTGCAGTTTCACGGGATGCGGGTTAAAAGATCAACAGCCAGAGACGGGAAGGAGTAATTTAATATCGGGTCAGCGGATGTGACGGGACAATCTGACCCGCTGACTGACGAACGGTAATTCTGTTATGTCACCGCTCTGTTCCAGTTCTAAAATTTATGACCCACACGAGCTAGATTGAACTATAAATACTTGTAGGTTAACTACAGGACAATAGGACAATATACTCCACCATCTCAGCAAGTTCATGTTTTTATGAACTTGTTTTTTTTTTCTTAATTTAGGATAGGAAGGTAAAAGAACCCTGAAAAACACTGAAAAAGACCCTGAAAAAGACCCTGAAAAAGGCCGATAGGAACCGCATTGACGCCTTTGAAATGTGGTGTTGGAGGAAGATGTTGGAAATGCCCTGGGCTGCCTACCGCACGAATGCGGGAGTCCAAAATAAAGACCAAACTATCTAGCATCTGTCTACACTACATTCTTGAGTTCTTCGGACACATTGCACGAAAAGATGATCATAACTTCGAACAGCTGATGGTGACGGGCATGATTGATGGCAAACGACCAAGAGAGCGTAGCCCTACGAGATGGACTGACCTAATCCGATCATCTCTTGAGATCAAGCTTCACAATGCTCTCCGTGAAGTCAAGAATAGAACCAGGTGGCGTGAAATTGTCAGAAACAAGTTGCTTCTGCGGGGGAGTCATGACCCTCCAGTAACGACAATTACGACGCGAGAAGAAAGAGGATCTTGATTTTGCTGCTCACCTAGTCGACGATGGAGCGAGCTTCCATATAAAAAGCCTGAAAGGTATTCGGTTCATAAGAAGACGGAAACACAGACAATGGCAGTTTACTCCAATCGATAGCAGTGCGCGTGCTTTACTTTGTCTCTGTGTATTATTGTCCCATTTTTCTTTCATATTTAAAAGGTGACTAGCTTCCGCCCCAGGCTTGCGCTAGCTAGACTAACAACCTCCTACGATCCTAAATCCTCTAAAATATTCAAGGTACCAATCCAAACACTATATTTGGCTCAGGCACTTAAACTCAGACCTTTACATCCAGATGAGTCATTCTATCGAGATGATTCGACAGGAGGTAATCTTTGCGTACAAAGCGTGATGCAGTAATGCCTGGTACCTTGATGAGTAGGTTTAGTGTTTATCTGCCCCTTCTATAGTTGAACTCATCATCATCATTCATCATCCACAGCCCGACTTCACCCACTGCTGGGTATAGGCCTCCCTTAGTTTGTGCCATCCGTCACGATCCTGCGCCAGTCCAATCCATCTTTTGCTCGCGACTTTGTCGATGTCGTCTGCCCATCTTGCCGCCGGACGACCAACATTTCTGTATCCTTGTCTCGGCCACAATTCAGTTATGGCGTATCAGCGGATGGATCACCAAAAAGAAAGCTAGGCCCCATACCGTGTTTGTTGCCCTGATTCTTCACGGTGTTGGTCGCGAAAGAAAAGGAGTAGAATCACCTAGCACTTAAGACGATCCAATTCAAAGTGGTCATAGCGGTCCTACTGAATAAATGATATTTGAATTTTGATTTTTTTAATTTTATGGCTTTACTCCACCTCGCCACGCCAAGTTGAACTAGTTACCTAGTATAAATTCATATTAGTTCCATATGTAACCGCGAATCGAAAATTCGCATTTGTTACATCATGGAGTTCTACAGACCGTTTTCCAAAAATCGTAAAAAAGTTCAAAGTTGTTCCACAACGACCCACGAAGGCCACGAATCTATCGCGAAAAAACACCTTATTTTGTTCCACCACGAAACTACTGGATATCTTGCTCAGAGCGACTAAACCAACCTCTCTGCTTAATCGACCTTATCCACATGACACGGTCAATACGTGTAACCGTCACATTAATGAAGATTACACGCCAATTTTCCTCACATGAAACCTTGAATTACGATCGCCATACGTGCCACATTCTGTTGTCATGTAATTCCGCATCTTCATGCCTTTCGATCCCAAGTGAATTATAGCCAATTGTCTGTTCCTCTCAAGTAGTAGTACCATAGTACCTACATAAAAGGCTTATTTCATCATCTCTAAGAGAGATGATGAAATCAGCCCTTTTAGGTACCTACTACTATGTCATGTATGTAAGTACGTTCTTATGAGCTGGTCGCTATTTCTAGGGACGGGAATATTAGACCACGTTCAGGTCATCACATGAATCACTCGTGGCGTAGCTTGCTTAGACGTTCTTGATTGATCGTTGAAGTTAAGCAACGTTGTGCGCGGTCACAATTTGAATGGGTCACCGCAAGTGGCATTACGAGCTGAGCGCTTCTGTGCTTTCGGAGGACACGTTAAATTATCGGTCCCGGCTTTTAAGTCGTTAAGCCATGACGGAGGCCTATAAGGCGGCCTAAAAACTCCGTCACCAGGGTTAGCCACTAGCTCATACGAACTTACTTACTTTATTCAAGCCACCGTCATGGCTTATTATAATAATAATAAATATTGCTGGACATTTCACACAGCGCCATCTAACCCCAAACCAATCAAAGTTTGTACACATCTATATACCCAGATGAGAAAGTTAGGTAATATGAGTAAAAATGACCTTCTAATAATAACCTTTTAGGTACTATCTGAATGCGAGGAAAACCGCAAACAGAATCTAGTTAATAATTAAAAAACATAATCTTATCATATTTATTAACACAAAGGTCTGCTTGATGATGTTTCTAATTTAAAATCTAGGATATAATAATTGGAATCATATTTAGTTCCATTAAAATTCCATTATGCATCAAAGTTCAATGAGTTAAGCAAGAAATAAGCAAATATCTATAAGCGTCTCTGGCAGTCAAAAATATCTATACACTACACAATATGAAAAAGACTACTAGCCAAAAAAACAGTCTCAAAGTTAGGTCAAAATAATGTTTCTAAGTTTTTACTTACGTGTACAAAACATGTGAATTTTTAGTAACCTTGACTGTTCAACTTTGTCAATGAAACAGTTTTAGATGAATTTATGTAATAATATTACCATTTTGAATGTTGAATCTTAATAACTTATAAATTATTTAATATTTATGTAGCTAATTTTGCAATCTTGAAACCACTACTAGTCACGTGAGGTTAACTGGATCACGTTTTTATTTTCTTTATAAATACAAAATATTAATCTATTTCATGAATTCTGTTCATTGGATTCGTCAGCGTACAAATAGACAGCTTGTACCTATATAATATAGGTACCTACCTACGTGATAAAATTTCATAAATTATGAACTTGACTTGTGTTATATTTACTCAACTTATTTTATGTAAGTGGAAGGTATTAATACTGGGAATTCGTAACAGTAAGTAAAACTTGGTTGTTTGAATGGTTCAAAAACATGTTACGTTATGATACAGTTGGGCCGGCGGATCTCGGCGTACGTGAAGTCAGGCTCTGCGCTGCGCAGTAGAAAATTTTGTATGAAAAAGTTGCACTGCGCATCGAAACGGCTAACTTCACGCACGCCGAGATCCGTTGGCCGTACTGTACCTTAACGATATTCTAAACGCTGATAATACTATTCATTATAATTTTTATATTTATAAAACTCCAAAAATAGCTTTACACGCTCGCTCACATAATATTATGTAGGTAAGTAATATTTTTACCGAATAGATAAAATAAAACACCCAACAATTAGATAGTAGGTATGTAGTCCTGATTCCACATAAGGTTTTCATGTGTTGTGAGCTGTATCACTTCATACAAACATTTGTCCCGAGCGAGAATTGAACTCCCACCTCATACATCTCCACCGAGGTCTTCAATAGAAATTATATTTTAAAACAATATAATTATTAACCTGTACTTAATAGTTTGTTAATAATGCAATTGCTTTCTTGGTAAAATAATGATGAAACAGTACCTACGGCCAATACGTCTTTAAAATCATGCACGCATTCAGTGTAGTAAAAGTGTTTAAACAAAAAATCGTGACGCTACACTCGACGAATACTAATGTACCGATTCTAAGGACCACTTTTTGTGAACCATAAAGGTGTTAACGTTTTATCGCCTTTTTTGCAAAGTGCCTTTTATTTATGCATATGGCAATGGCAAGAGAGTAGAATGGGGATAATCTTTATTTGGGTAAAATACAGGGTGAATTTTTGAGATGGGGCAGTAAGGGCAGCTACCTTAACCGTTGTAGCTAGACGAAAACGTTCTTAGGAGACCATCCTTAATTTTTGAAAATATTTCGACCTACATTCACAGATTTTGAAAAATATGTACAGTCAGCGAGAAAATGGGCCATTTACACAAAAACATTTTTTGATGCCAATCGATCCTGTTTCATCTAAGGATAAAAAGGCTCTTTCAGACCAACTGAGGTTAGAGTACTAGAAAAGTCAGAAATCGCTAAAATGTATTTCTGAGACAAGACAGTAAGGGCTACCTTAACCGTTGTAGCTAGAGGAAAATGTTTTTAGGAGACTACCCTTAACTTTTGAAGATATTTCAACCTGCATTCACAGATTTTGAAAAAAATGTACAGTCAGCGAGAAAATGGGCAATTTACATAAAAGCTTTTTTTGATGCCAGTCGATCCTGTTTCATCTAAGGATTAAAAGACTCTATCGGACCAACTGAGGCAAGAGTACTAGAAAAGTCAGAAAACGCAAATAACTTTGATTATACATTTCGTACGAAATCATTTTGTCATTTGTCATAATTTTTCATCATTTTGTCGAAATATCTTTAAAAGTAAGGGTAGTCTCCTAAGAACGTTTTCTTGTAGCTACAACGGTTAAAGTAGCTGCCTTTACTGCTCCGTCTCAAAAATACATTTTAGCAATTTCTGACTTTTCTAGTACTCTTACCTCAGTTGGTCCGAAAGAGCCTTTTAATCCTTAGATGAAACAGGATTGACTGGCATCAAAAAAAAATTTTGTGTAAATTGCCCATTTTCTCGCTGACTGTACATTTTTTTCAAAATCTGTGAATGCAGGTTGAAATATCTTCAAAAGTTAAGGGTAGTCTCCTAAAAACGTTTTCCTCTAGCTACAACGGTTAAGGTAGCCCTTACTGTCTTGTCTCAGAAATACATTTTAGCGATTTCTGACTTTTCTAGTACTCTAACCTCAGTTGGTCTGAAAGAGCCATTTTATCCTTAGATGAAACAGGATCGATTGGCATCAAAAAAAGTTTTTGTGTAAATGGCCCATTTTCTCGCTGACTGTACATATTTTTCAAAATCTGTGAATGCAGGTCGAAATATTTTCAAAAATTAAGGATGGTCTCCTAAGAACGTTTTCCTCTAGCTACAACGGTTAAGGTAGCTGCCCTTACTGCCCCATCTCAAAAATTCACCCTGTATATCGTTCAAGCATTTGTGTTCGTAGGTACGCATTCTTATATCATAAATATGAAAGTTTGTCTGTTTGTTTGCGTTTCGATCACGCCAGTGGAGCACATGCTCAGCTTCTACAGTGCTTTCCATAGGAGAGCTCTGTAGCCCAGCTGCGTTCAAGATCTGCATGTACCTACGTTATGGGCACTGAACGCGTTAATTGTATTAGGTATAGATACAGACAGATTGTAGATACAGGTTATTTAAAATGTTGGTAGCACACAAGCGAAGCCGCGGGCGGAAGCTAGTTACTCACAAAATGTCTCAAGCGAGACACTGCGAAAAATGTCACTGTACTTTCCAATCAGTAAGAAATGCGGGTAAAAACCTGACAAAATAATAAAATGTAGGTAGGTATGGAGAACTGAAATGTCAAAAATGTTTATAGACGTGAGAATAAGTCCGTGGCTCGCGTGAATACGTTGATATGTCGAGATGTCAATTTTTTTTTTTATTGGCTTAAACGATATCTACGCCCATGAAGTATATATAAAAAAATTGACAGCTCCCTAGCTAGACAAGTTTTCGAGTTATGGCCTTGCCAACTCCTCCATTTTTCGTATTTTAGTTGACATAACTACTTGTCAATTTTTCAAGCCACTAACACACACATGTTTTTGTAGATATTTCGATTTATCAACCTACTCATTCGCCAAAATTATATTTGTTACATGATATCTCGACATATACATATGATATTTTTGATTAACTTTTAACAAATTAAAATGTCAGGTTATGGCTAACCAAAGTATTCCGTTTAAATTGTGATACATTGAGTTGTTCAGTTATGCCCGCGCGCTCTCGCGCTGGCATAACCGAACATGTCACTCGTATTGGTAAACAAAACGTCAGTTCGGAAATCTTTTTTTTTTAAGTATTGCTTTTACATGGAAAACTGATAGATTTTAATTATTTGTTAAACTATAATGACATTGCTTGATTTTTACAAGCTTTTATTATTAACTTGCGATTTTTGTTCGGGTCTACTTTTGAAAATTAAATTTGACTGACTTCCCAGTGTCTGATTAAGCTGAAATTTGGAATACCTATAGGTTCTTGGTGACAATGCAATATTATTTTAACAACGAGCTTATCTGATGATGGCGCCAGGAGCTGTTCAACAGAACTCACTTTTTTTTTAGTGAAATGTTGCAAGTTCAATTTGACCCACTTTCCAGTGTTTGATTAAGCTAAAATTTGGCACACTTATAGATTCTAGATAACAATGTAATATTATGTTAACAATAAGCTGATCTGATGCTGGAGTCAGGAGCTGTTCAACAAACCTCAATATTTGTTTGGATTAAATCTTGCAAATTCAATTTGACCCACTTCCCAGCATCTGATTGAGCTGAAATTTGGCACACTTATAGATTCTCGATGACGATGCAATACTATTGTAACAGCGACCTGATCTGATGATGGAGCCAGGAGCCGTTCAACAGAACTCACTTTTTTTTTAGTGAAATCTTGCAAGTTCAATTTGACCCACTTTCCAGTGTTTGATTGAGCTAAAATTTGGCACACTTATAGATTCTAGATAACAATGTAATATTATGTTAACAGTAAGCCGATCTGATGCTGGTGTCAGGAGCTGTTCAACAAAACTCAATATTGTGTTCGGGTCAAATCTTTCAAGTTTAATTTGACCCACTTCCCAGTGTCTGATTGAGCTGAAATTTGGCACACTTATGGATTCTTGGTGACAATGCAATATTATTGTAACAACGAGCTGATCTGATGATGGAGCCAGGACCTGTTCAACAAAACTCATATTTTTTTTAGTGAATTCTTGCAAGTTTAATTTGACCCACTTTCCAGTGTCTCATTGAGCTAAAATTTGGCACACTTATAGACTCTAGATAAGAATGTAATATTATGATAACAACAAGCTGATCTGTTGCTGGAGTCAGGAGTTATTCAACAAAACTCCTCAGTAAATTTTTCGATTGAGGTGAAACTTTGCATTTTTTTCTAGTTCCGAATACATTGTAATAATATGGTGACAATGAGCAGATGTGCTGATAAAATCTGGTTGTATTCCATTCAAATTCTCAGTGATTAACAGTAGAGTATCCGTGTTTGGGCTCATTTAAAATCAGCTTACCCTTACTATGTTAAATCTCATTTCTAAACGGTATGAATGGTTCTGAGTAATAAGTAGGTACTTCAGCAACTCAAAAAACCGGTTTTATAGTCTCTATCTGTTTGCAATCCGATAATATAGCATTGTTTACCTACCAATATTCCATACATTAAAGGTGAATAAGTTGATATCTTTTGCGGCATAACTGGACATCTCGAGACGTAACCTAAATCTCATCAATTTTTTTGTTGACATGTCTTATATCATGGAAACTATGAGGAATTTTGGTTATTTATTGTCATCATTCGAAAGAGGACATAAAATAACCATAGAAACAATTAACACAAATACTGTAAACTAATTTACCGAGAAACCAGAAGAGGTCAAACTTTCAAACGGCCGCCCTGAAAAGTTGGTGTTTTATACATGTCAACGTATTCACGCGTGCCACGGAAGTGAACATTCACACAGCGAGCGGTCCATTTTATAGGTCCGTTATTTGTATACGATTTTATTCGTCGTGTAGTCGTACGAGCGAGCGTGTTCAACTGTTCACATAACAGTATTGCTAGTACAGTAAAAATACAATAAGTGCCTATTACATTTTTTTTTTTTTTTTTATTTATTTACCATATAAAATTTTACAAATGAAACTTAGGTAACTATAGCACAGAAAAAAACCACTAAGGTTCGCAAAAAGTATGCTATAAATTTAGTCTGCTTAAATAAACAGGTAGGTACTTATAACAAAATAACATTAACATTTGTTATTGTAAGCTATCTAAAAAGTAACTTTTTAATTTTGCTTTGATATTAGAATGAGTAATACATAAAATTATGTTAAAAAATATCCTGTATTAAGTACGTTACATTCATTGTGGAGATAATTATAATTATTGTCGGATCTCTGGGAAACTTTTGGGTGGCGCTGCCATTTTCAATTTCATTTTCAAAAAAAATTTACGCTTAGCTTTTAATATCATGTCAGGCTAGGGGTGAAACTGCAAGTATTTTGTCTATTTTAGTTATTTATTATCATTCCCACGTTTGTGTGACTCATAAGACGAAATATAGAGTAGGTAGGTACCTAATAACAATGGATAATCTTGATAAGTAACAGTAGGTTTGTAATAGTTCACGAAAAAGATTAACACGTAATCGCGCGGTTCAATTACTGCGGTTTAGCGCTAAATACTTTTTGTGGCCTCTGTAACTTGCTACTCTTAAGAAAAAAAACATGTTCTGCTATTAAAATTCTACAAGCTATAAATTGGCGAGCCTTAAAGTAAGTAAATTCGTATGAACTAGTGGCTATCTCTGGTCACGGAGTTTTTAGGCCGTCTGAAGGCTCTCTGGCTTAACGACTTAAACGCCGGGACCCACAATTTAACGTCCATTCCAAAGGACGGAAGTGCTCAGCTCTTAATGCTACTTGTAGTCACCCATCAAAATTGTGACCGCCTAGAATGTCGCGATCTATCAAGAATGTCTCAGCAAGTTACGCTACGAGCTTTAAAAGAGTGTGTGTATTGGTTTTTGTTATTTGGCCTTGTAGCTAGCCGGTCGGCAAAAGTTTCTGCTCAAACAGCCAAATACTTACTTACAACACAAAAAACAATAATTTTTGAAGAGTTACAACTTTTCATCTTAGTGTGCGCGCGCCCCGCGCGGGCTTTGTGTCTCTTCAATACCTATTGATTTTTTTTTTAACTGAAAGAGCAAATATTTTTCAAAGAGCCGCATGCGGCTTGCGAGCTACTGTTTCACGACCCCTGGCATACTTACTTGGATTTATTTTCAAAGTTCCTGTGTCGGGCGTGCAATGGTTTATCAAGCCAGATAATATGCCCATTATCACGAGCTCTACACAGCGAAGAAAAACATAATCTGGAAATGAGTTACAACCAAACTGGTCTAGCCTGTAAAAAAAACGGAAAACTGCACCTAAAAAAAGCAAATAAAAATCATGTAAAAGCTTCCCTTTGATTTTTTAATAAATTACAAAGAGGTTATCGATTAAAAAGTGTCGAGAAATGACGGTCTGCAATGACTCTCAATAAGAATGCTGTCAAAACCAGCCCAGTCCAGTTAACAAATTAGTGCATTCATTGCCAATAGGTAACGAGACTACGACCTTGCTACTGATGTACTGTCAGCTATAGAAGTAACTAGACAAGTTTTTTGTAATTCGGCAATTACAAACTCCTTTTAAGCCGCCTATAAATGCTGGGCGAGCCTAAGCCAGCGCGAGCGAATTCGAGTCGATGCAAGGCGAGTGCTACCGTCCAGACGCTTGGCGAGTCTATGCAAACCAATGAAAATGTAAAGGCAAGTGAAATGGTGCTGCCCACACGTTAAAAGTAAGTAAGTTCGTATGAGCAAGTGGCCAACTCTGGTGACGGAGTTTATAGGCCGCCTAAAGGCCTCCGTCATGGCTTAACGACTTACAAATCGGGACCGACAATTTAACGTGCCTTTCAAAGCACGGAAGCGTTGGAACTGGCGTTCACTCGGCGAGCCTGCGCCAATACTCGCTGGCGCAGGCAGCAGGCAGGTGTAGTAGTGACTTTAGCGGTCGTATCGTGCTTAGACGTTATATAGATCATTGAATTTAAGCGACATTTTGAGCGGCTACAATTTTGTGATGGAGAGCGCAAGTGGCGTAGTAAAAAATTGTTTTTGACTGTACTAGCCTACTTTTATACATGTTTCGTTTGTTTGTCCATCTGTCTGTAATGAAAGGCGGTGTCCTTGGGTCTATAACATGTATTATTTTATTACGTAGGTACCTATAGTATTGTTTAATCTGTGTTATTTTATTACGTGTGCAGTGTGTAATTCGTTTTATACCAAAATCGCAATTTGTGCCGGTTTTTCTGAATGAATGTTCGCAAAAACTAAGTTCTGTGTAAATATTTATTTCACGGTTTAGGATTTAGTCACGATGTTTAGATATAGTTTTAACCTTTGATTCGATTTGATCAATTAAGTTTGAATTGTTCTTTGTCCATTAAAACTTTTTTTGACAGATAAATAGTTTGCACATGGCATCTATTATTTATTGTTTGCTTTCAATTATATTTTTGTAACTTTTCAGTATTGGTTTACATTTTGAAAGGAACATTAGGAGCAATGAAATAATTATTTGTACTTAATAGCACATTTTAAACTTTCGCGATCTGTAGACATAATTTAAACGAACTCGTGGTCACCCGTGACCACGAGAGCTGTAACGCACTCGAAACGTCGGAAAATAATAAACAAAGGTAATAACGCGATAAAGTCCCGTTAGTTCGTTTAAATTATGTTTAAATTAATTATTTGTAGTACGTAAGTGCCTACTTATATTAAGACTTGTTAGGGTTTGTTTAACTAAAAAGATATTTTAAATGTCTAGTAAAAATCACATCAACACAAAGCAAACATCTCCAAAAGTGTCTAGTCGTCTAATATACCATGAAAGGTCTAAGAATATGCCAGTTTTATACGCCGTTTAATATTGCCACTAATAAAATAGCCTTATTTTAAACTCTATTAATAAATTCATCATCATAGAGGCTTTTAAGCAGTTCCTGGTTGAGAAATATTAAATCACGATTGTCTTTCATGGCCGTTCTTAAAGTAGTTTTTTCTTGCTCAGTAAATAGTTCATGTTTGTTAAGGAACTAGGCTTCACATCGATCAACAAATATTGCTTTCAACAACCGGTCCAATTAAAAAAAAAATTTCAACTAAAAAAACTTTTTTAAATTGTACTTAGAATAGAAAAACACTATTCTTAAATGTTAGAAAGTTTAAAGTTTAACTCACTATCACTACCTAGTGTGAAACAAAATCGCTTCCCGCTGTCGGTCTGTCCCTATGTATATGTATGCTTAGAGCTTTAAAACTACGCAACGGATTTTGATGCGGGTTATTTTAGGGAGTGTCCACATTGCGTTTTCTGAAGCGCGTTTTTGCTACGCGTTGCGAACGCGCGTTTGTATCGATACAAACGCGCGTTCGCAACGCGTATTTTTCCATACAAAAGCGAACCGGGAGGGGCTGCGCGGGGGGCTGCGCGTTCGCATCGCGTTCGAATCGCGTTTGTATCGATACAAACGCGCTGCAAAAAACGCAATGTGGACACTCCCTTAATAGATAAAGTGATTTCAAGAGGAAGATTTTTATGTATACCTAATACATGTATAATATAGTAGAAAATCACTGATAATTTTAGAGGTTTCTAATGTGATGTCGTAAATAAACACATATTATTGCGCTTACATTGCAAACGCTGGCTAAACCCTACGAGGTAGATCAAAATAATGTACTATAGTATTGTACACCTTAAAAAGGTATAAGTACAAAAAAGTCCGCAATGGTAAGTAGGTACCATTTTTTATCCTTTACTTTTCACATTGCACCCGAGCGAAGCCGGGGCGGGTCGCTAGTAATATTATATTTTAAATTTTAAATAATAAGTAAAGTAAACTCGTAGAATTTTATAAGATAATTATAATTCAGTTTTATGTGAAAATAAATTATTCTTATTAGGTAGGTAAGTACCTATTTATTATCTATCACACACACAATTAAGTAGGTAATGACTTTGCTACATTTTTTTTTTGTTATTGAAATACTTCTATTCCATAACTATTTTATCGCCCATTTGGTTACGGCGCTGAACTACGCCCAATTCGATTGATCAAAAACAACCAGACAGTAACTTAAGCCAAGATTACGACACTCTAGTTACAGAATTGGATACGGTTCGGCGCTACATTAATTAGAATATTTGGACTGAAAACCTTTCGATTTCAATTTATTATTACGACACCAGCTTCTTATTATTGAAGCTTATAAAAATGGCGCTTTGATAACAGACTTGTTGTAAAATATACTTTCAAATTATGATTACTAACAATTCATATTTCATTAACAAAAAAATTGACAACGGCCTGCAATTTTACCTCTCAAACTATTTTAATTCAAACTTATAGAGTAATTTTTTAAATAAAATTAAATAAAGCAGCAATCTTGATGTCGTTTCATTAGGTATGTTGTTAGAACATAGTTGACCTAATCGTGTAACTATCATGGTGCGATTACCTGCAATTCATTGGAATATAAATCTATGGACACGCTAGTACAATTAAAGAAACGATCATGCTTTTAACTAAATAGGTAGGTTAAAAGGCACTAGAGATGTTACCTACAATAATCTAGCTAGAGCATTTTAACCGAAAAAGCCATTCGGCTTATTTGCAAAGTACTCGTACATTGTCGAAAACAGGTCGAAAGCGGATCCTATCGTTAAACTATTTTAACTATGTTAACTTATCCTATTGTTAAACTCTCTATTAAGTATGCCCACATAATTATACAGAATCCTTTGTTGCCAAAAAGCTATGACAATTCAACTTTAGCCGAACACTACCTACTAAGAACTATTCAGTCATTTCAGTCATATATCAAGCTCTTGGGCTTTTCAAGTTTTTATTTGCGGTGTGACATTTAAAAACTGTCTTTTCATTATGGTCTAATTGTTAGATACCTAAGAATCAAAGTTGTCAAACCACTATAAGTACTTACCTTACCTACTTATCCTCCTCCTTTCAACAACTGGGTTTAGATCTTACTATGTTCATCCAACACGACTCTGCTTAATTAATTTAATTTAAATTATTCATTCGATTAAAGTTATTTGACAATTTACCCACAGTTGACTATTGACAATTTGCACACAAACATCGGGTACACACCATCGCTTGCATACGCTATCTGAGTCAGTGCTCAAAGCAAATTGTTGATCAAAATGCACCAAAGAATCTAGCCTCCTTTATTCAATTTTTCGCTCAATTATTTTCGGTCACAAAGGATTCGGCAAATTTTCGGTAAATGTTTTAAACAAGTAGGTACATCACTAAAGCAGATGCAATATTAAATGCCACACAGCGCAATATTGTAACTGTAGGTTCCCACTGCATTTTCTCAAGCTATTGTTTTCAATGTGATAGATAAAAAAACTAGAACATGGCGGAATAATACAGAAATATTATTTTAATAGTTGACCTTTGTAGTTGCAATACTGGGCTGTGTTATGATAAAATCTTCTAAGTAATCTTTTGAAAGTTAAGTTTATTATTGTAACTATTTATCATTAAAGCGATGGCAGGACGAGCTTAACATCTTCAGTACCTAACTAGTGGAAAGTGTTGGCGTCAAATCGAAAAAAGTTAAAAAATAGAACGGTCTTCATCCATTACAACAAAAAAACAGGTAACATTTAACAGAAACTGAGATAAATTAAAATCGTTACGAATATTTTTTTTTTTGCGTTGCGAAGTATGTGTGAAGTGACTTTGAAAGATCGAATGAGATACAGTGTGAAAAGAGAGCGTTGTGGAGTGAAGTAAGATGTAGTGATGAGAATTGAGAAGGGTATGTTAAGATGGTTCGGATATGTAGAGAAGATGACTGAAAAAAGATTAACGATATAGGTACATAAGGCGAGTGTGAATGGGACCGTCGGAAGGGGAAGACCTAGGCGCACAGTCCTAGACCAAATTAGCGTATTGGAAAAAGGCCAGTTCAAGAGTACCCTAAACCGACGAGCTTGCATGAAGAATGTGATGAGAGTGAATGAAAAGAAAGAAGTGTGTCAGGACCGTAGCAAAAGGAGATCTGTGGTCACTGACTACCCCTATGATGGGACACAGGCGTGATTTTATGTATGTATGTATGTAATTTTGCCTAGCATGCCCTCATAATCCTTGACAGCTTGTAAATAAGTTAGAAATTATTTTATATAACGTCTGAAACCTTGACATAACAGTTATATAATAAGTTACAGTTATAACAGTTATATTATAATGATGATTTGCACGGGCCATTTATAAAGTATCTATGCCATTTTGATATAAGTAATCATATTGCTAAGTTATGACGTCAATGGTGTTATTTGTACCACACTGAAGATTCACATGAAACATAATAAAAATGTGTACTATTTACTTCCTAAATTAGTATAGATAAATACCTACTAGCTTAGGTAAGTACAGTTTTTTTCAGTATAATGTTATAGACATGAAAATGCGCTGAGAATCTGTAAATCGAACCTAACCATATATCCCACTCGGGAAAAACAGCCTGTATGAAATAAATCCAAAACTTCAAAAATAGCCAGTGTGATGAAAGGGTTCAACTCTACTAGGTAGGTATAGCACGAGTACATAATACTTGCCGAAGTTTGATAAATACGTTTATTTAATCCCATTTTGCATGAGTTGCCGCAATATTGCTAAATCGGCAAGGTCGAAGTGATAAAGTGTCAGCGGTTTTTTTGCAAACGTTCGCGGAAGATAAATATAAAACTTTATTTATTACCTGTCTCTAAAATTAGCAGGTTTAATTTGGTTGAAAATGAGTAGGTAATGTTATTTTTTGTCTGCATAAAGTTATTTTAATTTACCCAGTGAACAAAATTGGCACAAAAAAAATAGTAGCAGTTACCTAAAGATAATAAAAAATACATTTGTTTTCACTTGTATGCTCTTAATTATTTTACCTTCGCATAAAAATGTTTAATTTCATTTATTTTGTAATTAGGCTGTTCATTTTTAAGGAGTAATTATAATTACTGACAAGTTAAATGTAATAAAGAACAAATAAAAGTATTTTGCTGAATTTACTTGTGTCAACTGCAAAATTTGGTGAACACTTTAGGTTGTAGAAAGTCATTTATTTTGGATGTTTTTATTATGTAATGAAAAAGAACACCAGGGCCCCATCTTCTTCATCTTCTAATTTACAACGTCAACCTTTCCGGTATCATTAAGGTATCATGCTTTTTATTTCGTTCTTCAAAATGACAGTAATTTGCAAACACTTAGGTAGGTACTGGTATAATTAACCTAAACCTACCTACCAAGCAACTGTCCACCCATTGTATTGTACCTACCATTTTTAGAACGACGATTCTACTACTTAGTTAAATATTAGTGAAATAAGTATTCTCGTGTAAGTGACTTTGTCTTTTTTGAGAATAAATTCTTTAAACCTATAATTTGTTTGAAAACGTCATCATAACCAGAGTAACCTAACCTTATTGCTCATTAGTAGATCATTAAACAAAATGAAATAATTAACGTTATGTTTTGATTGAGAAAAAGTTGTTTTGTTGAAGTTTTTCTAGAAAAATCACAGATCTGCGAATGTGCTGGTATAGAGCTTGTGCTATTTCTTGTTTTGGTAGAACAAAGAACGAAATAATCGCTATCTCCTGTGATTTCAACCAGAGTTCAACAAGATCGAATTGACTGTCCTTTCACCACATTGCCCAATGTGGCCGAGGGCGATAGTAGATATTATTTAATCTGCTATTTGTACGTTTTGTTTACCTGTAACTGTATTGTGACGCAAACGGTTATAATGCCTATAAATAATAAACGTATGGCAATTAAAAATTATTAGGTAGGTACTTAATTGAAACAAAAAACCCAACTGCGGGTATGAAATAAGAATAATTGAGGGACCAGTATATTTTAGTGGTAGAGGATGCTTTTTGCTCATACATGTAAAGTACTTACCTACTTATTTTATATTTAAATATCGTTTGGTTTAATTTAACAGCAGCGTTAGATTAAAACACAAGAACAACCCTCCTTTCTGCGGGCAGTGGGGTAATGAAAATAAAAGTGTCTGGTTGTAAAACTACATGCAGTTTTTTCTTTTGCCATATAGGTAGGTAAGTACATGTAATGTAAAATTCTAATTTATAAGAACTATTCTAGAATAATATCATATAGAGGAAGGTTTACCTATGTCCCATATTTCATCCAAAATAATTAAAAAAATTATTGATAGAAAGGTAGGGTGGGTTGTCCAGCAATGAACCAGGTAAAATTCAAACGTCCATATCTTTTACATTTTTTGACTTACGGATCTAAGATTTGGCGTGAAGTAAGGTGATTAATCTGGCTAAGATTGTGCATTATTAGTTTTTTCATATAATCTTTAGATTTCTTAGAAATACAGATTTAGCAAAAAATGAGAATTGGTTCATTGCGTAACACGGGTGGTACGCATTGAACCAAACCGAATTCTGCAATGAACCACTTATTTACCAAGACAAAGGGCAATGTTTTTACTTTATTATGATAACCTATCAGCAAAATTATTACTAACTACGAAATATAAGCCGTTAGAGGTACTGTTAATTATATTTAGGCTTGAGTATCTTAGTCTTAATAAAATCTATGTATTGACATCAAGCAATATGGTTTTTTTTATCATAATACTAATTATAAGTAGGTTATCATTTAAATCTAGTTGTAATAAGTAGGTGGTTCAGTTTCTCAACGTATATGAATGGTAGGTGCAGCTCGGACTAGGAAAATGTATGTGAGAACTATGGTTCAATGCAGGACACTATGTCATGGCTCATTGCTGGACACACCCCATTGACAAGACAAACCTCAGAATTTCACCTGGTAAATGATGATACAGCAAACTAACTATAGTGTAATTTACAACGTTATGTATGTGTAATCATACGTAACAGGCAAAAAAAACTGTAAATAACACCCAAAAAATGTAGAAAAAGAATGAAATCAACACAAAAAACTCACTTTTGTGATACATTTTTATAAATTCGATCACTGGGCGTACGTCTTAAGCTTGCGCTGCTTGCAATTTGGGGAGAGAGTGAGGGATGCGTATGCGTTCCTGTTGGCAGTATTCGTAAAGAACGGCAATGTCACATTTTTGAAATCTAGCGGTGGCTCATTGCATCTGCCTGGTTCACAGGTGGACAACCCACCATAGAGTCAAAATATTATATAGGTAGGTACCACTTCTGAGGAGTCTCTTCCTTAGCTCAGTACCTAACTATCGTATTTAAAAAGTAAGAAAATATTCTAAAATTCTAATTGACGTCTTATTTATTTTTTAAAAAATCAGTTTATTGTTTTCAGTCCGTGTTTTTCCGTCATTTCAGTGCATTTTTGAAGGTCTTTGGTTCATTTTTCTTCGATGCTTGTTGAAAACCCTCGTGGCGCAGCTGAAACATCCGCATAACTGAAAAGAAAAATTCCAAATCAAATAACTGAAAATTATTTTAACCAACAGTATCAATACATAGACAATTCTTTAGCTAGACAAAACCGTGGGAACTATAGCAGCTATTCCAGATTCTATTGTCACCTGTCATTCACACATGGGTAAGGGTACATACCTTACGGTTGGTTTGGACTGAATGTCAAAATGTACTGATCTGCATAATGTATCATACATCAGTGTTATGTCTCTGTAGTGCATTCATACCGTTTTTCGCATTTTTGTACCGTTTCCTCATAGCAACACAATGAATGTAGTTTTGATGACTCAGGCCAAAACAACAAACAAAATTCCAGCTACATATTTGCCTCCGCTTCGGGCCGATTTCCGCTCTTCCTTAGGCCAGTTTTTATAGTTTTATACAGTTTTATACTAAAGTAAGTTAGTATGAGCTAGTGGCGAACTGGCGAACTCTGGTGACGGAGTTTTTAGCCTCCGTCATGGCATAACGACTTAAAAGCCAGGACCGACCATTTAACGTGCCCTGGTGGTATCAGGTCTATGATGTAAAGTTATGTGCTACTTCTCACTTTAACTGACACTTTATTTGGGACCTTACTCGGAGATAGTGAAATAAGCGCCTATTATTCCAACTGACCTTGAAAGCCTGCCAATATGGTGACTACAATCTTACGTTTTATGCCGTAATCTACGTGACCAAACGTAAAAATACAACACTTCCTCTTGCAATGCCTGATCAATGCAATCTAAATATTGTAATGTCACGTTTTAATCTCTTATTTCATAAATATTGAACACACGTTTTGACCCAGTAGACCCAGTAGGTAGTGTTTAAATTAGTTTCTATAACAAAGATTTATGGATCAATTAAAGATTTATAGGTACTTGATCACTAATAGATCAATAAATCTTTATTATTTCTTAATTAATTATTTTAATATTTGGGCGACCGAGCTCTACTCGGGTGCAAATAGAGTACCGTCAAATACGCCAACATTGCCCACTTTTTTCGAATAATTTCAATTTTTGTAAATTTTTTCTATGGGAACGTAAGTATTTTCTTTTAGCATCTGCTATTATAAGATTATGTGCATGTATTACTTTATCAGATTTTATTATGCGTCAATATTTAGTTAAGTATTTTATACATTTTGATGGCGGGCAAAGTTATCTGGACTTTTAGCCAACATTGCCCACGTTGATTTTTGACGCAAATATAGCCTCTAGAGAGATGAAATCAAAATGCAATACAAGAATTTAGGCAATAATGGCGTTTACTTTAGGAATTAAAACTATACTATAGAAGGTTTCCTAGCACAGTGGCTGGGCAAAGTTACCCTGACATTTTTTGTCTTTTTCATACAAACCGCATTTCACCTATTAAAAGTGCTAGGGTTGGCACTTCTTAGTAAACTGATCTTGTGATTGTAGTTGTTGTAGGTATAAAAAAACTGGTTATTTTTCATTCAGGTAAGTATTTATTTAATAAACTTTAATCAACATATTTAGGTAGGCATCCAAATGAAAATGAAATGCTAATTGAGATCAAAATTAAATGATGTTAGGAGCAAAATTAAAATAATTACTTACTTAACTATCAGACATTTTACGTTTATCGTTAAAGATAATCACATTTATCTGGAGAGTTTAAGCAAAGAAAAACATTGCAATACAAACATTGCGAGTTAATTAAAAGCTTAAATTACAAGGGAACAGATGAACATTCATACATACATACATACCGGTCAAAATCATAACCCTCCTTTTTGCTTCGCCGTAGTCGGGAAAAAAAAACAAGTTTCTGAAGTGCCAACCCTAAGCTTATTTTGATGGCGGGCAATGTTGTCAACAGTAGATCGCTACATTGCTGGATAACTTTGCCCACCGTTATAACTCTTGTTTGAAAAGACATTCAGCAACGATAATAACATATTAATACTCCTGAAGTGTTCTTACATATCATAATATTAATAAAACTAACATGTGTTTTCGCCATCACTCACAATTCACTTATGAATTTGCACCAAAATTTGCCCGCGAAAATACGCACCGTACTCGACGAGTTCCAAAAAGTTACTGAGTGAAGCTAGCGACACACCCGATAGACAGTGATGCTAGACACATAACCTATTTTCTACCAAATTCAAAAAATGTTACAAAATTATTCAAATATTTTTGCAATCTAAAGATTTGCTTATAAATTGATCTTCGGGCAAAATTACCCTTGGTGGCAATGTTGGCGTATTTTACCCTAAAATTAAAAAAGAAAAAAAAAAGAAAAATGAAACTTTCAGTGGCTGAGATTCGCACTTACAGCCTTCGGCTGGAAGGCGGACACCCTATCCACACAGCCACTTTATTCTGAACAAATTGCGTGAAATTACGAACCACATTGCACTGGTAAATCTTTTTGCGTGAAAATGCCGAGAAAACGAATTTTCCCAGATATGAGACCTAGCTTGATCGATTTTTCGCACCAAACCCTCGTACCATATGAAAGTAAAGTTATAGCTTGCCAAAAATAATTTAATTCATCATCTTGAACATGAACCCATAAACTTAGAAGAATGTTTTTAAGTAAGTATACGGTTTAGGAAAACTAACAGCAGGGTAAATATATAGGTATAAATTAGTGTTGTAATACCATGTTCAGGAATATGTATACTAATTTCATTCTGTGGCTGAAGGCCACAAATTTCCACAAAGAAGTGGTAAAAATAGTTCACATAGACGACGATAACCAATAGGTAAATATGCTTATTTCAGTAAAAAACTTTAACAAAAAATAATACTAAATTATTACTTATTCGTAATTTTTTACGTAAAATATTACGAATAAGTACACACGTACCGGAATTGCTGACTTTTAAGTATAAAAAACTATTAAAACATTAACTTTAATACTTTTTGTGGCGATGCTTATATTGATACGAGCTAGCAGATACAAATTAGAATCGTTGTGCAAAGCTGACCTTTCTATTGAGCTCGACAAGTGTTCTTGACATTTTGTATTGTAATGGTTTATGTTGAGCTCCATTCCGAACCAATAATCTAACACTTACAGAAATCTCCATAACATAACCGTCTAATGTTTTTAGAGGCTTCTGGAGCTCGGTCGCCCAGATTATTATGTACCTATAATACATGCATAATACAGGGTGAATTTTTCAGACGGGGCAGTAAGGGCAGCTACCTTAACCGTTGTAGCTAGAGGAAAACGTTCTTAGGAGACCATCCTTAATTATTGAAAATATTTCGCCCTGTATTCACAGATTTTGAAAAAATGTACAGTCAGCGAGAAAATGGGCCATTTACACAAAAACTTTTTTTGATGCCAATCGATCCTGTTTCATCTAATTTAATTTTACGTGAACGCTTTAGTGTGAACGAAATAAAAGTTTTCGGTTTTAATTAGACAGCGTACTACAGCAGAACTACCAGCAATACAACTATTTCCCCTTACTTATGAAAGATGTTTAAAGTTGAACACTGGTTGAACAACGTCCTGTCTCTGTTTGTCACTATCCAAAAATAAAGACAGGACGTTGTTTCACCAGTGTTTCACTTTAAACATCTTTCATAAGTAAGGCCCCTTATAGCTTAAAAGTTTGACGAACTCAAAGTCCATCAAAGTCTGATCATAACAACCGAAGAAAATTTGGTAATGCTATTTGAATAATGGATTTCAAATGCATAAGGTCGATGTCAAGGTTGGTCAAGCGTGTCAAGAGCATTCATCTTTTATATTTTTGGTTAACTTAAATTAAATACCTTGATAATAATATAAATTACTATTAGAGATTTTAAATTACACGTCAACTCATGATGTGAATCAGCTGAGCTAGGCCTTGTAAGTGTTTAATTTAACAATACAAAAGGTCTGCGGGCTTAAAAAGGACTGAATGGAGGCTAATTAAAAAAAAACATAGATCTTCGTTTTTATTTTCGCGACGAAAATTAGTTTTTTTTTTTTCATTTTCAATAAAAATTAGCCTGTTTCATCAAAATTGGTAAGACGGATTAGGCGTAAAAAGGTAACCGACCGACAAACAGAATTACCTACTTACTTTCGCATTTATGATTAGAGTGCAATGAATTTGATTTAGTAGGTAAGAAAGATTTGCAAAAGCGGGACATTTTTGCTCTCGCTGGGGACAGCGGGACAGACAGCATGAAAGTGGGACAGTCCCGCCTAAAGCGGGACATATGGTCACGTAATGCATACTATAACAGTGTCGATAACGTTGTAATTGTAACTCTAGGTAAGTATTTCATTATGTAACCAACAAAGTTTATTTTCTCTGACCTTAAAATAAATAAAATAATTAATTCTCGACATGATGGACGAGCTACATCAAGAACAGTAGCCGTACCATGACGTCTTAGTAAACAATTCAGTTCAGTTTAGGTTTTCCGTTTCAGTGACGGACAGCATTTTCTGTTTCAGTGAACTATCCAGTTACGTAGAATATGAAATCCTTGGTTTAGCTTCTGAATTTCGTCAGCGTCATAGCATAAGTCATGTGACAAATTAGCGTAGCAGTTCAGTTTAGGACCTAAACTGAATCGCATTTAAAGCTCATGGTATGGGCCCAGGATTTATAACGACCTTGTGTGCTGTGCATCTTTATTGTATATTATGTAAATTGAGCTTGACTTGAAAACGTATTGCATAATTTTTATAGTGTTAAACCACACTTAGGTATTATTACATTTTATTAAGGAGGATCGCTTGTATCATTGCGGGTTCGAATCCCGTGGGAATTGAAAATTTTGAAAAGATTTATCATTTTCAAACGTAGGTATACATTATCTGTTAAGTACCTACCTACTTGCTATGAGCGTAAGTTTGACAAAACTTTTAAAAATAAAAACATTCTTCAAGCTTTTCTATTCTAGGTTTAAATCAGAAGTATAAATCAGAAGACCCAGGCAAGTGAATAAACTTACATATTCAGCAGTCGTGTACCAACGTGATTTTTGAAAAAAACTATAAACCGACTTACTTCCTTGATGGCACCACAAAAAATATACTTATCTGTCAGCAAAAACCATACAGACATAGATTCGAACATAGAATCTATTCCTTTTTTTTTAAATACTAACTTTCTTCCATGGCTTCACGTGCTTGTTAACAACATTTTTAAAAAGCCTATTTGTTATTCCTAGAACAATAATAAAGGCTAGGTATTTAAAATGTTGCAATACCTACTCCAAGTTTTATCCAATCGGTTTGATGGTCAAAGCGTGACCAACACACTATAAAACACAAAAAATATAAACATCGAACCAAACATACATTCTGTCAGATGTATAAATACACCGACTAGCCGGACTCGGCATGCGTTGCAATTCCACGTAAAGTACAAAGGTGTTTGACTTTTTTGGGCCTTGAAGACTACCAAAGTTTCATCGCAATCTGATCAATGGTTTCAGCCCCCTGATTGTCTATCTTTGATGGCGACCGAAATCGGTCTCAAACTGTCAAATATGACAGTTCAGTGACTATGCAAGTAGCTCTGTCACTCTCATCTCAACGAGACCGAACGCGACACAAGATACATAAGCGACCATTTTGACAGTTTGAGACCAATTTGAGATTTGAGACAAGTTAGACAATCGTCCCGCAGAACGCATAGAGGACCAACATACAAAAATCACTTTTAATTTATATAAGTAGGTAAAGGAGGATAGCTTGGATGATTTGCTCATTTTGATGAGGATATTACAAAGGAAATGCACGAGACGGCCGTTGGGTTGATAAGTTATGCTAAGCGCAGGATATCGGCGATCAGCTCATTGTCGCGGTCGCTGACCCTGTAGGCTGAGCTTGTATTATCCAATCTTTTGTTGGCTCGAAAAGAAGAATTTTCTGGGTGTTTGAGGTGAGCGCTGCTGACTGGAGTTGTGCCTCGGCCTTCGATCTGAAGGCTGTGAGTTCGAATTCCAACCAGTCCAACCACGAATCAATAGATTCGATAGACAGACGTAAACAAGTATATGCACACTCAAGGTATAAAACTTAGGCCTTTACATCTTTACTAGATGATTTATACAGTGTCAGGAGGCAATATTTGCCTACACTTAACGGGACACTGTAGTGCCTGAGACATTGTTTGATATGGGGTAGGTAGGTTAGCTTGCCCAGCACCTAAACCATCCGGCCATATCCACAGGAAAGACATGGTTAGGTCAATACGTGTGGGACTGACTAAGCCAAGGTATAAATGGTGAAGGAAAACAAAGCTGCTGTATCAATGCAAATCGGCCATAACGGGGTCTTTAGTCGTTTCACACCGCAAGCGGTTCGGACCGCGGTGTGAATAGCCCCAGACCTGTTTTTGAATGGGTTCTTTCGCACCGCGGTGCGAATCGCCCCAGAACTTTTTGTGATGGGTCGATTCGGACCGCTGCTGAGGGGGAACAAAACAGTTCTCTTTTTAGATAGGTGAATTCGGACAAAGATACATAGTTTTACACACATTTCTTAAAGTACAACCAGGCACGAAATAAAGGGACAAAAAAATCTACACTAATATAATATAAACATTTCTGGGCGACCGAGCTCTGCTCGTTGGCAACCAACGAACGCCATCTAGTGGTTCAATTACGAACCACATTGCACTTTTTGCGTGAAAATGCAGAGAAAATGGCTTTTCCCAGATATGAGACCTAGCTAGATCGATTTTTCACTCCCTTATACACCCGTCCTGCAAATTTCATCGAAATCTCTAGAGCTGTGTTCGAGACAATTAGACAATTATTTATTTACAACTATTATGACCAGTGATCGGAATGAGGCGGGCTAAACTACCTAAAGTTCGAAAAATAACAGAGACAAATGGAGACGCCTTAGGACTAGATATTTTTCGACCCAATTATTTCCGTTTCCGGGACAATAATAAAGAACATCTAACATTAAGGTGAATCAATTTTTTACCTGAATTAATAACAAAAACTAAAATGTAAATTATAAGGATAAAAAACTTTTTTCCGTCGGTCAAATAGAAAAATTATTTGAATTAGTTCACAATATTATTAACATTAATTTTAAATATACTTACTCACTGTGAAAATTGTGCCAACTTTCAATAAAATTCTTACTTACTACAAGAATAAAATTCTTGTAGTAAGGAAGTCTCCCCTTTTTTGCCTCTGTTCTTTGAACTTTAGGTAGTTTAGCCCGCCTCATTCCGATCACTGATTATGACTAACGTTACAGATAATTAAATCTAAGGCGTTAATCTAGTGAGATGAAAAACTAAAACTAAAATTAAAACTCAGTACAAACAAACATCAATCAAACAAACAAATATTGCTCGTTTAATGGAATAGGATTAGAGAGGTACCTAAGTTTTGTTTATACACTTATAGATATAGTAAATAGCCACTTATTGATAATTTTGAACACAGCAATGCCTTTGGTCCATTTTCGTAACTATTTGTCCTATCTAGCTACGAAAGAAGATTTTCTCTTCACTGATTAGATTTAATGCATGTACACAAGGTACACAACTGTGTTTCATAACCAGCTACAAAAGCGGATTTTTTTTTCTTATTTTAGTAACCACGAAATAGACTGTTTTTTTTTTACTTTTTGGTAACTAGGTAGCTACGAAAATGAACGCTTTTCTTCTTCTTTTTATAACCGTTATCTAGCTTCTTCCGTATGAGCAAGTGCTCAACTCTGGTGACGGATTTTTTAGGCCGCCTAAAGGCCACCGTCATGGCTTAACGACTTAAAAGCCGGGACTGACAATTAAAGTGCCCTCCGAAGCACGGAAGCGCTCAGCTCGTAATACCACTTGCGGTCACCCATCCTAAAAGTGACCACGCACACCGCTGCTTAACTTCAACGATCAATCAAGAACGTCCAAGCAAGCTACGCCACGAGCGCTTCTCTAGCTATAAAAATGAATGGTTCTTTTCTTCTTTTCATAACATTGACTGTATTTTGGGGTAGGTACTGTCCCGATCAGCTTGTGATCCTGATCGACTGATTGACTATTTTACTTAAATCCACCTGTTATAATAATTAGTAACCCTACTCAAATCAAAGCTATTGAAGCCAAGGAAGTTATAACTTCCTTGATTGAAGCATTTAATTTTAAAGTGACAGCTGTCAAACTTCAAACGGCCATATCTCGAATACTACTCATCCTAGACTCTTTTTTATGAGCTCAAATGAAAGGCTACTGAAGAGATCTAGGACCCGAGATACAGGACTTTGAAAATTAAAAAAAAAACCCGAAAATCGAAGCCATCTAAAGTGACATTTTACATTATGACGTTTATGACAAAAATAATCAAATAGCTTCAGGAACACGTTATTTATCTAACACTACGAAGAATAAAGAATGAAGATGGAGTCCCCCAGCAAAGGCAAAACCCTCTAGGATGGGTTCGATTTTAGGGTTTTTTTTGAAAATTTTGAAAATAACGTGTTCCCGAAGCTATTTGATTATTTTTGTCAGCTAAAAAATATGGGCTTTTGATACACTGTGCTGTGGTCCGAATCGACCCATTTCAAAAGATACTTTAGGCGATTCGCACCGCTGTCATCACCCTGGTGCGAAAGAACCCATTCAAAAATAGCTCTGGGGCGATTCACACCGCGGTCCGAACCGTTCGTGGTGCGAAACGACTAAAGACCCCCATAACGTATGTGATAAACTTTTTTTTACTCCATGAGATGCAGTTGTAGTCTAACAATGGTGCAGTTGTTATATTTTGTTTAGTTTTTCTAAACTCAACGCATATTGTTCTCTAAATACCTAAAACTACGTGTGAATGTGAAGTGTGTTACATGTGACACTAACCAAAATGTAGCATTTAGGTACCTACCTACTCATTCAATTCAATTCTGAAACAGCTGAACTGATTTGAATGAAAGGGAACGAAAATAGCATAGCATATAATATTTTAAATTTTAATTGCATAGCCATCTTCTTAACTAATAAATGAACCTCCTCTCTTAAGCATCTACCACTGTTTATTATTAATCGATTACAAAAGTAAGAGCTGTAAATATTTTTTTAGGTTGGTTCCATGGCAAAATCTTTCAGGGAGGCATAAAAGTCAAAACATTTGGCCACTAGCATTATCAACTTACTATGAAGGAACCAGCCCTAACAAGTCAAATAAATATGGTCTTTCGAGCCGGATACAAACCAGCCTTAAACAAAGATTAAAAACAGTTACTTACTTCACAGTTACCTACTATTGATATAGCCATGAAGTAGGTAGGTACTCAGTTTCTTCGAAACTATAATGATTTCTTCGAGTCCTTGCAGAGCGAGTTATGCTTTGAAACTATTACCCACTTATTTATCTTCCTAGGAAAGCCCATCATGAGACTAGCTGTATACACAGCACAGCGCACATTTTGTTTGGTATAAACATTTATCAAACCTTTTTGTGCATTGCTTTCAGAAATTAAAATATTTAAGTATGGTTTTACAACTAGCTAATGCATGAAGGTATTTTTAAATTCATCGAAAACATTTTTCGATGCAGCATCAGCTTCCTGCATGAAATGATTTTTGAACTTGATTTTGAATAGGTAGATAGAATAAGAACAGGGATAGATTTGACTCTATTTCTGTGGTAGGTAATTTCAGTGACCGCTGGTTTTAGCTATGCATTATTCCCCCCTCCCCCCCCCCCCCCCCTCCGCTATCATAAAACAAGCTTGAGTTGCATTACCGGTGTTAGTCATTGTTATCACTATTTCCACATTCAGGTTATCTAAGATGTTTATAAACATCGGCTGAAGTGACGTGCTCCCATGAGAAATAGCACTGAACTCTACTCTAGTTTAAAAATCTCAGTAGTAACTCATCAATCTCTGTAAGTAGGACTTATTAATTTTAAAATGTTTTATTGCATAGGTATCTAACCTAGGCCGAAAGCGACCGAAAAATATTATGAAAATTAAATGATGAAAACTAGAATTTATTTTATTCAACAATCAGATCTATAGAATTTGGGTTTTAATAAAATAAAACTTGTATTTTACAAGACCATTATGTACTGAACGTGATCGTAAACAAATCAAACATAACCTTACTACTTTGGTCAAGGTTGGTATGCTGTTGCAAAATCTGGCTCTAATCACGTAACACCTCTATCCATTAGCTGCTTTTACTAAGATGGTCACTAAGTAAGTTCGTATGAGAGTAAGTGGCCAACTCTGGTGACGGAGTTTTAGGCCGCCCAAAGGCCTCCGTCATGGTCTAAGCCGGGATCGACAATTTAACGAGCCTGCCGAAGCACGGAAAGCACGGAAGCTCGTAATACCACTTGCGGTCACCCATCCTAAGAGTGGCCGCGCCCAACGATCAATCAAGAACGTCCAAGCAAGCTACGCCACGAGCGCTTCTGGTCAAGATGGTCAGTGGGAGATACCCACGTGACCACCGGTCTCTCAACATCAGGGTTGAAAGACAAAGAGGTTAAAAAAAGAGGTCCAGACTCCAGACAGAATCATACTTATATTATAAAGGCGAAAGTCCGTGTGTGTGTGTGAATGTTTGTTACCATGTCTTCCCATAACTAATAGCCCGGGGTTTTATGGGGGCGAAGAATCGATCTAGGTAGGTCTTATATCTGGGAAAATTCATTTTCTCGGCATTTTCACGCAAAAAGATTTACCTACCAGTGCAATGTGGTTCGGACTTTCGCGGAAGCTGTTGTGGTCAGAGCAGATAAGCTTTAGGGCGTTCAGCCTTCAATTCGCACCCTCATTTTGTATTCTGAGTTTGCCCAGATATTTTTGGTAGGTATATCGTTTCACCTTTTTTGGTCTTGTAATATTTTTGTTTCTTAACTAGGTATTTATTTTGTTTATTTTCGGGAGGATATAACTGCTTAATCTTTAATCAATAAGTATGTAGGTATATGTTGTATGTATTAATGATAAATTTTAAATAAGTATACCTAAAGTAAGTAACTTAGTTATTTATGTAGGTACGAGTATGTACCTAGTTGATATTATTCTTTCTTTTGATCACAAGCAAAACTAACAAACTAGATCTCTTTTCCATCCAGTCATATTTATAGGTCAATATGATGCCATCATCTGTCCAAGTAATTATGCCATCAATTACTCATAAACCCGAGCATGGTAAATAAATTATGCATAAGGAATGGATGAGAGCATGTTGTTACAACAAATGCCAGAGCAGTTTGTAATGTTCAGCCTATACAAACCAGTTTGTAACAGCAAGGTCTTTAAACGACATAAAGCAACATAACGCATTCTCTGCCGTGTTGGCCGAGAGGAGCCTCAACTTTCGGTCCGGAGGCGGGTTCGTATCTTGGCCGTGCGTAGCCGTGTATCGATTAATTTTCCGTTTAGAAATATCTACAGGTACCTATGCGCATTAAAACGAGCTCTACGGAGAATCAAAAGATCGTTTGGTACTAAATACAGACGCGGGACGTAGTTAGTTGCTTTTTCAAATAAGTCCCGGTACCGCGGAAGGACTCCATAATGGGGGGAGCAAACTTCTTTGATCACCCCCTTCCAGAAACGTAGGTAATAAAAATGGGAAAAAGCCCCCCCCTGGGGATTGATGATTTGATTTTTGGTTGGTTTGATTTTTGAGGCCTTTGCCCCCCTCTGCCCCCCACTTCTGCGGTCCTAGATTATAATTTTCTATGTAACTGATTATAATAACATAAATTGCAAATAAGATACTATAACCTACCTACCTACACAGACGACCAAATCATCGTATAATTTGTTTACCAGAATGTGGTTGGCATTTTGCAGTCCTAGACTAGAACATCTTTAAATAAATAGGTTTTACCTGTTTAGCTTGATAATATTAGACATGAAATTAAACATGAGCTAAACACCTGTTCGGTGGAGATAGGTTGTATAGAAGTTTTAAGTTTTTTAGAATGAGAATAAGTTTGTGAGTAGGCAGATGATGAAATACGGAGGAAGTCCTTCGTAGCGGAGTTACATTAAGAAAACAAAGTGCTTGCTTATACATTCTTGATAAGTAGATCATTAAATCAAAAAAATCAAAGTTCTGAGCGGTCACAATTTGGAAGGGTGAGTGCTTCCGTGCTTCGGATGGTCGTTAAGCGATGGCGGAGGCAGGGACCGAGGAAGTGAGGGGCAGAGGGAACCGCGCCCCTCCAATTTTACTGCGTCTGTGCTAAGTTTATCTTTAAGGAAGAGGGTGACCAAAGAAGTTCCCCCCCCCCCCATGCACCTTCTCCCATCATGGAATACTTCCGCGGTCTCTGGACTGGACGGAGGCCTTCATGCGGCCTGAAAACTCCGTCACCAACGTCAGCAACTAAGCACATACGAACAAAAAACATATCCCGTAGTGGGATCGAGTACTAAGTTCTTCAAAAGACTGTGTAAAATCTACAACGAACCATGCAGTGCACAATAAATCAGACGTAAGGAGGTGCAAGCTGCGCTTAGCATTCCCGCGTAGGTATTTATAGATTACGATGCGCACGAGTGTATCCAAACTACATGCTGAAGTTTTCGGCCAGAAAAAATACAAAAATAAACTACTTATGCCAATTGAGATATTGTATTGTTCATCTGAAAGGTCTTTGAAATCGCTGTTTTTTTTATTCCATATAAATAAATCATCCGAATAAACCGAATAAATTCTAATCAATGACGCCCAATTGGCACGTGGAATGTCCAAGATCCTAAAATATATATTGGCTTCTATGACTGGAATCGATCAACGATCAACCCCCCTTTTTGCATCGGTCTCTACTATAGGGGTTTATGTTTTGTTGAAAATCGAGAGAGATTCATAACTAGGGGGGCACTACTTATAAAAAAAAACATACAGTCGACTTGAGAACCTCCTCCTTTTTGGAAGTCGGTTAAAAATGTTGTTAAAATTGAAATAACGTTTAAACAATTGCCAATTTTACTACGTTCTCCTCTGTGCTAATTGTGCTCTAAGTATTTGGAAGGGGTCGACCAAAGAAGTTTGCTGCCCCCCCCCCCCCCCCCCCCCCCCCCCCCCCCCCCCGTCATAGAGTACTTGGGCGGTCCCTGAAATAATTCGGCAAGTGCTTTTATTCTGGTATTTCAAGAGCATACTAATCGTTGCAGTGGGTTGGGTAAGTGCTATCTTCATAGTACAATTGAAATGCATTACAATCATGCTTTATGTCCGTTACAACATCAAGTGCCTCTTGTTATAATTGGGTTAATTATATAATTTTATTAATTGCTTTGTATTTCATGATTAATTTCATTATCACTATTTCAATAGCATTGGTTGTATTTGCATTTCAAAATACCTTTCACTATCTTTTACAATCAAACATTCTTCGTTTTTTCAAAACTTTTGATGTAAAAAGTTATAAAACTATTATAAAACTCGAGTTATAAAACTTTTCCATATCGTATTAGGTAAATGATTGTTACTGTATTTTAAGTTCTTAAATACTTCCTTAACTCCGAGTTCTAACTTAGAACATAGGATAAGTGGTCTGATGAGTTCTAAAGATATTTCAGTTTTATAATCTGAAAATTTATCTACCTACCTACATCGGTTTTTGTTGCTGACTGTACCTAAACCTACACACGAGCTTTTCAGTGAAGAAAAACATCGCAAGGAAATCCGCAGCTTAACCGGCATAAATATGGTATTGACCATGTTTTTTCTATGCATAATAATATGGTCGATTTAGCTGGTGAGCTGGGAAAGCCTACTCCATCTCAACAATGTCCCAGGCACTACAGTATCCCGTCCCATAGATTGGCATTCTGGCGCTGTATAAGTACCTACCTAAATAATCTAGTAAAGACGTAAAGGCCCAAACGACGGATTACAGGTTTTTCATGACAAAAAAGATAAAAAATCGAATGCTACGGTCGACTGGTCGCCGCGGTTTAGTTCGTCAATCGTGCGGTCCCTGACACCGATACGGCATAATAACTAAATTACATTAATTTAAAGATATTTCATCTCATCTGTGGTCTGAAACATAAAAAAATAATCATTAAAAAAGATTCCAACGAATTGAGAAACTCCTCCTTTTTTGAAGACGATTAAAAAAATTAGGTACGTATAAAATTTAGTTAAGTAGGTACCTACCTAGGTACTACCAATAAGCTAACACTGAATATTATCATGTTAAAACTACGATAATAATCAAAGAAACAATCAAAAATCAACGCATTTTCTAATCAAAATTAAAACAATGAATTCTACATCAGAATATGTAGGTATCTTCAAATTGTAGTAGGTAGGTAAATGATCAATTTTTAATTTTATAGCTAAAAAATTATTAGATTACTTACCTATAAAAATATTTTAGTTTAGACTGAAATCAGCCGGGTAAAAATATAAAAACAGAAACAGACGAACGAGTAGCGCCATCTCTATGAAACTTAGTACACCAATCGTATGTAGAGTTGGTCGGTTAATTTCAACGTATCGTTCAGATGTCAGGATGGCCGAGCGGTCTAAGGCGCCAGACTCAAGGTTACCCCTTGCCTGTATGACAGGCTATGAGCTGTTCTGGTCCTCTCTGAGGGCGTGGGTTCGAATCCCACTTCTGACAAATCTTTTTGCGCTTTCATTTTAGTTTTTACACATTTCTATGTAACCGTTTACAGTTAGCACAAAATATTTTTACCAACATCACTAATGTGGGTATGTCCCATCATTATTCACTGAATTAGATACTGACCTAATTCTGCTTCTAACATCATGGAGAGGAATAGTCACGACCGACGTGTTGCAAAATACGTGATCACGTGACGAAAAGCCTGATAATATTTAATCGTGTTTCATCTACGTTTTTATACCCTAATTTCAAGCTTACCGTCATCATCTTCGGTAGTATAGTGGTAAGTATCCCCGCCTGTCACGCGGGAGACCGGGGTTCGATTCCCCGCCGGAGAGAGCTTTTTGCATCATTCATAATCATTACATTCATAGCCAACTATAACGTAGATCGTAGATCATAATTTTAACTTTAAGGTGCTTAAATTCCTTTTCTAGAATTACTATAATTGCAAATCATTATCTACGTTCCCAAAATAAAATGAAAAAAGTACCAACCACTCCTTTACTCACATTTTGTTGTAGTTCTATTTCCGCTACAATAAATTGCAAACAATGATTTGATGACCTTGACCTGTCTAGCTCCATTTGGGTATTTGGTGCAGACATAGGTCATCAGCCAATTGACATTTTGATTAGGAGACCGTAACCGATTTACCAATGTAACCTATGAATGTTATAGAAGCGCTCGTGTTGTAGGTTTTTAAGTCGTAGTAACATTGGTCAATGGTAATAATTAACTTCAATGCGCTCTGTTTTACAAAATAGGTGGGTAACCGACCGGCATTTACCGATGCAGGGCCCTTACTCCCAAAAACGAAAACGATATATGTATCGTGCCAATTACTATCGTAGTTCAGCGTTATGTTGTTCGAATGTTCCAAATTAGGCTTCCACCAATTGACTGAACTACTATACCTAAGTAATTGGCACGATATATCGTTTTTATTCTTCTTCTTTCTTCTTTCGTATGAGCAAGTGGCCAACTCTGATGACGGAGTTTTTAGGCCGCCTAAAGGCCTCCGTCATGGCTTAGCGACTTAGCCGGGACCGACAACTAACGTGCCCTCCGAAGCACGGAAGCGCTCAGCTCGAAATACCACTTGCGGTCACCCATCCTGAAAGTGACCGCGCACAACGCTGCTTAACTTCAACGATCAATCAAGAACGTCCAAGCAAGCTACGCCACGAGCGCTTCGAATCGTTTTTAGTGCTGGGACTGTAGGCCTCCTGGATCTGGATCCAGGTGTTAAGCCCGTTGTAGGCCTACTGGATCCATTGTTAAGTCCGTTTCTGTTGTTCCAGGTGTGGTGAGTGTGTGTGATGCGGTTGCAAGCGCTGCTGCTGGCGGTAGCTCTGTGCCGCGCCGCCACCACCACGGACTCCGAGCTCGGCGTGGGCAAGGCGATCAACATATTTATGAGGTAACTAGCTTAGCCCGGGTTTGTCCCTACCGTTTAATTTAAAAGAAATATCCTGTAGGATGGCGCCCATCGATAGACATGGTCCTATCATGATTTTCAACCCTGACGATTAATGATTCCGTGGCCGAATTGGTAGGTAAAGGCACTCCGGCTAAAGGAGGACCGCTTGCATCATTGCGGGTTCGAATCCCGTCGAATCGTAAGTAAAAGAAATAGCCTGTAACCTTCCTCAATAGATAATGAGCTTTCAAATGCAGAAAGGAACTTTTAAATCGGACTGGTGGTAGTTCCAGAGATTAGCGCGTTCAAACAAACAAACTCTTCCGCTTGTTATTGTTATTCGCAGTTAGATTTTGTACCTGACTGGTACCGGACAGTCAAGGCTTTTCGCTGCTTGAGATGCTGAGGTTTTTGCATAAGAGAGCTTCGTCAGTTATCTTCAGAGAATAGCACAAAAGTCATTCTTCAAGGGGCTTTACGAGTGAAGAAGCTTGTTTCATTCCACACCCTCGAGTTCATCTTTCAGGGTGCCAAGTATGTGTCTGTTTCACTCGCCATAACGTTTGGAATCAGAACAGCGCCAACTAGTAGTAAAAACATGAAACTTAAGCGTTAGGGTTTGTGATTGGCTCATTCCATACAAATCCACGCCTACGGCATCGATACCGAATAGTGAAACAAACTCGCTCTTGGCACTCTGAGGTGCGCCACTGATCATAGGAAACCTCTCCACGAATATTTTTGCTTCCTCTTGATATAATTTTTTTCAAGACATTATTTTCATGTTTCCAGATATGGCTACCTCAGCATATGCATGCGGGTGGTACCACGAAACGACACAGAGGGCTGGGTGTTCCGAGAGCCCACAGTCAGCGTGTTCCGCGACGTGGAACGTTTCGCGGTGGCGCCAAAGCCGAGGCAGGCTAAGGCACTCTTCGACGGAGACTTCCACATGGAGTTCTGCGATAACTTGAAGCAGTTGCTGCAGGCTTACTTTAGAGACTTTAGTTTTGAAAGGTGAGAACGATGACTTACCGCCTTACCGCATTCTTACTTGCATTACGGGCCCCCCTTGTTTTATACCTAGAGCCTTTTACATCTAGCTAGGTTTTCATAATTTATACCTTTAGCCTAATGTAATTAGAGTGAATGAGGCGAAAGAGGTGTGTCAGGATCGTAGCAAGTGTAAATTTGTGGTCTCTGCCTACCCCTGTGGGAAAGAGCTCGCTGACACTTCCTAGACGATATTTGAGGTAGAATAAGCACCTGAAACGAATCCAAACATAATTTGATTGTAGGTCGTAGACAGACAATACTTTATAGATTCTGGATATGCTCTTTTTCAGTCAGATTATTGTGAAAAGTTAAAAAGCTTTTAAAACAAAGAGACGAAGCATCGGCAATTACGCTGTTTAGTTTGCACAATAACACATTGCCCCGTCCCTCCCTTCTCTTGCAGCTCTCTCTGAAGGAGTGACAACCTGCTCCACAAGCACATGTGTCGCGGGCACTCAACGCGTTATTGCGTATTTTGTCCCTTTCGGCGGCACACCAGCTAGCAGTCTTTAGGTCAACTAATGTGCAAAGAGCAGCCGCAGCTTTTGGTATTACAACTTCGCAAGGCGAGATTAATCTCGTAGACCTTTAATTTATTAACGAACAAAGGATGTGGAATCATAATAAGTTTTTAAATCTAGATTAGACGTAAAGCCCCATGATTTTTAACCATTAAAATTCTTACTCACTATTTCCAGGTTGGAGCGTCCATGGCGCGCGTTTACCGCCGGCTGGCCGAATGATATTATTGCGCGGAATCTCGGCATTAACGCGTCTTTCATCAATGGAGACCACTGCTATGTCCTGGTTAGAGTATCGAGGTAAAAGAAACAACTAGGCAATAGTTCCAATACGGTTCCTTTGAAAGAATCATTGTCCTAAGCGTTCAAGTAAACTTGTCTTACAGCTGCGAGACATTGCACTAGGTATATTGGTTTCGGCAAAGGCTTATGTTATTTGCTAAAATGCATCCGATTCGATGATTTTCTTATTTATTTATTATTTATTATTCCGAGGTCTGAATCGCCCTTCTAACTCGGTAGTTATATTTTTATCATTTAATCTTTATTTTTTCAAACTTTTTGCTTTTATCATTGCTAGGATTGGAAGATTTCCGACTACCCAGTCGACTAGGTACCCAGCGATAATTCAGATCATTTATAGATCAGTTTCTTAGACAACCCTGAACCACAAAATGAGGTGCCTAGGAAAGTTGGGGCCGCAGAACCGACTACAGCAAGTTCCATGTTCGTCTGGGTACCATGTGGTCTGGGGCACTCAACGTAAAACTGTTGCTTTTTCTAGGTTCCGTGAAACAGGTAAACTGAGTGATCTACCTCCCAATATAGCAGTAGAAGACGTTGTTTTCGACGCCATCCAAGACTCAGTGATCGGAGACACGGCGTCCATAGCTGACTTCATTAGGAAGTATGGATCGCACTATATCGCGTCTTATATCACTGGTAACTCTCTGTATCAGGTGAGTGAATAAATAAACTATAGCTTTGGACGCGGGATATACAAGAGACATAGCTTCAAGCTAAGATCATGGTTCTGTTTCACTCAGTTTATTTACATACATAAGCGAGACAAAACAGACGCAATCGAATGTGCAAAAACTTTGCGTCTCTTTTTCGGTCGTCTCTTGATTATATCCCACGCCTCAACTAAACACTTTTAGTGCGATTAATTGCACTAAGTACATATTTATATACTTAGACCAGCAAGTTCCACAGCAAAAATATCCCTTACTTAAGTTATAAGTAGGTACTTAGTCCTATAATATAACTTTGGGATGTTTTTGCTGAACATTAGAAATATTTTAGATTATTAATTACCGTAAGTAGTAATGCTTTTACACCTGTAATCAATAATCTAAAATATTTCTAAGGTTATCAATAAGGAAAAATTAGGAAACTCACTAAAATACTTGTTTAGATATGACAATCCTAGTGTGCCTTTCAACCAAAGACATGCTATAAATGTCTAAGCTGTGGTTGTGTCAAATCCAACTGAGATAGCTTCATTGTAATTAGTTTGACTGCAAACTTACCAATACCATGATGGTGTGTGTTTAAATGTGTCAAAGCTCACCTAGGATAACTACATTTTTATGCTCCTGCGATATGCAACATGAACACAAACTCACCTCGGATAGTTTGATTTTCATTAGCTTATTGTAGGTATCGTGAGGAAACCCGCGGCCCCACACGTATTGACCATGTCTTTCCTGTGGATATGGCCGGTTAAGCTGAGATGGTGTAGGTGCTGGGCAAGCCTACTCCATCTCAACAATGTCCCAGGCACTACAGTGTCCCGTTAAGTGTAGGCAAAGATTGTCTCCTGACACTGTATAAATCATCTAGTAAAGATGTAAAGGCCTAAGTTTTTTTTATTGTAGGTATCCTATTGATTTGCTATTATTTGGTTTGACACATCCATAGCCTTACTAGAAAGGCACCCAAAGTTACCATAAACTGCAGGTGTTTGTCTTCTCCCGTGGGGTGTACGCCAGGATCAAGGAGCGAGTGAAGTCCAAAGGGGTGTCTGACATCCCCCCACGCGAAATGAATACATTCTTCTCTCCCATGTACGCTGAACACGTTGGCGCGGTCAAGGTTTGCTACGCCTGATTCTATATTCATTGCACATGATTTCGTTTACCTTGCTATTTTTTTTTGAGAAGGGGCAATACGCAATGGTTTTTTTAGATTTTAAAATAGGTATCCTTTTCTATGTTGCTCATGTTAGGCCTACACTTAGATCATACAAAGGGCCTACAGCTACAGGTCAACTTCATAAGTTAAGGGGTTGGCACGATCAACAGATCTATGTAAAAGGTCATTATCCTTCATATGCATATGCAATTTCAATATTTGCATAGTTACTGAAGTGAGTTAAGTAGTATAGATAAGACAACATAAGATTGCCTCTAGTGTAATTAGCCAGAATTTTTATAAAAATTAAGCTCACGAAAATAAATACGCGACTATAATTTAGGCGCTGCGATTCTGCATACAAATCCGTGATAAGTAAATAAGCTGGACTACATTAATTGGTATCCATGTGGCTTTCAATAGCTCTCTAGAAATTTTATCAGCGGTAGGTATACGAAATCATGTGCTTAAATCAATACAATCAAATTCATACTGCAACTTCCATACAAGTGTAAAATCAGGTGTGCATAGATCATTCATTACATGATCATAATGGTACTTCTATTCATATCAAGCATATCATGGACAGTCATTATTCATGTCATTTTACCCTTTTACATGTCACTTTCATCCATTTCAGTCTCACAATATAATAATGTGATCAATTTCTTCTTCACAATCACATTTTATATTTAGAAACGGGTAAACTCTGCCTCGGGATGTAAATAAGACAAATAGCGCGATAAAATCCCATGTCTATGTATTTATAAATCAATGATCATGATCAATGATATCAAAATCTAGCATTATTCATCGTTCTAGCTAGAAGAATCATTTTAACAGCTAAAATAATTGTTCAATTTGCCATCTCTTTTCAATTACATAAAAGTGATACTTACCTACTGACAAAACATTAGATAGAGCCTTACTAAATGAAAAGTATACTTACCTAGTACTTATCTAAGAAAGTATTAAAGAGTTGATGCTAATATTCAAAAAGACATGAATCTAAAGATATGAACAGAAGATACCGTAACTTGACCGCGGCAGCGTCATAGTTATAAAACCTCTTTTATATTATTTTCATTTTACTCTACATTGTCTATGCCCTCACAGGTGTTTGTGTTCTCTAGAACCGCATACTCTATGATCAAAGAGAGGTTAAAGTCGAAAGGTGTGGCTGATATAACTGCCAAAGAGTTAGAAGGATACTTCTCTCCGTGGCATTCTAAGCACATTGGTCAGATAAAGGTAATATACAAATAAATGCAATAATATAATTTACCACAAAAATATTTCCCCTTTAAGGGTAAAAAAATAATTCAGCTGATTAGGAGTAAGTACCTACTGGGGAGATGTTAACAATCATTTTGGCCTCTATTAATAAACTCCGCTCATCTTGTGTCTAAGTTGCACCACGGATTTAACTATTGCCATCCTTATTTGTCACTGTCTAACAAAAAAGGATGGCAATACTTAGTTAAATCCGTGGTGCAACTTTGACAGAAGTTGAGCGGAGTTTATTAATAGAGGCCTATGTTTTTAATATGAATAATGGAGTAAAATCTTGACTTTCAGCTAGATGAGTAAGTTTGAGTAAATATGGTTCATTCAAGAATAGTTGATCAAACTCCCACAATCCCTTCACAATACATTCATTATCACTCATTTTCTAATTCATTAGTTCATGAATGACACATGATTGGTTCCAATTTCATAATATGTATAACATTCATTAAACGGATAAGATCATTATTACTTCAATTAATATGATAACTGTTATATTTTTTAATTCAATTCGCATTTTTTATGCTTTGACATCGGGGTTACCATTTAAAATATTTAGTGACCCCGCCATGTTTTTTTTTAATTGTTTTTTTTTTCAGGTGGCCAGCGGGAACAAAACTGTAGAGAATTGGGCAACGAAGCGTTTAAGAGCCCATTACTACATATTCTCGTACCCAAGCCTTTTAAAACTACATGGAGAGCAAAGTCTCCTTAGAAACCTAGACTCGCTTCTGGGAAATGAAGCATTATTACAATTAGAATTAAAGACATTATCGCCTGCATTCAAAGACGCAAAAAAACAAAAGTGGTTCGAAGAAGTGATAGACAATTATTTAAAACTCTGGGAGAGTAATATGTGACAATAAGTTAATTTTTAGTTTAAGTAATATAATTTTAAATTAAGTTATCATAATTTATGAATGGATTTTAAGGATAGTTTGTTTGACGCAACTGCCATATAACTCCTACTAGTGTAAAAAGGGTGAGCCAATTTAAGGAAAAGTAAAAACAGCTAAAACTATTTATCTACCGAAGAAAAAACATTTTTACTACACACAAAACAGGTTTATTTTTATAAAAGAACTTTACAAAATGTGTTTTTTGCTTAATTTGTAGATCATCAACAATCCGTATTTGATTTTAAATAATTATGAATATTTTATTGAAAAATTGTAAAATATTGCTAGTGATAAAAAGTGCCTTTAAAACTATTCAACGAAATTACGTTTTAGCGCCATCTATTGATTAGACATTGGATTATTTCGATCAATATTTTGTATTTAAGTAGCTAAAGTGCAATACTAGATGAATTTGTAAATATTATCCGAATTGAACCCACAATGCATTTATTTTAGTTTGACTTAAAATAAATAAGCATACAAATGGATGTTAATATTTTTTTAATTTTTATATGTATTTTAATCCAAAAAATAAATTGATTTGTGACTTATTTATGTTGCTATGAATACAGTGTTTTTGTTTTACATGAGATTATATTTTTTTTTATCAGTCAATCTGACGCACAAAATCTGATGAGCGTATTCTCACAGACCGAAATTGGCTTATCTTTGCAATATAGGTCAGTTACCTGCCTACTTTATCACTTACAGAATATTAGCCTGAAGCATGATTTCTCTATAAAAGATGATTTATTAAAAAGTAGCTTAGCATCTGTTACGACTTGAATGACCTTAACACTTACGATCATAAGTAGCTTGACAATTGCATGCTTAAACTAAATCAGTTGCTAAATTTGCTAATCATCACAGGTAAATTCATCATAGCTTGAATTGTACCTAATTGTACATAATTATTGAAATGTCTTGAAAATAAAACTAAAGATTATAGGTATTCTATCATAGTACCTACTTCGGCAAATTGATTTTAACAATGCCGATTTTTTTTTTCATGAATCAAACTATAATTTATGAACAAGTGACTCTTTAATAAAGATAAGCGTTCACAGTATTCACATAGGTCGAGTTAGGGTTATCATAAAACGTGTCTGACTAGCGCAAAAAGACCTTGGTTTTTGGTCTGTTGTATCCAAAATATGTGGCAATTTGAACGGCGTGCATAGAAGATCAATTTCCGATTTGGAAAATCGAAAACGGCACATTTCTAAATAATTATACCTACAGTAAGTTTTGACTGAGTTAATGCGCGAGTTTTTATGATATAATTTCGATTACAGTAAATTATTAAACAAGTCAATATAAATTAGATTAGATGCTTTATCACTTAGTAGGTACTAAAATTACCATTTTTATCCCGATTCTATTATTTTAATCGAATCATAATGTATTTTCCTATCACAGCAAAATGACGCATGAAACCATTAAACCACATTAATACCAATTTAATTAAAATAATAAATAGAGTGCGTTTACATTTGCACGAGCTCTGCTTATTAAGGAAGTAGTTGCAATTAGTTAACAAAGTAAAAACCAATGATTAATAGATCCACAGAGAAAAATAAGCAGACTATAGATATAGTAGCTATTAATGACAACAAATGAATCCTGGCCGTGCATCAATGGATTTTTCGTTTCGACAAATTTATATGCGCATTAACACGAGCTCTAAACGGTGAAGGAAAACATCGTGAGGAAACCCGCGGCTTAGTCTGCCCTACACGTATTGACCATGTCTTTCCTGTGGATATGGCCGGTTAAGCTGAGAGGATGGTGTAGGTGCTGGGCAAGCCTACTCCATCTCAACATTGTCCCAGGCACTACAGTATCCCGTTAAGTGTAGGCAAAGATTGCCTCCTGACACTGTATAAATCATCTAGTAAAGATGTAAAGGCCTAATTTTTTTTTTTAATGGCAACACGAAATTTACAAAATGTAACGACTACAATTTTATCCCCGGATAATTGTAAACACCATTGGTACATAATACATTTAGAGAAATTGCAAACTGGCGATGGTGAACGATATAATAATAAATCTTAAGATTCAATTTAAATTCAAAATATTCAAATTATACTTTTACTTTTCATAATCTAAACAACATTAAGTCATGACTTAATACATTTCAAGGATTTGATTAAGGGAAATCTAAGGATCTTCTAGTAAGCTCTGCTTTTAAATTCCAATGAGCTGATGCTTTCTAGCTGGTGGTAGTATATTGATGTCGTTCATACAATCTCTGACGAGCTCTAGTATAACAACAACTGCTCTGTGATACCTAATCTCTTAGGTCAAGAGCATGTTTACTTTATTATATTAGCAAAATGTTGAAAAAACTCAGTTTAAACCCTACGGCCACGCCGTTTACTGTGATAATATGAGACAAAGATCATTCACTGTTTAAAATATAGTAGTAGTAGTTTTATAATGTTTTACCTGTTCTTGTTAGTGCTGTTTTGTGTATGTGAGACCGAACAAAGTGATATAGTAGGTTACGGATTGAACATTGGAAACGCAATAGATGTTTTTGCAAAGTAAGTTTTTATCACAACACTAAATATTAGCACATTATACACTTAATATAACGTAGCATTAGATAGTGTATGAAACTGGCACACGTATGATAAGTTTGCGAGTAGTTGTGATACTCATAATATAAATCAGCTCAGACATTGGAACTTAGTACTATAATAGAGCATTATGAATTCCATGCTATCTATAAAACCATTATCCGCCTGGATTTTGAAATAAGCCAGTATAAAAATCAAGAATCTAAACTAGTTAATCTGACAAGTGTAAGTTTAGTCAGTAAAACGAAAACTTCTAAGACTATCACAAAAACCAAAATCATCTGTTACTCAAACTATACTAGTAGCCTAACTGTGAATGCCTACTTCATCTCAACAATGTCTCAGGCGCTACAGCGGCAGCGTCCAGTTAAATGAAGGCATAGATGATGAAGATGTAAGTAAAGGCTCGTGTCCTTTTTAACCCAAGAACTAATCAAGCTTTAATTATTTCAAAACCAGCTATGGAGACCTCTCCCAAGTGACGCAAGTAGTCTCAGCGGACTATGAAGATGACAACAGAGTTGATACAATAGTACCGTTTAGTGAGAAGAATATCCGAGTGTTTGTGAACGTTACCAGCCAGAGCACAGTGCGAGATGGCATCACTGATATGGATGTGCAACTTTGTGAGACGTTTGAAGACCTGCTTAACGCATACTTCAAGAATTTTGTTATAGAAGGGTAAGAAATAATAGTTCAGATGTAAAAGCTTAAGCGAAGATAGTTACTGAAGATAGTTTAAAACTATGGTATGATCGTAAAAACAAAAATGAATTAAAGCATTATACTTAAGCTTTTCTCCACGACTTTTCCTATGTAGCAGCAGCATACCTGGATTAGAATACAGGCTGTATGCTATTCCAAGTTTTATTGAAATCTATTAAGCCGTTGAGAGCCGTGTTGGGCGAGAGGGATAGTACCTAGACTTCTAATCTGTGATACGGTGAAGGAAAACATCGTAAGGAAACACGCGGCTTAGTCAGCCCCACACGTATTTACCATGTCTTTCCTGTGGATATGGCCGGTTAAGCTGAGAGGATGGTTTAGGTGCTGGGCAAGCCTACTCCATCCCAATAATGTACCCAGGTGCTACATTGTCCCGTCAAGTGTAGGCAAAGATTGCCTCGTGACACTGTACAAATCATCTAGTAAAGATGTAAGGCCTAAGTTTTTAGCCGCTGCAGCCAGATTATTGAGAGAACTAGACACAAACATTATTCATAAACTTATCTAAATATGAAACTAAACTATAAATCTCTGGTTACAGAACTGACAAACCATGGAAGGCTTTTCTAGGAGATTGGATCCTAGACGAAATTATGCGCACATTCGGCATAGAATACGATGGAAAACCGGACAACTGCTGCTATGTACTAGTAAAGCTAGGTAAAATTATAACACAACCCCGTTATTCATACTGGACTAAGAAGCTTGTTACGAGATCAAAACGCTGCTAAATAATAAATAACTAAATATTGCTGGACACACACAGCGCCATCTAGCCCCAAACTAAGCAAAGCTTGTACTTGTATAGAACCAGATAACTGATAGAATACTTATATACACTTTTTTTGTAAATACATACTTATAATACTTTATTACACCCAGACACAGAACAAACATCTATGTTCATCACACAAATGTTTGTCCTGGATGGGAATCGAACCCACGACCTACAGCGCAGAAGGCAGAGCTACTACCAACTGAGCTAAGAGGCCAGTCAAATCTGTTGCTATCTCTTCAAAAAATTACTCGCTAAAATCTTACTAAAAGAACAGTTGATTAGTTATTAGAAGATTTCATTAGTAGTTAAAACTAGCTAAACTATGCATAATAAGTATTTAAATGATTCCCTGTGATTTTTGGTAAGATTTAAAATCGTGCAAATGTTTTCATTCAGTAAAATTACTCCGTCGTATGGTGATAAAGTCTCCCAAACAATGTCTCAAATTATAAACAAAACATATTATAACAGTTATCTGTTTCCCATATTACAAGCTTTGCTTAGTTTGGGGCTAGATGGCGCTGTGTGAAATGTCCAGAAATATTTATGTATATATATGTAAAAAAATAATAAATCTTAGTGTATTTTTTTTAGGGAAACGAGAGAAAACCGTCCAACTAGATAATATAGAAGGCGTCGAAGTAAAAGGATATGTGACAAGAGCTATCGAAGATCTAAATGTGTCTGACACTTCTGAAGTTCGAAAGTTCATGAAAAGCTATGGAACCCATTATATTGATTCGTATATCACTGGGAATTTCATTTATCAGGTGAGACTTTACTGTTTTTGTCTTTGGAAATCGAAATTTTCAAAAGTACCTTAACACTCACGGAACTTTTGAGTGTTTACATAATTTTGAAAAACACACTTTAAAGTTCTAGAGGTCAAAGAAGTTAAATAGGTACTTTTCAAAGTATCTTTACACTACTGTGTTCAGAGTTTTTGCAGCCTAGTTAGTTAGAAATGACCAATAGTAGGTATAATGAAAGAAATTACCAATAGTAATTTCGTCCATGGCATATCTACTGAAGATGATTTTGTTTATTTGAATTGATAAAATACTGTGATTGATACAAAATTGAAATAACAAACCAACAAATTCATTCAAGAAAATATATGCATGTAATTTTCATAACATTTCAGATATTCAAATACAAGAGAGTAGGCTACAACATGCTCAAATCCTACATTAGAGTTAGGAACAGCAAACCGGCTACTCCCGATAACTTGAGATTTTACTTCTCATCATATTTCCTGAAGCAAGTTGGCGATATCAGAGTAAGTTCATCAACACAAACTCTTATAGGTGAAACGGTAAAAGAAAAAATAAGGCCCAAATCACATTATATCGTGACAATTTTTAACAGACTTCAAAACAAAAAGGAGGAGGTTTTCAATTCGTCAGACTCTTTTTTTTTAATGTATGTTCTGTTCACCGATTACTCGGAGACACCTCGACTTTTTATTTTTGAAAGGGTAGGTACCTAAACTTTCCGATTGGTGCCATAAAAATTTGGCGAGGATCTGTCATGGATCTTCGAAGTTATGAACAGAAAATGTGCCTCGAGACTAGAGAGAAAATTGCTCTGCTGTTATCAGCGATGTTATCATCGAAGTTGGGTTTTTTTGTTTTTTTTTATTTAGCCACATGTTTTACAAAACTACCCTTTAAAAACTCTTTATGACATATAAAAATTACAGTAAAATCTTCTTTCAGGTCGCCAGCGGCAACAAAACAGTTGAAACATGGGCTCGTTGGAATCTACGAGACAGCCAATACCTCTACTCAAGACCCAGCCTACTACGCCTACACTACAACTCACTACTAGTGTACAAACTCAACGACTTGTTGGACGACAAAGCGTTGTTGGGCTTAGGGCTCAAGACATTGAGACCTATGTTTAGGGATAGACGTAAAGGTGAATTGTATGGTGAGGTTGTGGAGAACGATTTAAAGTTGTGGGAGGTCAATTCTTAGTACAATTTTACTTGGCAAGATTAGAGCATTTTTGAAGGACGCAGACCGGACACTTAAAATGCTAGGGAAATCAGATATGCCAAGATAATCTAACTATGGATAGTTTAAAACGACCCTTAGATAGCTAAACTGGCTCGTATTAGCTGATCCTTAGCTCTTAGCTCTTATCGTCTTAGCTTGTTTCAGCATCTCCGATTACGAAACCAAAACGTGTCAAAATCGAATCGAAATCGGTTCAAGCATTGCAAAAATTTTTACGAATTTTTACAATAATTTCTAATTTAATAAAGCATTTCTGGACAATTAGACATTGATTTGCCGGCAGTTAGTTTTATGTATAAAAGTTGGAGTGACGTTTTTTTTAATATACTTTTTTTATCATGATCGTGTACTTGACAGAAGTTTTTTTTAGTTCTTTATAACAATATTTTGCCGCATTGCAAGAACGAAAAATAGAAATATTGCATTATTTTCTAAACCAGTATTTTTACAATAAAACGAATATTAAAAATTAGTGTTTTATTTAATATTTTATCATATTTTATCACTAGTGACCGGACTAAACTTAATTATTTTAATACAACAATCGTCTTTTTTAATAAAAAATATTATACTAACATTAAAACATGCCTTATTCACGCAACATAGAGATTGTTTTCCAATATTAGCAAACTTAGCATACGCTTGCGATTTTGTTTATTCAGTATAATACCAATGTGTTTAAATCGAATCGAAATCGGTTCAGCCGTTTCTGCTCGATACAAGCTACAAACATCACAATTTTCACGGTAATTACTAATACTAAGTTAAAAACGAATACTTGCAAATAAAGCAATATAATAACTTCTCAACGCACCAAATTTTACACCTTTTATAATTTCAGTAGCAGTCTTTTATTTCCCAAAGGGCTAGCGCATGATTTAAATAAAAAACAAGCACTTTATCTCTAACTAGCTTCCCCCCACGGCGTTGCCCGCGAGGCACTTACATAACAATGCCTATGTTCATCGTGAAAGTTCATTTTAAACACTGGTGACAGAATTTTTGAAATCAGACGAATATTTTCGAAGATTACTTCCTACATACAAACAAACTTTACGTCTTTTTAATATTAGTATATAGCATAGATTAAAAATAATACAAACATCGTACGATAAGGATAGGTAGGTATAGTCTATTTCGCGAAATAAATTGTTGGCAGACCAACATACAATTTTTATTACTATTGTCTATGATTGTGTAAAAGGTGTGGCAAATTTTTGGACACTTTAGGGTTGCTACCTTTTCTCTTGTAGTTAAAAAGTTTTGTTCCAAGGAACTATTGATTTATTAAAAAAAAATTGCACTTTTAGATTAAAAATAAAAGTACAGTTAGCCTAAAAACGTTGTTAACGTTGAAACCGGTAAGTTTTTGTTCAAGTTAAGGTGGTGCTGAGTGCACTTAGAACGCGTTTGTTGTACTTGGTTTAGTGTCTAGCTAGAGTCTAGCTAGAGTGTCGATGACAGTACATTACATTATAACACAGTATAGTCCATTATTATTATTACAGTGTAGTCTGTTATATAAGAATCTCAATTGATAGATCGTCTTAATTAAAATACAAAACGCGATTTAAGTGCTTAAACCCGTGCGCTAGGAACGCGTCTGCCGTACCTTCGTCAATATGACTCCACGTTGGTGATGACACTACAATACAGTATAACACAGTATAGTCCATTATATTACAGTGTAGTCTATTATATAAGAGTTTCAACTGATAGATCGTCTTAATAAAAATACAAAACGCGATAATAGTGCTTAAACCCGTGCACTAAGAATGCGTTTGCCGTACCTTCGTCAATATGCCTCCATAGTAGTTGTGACCCGAGTACCAGCATATTGGTTAGTGCCAGGCCTTTTTCCATTGATCAGCACATTCAAAGGATTGTTTATGCGAATAGTTCTAAAGTTGTACATCTGGAATGAGAGAAAGCACTAATTATAAATGCGAAAATTTGGATGTTTGGATAGATGGATGTTTGTTCCTCTATAGCTCGACAACCACTGAACAGATTTGGCTGAAATTAAAAATGTAGATAGATAATGACTGGGAATAGGACATAGGCTACTTTTTATCCGGATACCACGCGAGCGAAGCCGAGGGCGGAAGCTAGTTGATGGTAGATTTCATCATCATCTCAGCCGTAGGACGTCCACTGTTGGACATAGGCCTCCCTTAAAGATTTCCATGTGTTGCGGTTGGATGCGGCCTGCATCCACCGCCGACCTGCAGTTTTTACAAGGTCATCTGTCCATCTTGTCGGTGGACGTCCAACACTACGCTTGCCGGTCCATGGCCCCACTCGAGAACTTTTCAGCCCAATCGGCTATCTGCAGCTGTACCATGACCTCTTAGTAAACAATCAGTTTAGGAGCTATCCAGTTTAGGTTCCTAATCTGGATCGCAAACTATTCGTACCATGACCTGTTTTAAATGTGACAGTTTTGACACAAAAGTGAACCAACTCAACGCGTATTAAACGGTCATGGTACGAATTGACTGAACGAAACTTCATCTATTAATTTAGTTTAGGTCATGTTTAAGTTCTGATATTTCGTCAGCGTCATAGCATACGTCAAGCAAAGCAGTTCAATTTAGGACCTAAACTGGATCGCATATTAAAGCTCATGGTAGGCAACCTGTTCTGCGTGCTATATGGCCTGGCCATTGCCACTTCAATGCGCTAATACGTTTGGCTATGTCGGTGACCTGAGTTCTTCTACGTATCTCCTCATTTCTGATTCAATCCCGTTGAGAAACACCGGAAAATGCACGGTTCCCGTGGGATAAAAAAATAGTAGCCCACGAGGGCGAAGCCGCGAGCGTCCGCTAGTAGGTAAATAAATGAATAATGCTGGACATTGCACACAGCATAAGGTGTAATCCTCCACATTTATTAGATTTTCACACAGCACATAAGGTAAGGTATAAACCCCTCTACATAAAAAAAATCTGTTATGTCTGAAATTAAAACACCGTTTAAACAATTGCTATCCTTTTTTGTTAAGCAAAGTGTCCCACTGGCAAGTAATTTCCGCAACTTTTTGCAGAAGTCAATTGACGACTAGTTTCCACTGACCGCAATTTTTCTCGTGGGACTTGCAGCAAGTTGATAAGTCACTAAAACTTGCAGAAATCCACTTGCGCGAGCGTTTACACGTTGAAAGTCGCTTGCGCAAGTTAACTTGTGCAAGATTTATTGCCAGTGGACACTTTGCTTTAGATAGTTTCAAATAGAGACAGGGCGAATCTTGAGCATTATCGATCGAGCGAGCGAAGCGAGCGAAGATCTTAGTGGTAAGTTGGGCGATTTTGCTTTGTATGTTTGTATGTTTCACGAATTGTTGTTCGAGCATAACTGTCGAACCGTTCATCCAATCTGCATGAAACTTGGTAGGTCAATAGGTTGTAGTAAGGAAATTTACGGTGGAGCATATGAGCTTAATCGATGAAGGGGTTGTGAAGATATTAGGTTCCCAAGGGGGTAATTTTTTTTTAAAGTCACACAAATATATTGAGTGGGGTGTCATATAAAAGGGCTTGTTTTGTACATTCCAAAATGGTTTTTATTTTTAGTCTAGGATGTATAGTTTTTGAAATACGACCAAAGAACAAAAACTACGAAACCAGAGCTGCAAGAGCTCCCGTTTCATAGAGTTTCGATGTCTTCGTAGCTCATTGACTGGTCGGTCTTAGAAAGAGAGTGGCATCGTTGCGGTTTGGTTTGCAATGATTTTAGTTGCTACTTGATTTATTTTCTTGAAAAAACAAAAAATCTTGGTAATGAATGAAAATAATTGTCCGGGAACCTGAAAATAAATTACGTACGTAGGTTACGTTAGGTAAGCTAAACTTGGTAGGTCAATAGGTTGTGCTATGAAAATTTAAGGTGGAGCATAATGAGCTTAATCAATAAAGGGGTTGTCAAGATATTGGGTTCCGAAGGGGGTAAAAAAAATTTAAACAAATATATTGAGTGGGGTGTCAAATGAAAGGTCTTTAGTAGTACATTCCAAAATAGTTATTATTTTTATGCTAGGACGTATAGGTACCTAGGTACTTTTTGAAATATAACGAGAATTCATATATTAAATGAATGAAAAATTAGACACGACATTATGTATGGCATGCATGCCAGTATTTTTTACCATGACGAGCTAGCGCAATAGGCATACTGGGCAGTAATAGCACTTGAAAGTATAGGGGTAGTCAGAAGAAAGTCCAAATGTAAGCCATCTACAGTGCGCGAGATCTCAGTTCGGGACGAACTACTAGTTTAACCGGTGCTCAATTTTATAAGTAAGGCCCAATGTTATTACCTTTTCATGCTTCTTAGACTTAGAATCTTTGGTGTTTCCATTGATGTAATCACCGGTTTCAACCATTTCCTGAAATGGTAAACAAATGTTTTAGACCATGCAAAGTTTCGTGTCGATAGCTTTTCTTCTCGAGCTTTCAAAGAGGAAAACATAAGAAACCAGTTAGCTCAACAGCGTCGATGGGCTTGCAACCTGTCACGTATGGAATGTTAACTTTTGCAAAATGTTGGCATGACTACCCCTTTAGACATGTTTAAAGGGTCTAAAAATGCCTAAAGACCTGTAAATTATGTCTACCGCACCTTGGAAATACAGTTGCGATCATATTTTATAATTTTGATTAATTTTCAATTAAATATTATTTTTTACCTTCAAAAAAGGAGGATGTTCTCATTTAATTTTTTTTGTGCTTTTTTTATGTATATTCACCGATTACTTGAAGACGCCAGCCCCCCAATTCTTCTAGATGACCACGTCAATCATTCCGCTGCGTTTTGGTTCGATCTCATAAATGTCAGCCATTTGCTGAATAGTAGAATAGCTTTTCAAAATTTGTTCTGCCAAAGTCCAAACCATAGCTAAAACCTCACCACAACTGAGTCGTTTGTTATTAGTAGTCATGGAAACAGTCGAAAATCTAAGGTTTAGTTGAGGTTTTGCTTGAGGTTGATAAAAAGTTCGGTACGAGAATTGACACCCTGGACCGATTAGGATTTTTTTTTTAAAAGAGCACTTACTCATACTTTCCGATTGGTGCCGTAAAAAATTTGGTAAGGATCTGTCAGGGATCTTCGGAGTTATGAACAGAAATGCACCTCGAGGGTGCAGAAAATTGCTCAGCAACATTGAAGTCGGTTTTTTTTAATTTATAATTTAGCTACTAGAAAAAAAAACGTAACGTTTCGTAACGCTCTCGTCACGCATTCAACGGCTTACTCCCCAAGTCAAGCGTGCGTAAAGAAGTTTTACTTAAAAAAAAACGCGTGTAGAGCAAGTGGCCAACTCTGCAGGCTGATTGTCTAACTCAGTGATTCCCAAAGTGGTCCAGGTGGACCCCCAGGGGTCCACGGGAGACTCGAAAGGGGTCCACGTTGGCGAGAAATTTTAGGAATATGGTAGAAATGTAGCAGCAGGGGGTCCACCGAAACCAGTAAAATTTTGAAAGGGGTCCATGAGAAAAAAAGTTTGGGAACCACTGGTCTAACTTGTCTGAAATCTCAAATTGGTCTCAAACTGTCAAAACTATCGCGCAGGTATCTTTTGTCGCGCTCGGCCTCGTTGAGATGAGAGTGACAGAACTACTTGCGTGGTCACTAACTGAATATTTGACAGATTGAGACCGATTTTGGTCACTATGAAAGATAGACAATCTGGTGTCGGAGTTTTTCGGCACTTTTTCTTCGTAATCTTACCGGGAAGTTTTTCTTCTGCACATGCGTAGATACATTAGGTTCTGGTATACAAACACAATCGCCTATGATCACGCCGCGTCCGTCCGCCCAGTTGTAAACGTTCACAGCGATGCAAGACATGCTTTCATCGATAATCGCGAATGTGCTGCAAAAAGACGACGAAAAAATAAGAACTTGTAAGGAATAGATGAGGAGAACGTGGATTCCCTACATATTAAGTTGATGCAGGAGGAGATACCTAATTGGAACTTCCATTTCCGGATAATGATTTAATTCCACATTATAAAATAATACATGGACCTAATGAGCCGGGAGGATCGACTGACGACGCGCCAAGCAAATCTAACGCGTCAGCTCGATTTACTACTTGTAGCTAGCCGCTACAAACTGCATGGTCTTTTAGAGAGTTCAGAATTAAATTACCAAGATTTTCTGTCAGTAATTTTAAGGCTGACTCACGCTAGACCGTGTCGGGTCCGAGCCGAGCGTCGGCCGTAGCACGGTCAACTAATCCGTACCCATATTATAAATGTGAAAGTGTGTTTATTTGTCCTGCTTTCACGTCAGAACAGAGCGACGGATTGATGTGATTTTTTTGGAGATAGTTGGAGGGCTGGAGAGTAACATAGTCTTTTATCCGGGTACCACGCGAGCGAAGCTGCGGGCAGCAGCTATAGTAATTACATAAGTATAAGAAAATTAAATATGTATATTCAACTTACAACGGCACCGTGTTTTCGCTGAGATAGCTGCCGACAACTCTACCCATTACCACCTTCTCTTCATTGACTCCATCCTTCAGATCCGATATGTTCATCTTCTGTAGCGTCACCTTCCGTTTGTTGAGCGTGCATTGCGCGCCGGGCGCGTAGTCACCGAAAAGTTTCGTGTCCATTGACTGTGAATGATTTAAAACGGTTTGGAATAGTCATGTCGGTTGGCTATTGAAGCATCGCAGAATTACTAATTTCAAAAATTTAAAAATATTGCACTAATAATTTAGCTGAAGATTAGTTTGTGTTTTTGTTTGTTTGAACGTGCTTACCTCTGGAAATAGCAGTCGGATTAGAAACATAATTTCTGCATTTGATAGCTGAACTCTTGAGGAAGGATAGACTACTTTTCATCATCATCATCTGCACCATATACCATCACTGCGGGGGCAACGCTGCTAGACTTAACAATGCTAAATTGATTTCTGATATTGAAATATCAGTCTTGTTAACAAAGATAGAGGAATCTTTGTCGCGACGCTTTATATTGGCATGACTCTATTTAAGGTATTGAAGCAAAATGATTTAGCATGATGTAAGTTCATAATATAAGCTAGCCAACTATAAATAAATAAATATTGCTGGACATTTCACACAGCGCCATCTAGCCCCAAACTAAGCAAAGCTTGTACTATGGGAACCAGATAACTGATAGAATACTTATTTACTTTTTTTTGTAAATACATACATATAATACTTTATAACACCCAGACACAGAACAAACATCTATGTTCATCATCACACAAATGTTTGTCCTGGGTGGGAATCGAACCCACGACCTATAGTGCAGAAGGCAGAGATACTACCAACTGACTGAGCTAAGAGGCCAGTCTGAACTCCAATGAGTTTTGAACGCCTGACCATCTCAGACGTAACATAACACCAACTATTCAATTTAATCCCTTCTAAACGAGATTCCTTAATGCAATATCTTACTTGGACCATCTGCTGTAGCCGTTTATTCTTGATACGTCCTTTAGTATTGACTATATCGTCCACATGTCTGAGATAGTGAGCGACTCGTTGCATCTGTTTCACGGGAGGTTGCCATGACGGCTCAAGTTTGTGCGCAAACTCGAAACAATCCATCGCCTCTTCGAAACTTTCCCCGTAGTTGTGTGCCTGGAAGCGTAGATTACTAAAGTTGAAACAGACTTAAAATCGAGATTATTCATCGTCCATTAATTACGTGAGGCTTTTAGAGGGGGCTTTCAAGCCGAATCTCATCCAATCTCACGTGAGGGAGAGGGCGTCTCGGCAAATATCACGTAATTTTTTCCGCCGGCCGTGTGATGTTATTTGAAATCACATGGACGTGTTGGTTCCAGTAATCTCTCTTGAGACCACACAGGAGTCCCCGTAGACTAAAATAGATTGACCATACATTTACGAATATTAGTACGTAGGTACGTTACCTACCTATTTAAAAAATTTATTGTTCAATTTTCAATCTCACGTGAGATTAGAGGGTGGGGGAGGGGGTCGTGCCAAATCTCACCGAGAAGGTTCCCCAAAATCGTCTCACGTAATTAATGGACGCTCTCTATGGGGAGATGATATATGTAGGTAGGTACCCAATATTTAATATCACTTCTTTCTAGCCTCAAAGGGTTTGCTGGAAGAGAACTATTCGCAGGGTTAAGCTCGCTTTTGTACATGTCCTTACTTTATGTCAACCTTTTACTTCCTAGGCAGTTTGGAAATTAGACTTTCTGATCAGGAAGCTTTGCTTTATGCACTTATTTGTACAATAAAAAATTAAGATGACCCAGTAGGACAATATAGGTTAGAAAATAATACTTACAACTCCCTTATTATAAGGCAGATCGCAGGTACCCCTTGCCTTAGCGTCCGTCCATGCTTGCTTATACGCACCCATGGCCAACTTCAACGTCGCCGGTAGCTGTTTCACGCTAAAGTACTGACGCATTTCCCAGTATGCTCCATGATGTGCCATCTTTAGGGTCTAAGACCGCTTCTATATACTTAAAGGATCATTTCAAGGCTTAGAGAAAAATGGATGAGACCTTTGCCTAACGGGACAATAAAGATTACAAAATTATACTTACAACTCCTTTATTATAAGGCAGATCGCAGGTACCTCTTGCCTTGGCGTCAGTCCATGCCTGCTTATACGCGCCCATGGCCAACTTCAACGTCGCCGGTAGCTGTTTCACGCTAAAGTACTGACACATGTACGCATTTCCCAGAATGCTCCAAGAAGTGCCATCTGTAGGGTCTAAAGAGACTGCTTCTTTGGCGTACTCAACGCTTCGTACAATGTGGGATGAGTCTTCGGGGTGGTCTGCCGCTTGAAGTCGGAGTAGGATAGATAGATTGCGCAGTGTCACGCGATCTCTTTTCTAAATGATAAAAATGTAATTTTAATTTTTATAGTGTTAAACCACACTTAGGTATTATTTCATTAGAAATGAAGTCTTTTAAAAATTTTCAATCCCAACCCAGACGAATATGGATTCCGTGGCCGAGTTGGTAAAGGCACTCCGCTTGTATCATTGTGGGTTCGAATCCCGTCGGAATGAAAATTTTTAATAAGACTTTTCATTTTTAACAAAAAATGCAAGTAATTTTGAGTAAGTTCGTATGAGCCAACTCTGTGAGTTTTTAGGCCGCCTAAAGGCCTCCGTCATAGCTTAACGACTTAAAAGCTGGGACCGACAATTTAACGGAAGCGCTCAGCTCGTAATACCATTTGCGGTCAACCATTCAAATTGTGACCACTCACAACGCGATCCTCCGGATGAATTGAAACATTGTCGATCGTCTACTCAACCGAAGTAAAACATCCGTTCGCCTCGCCCGATCACACTTTTACGCTCTCGTCACGCATTCACCAACATACTCCCCAAGTCAAGCGTGCGTACAGAAGTTTTACTTAAATAAGAAATATCATAATTACACAACACTTACACGTTTCAACGACCCTTCAAGGCACGCCTGAGCCTCTTTGATATTCATATTCTTAAAGTAGCTCTCACCCAGCTCATTCCACGCTTCAATCAGATCAGGGTTCAGTTTCACAGCCTTGCTGAAGCACTCCAAAGCTCGAGGGTCATATTCTAGGACTACATTGAAGCAACGGCCTTTTATGTAAAGGTATTTAGCTCGTAGGCTTATTGGGACATCTGATTCTGGAGATTTAAAAAAAAAAAAACCGGTCAAGTGCGAGTCGAACTCGTACGCCGAGGGTTCCATACCTAGCCATGGTGCCAATTAAGCTAGTCCGCTTAATTGTATGAGCGCCCATACAACTCGGAGGACAATTTTAATTGGCGTCAACTATGTATGTATGGGAACACCCTTTAATTTTCAACTTTTTTAACTTTTTGGAATTTTTCCTTTATTTGTGCTATAAGACCTTGCTTTTTGCCAAATTTCGTTATTCTAGGTCAACGGGAACTACCATTTAGGTTTTCGACCCAAAACCTCTAGGGTACTTCCGGTTGACCTAGAATTGTCAAATTTGGTTACAAGAAAGGTCTTATAGCACAAGTAAAGGAAAAATTCCGAAAAATGAAAAAAATTGATAATTAAGGTAAGTTTTGGTACTTACAAGTTTTCACGAAAACCTAAATTTGCCTATATCTTTTTATAGTGTTGACTCAGGACCTTGATTTTTATAGTCACAATAGGGACTATAGACCTCAGTATATGGTATAAATTTCAACTTGCTAGCTCCACCCGTTCCTGAGATAATCGATGGTGACACACGGACAGACAGACGGACAGACAGACAGACAGACAGACAGACAGACAGACAGACGGACAAGAAAGTGATCTTATAAGGGTTCCTTTTTTTACCTTTTAAGGTACGGAACCCTAAAAACGAGATTATGATTGTAGAGCAAGACAGAACTACATACAATCAGATGTTCATGATCCTTTTAATTTAATGTAATGGTTTTCAGAGTAATTTTCTATACTTAAGGCAGATTCCATAGGGCAAAATATCCTATTTTACGATATATTTAAGTTAACTTTTTTTTAGTCATATTTACATATGAGCAAATGGTCTGTAGGTATAATATTGGGCAGAGCACACTCCTGCTTTCTAGACATTTGGCACTCTCCATTTTCAGTCATTGAGCTTTATGACATCTTTTCTCTTCAGCCTCCTTCTGTATGAGAGTGTTGTGAGCTGCTGTGCAAGTTGATTGGGATGGTGTGCCTTGTATTTAAGTTAAATAAATATTTTTTTTAAAAGAATGTTACCATCAAGAAGATCAAATGTTTCAGACATTGCTGCCACTTTTTCCTTAACTAGTGTGTGTTTTGCCGAAGCCATCTCAAGCGGGTGATTTTCAAAGAACAAATCTCTGAACTTGTAAAGTTGCTCCACTTCATTCTGTAAAGAATGTGACATTGAAATAAAAGGAAATGATGATGATGGGATGAGAATTTTTTTTAAGTCGGTTTCTAAGTGGTGTCAGTGTAGGTATACCTACTAAGATTATTGGTACCTACCAGTAGTAGGTACAGGGTGGTATAGGTATCAGATTCAGATAATATTCTTAGACGGAAATATTATTTTACCTATTTCCTGTAAGCTAAAACAAAATTTTTGACGCTTTGATGAGAAAAACCATGATTTTTTAGACGAAAATGAACCATTTGCGTGACTAAAACCGAATGGTTCAGAATGCAATTAATTGAGTGTGTCCATGATGGTTATTCTATGAAGCTCGTATTTATTCTTAATAATCTAACTGTGGAGACTCACCTCGAGATGTTGAATAACTTTCTCAAAATCCTTTACAGGAGCTATTGCCTCTTCCTCGGTCATTGTTATTTTATGGTTTTTTCACTCTTGCTGAGGAAAATCTATGTCAACCCGAGTAGGTGTACCTATTTGGTAGGGGATTTTTCTTGCACTTCTGCGATTGACACCTTTTATTTTAGAGTCGAGTCCGTAAACTCCGTAAATTTCTTAAATTCCTAGGACCTTCAAATTTTTAGAAAACAAAACAAACATATTTTCCGAATTTCAGTCGCTTCGTTCGTTCGATTGAATGAATGAATTTAGAAATCGAAGTGAACGAATGAAAAGGTAGGGATGCGATGTTCGATCTCGAGCCGATCCGAAACATGCGTAGATATCGATTAAATGGCGATTTCGAACGATAGGTTCGAAACCTATCTAAAATTCATAATGTGCAACTGCTCGAGTGCTATCGACCCATTTTTCGGCCGCACTCTTTGGCTCCACGGGCCGGCCACTAAAATCACGATTTCTATGGTGTTAGGGCTTCCCCATACGTGGAAAGTGTCTTTATTTGTTGCTAACATTATTCTCCCACTACTGGTAACACTAAAAGTCATAGATAATAGATAATATTTCTACAATGTGTCAAAATACCGGAAGAGAAATCTACGAAAAAAACTTAATTTTTGAAAGAAGGTTCAAATAAGATTTTCAGCGATGACCTATACATGTTTTGCATTAATTAAATCTGACAGGTATTTAGGATAATTACTGAACCATTAAAACCCCGTTTTATAGTAAAAAATTTGAATTTGATCAACATTTTGAATGTTGCGGGTGAATTTTCTTTTTGAAGGTTGGCTATTGTGATTGATGTATAGGACTGAAGTGAATGAGGTTTGTTTTGTTCGTTTTGTTGGCTAACTACATATTTCTACCAATCAGAAAGACTTCAGACAAGGCTATAGGATGAAAAATGAAGTAGTATTGAATTTTTATTTGCCGTGAGCGCCCTCCCGCTCATCGCGCGCGGAACAAAATGGCGTAATTTGGCCTTTTGCAAACGCGAATAGATAATTACTTTTAATGTCGATGTGTATATGTTTTGTGTTAAATAATAAAGGTGTGTAGTGTACTAAGTGTGTGCACCATGTTGACGCAGATATTTGCTACCAATTTTGAACAATTGTGAGTTTTTATTTTGCAAGGTGCCAAACATGTTTACGGAATGGAATAAACAATTTATTTGGTGGTGACAATGTAATCCCCTTGAGCAGGTAAGTAAGTAGTTAATAAGCTTGTTAAATTCCGATTCCAATGATACCACAAACAGGTTTAGTCCAGGAATAAAATCACTGGCAAAAAAAGTTAAACCGCTGGCAACAGTTATTGCGCGGGCGTTGGTTAGGCTAGGCAGGCAATCGGTCCGGGGGGCGGAGCACCTCAACGGTTATGATAATCATTGTGATTGTGGAATAGGGTATTACACTGTTTTTCAAAAACTGTTAAAAAAAAATGAATCCTAGAGTGATAATGATAATAAACCACTGAAATTTTCAAAATAAAAATGTTTAATGCATTTTTATGAATAGAAATCATCATTTCCCGTTCACTTTTTACAAAACCTATCAATTAGATATGTTTTTTAAAAATTTTTTACTTGGTGTAAAATACCGTACAAAATTGATATTAGGTAATAACTAATGGTCTAACTAGCGAAATCTATAATTGTACACCATATATTTAAATAACCGTTGAGGTGCCCCGCCCCCCGGACCGATTGCCTGCCTAGTCTAACCAACGCCCGCGAAACAACTGTTGATAGCGGTTTAACTTTTTTTGCCAGTGATTTTATTCCTGGACTAAACCTGTTTGTGGTATCATTGGAATCGGAATTTAACAAGCTTATTAACTACTTACTTACCTGCTCAAGGGGATTACATTGTCACCACCAAATAAATTGTTTATTCCATTCCGTAAACATGTTTGGCACCTTGCAAAATAAAAACTCACAATTGTTCAAAATTGATAGCAAATATCTGCGTCAACATGGTGCACACACTTAGTACACTACACACCTTTATTATTTAACACAAAACATATACACATCGACATTAAAGTAATTATCTAATTCGCGTTTGCAAAAGGCCAAAACACGCCATTTTGTTCCGCGCGCCAGGAGCGGGAGTGCGCTCACGGCAAATAAAAATTCAATACTGGTTCATTTCTCATCCTATAGTCTGGTTTGAAGTCTTTCTGATTGGTATAAATATGTAGTTAGCAAACAATACGAACAAAACAAACCTCCTTCACATCACTACTACACACCAATCACAATAGCCGACCTTCAAACAAAATTCACCCGCAATATTCAAAATGTTGATCAAATTCAAATTTTTTACTATAAAACGGGGTTTTAATGGTTCAGTAATTATCCTAAATACCTTTCAGATTTAATTAATGCCAAACATGTATAGGTCATCGCTGAAAATCTTATTTGAACCTTCTTTCAAAAATAAAGTTTGAAAACGTATTTTCTCTTCCGGTATTTTGACACATTGTAGAAATATTATAAATTATCTATGACTTTTAGCATGAACAACAGTGGGAGAATAATGTTACCAACAAATAAAGACACTCCCGACGAATGGGGAAGCCCTAACACCATAGAAATCGTGATTTCAGTGGCCGCGCGACCCCTCAGGTGCCCTGGGCCATTGTAGTGGCCTAAGGCGATCGGGCGGATAATGTTCTCGACTTGATTTGAAACTGGATCGATCCAAAATATCATTTCGAATCCATTGATCGATTCCTAAATCGAAACAATGCATTACGATCCATAAAGCGATCTGAAATATCGAAATGTTCGATAATACACAGATTGTATCGATACAATCCGTGTATTATCTCTGTAACATCCCTACAGTCTGCTGTTCAGTCACAGAGAACAGATAATAAAAAAAAGGAAGTGAGTGAGTATTGTTTGTAAATGTTTGTATTAAGCGTGTTCTACACGGTTTGAAACCACAGCTTCTACCAAGGTGACCTTGGCAGAACGTTTCTGGCTACACGGTTTGAAACAAACCCCAAACTTCATTGTGTTTGTAATGCTCGTGCTGAACAGACGTGTGTTGAACGCTTGTTGTGGACTATTCCAAAGACGCCATGGCTTCTTATTTATCAAAATTTCACAAGTTTAGAGTTTGTATTGCACATAAGTGTGCATTTGATTGAAGAAAAAAACAAACAAAAAAGGAAAAGAATATGGATGAAGCGGTGGTTGAAGAAACGACTCAACTTATGTCATACATAAAAATAAATCTACTGGACTTCGACGACATTCATAATTTCTTGAGATTGAGAATGGATAAAGAATGTTTCTATGAATATTATAATCTATACCTACTTCTTTATCTTTACTAACCACCAGTCGAATTTGATTTGTTTTTTCTGCATTTGATAGCTAAACTCTTGAGGAAGGTTATAGGCTACTTTTCATCATCATCATCATCACAATATTCCATCACTACGGGGACAACACCGCGAGGGCGCTGCTAGTTACATACGCAATACGTCCGCACTCGGTGCGTGCAGCGGCGTGACTGTGGTACGCGTGGTTTGAAACACGCGGCTAGACGGTTTAAAACAAGTTTGAAACCAACTCTTCTGCCAGTGGTTTGCCGAGCACGCCCGTCTACCAAGGGCGTTTAAAGGTCATGCGAAATTTGGCATGATACCACTGTCTACACGGTTTGAAACATCAAGGTCACCTTGGTAGAAGCTGTGGTTTCAAGCCGTGTAGAACACGCTTTATAGTTTATTATGTGTATATTTACAAAAAAAAAAGGTATATAAGTAGTATATCAGTCATGTGTTTCCCATAACACAAGCTCTGCTTAGCTTGGGGCTACATGATGCTGTGCTGTGTGAAACGTCCAGCAATATTTTTTTATTTATTTATTTATTGTGATTGTTGATTTTTTTAAGTATGTTAATGTCAATGCCACTTACAATTAATGTCAATGTCAATGACAGCATGACAGCTTTCACAGCAGGCGCTGGCGGGCAGGCGAGGGAGCGGTGAGGGAGGTGGAAAAGATTCTGCGTTCGGAAGTGTTAGCGAGTAAACTGAACGGAGGATTTTTTGTGAAATATTCATTCTTTCTGGCCTTTTTCTAAATTTTAATCACCATTTTGATAATCCTAAGTGTTGTGTTGTCCTAGGTGGTGTAGGTAAGGTTGTATTAGTTGATTTTTTGTGTTCGCGTGTCTGCATCCGTGTTTGAGGTTAGATACCTCAAGCATGGATGTCGAAGAGCCGGTTCCGCCGGACCCGGCTCCTCCAGACCCTCCTGATTCGGAAAATGTTCTGACATCGGGATCAAAACGCCGAATGGAGTCTGAGGCTACTCCCACAGCTCCAAATAAAAAAACCAACAAAACGAATCAAGAGGTAAACTCAATTCAAACGATGTACACACACCCATCCATTGTCGTAGGATCGATTCAGTCGTATACAACTCTAGATAAGGGTCCTTATGTGGTCCACGTTTCCCGAACAGAGGCAGATCCTTCTGCAGGCACTACCTTAAGACCAATAAAGTTTGGTCAGTTCTTATCAAACCATAAATTCGCCAACATAGTTGCAGACGGAGTGAAGAGGGTAGGACGAAACAAGATTTCGGTAGAATTTACCACTGCTGATGACGCAAATAAATTTATTGGTTCCCCTATATTGACATTATGTAAATATACCGCCACAATACCAACATTTAATGTAACCCGTATGGGATTAATAAGACAGGTTCCAACAGACATGTCAATGGACGAACTAGCTGAAGCGCTGGTTGTGCCTGTAGGATGCGGCATTGTCTTGAAAGCACGCAGACTTAACAGAAAAAGCGTAGAGGAAGGTAATGTGGCTTGGGTTCCCACCCAGTCTGTAGTCATCACTTTCCAAGGACAATCTCTTCCACCAAAAGTATTCCTATACTACACCTCTCTTCCAGTAGAGCTTTACCATTACCCCACCATACAGTGTCACACATGTTGTAGGTACGGTCATACAAAAGCCCAATGTAGGTCAAAACCTAGATGCTTCCGGTGTGGCAAAGAACACACTGGGGACGGATGTGATGTCCCTGAGGCCAAAGCCTCTTGTGTACATTGCACAGGTCGACATTTTGCCACTAGTAAAGCCTGCCCAGAACTGGAAAGACAAAGGTCGATCAAATCGGTGATGGCACAATCCAGTATATCCTACGAAGAAGCTGCCACTCAGTTCCCTCAAGTTTCTCGGTCATATTCCGAAGTTGCTAAGGAACTATTTACACGTCCTATTCCTTCTCAATTCCCCCAGAACCGGTCTTCAGCTGGACTTCCCCAACAACAACCTACCCGATCTTATAACAAAACGGTATTTACCACTCCCCGACCCAGAGCACCATTAGGCAAGTCTTATGATAAGACAGCCCACCGACAGATTATATCCGATCCAGCATCTTCAATGCCCAATGGTTGTGCTCTAGGTAACCCCCTGGAAACAACCCCTCAAAATGAAAACATGTTAGAAACTCTTCTCTCCCTAATTATTAATATTGTCCTAATGAATCCTCATCCCCTACCGTCCAACGTTGCCTCAAAACTCACTCAATTAGTTTCCTTAACTGGCTACAATGGATCCAGTGGTCCTGCTCCAGTGGAACAGCCAGAGCGTCCGCGCAAAAAAACATGACCTTTCTCACTTAATTTCAAAATTTCGCCCGTCAGTCATTGCCGTCTCGGAGACATGGTTGAGGCCTGGAACCCGATTTAGGATCCCAGGCTTCACCTGCCTTCGGGACGACAGGGCTGACGGGTATGCAGGATGCGCCTTATTCATAGGGCGCACACTTCCCTTCTCCCAACTTTCCCTCCCCTCCCTTCCCTCTGATATCAATGTAATTGGTATCAGATCCATGAATATTTCCTTTATTTCCATCTACATTTCCCATCCTAATTCATCTTTGATAGCTGATTTATATCTCCTTTTCTCCTCTATCCCTCCCCCTATAGTCGTCATGGGCGATTTTAATGGCCACAACACTGTGTGGGGTCATAGCTTTTCTGACATGTTTGGTCTTTCCCTGCTAGATGCATTTGACGAATTTAACCTATGTCTACTAAATGATGGTTCGCCCACTCGTAGGGTCAGGCCATCTCAAAATCCAAATAGTGCTGTTGACCTCTCCCTTTGTTCTCCCTCCCTCTCTCCTCTCATGTCCTGGGAAATTCTTCCCTTGTCATATGGTAGCGACCACTTTCCTATTCTTATGTCCTTACATTCTCCAAATAATTGTTCTCCTTTTTGTAATCCCTGTCCCTCTCTCAAGTATAGGCTGTCTGGCGCTGACTGGTCGGCCTATGCCTCTACCCTAGATAGTAAATTAGATTCCTTCCCACCTATAAATGACCCTCTATCCTCTTATCAAACCTTTATGAACACTATCACTCTATGCGCGGACCTTCACGTCCCCCTTAAAAGACCAACCAGACAGTACAAAATCTCGACTCCTTGGTGGGACTCCGAGTGTACCACTGCTGTTTCAGAACGGAAAGAAGCTGAACGGAACTATAACTCTGCTATGACGTTGGAGAATTATATAAGCTTTCAAAGGTCTGCCGCTAAATTCAGACGTCTAGTTTCCAAAAAGAAAAAACTTGGTTGGAATAACTTTTGCGAAAAATTATCACCTTCCACTCCATCTTCTCTTGTCTGGAAACAGATAAGGCGTTTTAGAGGGTCGTGTAATATAGAAAATGTGACTGCTAACGATCCTTCATCGTGGCTGGAAGCATTTTCGGACAAACTTGCCCCTCCCTCAGCCCCGTGTTTAAAATCCCTCCCGTCTCCCCCATCCATTCTTCCTTCTCAAAACCCATTTGATCGACCTTTTTCTTTTGACGAACTGAAACTCGCACTCGACGGACTGACTGACTCATCTCCCGGTATTGATGGAATCCCTTATTCTTTCATAACTAAATCATCTGACACAGCCAAAAAAATTTATTTAAATATAGCAAACTCTCTCTTTGACTATGGTATAATACCAGAACAGTGGAAAACCCAAGTAATCATCCCGGTCTTAAAGCCTGGCAAAGATCCCTCAGATCCATGCAGTCGAAGACCGATAGCTTTATCGTCCGTCATGGCTAAAATTATGGAACATCTCATAAAACTTCGGCTAGAATGGTATGTTGAAAATAAATCTGTTCTCGCAAAGTCACAGTTTGGGTTTAGAAAGGGCATGGGTACGATGGATAATCTAAGTCTCATAACATCTGACATCCAAATTGCATATAAAGAGAAAAAATACCTAGTAGGAGTTTTTCTCGATATTGCGTCGGCCTATGATAACGTCCTGCTTCCGGTTCTCAGGAATAAGCTTATTCAGCTGAGAATTCCTGAGAAGCTGGTTCGTTTCATATGTAACCTTCTGATGGAGAGATCTGTTGTAATAAAATCTTATCAAGGTCTTCTCACTCCTAAGACTGTCTGGAAAGGTCTCCCCCAGGGATCCGTCCTGAGCCCATTACTTTATAGCCTGTATACCTATGACCTTGAACAATCAGTAAATTCATTTTGTGACGTCCTTCAATATGCTGATGATCTTGCCCTTTACATATCTTCGGTGTCCATGGAAGAAGCAGGCAACCGCCTAAACTCCGCCTTAGCTTACCTTGAACACTGGTTACTAGACCATGGCTTATCTTTATCGGCTCTGAAAAGTTCTGTGGTCGTATTTACCAAAAAAAGAATCATTCCACCCATCGAATTAAATATTAACCACGAAATAATTCCTCAATCTAACAAAGTAAAGTTTTTGGGCGTCATCCTAGATTCTAAAATGACGGGCATTCCTCACTTTGATGGAATTATTCAAAAATGTGAAAAGAACATTAATATCCTACGTTCACTGGCGGGCGTTTGGTGGGGATCACATCCCTACAGCCAAAAATTATTATATAATGCCATAATTAGAAGCCACCTTGATTATGGATCCTTCCTCCTAAACATCTGTAATAAAAGTGCTTTAAATAAACTTGACAAAATTCAAGCAAAGTGTCTTCGCATAGTACTTGGGGCAATGAAATCCTCACCTATCAATGCCATGCAAGTTGAAAGTAACGATCCCCCCTTAAGCCTGCGTAGACAGTTTCTGTCAAATAGGTTCTTTTTCAAAATAGTACAAAATTCTAATCACCCTCTGCTTCCAAAACTTCAACGACTGCGCGACCTATTTGAGTCCATTAATCCTGAAAAATTCCCTGACCTTCTTCATAGCTACATAAAATGGTCACAACTCCCAAATCCTATCATCCAATTCCCAACCCACCCACTTTATTTAACTAATTATGAAGCTTTAGTATATCAACCTAATATTCTTCTTTACTTTGGAATAGATAAAGACTCCGCTGACGCTCGTGGCCTCTTCCTAGAGCAAATCCACTCGAGGTATATAGGTTGGTATAATATTTTCACTGATGCATCCAAATTATCATCTGACAGTCCTGTTGGCGCAGCCGTATGGATCCCCTTCACCTCCATCTGCCTTAATTTTAAATGCTCTTCTATATCATCCGTCTTTACTGGTGAAGCGATTGCTCTACTGGAAGCAGTTCTTTTTGTAAAATCCCACCGCTTAAACAAAACTATCATCTTTACTGATTCCAAAAGTTGTCTCCAGGCTATTCTTTCTAACCCGTTCCGCTCTACATCTCGCTTCCCATGCATCCTCAAAATAAAAGAAGTACTTTATGAATGCCACTCCCTAGGAATCGATGTTGTACTTGCCTGGATCCCAGGTCATTCTGGAATCCCTGGCAATGAGTCTGCAGATTCTTTTGCTAAATCAGCCGCTGAGACAGGCTCCTTAGAACATTCTAACCCGTACGCTCATGACTTATGCCTTTTACCCAAATCACAACTTAAAGAATCATGGAAAATTGCCTGGAACTCCTCTAAAACCATAAAAGGAAAACATTACGCTGATATTCAACCAGAAATTCCTCCTTCTCCATGGTTTTTTAAATTTCGAAAGGCAAAAAAAACGACAACCTCAACGATTTGCCGCCTTAGATTGGGTCATTCTTGTACACCGGTATTTTTAGCCAAAATTAGGATAAGGAATCATTCATTGTGTGAATGCGGTCTAGATGAAGGAAACGTGGACCACATATTTTTCTCTTGCCCAAAACTGCGACGCTCCCTCTATGATTCCCTCCCTCCTGAAATCCCTCGTCCTACTTCCCTGAAATGTGTCCTAACCCATACCTTCTCCCCTAGAATTAATTATATGTTATGTAAATTTATAGATACTAATAAAATTAAACTGTAAATAGTACTTATAATTTAGCATTCATTACTAATTCGTAGTTTGTTTGTCTAACTAACCCAATAACTGTGCCGTCTTAAATGTTGTGTTGTCTCTTTTGTTTTAGGAAATCATCCTGGTTCAAAAATATTTAATAGACTTTCTACGTTATTCCACCGGCCATATTATTAATTTTTTACCCTCCAACAAAGTTTATGACACTACCATGAAACGGACACTGGCAGAATTGTGACAACCCCCTAGTCACAGTAGCCACAACGAAGAAGTGAAGTGAAGTGAGGGAGGTGGAAAGAAAAGATTGTTTTTTGTTTGTTTACTTTTTCTTTTTGGGACTTTTTCGGTGGTTTATTGTTCTAGGAAGTTATAAGAAACATAGAATGCTGTGTATTCTGTAATTAATCGTTACCTATCTATTGTGTAAACAAAATTGTGAGTGATGTAAAAAAAACTTTAGTAGGTACCTACCTACCTAGCTGGTTGCTGTTGTTGATGTTGGGGAAATTACCTACTCACTTACTAAACTACAAGTTTTATTAGCCTTCTTCAAACAGTCGTCTAGTCTAAAGTAAATCCAAGAAGCATAAATATTTTTACTTGTGCATCCTGTTTCATTCAAGTACCTAGGTAAGTAAATTATTATTGTAACCTACCAAGTAAGTACCTGTCGATAGACACTCAGATTGCTTGCAGAATGATTGATGATGAGGAGAACGTAAATTCCCTACATATTAAGTTGATGCAAGAGGAGAGTAGAAATTAGAACTTCCATATCCGGATACTGATTTAATTCCACATTATAAAGTAATACATGTATGGACCTAATGAGCGGGGAGGATCGACTGACGACGCGCCAAGCAAATCTAACGCGTCAGCTCGATTTGCTACTTGTAGCTAGCCGCTACAATACTCCCCCTCTTACAAAAAAAATTTTGAAAAAATTTTAACAAAAAAATATAAATGCTACCAACCAATGAACGTTATCACATTATTTTACTAGAGTCTCTATAAACAAAACCGAAGCACAAATTTGCTGCGTTCGCTACTTTGCACTGTGTCTTTGTTCGAGTGTCACGTTACAGTTCGCGATTATGCGACACATTCCACGAACTTAAACTGACTCTAAAAATAGATTGTAATTACTAACACTGAATTTAAAAACTGAATTTACTTTTAACAAAAAACTTTATACACGCACGTCTGATGATAACGCCTCGTCCGCGGACGAGGCGCATAATGTCGCATAATCGCGAACTGTAACGTGACACTCGAACAAAGACACAGTGCAAAGTAGCGAACGCAGCAAATTTGTGCTTCGGTTTTGTTTATAGAGACTCTAGTAAAATAATGTGATAACGTTCATTGGTTGGTAGCATTTATATTTTTTTGTTAAAATTTTTTCAAAATTTTTTTTGTAAGAGGGGGAGTATTGTAGCGGCTAGCTACAAGTAGCAAATCGAGCTGACGCGTTAGATTTCCGGTCCTATACCACAGCTCCTTTTCAATAATAGCCGTCATTTCCCATATCTTCGGTCTCTACTATAGCGCAGGTACTCGCATGCCAGTCACTCAAGCAGTGGGACTGAGCTATCTCCAGATCCTCACTAATCCTCCGGTGAGCAGACCTTCTCCAACCGGATAACATTTCTGAGTAAATCTGCAGGTCCAAACTCCATTTTCTATGTAGGATTGAGTGCACCTCAGATGTTGCTGGCTCCAAAAAAAAAATCTTCCTCGCTTCTGTAATAGACCATGCGTGAACTTCGTCGGCTCGTCCGCGGGTTGATCACTCCCCGGACATCTGCTGCCATTCTTCCTGGCTTCATACAAGGGCTTCTGTTGGTGGTCGGAACGGGATCGGCTGACGTCATCGCGTCACCTACTGCGCATTCCATTCCGCGTGGCGTTGCTGCGTTGTTATTGCGTCATCTCGTTCATTGGCTGCATTTTTTCGTTTCTTTTACCTCCCGAGGCGTGGATTTCATCGGGAGGGAGTCGTCTCCGTGGCTAGTCTCCTTAGGTCCAAGGTCCAATCTGCTCCATGTTCTGCACGTGTTCCGCTCGGGGGGCCACCGCATGGTAACGCCACGGCCGAGTACTTGTCAGGGGTCACCAATTGTAGGGAATAGATGAGGATTACGTAAATTCCCTACATGTTAAGTTGTGCAAGAGGAGAGTAGAAATTAGAACTTCCATATCCGGATACTGATTTAATTCCACATTATAAAGTAATACATGTATGGACCTAATGAGCGGGGAGGATCGACTGACGACGCGCCAAGCAAATCTAACGCGTCAGCTCGATTTGCTACTTGTAGCTAGCCGCTACAGGACCGACATGGTCGACACTCGACCCTAGGTCTCTAAATTAAAATAGATAAAAAATAAAAAAAAAGTTAAGCTACATTCAGAGCAGTCACAATTAGGATGAGTGACCATAAGTAGCATTAACAGCTTGTCCTTCCCGGCTTTTAAATCAGTAAGCCATGACAGGCCTTTAGGTGACCTAAAAACTCCATCAATCAGAGTTGGCCACAAGCTCATACAAACTTACCACAGGCTAAACACTTGCCGCTCTACTTATAAGTCTTTTCAACAAAATTGTAACTCTGTTTAAAATAATGCTAAGTATCCTTTTTTAACCGACATCTTTTTCAATTTTTAATTAAGCCACTAGTGTTAGTTAGTGACAGGGCGAATCTTAAGCAATGTATAGCCAGTTTCAAGTTGAGAGGCGTTTTCAGTACTGAAAGGCCTGATTTAGGTAGGTACCTACCTACCCAAAAAGTTTGAAAGGTGTTTGACACCAAACTAATTCTCTCAGATCTTAAGGTGTTCAAGATACTTTGAAAATCTAAAGTGGTTCCTACTTAAAAGGCCAAACTATAATACAATTAACTTTCTTTTTCAGGTCACAATACAATGGCGTATTACGAAGACCTAATCGTTCTACAAAACAACTTCTTAAAATGCTTATTGTGTGAAGAAGTTATTGAAAATCATGACCACCGGATTGAGTTGCACCTTGACAGTAAAAAGCATAGAGAGCATTATATGAAAAGATTGATGTACCGAAACAGTATCTTAATACAGAAATATACATTATTTTGCTACTTATGTAATTGTGAAGTTGAAATTGCCGGCTTATCTGATCATGTTGAAAGCCCGAGTCACTGCAAAAATCTATTCACCATCAAAGACGCTTTAGAAAAAGATGGGAAGTTTATAGAAATATCTGACAACAAGAATAACATTAATTGCCTTATTTGCAATTGTGAAATTGACTTTACTCAACAATCAGTGGAGAGCCATTTAAAATTAACTAAACATCAACGAGCAAAAGCAATGGTGCTGCAACCTTTAAATGGTATATTTTCTGTTGAAGATCACGATGATTTCCTCTGGTGTAAGATCTGCCAGCACTATTTTGACAACTATGTTGAATTAATAATCCAACATGTACAAGAAAAAGAACATTCCGAGACTATCCGTAAAATACTAAGAATAATAAATGGGCATAATATAAATATAGATAATTATCTTCAAAGTCCAAAACAGGATAAAGCACAATGTAGAAAGTGTGATATTGAAGTAGCATGTAATGTGGATAACTTGCAGAGACATATAGGGGGAAAAAAACACAAAAGTAACATTAGTAACTAATAGCCCTTATTTTACCTAAATGTCTTAAAAATCCAAGTAAGTATAGTCTGGCAAAAACTGGTAGAAACGGCAACAAAAATTTCAATACAATGGAAACCCTTTGTCTACTAATCTATGGTAAAGTACAGGTTTCTTGTCTATGGTAAGGTACCGAAGACGTCAGTCAGAAGTAATAATTTCCTTTTAGAAGAAAATTTATATATTTCGCGTATTTAGCTTGCACAGTGGCGCCCCCATTTGTGTCTATTATTTTTTGCCAGACTATACCTATCTAGTTATTTCACTTTTAGAAATGATAATTCCAGTTTTTATAATGTTTCATGTAGGTACCTCTAACCTACTCATTATTATTCGTGTTTAGTGTCTGCATGTAATAGTTTCGATAAAAAAAAAAAGTTTCAATGTAAACAAGTAGATATAGATACCTATAGAAAACCAGTAGCTATGGATGTATGTACGACTTTACTTCGTGTATGCACATAAAGTAAATTATATTTTTATTTGTAACCTTTTGTTATTAATAATTAGATAATAAGACCAAATGAAACTAGTTTGGTAGTAGTAGAGTCAAAGAAACGTTGATTATTATCGAGTAGGTACCTACTTACAGCTCATATTTAATTACAACATTTCATAACCATAATATAAAATGTAAGTATAAAAAAACTAAATGTCTAGTTACCTACCTAATGTTATTTCTAAGGCTTGTTTCACTCTTCAGCGTGTCGCCGGTCGCGTCCGCGAGTTGACCATTCACAGCCCATTTCTTTGTGCTGTAAATGGTCAAAACTAATTTATCTGTGCTGTGAATGGTCAACTCGCGGACGCGACCGGCGACACGCTGAAGAGTGAAACAAGCATAAATGTAGGTATGGTTTTATAAAAAAGCATAGAGATAATAATGTAGTGCGTCCATATCATTTTAATTATTAGAAAAACGAAATTATGTACCTAGGTACCTAATTATTTAGAGATTCTAGAATATTATATTTACCTAAGTACCTACCTGATTCGTTATTGTTTTAGTAGGTATTCCTAGATCAGATTTCAAATAAATGTAGGTACCTAAACATAATTTAACTTGTTTATTATAAACATAGAGACTTATAAAATCGTTTGAATAAACTAAAAAGTTATTTTAAACAACCATGTTTTTTCATTCTTACATTCACTGTTATAGGTAGGTAGCTTGGACGAACTAGATGTCTAGACCCCGATTTCGAGCGTCAAAACGCCAAACAAAAGATCAACCAACTGTTGGTTGACTCGTTCGTTTCGCTCATTCAGTCGCGCTAAGGTCGTTGTACTGTAAACATGAATTTGGCGGCAAACAAAAATGGCGATTTGTGCCATCAAAGTGTGCAGGAATTACAAAGGACGACTAAAAATAAATAAGGAAGTTACATAGCATCGGTAAGTAAACTATAAATAACTATAAGTTATGAAAACAAGAAAATAAAACTTTGTAATTTTATCCTAACATGTTCTAGGAGGGTTGTCATAATTATTCTTTGATTTTACCCATGTGAGAGCGTGAGCAAATAAAAAAGTGTTGAATCCAAGGATTTTATAAACAAACAGGATGGTTAAGTCGACTTTAATGTAAAAGGGACTTTGAACCTTATCACGACTACACAACTATCTATTATAATTTAATCTTGGTTATAAGGATTGTTGGTCTTGTTGAGAGGCTTTCTTGATAGCTTTGTCTCTTTCACACTCGTTGTTGGATTAGTAGTGTGCCCAAGTCATTGAAATTTCAGGATATTTTTACCTTATTGCGCTCGACAAAATCAGCGCTTGATTTCGATCCTTGGTTTCGATCCTTGAATTCGATCCTTGATTTCGATCCTTGGTTACGATCCTGGATTTCGATCCTTGATTTCGATCCTTGATTTCAATCCTTGATTCAAATCTTGAATCTGAAATCTTGAATCTTGAATCTTTGAAGTGACAGCTGTCAAACTTCAAACCGCCATATCTCATGAATTACTCGTCCTAGACTCCCCGTTCTCAGTTCAAATGAAAGCTATGACCAAGATCTTCATTTTAAGTGACAGCTGTCAAAATGACATCTGTCATCTGAAATGTAGATCTTGGTCATAGCTTTCATTTGAACTGAGAACAGTGAGTCTAGGACGAGTAGTTTCCAAGATATGACCGTTTTAAGTTTGATAGCTGTCAGTTCAAAGATTCAAGATTTCAAATTCAAGATTCAAGAATCAAGGATTGAAATCAAGGATCGAAATCTAAGATCGAAACCAAGGATCGAATACTTACAAGAAAAATTAAGTAAACAAAAACCAGTATTGACCGAAACAAATTTTAGAGACACCTCGAAATCATAACATATTTTCCCCTACTTTTATGGGAAATTTTCAAGAGCTGGTATCACTAAAAATGGACGACAATGTTGACAGGTGACGCAGCGCTCCTGTATAGACAATAGACGATTCGCATACTTGTGTGCGTAATACGCACACTAGCGTTTCAAACCTGGCCTGTTGTTCTTATTGCGATTGTAGCGAAAGACTCGTTCTAGACATCTATTTCTTCAAAGGTAGGTAGGTAGGTACTAATTACGTTACAAAATATTTTTTTGATTTGTTGACTACCCTCATAATTCATTGTAAAATCGTTGGCGACAAAAGACATTCCAAGCTTAGCATAGTGCAAGTATTACATGCAAGTAGGACGGCACACTTGCGTGGAAGATACTTGAATTGAAAAAATGATTGCTAGAACTAGCACTTCTCCTGCAAGATTTTATTTGCAACGTCGTCAGTTGCATTTTGTTCAGAAGTCCAAAGCTACCTGCATGCAATTTTCAGCTTGCATGCATTTACGTTTCCAATAGTCAAGTTGCACGCAACTTCCACCTTGCATTACCTACTTGTGTAATGTAAACGCGACACGCCCACTATTCATCAAGTGGATAGTCATCTTCATCTTCCTCCTTGATAGCTGTCAATCGGTCATCTGGTGGGCTTGGTGGCGCCATCTGTTTATGAGAACTCGAACTAGGCTTAGGAGCTGAAGTCCCACAGTTACACTCGGGAGCGTCTCCCCCTCTTGAAGCTATCCTTTCTTCATCAAGACTGATGACGTGAATCAAATCATCAGCGAAACAGTCAATCCGTGTCAGCGAACTTGTGAGATGGTTCTGCAAAGACCTGAAGCGCAAACGAACAAAACGTTACTGCAAAATCTTACCACAACAAAAATTAACAGCTCTTATTTTCTGACTAATCAGACGAATCATTTGAGATAGCCAAAGACTGATTGGATAGAAAACTCTATGGTACTTACACCAACTAAGATAGGGAAAAATATCCTGCAAGGTGTTGAAAACTGCTTACGTGATCCTCTCAAGATTATTCCTTAGTTGTTTGCTGAAATTCCTTAGTCTCCCTAGCTCATCTTTCAGGTTTCTGTCGACGTCATCCTTCGTTAGTTCCCTGGCTGGTCTGAGGAAACGGTCCGATCTCCTGGCCTCTACAAGCCGCTCTTGCTCCATAGTTTCTATAAGGTTATTTTCCGTGGTTTCCATCTCTTCTTGTAGGGACTTGTAATCCCTTATTGCCTGCAAGAGAAGATTTGTTCGCCAAAGACTTGACTTGATCTGACGTTCGACTGAAGATCCCTCCATTAAAGATCCCAAATCTGTGGTGTCAGCTGGACAATGCGTGAGTGATGCCTCTGAGGAATGTCGAGTAGGTATACCTACGTCTTTGTCATCAGACAGTTTATTTGTATTGTAAAAACATCAAGACCATGATCTGATTCTTTAGAACTTTAGATGGATGACCAGGCAACAAATTGCATATCCTGTAATGTAGGTATTTATCGGATCAAGTTTTTTTTTTCAAGGTAGGTACATTGATGACCTTTATTGGATGTTTCAGCATCGCAAATCGAACTAGGAAGATTTTGAGTTAGTGTCTACGAACCTCCTCTTTCTGCCATTTAAGGTCCTGTAGTTTGATCTTGTTGTAATGAAGTCGCCTTCTCAAAGCTGAGTCTACTCTGGCTGCATAAGCTTGGGCTGCTATCGACAGGTGTACCCTTGCTCCTCGGACCTAGAATAAGTACCTATATCATCAATATACAATACGGCCGGTCGGTAGTCCTGTTTCGTATTTTTCTAGCAATCGCAATATCAAAACAATTATCATTACGAGTACCTATCAAGAACTTACGGTCATCATTACCATAGGTATACCTACTGTATTGTATGGGGTACAATTAGGGATTGCAATCCCGCAATGCGGGATCCCGCAATCCCGCGGGATCCCGCAGCTTTTATTGGTCTGCTGGATCCCGCACCTTCAAAGCGCGGATCCGCGGATCCGCAAATGAAAAATTTGGCGTTAAAACTTTCGCGTAAATCGCGAGTAGCGCGAGCGCGACGTTGCCGTATCGCACAGACCACCGCGCCAGCGACTAGCAGACGGTTGGTGGGCTGTCCTGTCATCCGTACTAGACATGAGCGCCGCGCCGGCGCGCCGCCGCCGTTGCCTCTCGGCGCGCCGCCGCCGTTGCCTCTCGGCACGCCGCCGCCGCCGCCGCCGTTTGTACGCGGCGTGAGATTATCGATCGAGCGAGCGAAGCGAACTAAGATCTTAGTGGCAACTTGGGCAATTTTGCTTTGTATGTTTGTAAGTAGGTTGTACTTTATAAACTGACGAGGTTTTGCATGGATAAATTATTCATCATCATCATCTTAGCGATTTGCCTGTAGCGTCCTTTCGAAGTTCGGGGTCCGCTTTCCTAGTCTTTTGCCTCCAATTCGGACGGTCTTTTGCATCCTTTTTGGTGAGTTCATTTGCACGCATGTCATCTGCTACGAAGTCAAGCCAGCACTTCTTTGTCTACCCCTCCTACCGGGGCCTGGCGGAGCTAACATAGCTAAGCATTTGTTCTCCACGTAGCTTGCCGGTTTCCGTAAGACGTGTCCGTGCCAACGTAGCCGGCACTCCTGCAATTTATCTGCTATGTCACGAACATGGAGGCTGCCACGAATGCAAGAGTTCCTAACGCGTTCCTTCCGCGTAACCCCACACATTCAGCGCAGCATATTCATCTCAATGACCGGCAGTTCTTGCTTGTGCTGCTCAAGTACCGGCCACGCTTCAGTGCCATATAAAAGGAAATGATAATGATGGATTTATAAACCTGTCCTTTCAACTTGAGTGGCATCTTGGGGTCACAGATAAAGAATAGAATATTTTAACTGATCCGTGCGCTCGACTATGTCTTCGCCTAAGCGTACGGATGTAAGATCTGCTTTATTGCAGGCCAAGTACTCCGTCTTCGCCACGCCACGTTGAGTTTCAGACCACCGTTCTCAAGCGATGTATTGTATTGTCTTACCAGACGTCCCCTGGCCGCATTTCCCAGCGCGATATCGACAGCATACATAAGTAACCAAGCCGCTCATGTCTGTCCCTGATATTGTCCGACACTACGTCTGATATCACCCTGAACAAGAACGGGCTAAGGACGGTTCCCTGGTGTACCTACTCCAACAGTGGTGGGGAAGGGTTTGGTGTCACCAACAGCGGCTCTAACCACAGAATCGGAATCGTGGTAGGTACATGTCTCGGATGGTGTCAATATAAACCTCTGGTACTATAAACCTGGTAATATAAACCTTTGAACCGCAAGGCCCAATAGATCATTGCACGAGGAACACAGTCGAAGGCCTTCTCCATGTTCAAAAACAGTAAATATAGAGGTGTATTTTTCGTCCTGTATTTCTCCATGTCTCCATGGTCCCGTGGCCAAGGTGAAAACCATATTGACACTCCGAGACCGCACACTCTTTTCGGATCCGAGAGTCTCCTATCCGCTCAAAGAGTTTCATGGTGTGGGACGTGATTTTATACCACGGTAGCTGTCACACTCTTGGAGACCGGAGTAATAGCACTCAGTCTCCATTGGCGAGGGATCCCTCCAGGTCCCTTAAAAAATTGTTAAGATGCCCACACCACACCACGAGGGCCCATTGCCTTCCAGTCCAGGCCTCGATGGGGATCGGTTCTGACGGCTTCCGATTTTTCATGCGGCGAAGAGCTTTTTCTACTTCTTCAGGCGTTTTTGGCGGTACTAGTCCTTGATTTAAAGGGAGGTCCGGTGGCTATCTTGTTCAGCTGGTCGTGGAAGTACGAGCGCCGTCTTTCCTTCACCGCGAGGTCCTCGCTTATCAGATTTCCCTGGGGGTCTTTTACACAGGGGCACTTGGAGATATCCTGTGCCCTTAGGCCTTTCATCCTAGAAAGGTCTAAGCCTGTTTACACAGGGGCACTTGGAGATATCCTGTGCCCTTAGGCCTTTCATCCTAGAAAGGTCTAAGCCTGTGCCGCTTTAACCCTTGAACGTGCTAGCTTGTAGACGAGCTTCTGCCCTTCAGACGATTCCAGCTTATCGTAAAGTTGTTGTAAGAGATCTAGTCTGGATATGATGGATAGAGTATTATTGAACAGTAAGTACTAGTCATTTGTGTTGTAGTAAAACGTTAGAGATAGATTTTATTAGTATATTTTTATTTAAAAAAAAAAAAGCCACGCCGCCGGCGCCGCGCCGCCGCCGGACGAAAAACTGCAGCGCGCCGCCGCCGACAATTTTCAACGCGGCGCACATGTCTAATCCGTACCCAATTACAAATGTGAAAGTGTGTTTATTTGTTTGTTTATTGGTCCTGCTTTCACGTCTCAACAGAGCGACCGACGGATTGACGTGATTTTTTGCGTGGAGATAGTTGGAGGGCTGGAGAGTAACATAGGCTACTTTTTATCAGGGTACCACGCGAGCGTAGCCGCGGGCAGCAGCTAGTTGTTTATAAATGGCACTGCGCTGCGCACGTCTTTCTGTAGGTGACGAGTGTTTTCGTACTCACCGTCCGGCATTTTACGTAAGTAAGTACTTAAATTTTAATGTTTTTGATTTAGTTTTTTTCTGTGCTATTTTAAAAGCTGATTGTGCCATAAATAGTAATATAATTAAAGTTGTTGTTGTTAATATAATGTTTTTTGAATATAATAGGATATATTAACGTTTATTTGAAACACACAAGTTACAGTAAGTACATTGGGAAAAGCACAGCATAAAGTAGGTACCTACCTAATGAATAAACAATAACACAAACATAAATAACTAAAATCTAAAGAAAACTGTTAACAATAATGTGCGTGCGTACCTGCCTACTACTCTTTGTGGTGCGAAATAGGCCCAGTCTCAGTATAATGCTGGCTCCTGTTGCTTAATGTAAGAAAGTTTAATAAAAGTTGATTTTTTACTCAAAATCTGTTGTTTCAATTTGATTTTATACATAATTTCTAAGATGCGGGATCCCGCGGGATCCCGCGCGGGATTGACTAAACCCGCACTAATCCCGCGCGGGATTGAATGGGCTGCGGGATTGCAATCCCTAGGTACAATCTCCTCTCACCTGTTGCCGGGTGATTATAGAATTGCTCAAAGCCCGAAGACCAGCTCGCTTTAGGAATGAACATCGATTCTCCCAGCGACTTACAGGAGACCCCCTGAAATTATGTACTTAGTTGATTTTCGATATTTAATAACATTTTATGGACTATCCCCAAAGTATGATGTGGCTCGTTTTAACAAAAAAGTAACGATGGTATCTAATGTGATGTGCGCCATCTTTCCTGGGTTTATTTTCCTGGGGTATAGAGATTGATAAAAAAAGTGCCTCATCGATGGCCAGGAACGGAATCATTTTAACCAATAGTTCAACCTTTTTTTCTTCGGTTTTACTCCTCCCAGTTTGCAAGTTTTCACGTCAATACTGGCACAGCTTTCCTCGACAGACAACGCTTGGTTCTTGTTTATGATATCGGTTTCTATGCGTTTTTTGGTCTTTTGCATCGAAGTTATTTGCCTCTCTAACTCCAGGATCAGCCTTTCGAATTTTTTCTTCTGATCTCGAAGGAAATTGAACTCCTACAAAATAGTACAGATTATAGGTTGAAATATTAAAATTGCTGTCTAGAATTTCCGCTCTTAGAACTTGGCAACATACTGAGAAGGTAGGTACCAAATAACTTCGAAAAGTTTTTATACAATGCGGCCAAATCCATAAGTCTCCATCTAAAATCTAAATGCATGGTCTGCCCCAAAGTAGCTTTCTTTTTAGAGGCGTCCGCAAGGTGTCCACTGACATTGGCTAACATGACCTGCCCAATACCATTTTAGATTACCCGCTTAACATCTACATTCAACGCCCAAAATTTGTTAAAAGGGAATTCTTTGGAGTTGTACCTGAAAGATTGCTTCCTCCACACTGTCCGACATAGGGCTCAGGGCACCAGGTCGGGTGCCTTCCCGGGAATGCTCATCAATTTCATTCTGCACCCGCTGACCCACCACTCGAAGCGCGTTGTGCTCGTACTTCAGAGACCCAATAGCCTCCTCTAGCCGCCTCGCCAGATCCTCCAGAACCCATCGCCAGGATGATATGTCCGACATCCTGCACAACTTTGAAGAATTAGGTGTTTTAGGTGGCTCTTATCCAGACCTTGACCTTGACCCTGACCTTAACCTAGAGCTGGTGTCCGTTAGACATGATGTAATACAAGATTGGTGAACTTTAAAGATTAGTTAGGTAGGTATGTACCTAACTATTCATGTAACATCAAGGTAGGATACAAAAGTTTGGATCGGGATTTCAATGAAAAGATAACTGTCTACATAGGTACATATCTGAAAACTGAGGACTACCAAACGGTGTTTGTTGTCCTTATGCTTTATGGTAGGTATTGGTCCTAAAACGATTTAATGTGATCCCATTGATCTTACTGAACATGGCTCTGCCTGTGGCTGACTGCTTTAGGTACCTAAACTAAGTACCTACCTACTTTACTTTGCCTTATTTCGGCCCCGTATTAATTGTAAACATTTGTTTAAAAATATGGTTGCATAAACATGATGCTGAGTTGCTGTCAACAGAACGGTCAACATCACAGAATCACGTCTACGCCATGTTGAAGAGTTGCCGCTCGACGAGCGAAAACATCAGTTTAGCAACAAATGTTGACGTGTATGGATGTGTTTGTAAACAGTTTAAACATGGCAGTGTGGGGCAATTATAAAATAATTAAGTTGATACAATTATTTCAGCTGGACTATGTACGGGAAGTATGGCTGTAAGTAAATATTGCTGCCAACCACTTTGTGTTGAGAAACTTTGGTGTTGGAGCAACAGTTGCGCAAAAACTGTTTTTACAATTACCTACGGGTTTTACCTTTCTTGTAAGCATTTTTTGAAGTGACACTCATTGGTCTCTCTTGCAAAGTTATTCAGCATCACCAACTCCTGCGTCTCATTCACTTGCTCCACTACCTTAGCGTTCAGCTTATGAGACAGTGCTCTGAGTTTATCTACTGCGCACGAACAGCCTAAATACTCCATTTCAGAATCCATTGTACAAGTAAATATAGTAAAAGGGTAATAAAACTTAGATGTAATAATTTTATCAAAAGCTGTTTGTTTTGGGAAAGTTTGACAATGTCAAAGAGGTCGCCAAATATAGCAGAAAACATGATTGCGTTAATTGGAACGGAACCTTGTTTATATTTAAAATAGTTCTAAATCCCTCTAAAAGGTGGCGTAGGTAATATCTCAAATTCTGAAACAACGAAATGAAAATCTTGGTGATAAATTCCCTTCCGGCCGTTTCCGCAACTAATTTTCGTAACCAGTTGCGAAAGCTGTAATATATTTCTTAAGCCGCAACTGGTTGTGGTAGAAGAATTAATACTCTTCAACCTAAACCAGAACCTATACCTACACCCTACACTAGATAGAATTTCAGACTGAAATTAATGAATCAATCACCGCTATAATATGGCGCTTACTAGACGATTCGAAAAATATACCGAACGTATTGGACGTCGGCACTGCTTGGACGTCCCTCTGATTACCTCCTCAGACTAACAATAATTATTTTTTTAAGGTTCTGAGAGATTATTAGGTAAGTATGTTTAATATGTAGGTAGGTATATTTTTTCGCTTCGAAGCTTCGAAGTTTTTCAAGAGTAAAAAACCCTACAATTTTTTCATCTATTTATTGTCACACAACAAAACTTTACTGATAACACTAAACAATAGGCAATATGCGTCTGATTCAAAAGCGGGTTAAATGTATTTTATTATGAACATTGTTGCTTTAGAGGTATGTGTGTGTAATTATTTTTTAATATTAAACCGTTTTCGATTAGAAAATAAATTTTAAAAATTGCAAAAAATAGTAGGAATTTCAAAATACTTGAAAAGGATGTGAAAGGATGTGACGTCACGAGTTCAAAAGAAAAGTCAAGGACGAGTCAGATATGACGATCCATAGATAAGTTTTTTTTTTAATTTTCACAATTCCTAAACTCGAACTTATTGTTGTCACAGATTACTGTTGTACTTAGTATCAATTTGACGTCACACGTCAAAGTTCACAAATTGTTACTACAACAGTAATCTGTGACAACAATAATAATCGTGTTTCAGATGCGTAAAAATGTTGGTAAATTTCCAAAAATATTTTTGTTATACAATTTTAGTATTTCGGCGCTGGAATTTTTATTACGGTTATTTGACGATATAACCTATCGTATAAAATCATAAAAAAAAATTGTGGGAGTTCCCTATTGTGAATTTAATTAATAATTCCAATGGTTTCCCTAAACACAATAAAAACTGGCCTTAAAATAACAAAATAGATTAGTTCCGCCACGCTGATGATGCTGAAGCCCAGGAACAAGCTTAGAAGTCCACCTGTTGCACCTGGAAATATTGAAAATTTATTTATTTATTTAGGACATCCAACACAAAATCACTGAAAAAAAAAATGTAAGTAACAAGTGTCATAAGCCCATGTGTTATTATCAGTGATCGGAATGAGGCGGGCTAAAATACCTAAAGTTCGAAAAATAACAGAGACAAATAGAGACGCCTCAGGACTAAATATTTTTCGACTCAATTATTTTCGTTTCCGGGACATTAATAAAGAACATCTAACATTAAGGTGAATCAATTTTTACCTGAGTTAATAACAAAAACTAAAATGTAAATTATAAGGATAAAAAACTTTTTTCCGTCGGTCAAATAGAAAAATTATTTGAATTAGTTCACAATATTAATAACATTAATTTTAAATATACTTACTCACTGTGAAAATTGTGCCAACTTTCAACAAAATTCTTACTACAAGAATAAAATTCTTGTAGTAAGGAAGTCTCCCCTTTCTTGCCTCTGTTCTTTGAACTTTAGGTATTTTAGCCCGCCTCATTCCGATCACTGGTTATTATAGGATTCCACAGGATGCACAAAAATAAAAGATTATCACAACAGACAGAAAAAATTAAAAGTAAATACCTACATAAAATTAATACCTGATTTAAAAAATAATATTGTAAGTCAATACGAAGCGTTCGTGGCATAGCGTAGCTTGCTTAGACGTTCTTGATTGATCGTTGAAGTTGAGCAGCGTTGTGCGGTGTCACAATTTGGAAGGGTGACCGCAAGTGGTATTACGAGCTGAGCGCTTCCGTGCTTCGGAGGGCACGTTAAATTGTCGGTATCGGCTTTTAAGTCGTTAAGCCATGATGGAGGCCTTTGAGCGGCCTAAAAACTGCGTAACCGGAGTTGGCCACTTGCTCATACGAACTTAGTACCTACTTTAAACGTTCGGAATCTCCCACCCTATTGCAACTTCAAGCCAATCAGTAACAAAACTTACCAACGAAATAATATTTGTCATACTGCGCATGTCGGTGGTGACCGAGGAAGATATCGTCGTAGAAGTGCACGTTGATCTGTGTCACCTCACCTCTAAATCAGAAAGTAACAATTTAGTTAGAAAAAAAAAATAATGATCTGTTGGCATCGTAGCAGATAGCTACGCCTCGTAGCAAATTGCTACGATTCTTCTAGTTTTGAAACGGGAAGGAAACCCGGGTTTCTTACACTACACCTTTGGCTACACTACACTTATAAACATAAACACTGACCTTGTTATTCATAATAGACTTCTAAGTGTACTAGAGCTCAAGCGGCTGCTAATTCTGTTGCCAGCTCTTTTTAATAAAAATACTCGTTACCAGAAAATAGCACTCTTCGAATTCATGATAAAATTACAGCTGATTATGAACAATGGGGTATTAGAATAAAGAGGTAGGAGGTAATATCCAAAACTAACCCCATTAAAAAATGCCTTCATAAAGGTCTGTTCATTCAGAATTTAAATTGGTACCACATGAAATCAAGTGAATGGTAGAGTGCGCCGCAAACTTAATGGCGGCTGAAGTGCGTGGCAGATTCGACTTTGCGCAGGTACAGTCAATGCAATTGCAGGGAAGTGAAGGTGGTGAGGGGCGGAGCTAGGCAGGCTATGTAGATAAAGTTTACTGTATTCTATTGCGTTGACTGTACCTGCGCAAATTCGAATTTTCAGCGCACTTCAGCCGCCATTAAGTTTGCTGCGCACTCTAATAACACCAATCTATAACTTACGATTTCGGCTGCAGCCAATGCCTGGAGTCATCATGATCCGTCGTGAGATCTGAGTAGAACACTTGGCTGGTGTACATGACGTCATTGCATGACGGGTGGCAGGACAGCGACTCGCTATGGACCGTCTCATCACCATCGTCGAAGAACGCGTAGATAAGCTGCTCGTCTATCTCCGCCCACACCTGGTCGATGCAGTCGAACTCTTTCTTGGTTGAGCAGATCGGCTCTTCGAGTTGCTTTCCTGAGATGTAGCGTATAGTCCGACACAAAATAATAGAAATAAATGGGGGCGCCACTGTGCAAGCTAAATAGGCGAAATGGATAAATTCTCTTTTAGAAGTAAATTATTACTTCTGACTAACGTCTTCGGCACCTGTACCATAGACAAGAAACCTGTACTTTACCATAGATTAGTAGCGAAAGGGTTTCCAAAGTACTGAAATTTTAGTTGCCGTGTCTACCCGTTTTTGCCGGACTATAACCTGGGAACAAATTATCGGACGCGGCTTACGGACGCGGCAGACAGCCGCGACTGAATAGGTATCTGGTTATGGAACGAACATAGAACTGTGCACATTATCTGACGAAAGTTGCGGACGCGTCCTTGGACCTTCAGACGTCCGAAGGCAATCTGGCCCGCTGGGTGTTCGGACGGTGTGCACACTTATCAGTCGCGGCTGTCAGCCGCGTCCGTCAGCCGCGTCCGATAATTTGTTCCCAGCTGTTTCTGTTGGACAAACTATACCTAGATAACTTTTTTAATGGAAGAATAGTGAACAATATTTTTCAAAGCCAGGAGAGACAAATCACCAAAATCGCCTCACGTAATTAATAGAAGCACCCTTGGCTTCCTTTATCTCAAACTAGCTGTCGACCGCGGCTTTGCCCGCGTGGGAACCCTTTATTGTGGAAATTAGTTTTCGAAGATAAAGTAGCCTTTGTTCTTCCTCAACTATGACTACAAAATTTCTATACTTAAAGGTTTTATTAGAAGGTTAATGAATTGCTTTTTATTTAATACTAGCTGACGCCCGCGGCTTCGCCCGCGTGGACTACTATTTTGTTTATCCCACGGACACCGTGCATTTTTCCGGGATAAAAATTAGCCTATGTTCTATTCCCAGTCATAATCTATCTATGTTTCAAATTTCAGCCAAATCAGTTCAGTGGTTGTCGAGTTATAGAGGAACAAACATACATCCAAACATGTAAACATCCAAACATCCAAACTTTCGCATTTATAATATTAGTGTGAAGTGTGATCTTACTGGGCCAGTTGAACATTACACAGTCACACTCGTTTCTCGCTTGTCGCACCAGCATATCGTGCTTGCAGTTGCTATCAGTATAGAACTGGTAGTACTCCAGTTTCCTCTCATCCTGAAAGTAACATTGCCGCTGGGCAGGCGTTAACTGACGGAGACTGGTGTCAGTCTTGTAGGATCGAGGGGAGACCTCGATTGTCGTCATTTTGTCCATGGGGAGACGGAGCACTGTGCTGGTGTATACGTGGTCTGTTGGCGAGCTTACCAGCACCTGAGAATACAAATGATAATCGAAAATAAAGTTAGAGACATCTTATTACTGAAAGTGGTACGAGGAGTGAAGTTACGTCACCCGAGTTAGCTACTAGCCCAAATGAACATACATACAAGTCCATACAACAGTGTTATGAATGGGATATTGTAGAATCATATACTGCTGTCGGACATATTCGGAAAACACGAAATTAACCGATATCCATTTTAAAGCTTGAATTACTGTAGCTAACAAATTAGCAAGGCCGAGATGTTTTATCTTTTCTTGTCATTTTTGTGTGAATGAAAATAAATGGCAACAGATTTAGCAGTCATCAGCCCCTTGGTTGTCCATCCTTGATAGCGACAAAACTGAGTCTCAAATTCTCAAATATGACAGTTCAGTAACCACGCAAGTAGCTCTGTCAGTCTCATCTCAACGAGACCGAACGCGACAAAAGTTACCTACGCGATCGTTTTGACAGTTTGAGACCAATTTTCCTTGACTCATTATGAGACAAAGTAGCATAATCTTCACTCACGGTAAATCCAATGCTGTTCCCATCACACGCATACTGATGCTCACTGGTGTTTAAGTACAGTTCCAGGCTCAGGCCATTAGCCTCCCCTGACCCGCTGACCCTAAACGGCTGCATGTGGGGATCCAGGGGGAAGATCTTGGGGTACCCAGTGTCCAGGTTCCAGCGTAATGCTGCTGCTGAAGCATTGTAGTTAAATGACCTTTGCCATGGTAGAGTCTCATTTGACCTGGGAGAAAAAGTATTAGTAGTAAGAATAATATATTATGTGAGCAGAAAGATGTTTTTGAATCTGACTGGTAGTTCCAGAGATTAGCTCATTCAAAAAATAACAAACAAACTCTTCCGGAGATAGAATAAGGAAGTGATTGTTACTCGTAAAATAATTATTATGTGAAAGTCAAAATGTTTTGAGGTGGTTCTGTACTCGGAGGATTTGAGGCATAACTTTTGCGTGCATCTTGAATGAATGTGGCCCCTCATGCTTCAAAAAGTAAATGACAGAAATTTCTTACATGCCATTCAAAGGTAGGCTGTTGAAAGCAAAGCAGAGACCGTAGTTGGTGAAAATGGGTTTGAAGAGCTCGCAGCAGTCCTCCGTGTGCCACTGCGTGTAGTGTATCGCTGGCCAGTTGCAGGTCTTCACCACTTCATCACACGTCGGAGACGCCTGGCAAAAAAAATTAACTAAGCTTTTTGTTCCTGGCAGTAGGTATAGCTACCAAAAAAAAAAAAAGAAACAGGGGTCACGACTTATTCTTATGTATGTTCGTATGGTTTAGTGGTTTATTCTGGTGACGGAGTTTTTAAGCCGCCCAAAGCCTCCGTCATGGCCAGGACCGACAATTTGACGTGCCCTCCTAAGCTTCTCTTGCGATCACCCATCCAAATTGTGACCGCTCAAACCGTCTCGCTTAACTTCGATCTATCAAGAACGTCTGAGCAAACATCGCCACGCCAGCAATGAGCAAAAGCGCAAAACCATCATTTTGGTTTTTCTTTTTTCATGTCAAGTACATAACCCTCCCTTTGGGCTTCGCCGCAGTCGGACAAAAAGGACATAGTAGGTACCTTCATCAAAAAGTCGTGTAGTAAGTTGATCTGCTCCAAATCTAAGTGGTGTTGGGACATTTTCTTGTTGACCATTAAAGGACACACCAAGGAGGCGAAAAACTGATCCAAACTGAAAAACAAGCAATTTATTCAAAAATAAAAAGACCCGGCTGAACTGAAAAGTTGGAAACAGCATTATCTTATCAATCACAAAACAAAATTAAATTACAATTTTATTATTATGTAGGTATCTAGGGTTCGATGCCGTGCGCATTTTCCTAAACGTTGTTGTCACAGTTGACACACAGATGGCTCTGCGAGTACCTAAATTAAATGCGTAAGTTATTTCTTAAATATGAGATATCTCCTAAATGGCTGAACCAATTTCGATGCAGTTTGTTCTAAACGTTGCTTGTGACTAAATAGAAAATTTTAGTATGCGTTTTGGCTAGCAATTCTATTTAGGGCGAAAAATAGATTTTCAAAAATTTGAGACTCGATTTAGTCTTCGAAGATGTCATGTTAGATTTTTAAAAGAATTATATTTGATATCAATCCTCTTGATTTTGACATGAATTTTGATATGATAGCGTGATTTTCATTTTGAAAATTAACACATTGTTGCATTTTTTAGCCGCACTATTTGATTTATCGAAATAAAAAGTATCCTAGAGCACAATCGAGATGGAGACGATTCTAAAGATACCTCATTCATCAAAATCCATCCAGCCGTTTAGGAGAAACGTGGTAATAAAGAATAGGTATTACTTACATACGAACGAACCCTCATAGAAACGCGCGATCTACATAACCCGGGTGACTTGACAGTCAGCCGGGTAAAAAATGCATACTTACTTCAATGATGTAAAGAAGTACGGAAACATTTACTACTATACTTACTTCAATAAACGAAACGCTTGTACAAAATTACAAGCGTTTCGTATCGAATCTCTTTCTACCTAGGTATCTACTGTCGCTAACGAAATCTGAAGCTATTTTAGAAAACGCTGTTGGTTGCAATCGTGCCGATCGCACAATCTGCAATGCCAAGAGAATTTAAAATAGAACTTTTTTAAGCGCTCATAAACGTCAAAACAACCTCAAGGATCGAAAAATACAAAAGACATTTCTAAAAAAAAAAAATGAAAATATACAAATTCCTTGATGCTCTCTACTTGGGACAACAATTTAACGTGCCCTACGCAATCCTCGCACAACACACCCCTCCTTATAGATCTTTTGGAATGTTTAAGGGGGTCGTCAGAGGTAGGTAACATATTTTTTGGTAGATATAGGTATGCTCACATTTTGCAGAAAATAGCAGAAGTTATCTTGTCTATCGTAGGACTTTAATCAATCAATCAATCATTTATTAAATGCGAAACAAGGGTAAAAAAAACAGATGACAGGTAGGAAATATGAATAGCCTTGAATTTGCTTCTCAGCATGCATAAATAGAAATTAAAATAGGAGTCACTTCTTAACCAATTAATAAATTACTTATGTAATAAAAAAGTAACAAGTGTAGGAATTTCCAAGTGCAAAATACTCATTTCGTTTACAAATAATTTCCTACAATTTAGCAGAGCATTGCTCTACACACGTGCCTATTATAAATACAAGCAATATACACTCCTGTATAAAAACAAAATCATTCTATGATTGTATTTCACCTTGTGCCATTGACCCCCCAGGTAAAAGAACCGCGACGCGATCAATCGCAAAGGGTTTGAATTTGATTATTGGCAATTTGTCTTTTCCTGTTACAAGCTTTTGATGGGTTAAAATGGTTTTTTTTTCCATTATGAGACTACCTTAGGAATCAAACAGTGCATTATTTTGTTTTTTTTTATATTGGCGTCACAAAGCATTCTTGTTGCTGACGACAGGATGTTACCGACTGAGACTGAGAACTATTCCTTGTAAAGTTAGGTAGAAACTCTTAAAAACACACCCAATTATTGACTAAAGTGCGTGCAAATTACTGCGCGCGTAAATTACCAATAGGCTTGTGTAGTTCAGGAACGATGAACTAAAAAGAACTAAGTAATTCCTTTCACTCGTTCCAAATAATGCTTTAGTTAGAGTGCGCGCAAGATAACTCTGCGCGATTTTATTATTTGTTTTTTCTATAAGTATGATTTTTTATTTAGTCACGCGCAGACTTATCTTGCGCGAATTCTAAATTGTATCTTTACTAATATAATAAAGCTAAAGGGTTTGTTTGAACGGGTTTAATCTCTGAAACTAGCAGTCGGATTTGAAAAATTATTTCTGAATTTGATAGCTTAAGGGACCGGCGAACGTACCTACGTACCTAGGAACGTAATACCGAAATAATTTAAAATTTGAGCATATTTTTATCACTTTATGTTATTATTTGGATAAAGGCAGTATTTATCTAGGTTCCTGTTACACTTTTGTTTCAAAAAACTTACTATAGAACAAATGAAAAGAAAAAATGCAATTTTTGGTGTACCTACAAAGATTTCAATTCAATTTGCTTACAATTCTTTTTAGGTGACTTTTTCGGAACAAAAGTTTAACAGGAACCTAGATAAATACCTACACTCTTAATCTAACAACATAAACTAATAAAAATATGCTTAAATTTTAAATGATTTCGGTATTACGTTTTTATGGAAATTCGCCAGTCGCAGGCCTCTTAATTCTTGAGGTAGCTTTAGCATCATCATCATTATCGACTTCGACTGGCTCCCCACTGGAGCTTAACTATTTAGATTTAAGCGGATGGATCACCGAAAAGAAAGATAAGATAAGAAAGCTAGGCCCCATATCTACCGTGTTTGTTGCCATGATTCGTCACGGTGTTGGTCGCGAAAGAACAGGAGTAGAATCACCTAGCTCTTAAGATGATTCATAGCGATCAGAATTGTTCTACTTAAGTAGATAATAAATTATTGTTGAATTCTTTATCACCACCATAAACCATCACTATGCAGGAAACCCTGCGAGGGCGCAGCCACCTTAGTCCAATTACTTTCATCATTATTAACTACCTATATAAACCTACTTCTATATGTTATGTGTTAATTTGTCAGATTTGACGCAATTGTACCCAAGGAATTTCTATACTACGTATCTGGAATGCTGACTGAGACAGAAAACAAGGTCCGCTTGAGAGATAAAACTTGGGCGGCGTGTCTCTTTCTAAAGGGTGACCATAAACTAAACATTCCTAGTCCCTAAGGGGCCTTTTCCATCATTTTCTGATTTACGTGATGTTTCAGGGCATGATTTTTGAATTAAAATACTGATACAATTTTGATCCTTCATTTTGATTCTTGAATCTTGAATCTTGATTCTTGAATCTGAAAACTGAAATTTTGAATCTTGAATCTTTGAAGTGACAGCTGTCAAACTTCAAACGGCCATATCTTGGAAACTACTCGTCCTAGACTCCCCGTTCCCAGTTCAAATGAAAGCTATGACCAAGATCTTCATTTGAAGTGACAGCTGTCAAACTTCAAACCGCCATATCTCGAAAACTACTTGTCCTAGACTCCCCGTTCTCAGTTCAAATGAAAGCTATGACCAAGATCTTAATTTGAAGTGACAGCTGTCAAACTTCAAATGGCCATATCTCGGGAACTACTCGTCCTAGACTCCCCGTTCTCAGTTCAAATGAAAGCTATGACCAAGATCTTAATTTGAAGTGACAGCTGTCAAACTTCAAACGGCCATATCTTGGAAACTACTCGTCCTAGACTCCCCGTTCAAAGTTCAAATGAAAGCTATGACCAAGATCTTCATTTTCAATAACAGCTGTCAAAATGACATCTGCCATCTGAAATGTAGGTCTTGGTCATAGCTTTCATTTGAACTGAGAACGGGGAGTCTAGGACAAGTAGTTCCCGAGATATGGCCATTTGAAGTTTGACAGCTGTCACTTCAAATGAAGATCTTGGTCATAGCTTTCATTTGAACTGAGAACGGGGAGTCTAGGACGAGTAGTTCTCGAGATATGGCCATTTGAAGTTTGACAGCTGTCACTTCAAATGAAGATCTTGGTCATAGCTTTCATTTGAACTGAGAACGGGGAGTCTAGGACAAGTAGTTTTCGAGATATGGCGGTTTGAAGTTTGACAGCTGTCACTTCAAATGAAGATCTTGGTCATAGCTTTCATTTGAACTGGGAACGGGGAGTCTAGGACGAGTAGTTCTCGAGATATGGTCATTTGAAGTTTGACAGCTGTCACTTCAAAGATTCAAAATTCAAGATTTCAGATTCAAGGTTCAAAATTCAAGAATCAAGGATCGAAATCAAGGATCGAAATCCAGGATCGAAATCCAAGATCGAAACCAAGGACCGAAATCAAGAATCGAAATCAAAATCAAGGATCAAAATCAAGGATCTAATTCAAGGATCTCTAATTCAAGGATCGAAACCATGGATCGAAATCAAGCGCTGATTTTGTCGAGCGCGATAAGGTAAAAATATCCTGAAATTTAAATGACATGGGCACACTACTAATCCTACAACGAGTGTGAAAGAGACAAAGCACCCAAGAAAGCCTTCCCAACAAGACCAACAATCCTTATAACCAAGATTAAATGATAATAGATCGTTGTGTAGTCGTGATAAGGTTCAAAATCCTTTGTACATTAAATGTCAGTTAGAACTCCAGTTACGTAGTTTAGAATCTTCTTGATTGTACCTACATAGTTAGGTATACCGATATATCGATGTATTAACTAAAAGCCTTTGATCACATGGGAACAACAACGTTTTAGAAGCTTTTAAATTGAAAACCTTTCAGCGAATAGAGTACAAAGCTTGCAGATATATTTTTTATTTAGTTGATTAAAAACCTGTATTTTTACTCGCATGTAGGTAGATAAAAAATAAAATATGGTCTCACTCGTACTGTTCATGTTGATTTGTCGGGTTGTTTATCTATATTCAATCTTTTATCATGGTGTGGCCTAGTGGGTGATATCATAACAGATACTTACCTAAACATTTGAGGGAATGCTATTGACTCAGAAGTAGGTATTGCTAAGTTGTATTGTTTGTTTTTAGATCGCTTCATAAAAGAACCTAAAGTTTCCTGCTAGATTTGTTAACACGTACAGTGCCCGAGGCGCACATGCACTTCGGGCACAGACTGTCAACGACCAAGCGACCACAAGGATCCCCACAGCCCTTTGTTTAAAAATTGAGGTAACGTAAACACAATCTAATATCGATTACCTAATAAAGGTTATAGCTGACCTCCGCACCCGAGCCTCACCGCTATGCCTCGGTATTCTTTGTATGGTATTCTTAAATCTACGATAATGTTAGCAGTCCAGTCGCCTCCGCACCACATCGCCTTCTCGGCGTTTACTTGTTCCTTCACTTTTGGATAGAAAAGTGGCGATCCGGTGACGTTACGAAGTTGATGTAGTGAGCGTTGGTTCATACCAAGCTACGTCAGTGGGACAAGTACAAATAAAACTCACTCGTCCATCTCCGAAACATTTTCGTAAGACAGCTTCAAGTGCAGATGAGGGCAGAGAACCACGGTCGGGAATGGTACAGACCACACGGGCGACGGCGCGGAGTCGATGACGTTTACAAACGGAGCGGAGTTCCACTTTAAGAACAACTGGATGATGTTGACGGCGCAGACGGCGATGCTGATCAGCATTATCACCACCCAAGTGGCGCGTTCTTTGAAGCTGAAGGTCGGCTCGAAGATGTATCTGTAGAAAAAGATATCGTCATCATCATCTCAGTCGTTGGACGTCCACTGTTGGACATAGGCCTCCCTCAAAAATTTCCATGTGTTGCGGTTGGAAGCAGCCTGCATACACCACCAACCTGCAGTTTTTACAAGGTCGTCTGTCCATTTTGTCGGTGGACATCCAACACTGCGCTTGCCGGTCCGTGGCCTCCACTCGAGAACTTTTCGGCCCCATCGGCCATCTGTTCTGCGTGCTACATGGCCTGCCCATTGCCACGAAGAAGGAGATATATGGGAGTAGAATATGAATTTCTACAGCAACAGACTCGATGACGTTCACAAACGGAGTGAAGGTGCACTTTATGAATAACTTACTTGACTCCATGTAAAGACCCTTGATAGAACAACTGCTTTAGTCCTTTAACGACCTCCAAAAGCCACTTCTTAAACAGTGTCGTATCGTCAGCAGCCACTTTCTTCACCACCAAAGCTGCTGGGCTTATGTACTTGAAGTCCTTTACATAGTAATCTCCTAAATAAATACCGGCGGGATCATCTTTGATTGCATTTTGTAAAGTCATTTTTACCCGTAAACGTCGAAGTAACAATAATCTGGTATTTTTTAATTTTACAATGTTTGATACAATAGTGAGGTTCTTATAAATACTTTTAATTCTCTTTTTTCTTATTTTGAAGGACTTGTTTAAAGAAATGTTTTAAGTGGCGTGTGTCGCTCGAAGTGCCACAATTACGTTAAGTTCAGTTTACATTAATCTATGCTTTTAGAAAATTGTGGCCGTTACAACACCGACGTAATCAAGCCTCGACGACCAAATTTTCTTGCTAATTCTCGACAAATACTCCGTAAACGCTACTTGCCATTTCGCACTCTTATTGGGTAGGCTAAATGGGACGTTTTATTGTCGGTCTGACTGAGCTACAATGTAGTTAAACCATGACAGAAGCATTTTGGCAGACTTTATGACCTCTATAACTAGAATTGTCCACGAGCTGAATTTAAAATATTTATTTAACACCATTGAACTTGTAGGTAAACAAGGAGCCAGTTATTTAATACCGCTATTTTACGTTCATCTTGACTATCGTCACCATAGAAACCTGCCTCATCGTTGCACTCGTGCTAATTGAGTGAAAAGGTAAGTAAATGTTGGCTCGCCTAATGTTGACAAAGTCTGAGTGACTGTCTGTGGCTTTGCTAATCTGGAAGCTATTTGAATTTTTGCTCTATCTCCAGAGATTACACCGTAAGTTTTGCAAGATTACATCTAGAATACATTTACCATTACTTTTATATAGAACCCGTGACTTTGTTTGACGAGGACTTCCACTTGTCTGTATTATGAGCTTATGTGGTCCAATGAGAAGAGTAGGTATGAATCAACTGTGAATTTCCTTACCATGAAAAAAAGTTTTTCTTAAAGTTTGACTGTCTTACTCATAAAACCAAGCGCGCTGACCAAGCTCACTAGAGCGTTGTTTCCAAAAAAGATCCATTTAGTAGAGTCAGAAAGTATACTAACCATAGCAAAAAGTTTTATAAAGTTTATATAGTTTACGGTTATTTATTTTTTGAAGTGTTCAATTTATACTTAGGTACCTACTAGTTTGTAATTTTTTCCATTTTCACTTTGCAAAAAATAATAAATGATTTAAAAAAAAGAGCGCTCTAGCGAGCTTACTCGGCGCACTAAGTTTAGGCATTCACGCACACAGTCCACTTTGCCTCATGATCTCTTACAACTGTTAGAATGTATGAGGCGAGTGTGAATGGAACAGCTGGAAGGGGAAGACCTAGGCGAACATACCTGGATCAGATTGGTGATGTTTTGGAGAATGGCCAGGTCAAAAGTACCCTAAACCGGCGAGCTTGTATGAAAAATGTGATGAGAGTGAATGAGGCGAAAGAGGTGTGTCAGGATCGTAGCAAGTGGAAATCCGTGGTCTCTGCCTACCCCTTTGGGAAAGAGGCGTGATTTTATGTATGTATGTTAGAATGTAGATATGGTTTTGTTATAGTAGGTGGCATTGAAATACAGTTAGGGCCCATTTTTACACATTACCGGACAAGCCCTGAAACTGAAACTAGTATTGTTCGATTAGTGATCATCAATTCTATAGTCTGTTGATCACCTGCAATACTAAGTGCAATTAGCAGTATTACAGTACATTATTATGGATCGAATTCTAACCCTTTTACATGATTGAGAGAGAGAAGTACGTTACTGTACTTCCTACCTATACTGGCCGAATTTAATATTTCCGAAAAAATATTGACAGAACAAAATGCTTATTCGTGGCTTTTCATTTTTTTTAGATTTTGTATGAAAAAGCTTCCCATAGGCATTCGCGAAGTATCTATTCGGGTAAAAGTGACTAGCCAACATCGGCAGAACAATGTCCTTCTTTAAACTATCTTCTTCTCAGTTACTTACCTAATTGTCTATCTGCATACTACAACTACATTTCTAACAGCACCAAATGAAAACCTATTTCAGTTTAAGTCGGATAAAAACTATAAGATAGCAAATCAGGCCTCGCCTCGGGCAAATAGAAGAATTTCTGAAGGCTTATTGAAAAGTTACTGCAATTCAGACACAAATGAAAGCGCCTGATAGATTTGCTCATATTTCTTTGTTTGTGAAAGTTTTTTCAATATTTTTTACACTATCTGTCTTAACATCTAGCTGCTGAGCATTATTTTATTTTAGCAGGGTCAAATGACTCCATTCGTTCGTTTTCGTAAGTAAAACCTACTTTATATGTTCATTCAATTTGCCTGCTGCAAACCCTTCGGTAAAATCATAATTTGCAGAGTTATTCCATCGCAAAGGAAGGTGATATTTTGGAGTTGAATAGGTAATTATTAAAAAAAATCTTTGTACATAATTAGATACGATATTTTATTGGTTTTCTGAAATAACTTAGTTGAGTAGGTACCTGCAAGCCTACAACAATATTATAAAGACTCGCTAGATGAGTTTTAATGTAAAAGTTAATGTAATTTGTTTTGATAGGAACTATTAAGTCTATTTACCTATCTCATGTCTTAAATACCTAGTCGATATTACTCTCTCCAAGATAAATTGTCATCTATAATGACGCCAATGAATTTGGTCGAGTGGACTTGTTTTAGCTCTGTAGGTTTGCATTGTTTTGTGTGTTTTTTACAATCAGGAATAATCATGGATATGGGTGCTTCAGGAGCCGTAAGGTTAGAGAAACTAAACGCTAGGAACTTAGTTTTTGAGAATTGGAATGACATGACATTGTCTTGTAACCATTTATACACCTTTTCTAGATTATTCTGAGCAATTTCCGTAGTTGTTTTCCAGGTTTCGCCGTGAACAATTAAAACAGTGTCATCTGCAAACGCAATTGGTTTGGTTTGAGGTAAATTAAGCTGTAGTAAATCATTGATGTATATTAAAAAGAGGCTTGGACTAATTGGACACCCTTGAGAAATCCCAAATTTAACAGTTGAAACATCACTGTATCTCTTTCCTATTGCAACTCTTTGTTTTCTATTTTCAAGGTATGACTGAAACCATTTAAGAGCTACTCCTCGTATCCCTATAGACTCCATTTTACGTAGTAAAATTGGCTGAGACATAGTGTCGGAAGCTTTAAGAAGATCAAAGAAAAGACCTATACACTTTTGCCTTGAGTCTAGTTTGGTAGTTATATGATTTACCATTTCTTCAATTGCAGTATACGTTGTCTTTCCGTGGCGAAAGCCAAATTGGTGTTCAGATAGTATGTCATTGGACTCAAGAAAAGAACGAAGCCTTGTCTCAACTACTTTCTCAATCACTTTGGATATAAATTTCAGGTGTGAAATTGGTCTATAGTTTGATGGATCATTTCTATCCCCTCTTTTAAATTTGGGGACTACTATAGAAACTTTTACACCATCTGGAACGACTCCTGTAGTAAAACTGAAATTGGCAATATACGCGATTGGAGATGCCAAGACATGTTTAGCTTTCACAATCACGTTATAACTTAGTAGATAAAGGTACTTTGGTCCGCGTTTTTTATAAAAACTTTGTAAAATCTTGAGTATTTCTTTTTCATTCGTCGGTGTTAGTTCAAAGCTAGACTGAATAAAACCTATTTCTATTGCATTAGCTAAGTTTGATTCAGTTGTATTTGCTTGATCAAGAATGTTTTTTGCTAATCTTTCACCTATAGTAGAGAAAAAGTTATTTACATGGTTTAGAGACTCAGTAGGAGTCGAATTGCTACAAAGTAAAGCTAAATTTTGATTTTCGTTTGGTTTTGGATGACAATTGTTTTCATCTAATTTTATTTCGATATCTTCTTTAAGTGTCGTTGGGTTATTATTTTTTCGGTCAATACATTTAAGAATGATATCTTCGAACGCATCGAAAGCAGCTACTGTATCTTTGATATTATACAATCTTGTAAAATCACATATCTCAAGTGACTTTACGATTTCTTCATCGTTGAGGTTGTGTAACAGTTTCTGTTCAATTTCAAAGATGTTTCTTTGATTAATTTCGTTTTCGTAAATTGCTTTTGTGTTTATCATTATGTCGAGTAATTGACACGTTGCCGTAGAGTCTTCGTTTCTTCCATGGAGCAGCTCGTATTTGTGAGTGAATTGTGCCATCGCAACACACGCCAACCTGTTGAAGATGAATCAGACTAAAGTTCGAAAAATAAAAGATCTTTCAGCATTTGTGAAATGAATGAAATACTTAGATTACTTTTATGTTAACAACTACTATTGTCCTGTCTGAATATTTTAATCAATCTTCAATCTTCTTATAAAATATTTATATACATAAGTACACTGGAACTCATATCACCCAATAACCTTGAATTTGTTTAAAAATAAGTTAACTACTAGTAGTTCGCCCCGAACTGAGATCTCGCGCACCGTAGATGGCTTACATTTGGACTTTCTTCTGACTACCCCTATAATTTCAAGTGCTACTACTGATACTGCCGAGTATGCCTATTGCGCTAGCTCTTCATGGTAAAAAATACTGGCATGCATGCAATACATAATGTCGTGTCTAATTTTTCATTTAGGTATTTCATATTTATGAATTCTCGTCGTATTTCTAAAAGTATACGTCCTAGAATAAAAATAATAACTATTTTGGAATGTACAAATAAAGACCTTTCATTTGACACCCCACTCAATATATTTGTTTACTTAACTTTTTTTACCCCAATTATTTTCATTCTTTATCAAAATTTTTTTTATCATGAAAATAAATCAAGTAGCATCTAAAATCATTGCAAACCAAACCGCAACGATGCCACTCTCTTTTTAAGACCGACCAGTCAATGAGCTACGAAGTCATCGAAACTCTATGCAACGGGAGCTCTTGCAGCTCTGGTTTCGTAGTTTTTGGTCTTTGGTCGTATTTCAAAAACTATACATCCTAGATTAAAAATAAAAACCATTTTGGAATGTACAAAATAAGCCCTTTCGTATGACACCCCACTCAATTTATTTGTGTAACTTTCATAATTTTTTACCCCCTTGGGAACCCAATATCTTCACAACCCCTTCATCGATTAAGCTCATATGCTCCCCCGTAAATTTCCTTACCACAACCTATTGACCTACCAAGTTTCATGCAGATTGGATGAACGGTTCGACAGTTATGCTCGAACAACAATTCGTGAAACATACAAACATACAAACATACAAACATACAAACATACAAACATACAAAGCAAAATCGCCCAACTTACCACTAAGATCTTCGCTCGCTTCGCTCGCTCGATCGATTAAGTACCTAAGGCTTCAAAGCTATGATTGAGGCCTTCAGGTGGCTCAAAAACCATCACCAGCCACTTGCTCATAATACTCACTAGACCGACAACGCCATCCATCCTTCCCGTGTCCATAAAATTTTCAATATGAGATAATACACACACACATGCATACACACTTACATAATTTTATACCTACGCATAATACACAACATACGAATGATGTGGCTTTATTGTATTTTTATTATCGACTTTATTTATATGATTAAGTACATTAAGCATTGTTTGTGCAACCATTGTAAGTACCACTATTGGGAAGGGACTGACTCCTGACACACGGGTATCCCTAGTTTGTGAGTCAGGACTACATGTAAATTGTATTCTGGTTGGATCAATAAATGTTTACTTATTTATTTTATTTATTTTTATTTATTTATTTATGATCATACCAGCTTTACTAAACTTCGACGATCTATCAAGAAAGTCTAAGCAAGCTACACGAGCGCTTTACCGTGTTCGATTTGCGTGTAGCAACCTCTTGTAGGTATCCGTTGGATGGTGCTATGCAAAAGAGTTTGAGGAATTATTTAAAACTCGCATTTCCTGGTAAAATCATAAATTTTAGTGGGTCACTTTTTTAAGCACGGTAGTTTTTATATTAGTTTTTTATTATTGTTTTTGTATACTTACCTAGGTATTTTTAAAGTAAGGATTAGATAATTATCTCCTACATTCAAACTTAAAACTTTCCACTTTATAATTTTAATAAATATTTATTTATTTATTTATTTATAAATAAATAAAGGCAGGGTGCTTACAGTGTTATCGTTATATACAAATACATTGCCATTTTGTGGCAATTATCAATCTCTCAATTTTACTTAAATTTATTGTTTGTCCTAGTTATATCACTTGTTGAGAAGATCTATTTATGAATACTTTTAAAACGAATCAGCCAGATGTATAAAACTTGAGGTCTGTATTGTTGAGCTATTGTAACAATTATAAAACTTACCAGTCTCAACTAAACAATGATTTCAATTTTTTGTAACCACATCAATTATAAATGAAATGCTTTTGCATATTAGTGATAAGTGAACTTGTTATTAGGGTTCCTTAAATGGTGCATTTTTGTGTTTATGTAATTGAATGTTTGTCCTAAACATTACACAAACACGCGCTGGCCCAGGCTTGCCGAGTGAACGCGTTGCCTCTCTCTCGCTTTCGCCTTGCATCGATTCGCCTTCTCGCTCGTACTCACCCAGGCTCGCCTAGCTCGCCTAGGCAGGCCCAGCGTGTGTTTGAGCCATAAAATACCGTTACGCTCAATTCCCTTTAAAATGTACAATTTAAGCTATTTGAACAAAATCAATTTTTGATTTGATTCCAAAAATGTATTTCGATTAATAAAGTAGGCGGGTACCTTAAAACTGAATGTACCTATAGTATGTGATTATGTTTGGATGTTTGTGTGTCAATCACATCTTAACCAGTAGACTGATTTAGATAGAACTTGGAATATGTACTATAATAAATAAGCTATAATAAGATTAAATAATAATTATAATAAGCTATTTCATACTGCCACGCGTATCCGCGTGTGGAATGAACCCAGTAGTATAAGTAAGTACCTAACCTAACTCTTTTAAAATGTATTTTTTTTATTAATTTAAAATTGATGAACAAAATAAAAGAAAACCAGCTTTTATCTTTCTCTTGATACGGAATTCTTAAGCATTAATTCAACCTGCACTTGTCCGATATGTTTTTATTAGTAATAGATTTCAACAGACTTGTTTCAAAAATTATTTTAGTAATTAGCAAATTATAGGAATGTTTTTACAAAATAATGTATTCTTTATCAGATAACTGGTTCCCATAGTACAAGCTTTGCTTATTTTAGGGTATTTAGCTTGAAAAGTTTGTTTTTAAACGAAAATAATAGATACTTAAGGCCTCTATTAATAAACTCGTATTAACTTCTGTCAAACTTGCGCCACGGATTAAACTATTGCCATCCTTATTTGTCACTGAAATTATCGCAAAATAGTATTTAAAATGACATTGAAAAAAAAAGATTATTTTGAGTACCTACCTACCTACTTACTTACCTAAATCATCATGTTTTCAAAACGAAGAACTTTAAGTTTGAAGAGAAATCTAATTTTCCCATAGATTATGGTAATTTTACAGAAATTAAAATAATCGAGAAACTTTACCTAACTATTTATATTTTTTTAAATTGCAGTGAAATTAGCAGTAGGTAAATTGATGAGCAATAGGTTATTGGATTCCAGGGTAAAAATGCGAGTGGTGTGGAAACCTTACATCGTCCTGACGCTATCGGTTCTCGAATGTCATAGGATTGTGGGTGAATGACCCGCATTATTAGCAGTGGTACGCTCAGCCACAGAATTTAGTGAGAGTTTAAAGATTTTAATTTTAAATATGTGAATCTAATCAGCTACAGAATTTCTAGTTGAATGAAAAACTATTGAAATCAAATTGTTCTAGCTGAAACAGTTAGGTAGTTAATCTATCTTTTTGCGGTGATCGTTATAAAAAATACAAAGAGCCGGTTTTTATTGATTACCTACCTATATCAAATCAATTAAAGTAAGTAGGTAGGCAGTGGCGGCCTTTGGGGGTGGCGAGCAGGGCAGTCGCCCGGGGCCTCGCGCTTGTAGGGGCCTCGCGCAGCAAGCCGACTAGAGAAAATCTTTTATGGGCATTAGTAAACCTATCCGTTAAAGATAGACAAATTCCATTGTGGACTTTTCTGTATACTTACTTACCTATAAAATAAGAACAATGCCTTCCTAAATTATTTTGTTATAAGTTATCCCAAAAGGATTAGGCAGCTTTTTCTATGAAAACTCCCAGTCGGCTACTTATATTTTTTCGACATTTTCAACAATCTTCGTCTTAATTCAACCAATTTATACAAAAACTTAACGAATTATACACCTAAACCTTCCTCATGAATCACTCTGTCTATTGGTGAAAACCAAATGAAAATCCGTTCAGTAGTTTTTGAGTTTATCGCGAACAGACAAACAGAGACAGACGCTGAGCTGGGGGCGAATTACTTTGTTTTATAATATGTGCGCGGCTCAGACTTTTCTTCATCAAAATTTCAATAGCTTTAGGTAGTTTGGTAGGGCCTCGCAATGACTAGGCAGCTCGATCCCAGTGCCATGACCTGCCATGTCAAAGATTTGGGGAGGGGGGCTCCCCAAATCTTTGACATACCTCTAACATCCAGCATAATCCTACTAATATTATAAAGGCGAAAGTCCGTGTGTGTGTGTGTGTGTGTGTGTGTGTGTGTATGAATGTTTGTTACCACGTATCTCCAAAACTACTAAACTGATGTTGATGAAATTTGGAATGTAGATAGTTTAGGTTCTGGAATAACACATAGGCTAATTTTTATCCCGGAAAATGCATGGTTCCTGTGGGATAAAAATAGAGTCCACGCGGACGAAGCCGCGGGCGTTCGCTAGTATATTATAATGTGTTAAATGCTTAAACGCTAAAGGAATTCTAAATTGTTCATACAAACTTTTTTAGCCCTTTTCATCCCACAACGTGTCATATCATAGCCATATCAACGTGTCATTTGTTTTAAAAAAATCAGCTCGCTTCGCTCGCATTTTAGCTTCATATGTATTTTGCGAACGAAGTGAGTTATGGCTGACCGCAGAATAGAAAACGACAAGTAGCCAGCCTTTTCCTTGAGCACCGTAAGCAAAATCAAGTGTCATTATGTTGCATTTATCTTAAAAATTCGGCTCGCTTCGCTCGCATTTTAGCTTCATGCGTATTCTGCGAATAGAGTGTGTTTATATCTGATCGCAGAATAGAAACCGACAAGCAGCCAGCCTTTTCTTTGAGCACCGTAAGCAAAATCAAGTGCCACATTTTACAATTTTCTTTAAAAAATTCGGCTCGCTTCGCTCGCATTTTGATTCATGGGTATTTCGCTAGTGTAGAGAGCTCGCTTTGCTCGCATATTAGCCTCGTTATTTTGCTAGCAAAGTGAGTTATGTTGCATTAATCGTAAAAAAAATCGGCTCGCTTCGCTCGCATATTAGCTTCATGAGTAGGTATTTTGCCCTCCCCCCCTCCCTCAACATAATATCGTGTGACCCCCCCCCCAAAAGCCCAGATCCCGCGCCCGCCATCAGGGGCCTCGCAAAGATCTACCGCCCGGGGCCTCGCGATAGCTAAGGCCGCCCCTGTAGGTAGGTACCTAAAACTTTATTAATGACCTGAAAATTTCCGTATAATTTACTACCTAGCTCTTCTAAAGCGCCGTTTAGAAGGTGCGAGTTTCTCGCCTCGAAGACTCGAATTTCGAAAGCCAAAGTCAAAATAATTGACAATATAAACTAAACATTGATATAATGCGTGGAAGGTCGATAATCGCTCGTCACAAGCTCGTCACTGAATTGTAATGGAGCTAGTTTCTCGCATCTTCTCGCCTCGAAGATGCGAGAAACTCGCACCCTGTAAACGGTGCTTAAAACATATAGTCCGCGCTTTTGTTACCAGCTAGTTCCTCATTGATAGATAATAGAGAGAACGCCAAAGGTTACTGATAACATTCAAGACAAAAGCGGTCAACTACCCGACTGCAGAATGAAATAGTTTGATCCACCTAATAACGTCTACGAAATTATATAATGGCTTTACTAAAATGTATCAATGTAAAATGTAACAAACGACTTGTCTTTGACTGCTCCTATCTTCTAAGCATCTTAAAAGATTACTATAGAAAATGTCTACCATACTATTTTCGTGAGCCTCTCTAAAGAGAAATGACATAGTTGTAGGTAAACAAGACTGAAGAAGTTAAAGAGCTGTTGTTTATTTTAGTTTAAATTCTACCTACTCTAAAATTAGGAGCCTGCTCCTACCTCAAAGATTGGCAACGCATCTGCAGCTCTTCTGATGTTGCATTTATATTAGTGTTCCACTTATCATCAGCTAAAACTTACTTACTTACTTTTTTTACCATTAGGTAAACCGTTTGCCCCCCTCTTCCAAAAAATTATACCTAAGTCAAATTATTTGTAGTGATAACTTGAAAGTATCAAGACATTGCATTGAACCACTCACACTATAAACAAAGCATCGTACTGGACTAACTACAGCAAGTAAAATAAATTTGACTGACTGTAAATTCTACGAACACAACTTTTCATTTTTATTAGTTTTCAGCGCAGAAGGCAGAGCTACCACCAACTGAGCTGAGAGGCCAGTCAATCATTGACTGGCCTCTATGAGATTGGTGAATATGGGGATATTTGATAGCGAATATAGTTTTTCATTTTTATTAGTTTTCAGCGCAGAAGGCAGAGCTATGAGCTACTACCAACTGAGCTAAGGGGCCAGTCAATCATTGACTCTTAGCCTCTGCCTATTAGCTCAGTTGGTATATCCCCATATTCACCAATCTCATAGACTCTTCAAAAATGTTTTATGCGTGTGCTTTTATTTGAAACGAACATACCTAAAACTTTTTATTTCTACTCCACAAAATACTTTCTCTCATCTATGTCATAACTCATAATACTGAGCATGGTTTTTTTCATCCATGTTTAAGCTTTGACTTACATTACTCATTTAAATCATGGTCATTATCAGATTAACTCTATCCAATGCTGAACTCTCATGTAAAAGGTGACTAAGGACAGAACTCTATTAATCTTATCTGCTTCATAATTATTCTATTTTTTATTAGAAGCAAAATGAGGGCTCTTTAAAGACCAAACGAAGTCGCAGGAAGAAACTACTCAACACAATTACAAGTAACTAGGTACATAATTACATGTGTTGTATAGTTACCGATATCACCCGTTGTCCCGTTGTGTCGCCGGCGATTGTGGAACAAGCTGATTTTTTCTTGCGTAATAATTATCTAGTCGTACCTACTTATTAGAAACTTCTAACTGATGTGAATTGAAAGTGATTTTATATCTAACGTGTTTGTGAACGATCCATTAATGACTTGTAAGTAAATTTAGAAATCATGGTACAAGATTTAAGTCTTGGTAACTTAAAATAACTAGAAAACGGTCATAGTTCCTTTGATACGTTAAGTACTGTGTGTCTTTTTTTTTTGTTTCTGTAAAAAAAATTCTTGAAGATTTATTTAAAAATTAAATATTGAAAAATTCGACACAATAATTACAATAATGATAAGTATAAATTGTACCATTTAATACTATTTTATAGAAGTTAGGATGCAATAATATAAAGTGTTAGTATATGACGGAATAAATTAAACTGCATAAACTTAGGCCTTTTACAACTTTTACTAGATGTAGGCAATCTTTGCCTATACTTAACAGGACACTGTAGTGCCTGGGACATTATTTGAGATGGAGTAGACTTGCCCAGCACCTAAACATATCCACAGGAAATACATGAATCTGCGTAGAAGGCTATTAAAAAGAGAAATAAAAAAATATTTTAAAAAAACAAAAACCCGACTGCGTCAAAACTAAAAAGAAAAAAACAAGCCTGCAAAGAATTACTCACAGTCGGTACCCATTCATTTTATTACCAATCAAATCTTCCCAATGTTATGGGTCCCGACTGTGAGTAATTCTTTGCAGGCTTGTTTTTTTCTTTTTAGTTTTGACGCAGTCGGGTTTTTGTTTTTTTTAAATATTTTTTTATTTAACACTTTTTAGTTATGATAAAGTTGATTTTAAAATACCTATTCAACGATACCCCACTTGATGTAGTGTGACGATTTTGATTCTTTTAATTTTGACAATATGGCGTCTGGTTGTAGCCCTGGTGAATTTTGATTACTGTCATATCTTTAGTGACACTCCCAAGGTTAAGACAAATCGATTGACGTAAGAATCATCAAAATCGGTCCACGCGTTTGGCCTCTAGAGTGCCACATAGAAACATCCATAGCGAGAATTATTATTAATCAACTTTAAACCGTTATTTTTCCTAAACTATTACTTAAAATGAAAAATGGTAAAAGAAACCTAAAGTTGATTTTGAAATACCTATTCAACGATACCCCACTTGATATAGTGTGACGATTTTGGTTTTTTTAATTTTGACAATATGGCGTCTGGTTGTGGCACTGGTGAATTTTGTTTACTGTCATGTCTTTAGTAGCACTCCCAAGGTTGAGACAAATCGATTGACGTAAGAATTATCAAAATCGGTCCACGCGTTTGGCCTCTAGAGTGCCACATAGAAACATCCAAACAAACATACATAGACTGATAAACACATTACCCTTCCTTTGCTTTGCGCAGTCGGGTAAAAAGACGAAGTTTTATGATAAACCTGTACTGAAACAGACTGAAATTAGGTAAACATTGCATAAAACATAAATAATAAGATTGTTGTGTTGTAGGACCAGTTTAATGGGACTTCTTCGTAGGTTATTATGGTTTCGTTTTCATGAATCTTTAATTTTGACTTTCTTTACAGATTCAACAATGGTGTCGTATCACAAACTCGTTTTGGCGATTGCTGTCTTCGTTTCTGTGATAAGCAGAGGTATTTATCTTGCCTTTATGAGCTAACTCAAGGAATAAATAACAATAAATAAATATTTTCCGAATATTTATTTTTTATCTTTCTTTAACTGAAGTAGACTGCAGAGACTTCATCAAAAGATGTTGCATTTTCTTATGTTCTGAGAAAATGTCTGCCTTGTCTTGGGGACGCACTCGTGATTATCACTGTATCCCTAAGTGCACGTTCACACAGCAGCAGCAGTCCGTTTTATCGTATACGTTTTTATTCGTTGATGACGTATGTGGTCGTACGAGCGTGTTCACACACAACAGTATTGATGATTCAGTAAAAAGCAAAATTCAGTAGCGACGGATTTGTTAAAGACGATCCTAGACCACACATGGGCATTTAAGCGTCGTTCACATGGTGCGAGTTTTTGCCTCAAAAATGCGAGAAACTTGCTCTATGACAATTCAGTGACAAGCGATTGTCAACCATCCACCTATAAAATCAATGTTTAGTTTACATTGTCATATTTTGACATTTGCTTTCGATAATCGCATCTTCGATGCGAAAAACTCGCACCATATAAACTGCGCATAGGGAGTTAAATTTAGTTAAATTTAAATTCAAGTACTTATACCCTTTCTAAATTAGAATTAAATAGATGACTGCCATTTCAGGTTCTTCCATATATTGCTACTACTGCAACAGCGCCAACAACTCCGCCTGCTTAGACGTGAACATGTACGATGAAGAGGTCCGCTCTCGCATCATACCGATCGTCAACTGTGACACGGCCATCCCGGGGGCGGAGCAGATACCATTCTTCTGCCGGAAGATTGTGCAGACTAGTGAGTTTTTAACCATTTTTACCTTAGCAGATACCACTACACACTACCCGGTAGGTGTAGTGATGTCTAGTACAGTCATACTAAATGTCCTGCTACAGACTTGTGTTTTATTACTTGTGTTTTATTATTACGTTTTCTTTTTGTTTGAGTTTAAAATGGCTAGAAACTTAAAAAAAATCTGAATCTCGACACCAGTGTCACTAACCACCCACCGGGCCTGTGTTTACGTAGGGTCATTTTCTAGAAATACTTCCTTATTTTATTGGCGTTCTGTGATGTATACGAAATTTGCATTATGCTTTAGGTTAAAAAAACTTTATTCTTGTACAAAACACAATGTTTCTTTTATAATATATTAAGCGTCGTTTACATGGTGTGAGTTTATTTCCTCGAAGATGCGAGAAACTCGCTCCATGACAATTTAGTGACAAGCGATTATCGACCTTCCATGTATGATTTCAATGATTAGTTTACATCATCATATTTTGACATTTGCCTTCGATAATCGCATTTTCGGGGCAAAAAAACTCGCACCATGTAAAAGGTTGACAAGGAAAATTACTTCATCAAAGTTTAAGTTTTAAGTCAGTAAACGTCACTTTCAGTCATCCATTCATACCGTGAGTCGGAAGTCCGAGTGACGCGCGGCTGCGGCTGGGTGCGTGACGGACGAGACTTGCCTTGCTACCGCAACGACAACAGCGACCACTACGAGACCGTCTGCCAGTGCTTCTCTGACCACTGCAACGCTGCAGAGAGCACTTCGCCGACCACTGGCGTGGGGCTTTTCTTGGTGCTAGCTGCTGTGCTTTACTTTTACCGATAGTAATTTAGTTACTGAAAACACGATAATTTGTTGTGTAATTTACCTTGTTTTATGTCACGAAGCGACGTTACGTCGCACGTACACCTACGTCGCAAAAAACAATACAATCCAATTTACAAAGCACATTAATAGGCACAGCTTTGTGAGATTGATGTGACAGTTTTAGTTTGTCTGAAAATTAAATCAAAGTTGTTTAGAAAAATTTTTTTTCAACCATGCTACGAAATTCGATCTTTCAGATGTCCATTTCGTGAACACGTGTAGCAATGTAACGGAACAGAAACATCTGTCTAGTTTGCAGTGCGGTGATTACCGTAAATAGGATAGAGCCTTTCTGTGAGCGAGCTAAGTCTATTACCTAAATATACCATAAAATAATGTTCCCAATGATTTTTCACAGTGAAAAACATGTTTATTTCTAATGAATAGCACTTTTGGAAAGCTTAGAATTTTGTCACGGAGCGAGTTTCTCGCGTCTTGGAGGCAAAAAACACCATGTAAAAGACTCTTTAAAGTCGAGGCCGTTAAGTTCAAATCCCGGCAGTGCATTCATTTGCCACGTTCAGTGCCATCGATACACATGGTGGACTAAGAGCGATGCCACACGGATGCGTTACGTCAGCGTTGCGACGACGGAGCGGTGACGCTGCGTTGTTTTCCATACAAATTGGAACAATATGCCACACGGTGCGTTAAGCCGACACGTTCTTTGACGACTGACTGACTAGAACACTTTGAGCGATGCCACACGGGCGTTACCGATCTGCGTCGTCGCAGCGCTAAGACAGAGTATTCTGTCAAAGCGCGTCGTTTTAACGCACCGTGTGCCATGTCGTTCTGACTTGTATGGAAAACAACGAAGCGACACCGCTCCGTCATTGGCTGCGACGACGCAACAGAGCGGCAGCGCCCGTGTGGCACCGCTCTTTGTCATAGTACTGCGACGACGCAACGGATTGGCAACGCCCGTGTGGCATCGCTCTAACTGTAACTGCAAACGCGCTTCAATGTGGCAGTGTACGCTTGGTGAACTAAAACGGTTAAGAAAAATATCGAGAAGAAACCAGTTAGCAGGTGGCGCCGATGGGTGTGCAACCTTTTACGTCAGAATGCTTCCTTTAGACTCTAAAGGAAGCATTCTGATATTCTCTAAAGTTTAGAGAATATGGTCATGTAACAAATCATGTTTTTGGGCGTGCTCTGACTATCCTTTTAGGCATGTCCAAAGGATCTTTAATGCACCTGAGAAACTGTTTACCATATAATATTTTAGAGACCCATTCTTGATCTTTTTTTGTATTATCGATGGTCAGGTATTTCTTTACAGTTACAAGACTCTCTAATCTATTCAAAAGTTTGTCAAAACAGCCAGTTTACGCTCCCACGTAATTAATGATCCATTCTAATTGAGAGTGAATTAGTAGTTTCGCTACAGCGAATTCGCTCTCACTCTGGCTACACCCAGTTTTTATTAAATAAGCGACAAGCAAACAATATTCCGTGTGCGCGGTAGACTGACCAGGCTTTCAACAGATTCATCGCAACAATACCCACCTACATATAGTTTATAAATACGGGCAGTATTGACACTGTACCGAGCTTTTGTAATCTGGGCCGGATTATGTTGTTTAAATGGATCATCATTGATTATTTATTAATTCATGAGTGAGATTTATGAAATACTAGCTGCTGCCCGCGGCTTCGCTCGCGTGGTACCCGGATAAAAAGTAGCCTATGTTACTCTCCAGCCCTCCAACTATCTCCACACAAAAAATCAAGTCAATCCGTCGCTCTGTTTTGACGTGAAAGCAGGACAAATAAACAAACGAATAAACACAGACTAAGGGTACGGATTTAAAAGAGATACGAAGATCAAAACTATTAAGAAGCTTGTCTTTTAGAAGATCTGAGATTTTTTAACCTGGGTTTGAGAATACAGTCGTCATCCAGATTCTTATTTTTTAAGATCTCTTACCATTTATGTTTTACCCGAAATACAGGGTGAATTTTTGAGATGGGGCAGTAAGGGCAGCTACCTTAACCGTTGTAGCTAGAGGAAAACGTTCTTAGGAGACCATCCTTAATTTTTGAAAATATTTCGACCTGCATTCACAGATTTTGAAAAATATGTACAGTCAGCGAGAAAATGGGCCATTTACACAAAAAATTTTTTTGATGCCAATCGATCCTGTTTCATCTAAGGATAAAAAGGCTCTTTCAGACCAACTGAGGTTAGAGTACTAGAAAAGTCAGAAATCGCTAAAGTGTATTTCTGAGACAAGACAGTAAGGGCTACCTTAACCGTTGTAGCTACAGGAAAACGTTTTTAGGAAACTACCCTTAACTTTTGACGATATTTCAACCTGCATTCACAGATTTTGAAAAAAATGTACAGTCAGCGACAAGATGGGCAATTTACACAAAAACTTTTTTTGAAGCCAGTCGATCCTGTTTCATCTAAGGATTAAAAGGCTCTTTTGGACCAACTGAGGTAAGAGTACTAGAAAAGTCAGAAATCGCTAAAATGTATTTTTGAGACGGAGCAGTAAAGGCAGTTTGTTAACCGTTGTAGCTACAGGAAAACGTTCTTAGGAGACTACCCTTACTTTTGAAGATATTTCGACAAAATGATGAAAAATGATGACAAATGACAAAATGATTTCGTACGAAATGTATAATCAAAGTTATTTGCGTTTTCTGAATTTTCTAGTACTCTTGCCTCAGTTGGTCCGATAGAGTCTTTTAATCCTTAGATGAAACAGGATCGACTGGCATCAAAAAAGTTTTTATGTAAATTGCCCATTTTCTCGCTGACTGTACATTTTTGTCAAAATCTGTGAATGCAGGTTGAAATATCGTCAAAAGTTAAGGGTAGTCTCCTAAAAACGTTTTCCTGTAGCTACAACGGTTAAGGTAGCCCTTACTATCTTGTCTCAGAAATACACTTTAGCGATTTCTGACTTTTCTAGTACTCTAACCTCAGTTGGTCTGAAAGAGCCTTTTTATCCTTAGATGAAACAGGATCGATTGGCATCAAAAAAAGTTTTTGTGTAAATGGCCCATTTTCTCGCTGACTGTACATATTTTTCAAAATCTGTGAATGCAGGTCGAAATATTTTCAAAAATTAAGGATGGTCTCCTAAGAACGTTTTCCTCTAGCTACAACGGTTAAGGTAGCTGCCCTTACTGCCCCATCTCAAAAATTCACCCTGTATACAAATACACTGAATATACTAAAATAAATCACAGCATCCAAGTCTTCATAAGTAAGTTCGGATGAGCAAGTGGCCAACCCTGGTGATGGAGTTTTTAGTCCGCCTAAAGGCCTCCGTCATAGCTTAACGACTTAAAAGCCGGGACCGACAATTTAACGAAGCATGGAAGTGCTCAGCTTGTAATGCCACTTGCGGTCACCCATCCAAATTGTGACGGCGCACAACGCTGCATAACTTCAACGATCAATCAAGAACGACTAAGCAAGCTACGCCACGAGCGCTTCATAATAATTATAATTATGTGTATAAATTGACTTAATATTTATGATCAGCTTGAAACATGCGCAGCACATCCCTGATATGCTTACAGGGTGTGGAAAAATTTTGACTCATAAGGGCACCATAGGACACCATGGTTGTGCCACCAACAAAATGTATAAAAAATGTAAATATGCACAAAATGGCCCTGTAGCTAGAAATTTTTGTTCTTAGGAAACTAAATTAACAAATGATTAAAAAAAAAACATTTTTGGATGTTTTAAAGCCTTAGCAAAAGCAAAGATTAGCCTCAAAATTACATTTTGTCGAAACATCACAAGATTATTTTAATCGACTCTATTTCTCACCAGAAACACTTTTCCTGATTGGCTGAGAATAGGACAAGAGTACGTAGGTAGCTTCAGTTTATTTTAATTTGCAGACCACCGCTTGCGGTGGGATAATCCTTATCATCTTGTTTTCATAAAAATAAAGAAATTAATGTTTTTCTGTCTGCAAATTTAGCAACTCAGAAATTATAATTGGAACTAGTTATGAAAAAGATTATATATATTGAATTAAAGCCTGAATAAAATAAAACACAGTAGGTACTTATAAGGTACCTATATTTTTTTTTATACCTAATGCTGGACATTTCACACAGCATCATGGAACCTACCTAAACAGAGCTTGTGTTATGATAACCACATGACTGATATACTACTTACCTATTACTTAAATATGCCTTTTTTTGTAAATACATACATTTATATACTTACATAGAAAACACCCAGACCCGATACAAATATTTGCAGATCATACATTTGTCCCGCGGCCGGGTTAGAACCCGCAACCTCCTGCGTATCAGGCGGAATTTATAACTTACTAGCTGCTGCCCGCGGCTTCGCTCGCGTGGTACCCGGATTAAAAGTAGCCTATGTTGCTCTCCTGCCCTCCACACAACAAATCACGCCAATCCGTCGCTCTGTTTTGACGTGAAAGCAGGACAAATAAACACACTTTCACATTTAAAATATGGGTACGGATTATTGTTTGGAAGATCATCGTTGAGAGCACACTAATATTAGAAATTGATTTAGTTAGTTTGTGAATGTAGGAACTAAACCGATTAGGGAACCGATTAAAAAAATATTTCGCGAGAAACTCGAAAGCTATTATCGTGGACGATACTCTCTAGGCGATAATCGCATTCATTCATGTTTGTTCGCCATTTACATGGAGCTTTTATTAAAAGCGGCGCTGATTCTGTTGGACCTACACTGACTACAGTCGTATTGCTCATTATACGGACTAAAATTGAAGGAAAAAATGACATTTTTCCTTCAATTTTGACATAAAACGTATCAAAACTAATCAAAATTGAAGGAAAAATGACATTTTTTCCTTCAATTTTAGTCCGTATAATGAGCAATACGACTATAGCTAAATAATCGCTAAGTCCCAAGGCCTCTATTAATAAACTCGGCTCAACTTCTGTCAAAGTTGCACCACGGATTTAACTACATATTGCCATCCTCTCCTGTTAAACAGTGACAAATAAGGATGGCAATAGTTAAATCCGTGGTGCAACTTAGACACAAGTTCAGCGGAGTTTATTAATAGAGGCCCAATGGATTTATTTCATTCACTCTAAAAACCAAAACAGTATGACATTGAAAGTGACGTTTTTAATTACCTATTTTATTTAAACCACGGTGACTGTAATGTCGCCGAAACGTCTCGTCGAGGTAAATTAAATGATTTCATTGCGCGATTCCCGTTAAAAATTAAAAATGTGTTCAAGTCGCGAAAGTTTAAAATATAATATTGAAAGTGACATTTCGAAAAGTAATATTCGTCTTTTCATGTAGTTTTAGCACAGAATACTGGTTTTAGTCAGAAACAAAATTGGTTTTGACTAATTCTACCCACGGACACTCTAATTTTACTAAAATATAAATACTCGTAGTAAGTAGGTACCTACTTAATTTTAAAATGTCACTGAGACTGACACCTGTATTTATAGACAAGCAATTACTTGCTGCCAAGTAATTTCTTAATGGAGTCTTTACTTGAGGATAGATATCTTCATTATAAAATCGTATTTTATAGCCAAGTAATGTTATGTCAAAATGAAATGCAAAATAGTCGAGTTCTCAATGCTTAAGTAAAGAAAATGGTGACTATTACTTGGCGAAGAATTCTAACTTTTGACAGTTCTAACTTCAACCAATTACTAAACTACAGAATAAAAATCATTGCCAGAATATTTACTTTTACTACAGTAGGTAATCACTTTTACTTGTTTATGAATACGGGTGTAAATATCATTTTGTTTTGGACTTTAAAGTGAACGAGGTACCTAAGCTTTCGGTTTTAGTGATAATTAAATTAGTTAGTGAACAACAGAATCATCGCCATTTTCTTATTAAAAATATATTAGGGATCGAATTTCTCTGATATAAAGATCGCTAAAACTTACTCTTAACGTTTAGTTAAGTTTTTTGTACCTAATTTTATCATACTTAAATGTTTTTTTCCTATAGAAAGCATGAGTAGGTACCTATAGGTACTTATAGCAAGGCTAATTTAAAAGATCACATTTGGCATCTGTCAGTCCTAACAAAATAAATCGTAAAATTCCCTTTTTTGTCATTATTGCAATAATTATATATTTTTAACTTTAAAGGCCTAATTGTGCAGATCTCGCTTTGAAAAATCAAAAATATTGTGTGCCCCCGGTTATAAGGTTTCGTTGTTGAATTTCGATGAAGTGTCAATTGTGATCTATTAAAGTGGCCCTACTTTAGGGGATTCTATATTTTATAATGAATATTGCAGTAATGGTAATGAAGTTTTATTCATTCAATAAATTGAAATATAAACAGCTCCTTAACTTTTAGTTTAAAAATAACATTTGCCAAAATTATTCGTGGATTTTGATTTTAATAAAAATCAAAATCAAAACCCACCCAGCCTTTTAAATAACTTTGGTAATTTATATAAATTAATTTTACAAGTATACAATCACATAATTAAATATGTACCCAGTACATTAGATATTTTACACGGTACCTAAAAACTACATTTCACAAGTAGGTAAAATTATCGCTCTATCTGCAAGAATTAGTTTTACTCTATGATGAAAGCCATAGAGTATGGAAAAAACAGAACAGACATTGTATGTGCTACCTATAACAATTTCCTTATTCAACGTTTTGAAGGGATTCATGAATTAATTATTGAAGACAATTTTAAATTGTTTAGACTTGTCGTTTTTCTCTTTCTTCGTGGGTGGGATCAGTTTGTTCAGGCTCACTGCGGTCATTAAACTCATTTTGGATAGAGATATCTGCGGAAGAAACATCATAATCAAAGTTTTGTTTGAAGTCAAAGAAATCACAAAAATTGATACTGTTTGTTTATCGAAGCCTCCAAAAATATTAATAACATCAGGAGCGTTTTGTTTTTAGAGTAGGTCTTACTTATAAACGCCTCTCAACTTGAACACAGGTTAAACAATGCTAAAGATTTGCCCTGTCACTATTTGTCACTATTTAGTAAAAGAGGATGGCACGGTGTATCAATTTTGACAGAATTTGAGAGGGGTTTATAAGTAGAGCGGTTTGTATATGTACGAGTATGTATATTTTTTTGGCACGTTCTGTAACCTACGCCGCTTGATAGAAGTGTTTTTAGTTTTTTTTTTGTGATTGTACAATTAACGTTTTATTACCTACTTTTTTGGCAAAATAAAATTGGAAGCCAAGATTTTCGGTAAGTATAGTTTCCTTTAATTACGTAATCATCACCAAGAGATCACAAGTCGTTTTATCAAATATTCTGACTAGCCGTAGATATGTATCCGATTTCTTGCCACCAAGAGGTCACACTATTTTATAATAGAAAAAAAGACACAGATTAAACTTGTATCAACCGTTCAGACGTTCCGTTGCCAATGATGATGATACAAACAAAGTCTTACCATCATCATCGCTCTTGAAAGACCTGCCGAGGCGTGGTCCAAACCACATACCAGGCTGCTCGGTCCTCCTCGCTGGCAGAGCTTGGAAGACAGACTGGAGTGGGTCGCTGCGTCCCACGCGTGGGCCGAACCACATGCCAGCTTGCTCGACGTTCCTCGGTCGAGCCTCACTGCGGCCGACGCGTGGAAACGCGTACAGCTGTCGCTTCTCTACGGGATCATACTCTGTGGCAAAATAATATCTAGGTAATGTAAAAGTGTTTTTGAAAAAATATTTTTGAAAACAAGCTTTTAATAGTTTATTACTTATGTATGTTCATAGAATTCCTTACCTAGGAGGAAGTCGTTGAGCGGCACCTGCCAGGTGTTCCTGGAGGCGCGGCCCACGCGTGGGAACGGATACAGGTTCAGCACTCCATCGCGACGCAGCTTCGTGTTGCTGTCTGTAACAACAACAATATACCAATATGGTTATTTCATAATAGCTGAATATCACAGCTCAATACACAACAACATTGATTTGTTACAATCTTAATCCGCGCCGAGCTAACCGCGTGTCGCCGCGCGTTCATCTGAACTTAGTCTAATACAGATGTAGCAGCTGTTTGAATTATAAAAGCCTAGTAAGTCCATATCAAACAATAAGGTTCCACAATATTAAGAATCAAACTATTGAGAGTAGTAGCACCGATGAAAATTCGAGAGTATTTCTTTTGTCCACAAATAGCCTGCATCAGTAATCCTTCCACAAATAGCGCCCATAGATCACTATCAGTGGTTCAAGACCCGCAAAGGGATGCGTACATGTCTACACAATGTAACAACACTTTATAGACTCGACTATGTAAAGGTTTATTTTTAAATTATAAATAGTTTACAGAAATCGGGTGGTACTCGTATTACTGCGAACGTGGTCAGTTTACTAATCAAATACAGTCCTGAATAAAATTTAAAAATGTGATCCTTGTAAGTTTAAAACTGACTTCAATGCCAAGCTGCATAATTTTCTGCACTTTCTATTTCTGTTCATAACTCCGAAGATCTTCGACAGATCGTTGCCAAATTTTGTGGCACCAATCGGAAAGTATATCCTTTCAAACAAAAAAGAATTTTCCAAATCGGTCCCAGGCGTCTTTGAGTAATTGGTGAAAAAAAAATCCGATGAATTGAGAACCTTCTCCTTTTTTGAAGTCGGTTAGAAAGATCAATTCTTTTGTCTCTTTCTGTTTATGAATTTTGAGAACTACGTACCACTCATAATTCGTAAATAGTAAGAGACGAAAGTATTGCTATTTTAGCTCAATTTTTCTTTCGTTTTTCATTAGAAGAGAAGCGCTCGTTTCGTAGATCTTGATTGATCGCAGCGTTGTGCACGGTCACAATTTGGATGGGTGACCGCAAGTGGCATTACGAGCTGAGCGCTTCCGTGCTTCGGAGGGCACGTTAAATTGTCGGGCCCGGCTTTTAAGTCTAGCGACTTAAAAGCTTAACAGCCATGACGGAGGCCTTTAGGCGGCCTAAAAACTCCTCTAAAAACTACTTTTAAACAGCCTTCACCGACCCCTTTTAAAAAGTCAAAGTTACATCTGGTGGGTGACCGTCCCACGCTTCATTTATCAATCCATAGCCACCGTTCGAAAATCGGAATTCAATTATCGATTCTGCTATCCAAGTTGGTTAGTAGATTAATATAGCCAATTTGGTTCTAATTTTCGAAACGGTTGTGATCTAAGTAGATTTCGAAAGACAAAACTTTGTTGTCGAAGTTGTAATAAATTCATAATTCATATTTCTAATTTTAAATGTTTTCAGTTAGGTATGTCAACTCTTATTGAAAAGTTTTATGGACACGGGATTTTATACGGATTTTATTTTATTTTATTTTATACGGGCAGACTGGAGTATGTTTTCAAGGTCCATTGTGAAGCGGCGGTAGTATCCAAAACTACAGTTGGGCCGACGGATCTCGGCGTTCGTGAAGTTAGGCTTTTCGCTGCGCAATAGAACATTTTGTATGAAAAAGTTGCACTGCGCATCGAAACGGCTAACTTCACGAACGCCGAGATCCGTTGGCCGTACTGTACCCTCACTGATCTTCAGATTCCGGATCGGCTGCATTTACACCGCAACACACTACACTAATGCTGGGGCCACACTACGGGGATATGGCAAATTATTTGCCAAATTTCGTATAGCCACAATACAGAATACCGGCAAATAATTTGCCATATCCCCGCAGTGTGGCCCCAGCATAACCGTATCTTGACACCGGAAAGTCACAAAAAACTTTTCAATATGAATAGTGATCGCGAAAGTTTAAAAAAGACTAGGTATGTCAACTCTATTGACTGAAATGGCTGCTATCCAATTCCTTTATCGAATAAAAGTAAGTTCGTATGAGCAAGTGGCCAATTCTGGTGACGGAGTTAGAGAAACTGGCAACAGAGAAACTTATTCTATTCTACTCGTAATTATATCGGTCAATACTAAAAAAAATAAGTATAATCGTAACGACAAATAACATATGTCTGGACTTGCCTCTGATTAGAATCTACTTAACTCTCATGGATTTATATCCAAATGAAGTCTTTCTGTTCGGCGCTCGAAGCGACAAGACGTCTGCGCCAGCACAGAGGGAGTCAATTATTTCCTGAGGATGCCCCGTGGAGGGGTGAAACACGTGTCAAAGACCATCAAGTTTTTGTTTTTGTTTTCGCGCTGGTGCTGTTGCCGGATTTGCCCTAGTCTGGCATATTAAGGCTAGGCTGTGGAAAGTGGGTGGTTGGGTGGCTTTAGCGTGAAGATTTTGATGAAACTTTTTTGGTATAGATTAGCGGAGGAGTACTAGATATTTTGCAATTTTCAAAAAAATCTGACTATGGACTTCCGCAAAGACACGCCTGAATCAATTAACTATCCAAATGAAGTACCTACCTAAATGTAAATAATATTAAACGGCGAAGACATCTTCATGTAGGTGTACCGCAAATATACTCAGAGATAATTATGAAGCAATTAGGTATTGCAAATAGCTTGTTTTCAATGTAATTATTATTACATTATAAACTGTATTAAATTAGCGATATGCTAATAGGCAATATCAATGTTTATTGAAACCAAAATGTCAATAACTAAGATATAATTTGACCTATGTCTATGTTTATCAAAGTCTGTTTATATCTAAGTAGGCCTATAGAACCACCAGTCTATCTGTTAGGTTGACAGCATCACTTAGTTGTTTTTTTCGACGACTTTGTCGAGTCTCACTTTCGCACCTCTAGATGAAAACCCCGGTAACTCGAAAAACCTACTTTTTCAGAAATTTCAAAAAACTGGATTAGAAATCTATGACAGACTATGAAAAATGTAATCAATATTATATTCATGAATGTAATAAATATTATACTTATTCATGAAGGTAACATTTTTTCAAGCTTGTTCAATTAACTCATTTGTATTACAGTCTATGTATGCAGTTTAGGAATTCGAAAAGGCAACTAACTCTATTTGGGCACATTTTGAGTTATCGGGGTTTTCATCTAGGGGTGCGCTTTGTTCGACTGGCTCCCCACTGGAGCTTGACACCGAAAAGAAAGTAAGGCTGGTTTTAGTGTCACGCGTACCGTCGGCGCTGATAGGCGAGTGATCTTTATTACAATGAAATAGGGATACTGATTGTTCAGCACTGACGAGTGCAATCAGCGTTGCCTTGCCATCTTTGCTAAACAATCAGTATCCTTGTTTCATTGTAATAAAGATCACTCGCCTATCAGGGCCGACGGTACGCGTGACACTAAAACCAGCCTTAGGCCCCGTGTTTGTTGCCCTGATTCTCCCCGGTGTTGGTCGTGAAAGAACAAGAGTAGAATCACCTAGCTCTTAAAACGTTTCAAAGTGATCCTAGAGGTCCTACTGAATGAACAATTTTTTTTTTTTTATTTTGACTAGTAGAGTAAAAGTGTGCTAAAGTGAACTAGTTATTTATTTATGTTTGGTCCTTTTTTCACTACTTCAGTTGCAATACAATTACTTCCTATACCCAGACCCATAATTTGATACTAGATAAGATAGTTGGAGTGATGTCACTTTTCGGAAAAAAAAATATTGATGTGAATTTTGTGACAATTGAACAGTTCAAATCAATTAATTGAACTAACGGCTTAAAGTGTTTGTTAATAACTCGCTCAACATGAACTTTAATAGATGCCTATAAAAATTAGAGATTATTTTCTACTAAGAAGTCACGCGTCAGGAGTTTCCTACACATACTCATTATGAATTCCATACGTTAATTGTTGTTTCGTTGAATTAATCTTTTAAACCGCTTATGTTTCGTATATCTCTAAGTAATCCTTTACAATCATAAGTGTTCCTGAAACCAAAGTATTTTAATAATAGAGATAGCGATGAGCCGATATTTGAATAGAAAATCATTGCAAGCATAATAATGAACACAAAAATTATTGCGAGCATGAAAATAAACGCACAGCAAGAAATATTTTTAACCTAATCTCGACGTTTGAGCTGTGTTACCACTAATTGCGAAAATCGAAAGCTTGAAAAAACAGTAAATACCTTCTGTTTTTTCATTATTTCGTTTGTTTTCGTCGTGTTTTCATTCTTTTATTGTTTCAACCGCGGTCGCAACAGGGTGTCAATTCTAGTACCTACCTACCAAACTTTTTATCAACCTCAAGCAAAACCTCAACTAAACCTCAGATTTTGCACTGTTTCCTATTCTACTAATGACAAACGACTCAGTTGTGGTGAGGTTTTAGCTATGGTTTGAACTTTGGCAGAACAAATTTTTGAAAAGCTAGTCTACTATTCACCAAATGGCTGACATTTAAGAGATCGAAACAAACCGCAGCAGAATGATTGACGTTGTTATCTAGTAGAATTGCCCAGCAGGTGGGTATTTAACCCACAGGAACTATCTGTTGCGACCGTTAAGATTTCATGATCTTTTGATTTCTAAAACCAAATGTTTATAATAGATAAGTATTTTATCCTGACATAAATCGATTAGTGGAATAAAATAGCGAGTGTTTATTTTTTGAAATTTTAGCTAGTACGATTCCTGAGTGAAGCAAGCTAATTTTATAAAATCTTTTAATGCAGTTTTGTTTCTTTTTAAAAATAAAGGAATGTTTCCTTTAAACAAAATAATCTATCTTAAGGATTTAAAGTAGTTTCCCTACAGGGCCCATTAATTTTTTCCACCCTATGTCTTAATGACGGCGAGGGATAAAAATGGAGGGAGTTGGGGGAGACCTTTGCCCAGCAGTGGGACGAGATAGGTTGAATAAAAAAAATATACTTAGGTATATCTTAATGACACACAATGCAGTGTATAATATTAAAATAGACTTGTGTTTTTAGATGTAACACACCTAAACAAATGGCTAAACAATTTTTTTTTACTTACGATAGCTGGCGAGAGCTGATGTGAGCAGAAACAGCGACACGGTGAACCTCAAGGCTGATTGCATCTTGTCTGGAAACAAATACTTTGATCATCATTGACATTCACAAAATTTTATCGAGTAACATTTATTATTGTGCGTTTTTGTTCTCCGATAGAGACAAAACTGCATTTCTCAATTAAAAAACTACTGTAGAAATAAAAATATGCACATTCTTGCCATGTTCACGGGAAAATTGCCTCTTCAGAATATGCGAAAAGTGTTCCACAACACATTATTCTGCGTAGTTACTTATCAGACGCCAAATGAGGCCCTTATAGATCAAGAGACAGACGCAGACGACTCTACATCATGAAGCACCGGCACACATATAAGAAGAAAATGACCAATGGTTAATCTGATACTAAAATAACTAGTTCTGAAATCAGTGTTGCATGGCATGGTTTAGATTTTAAAAAATAATTTCAAATTGAGTGCAAAAAAATCGTTTTCTTATAAGTTTCTGACTGCGATGTAGCAGGTAAACATGACGCTACATAAGTTTGAGATATGTTTGAAGCATTGTTTTAGAAACTTTTTTGGAACTCTATGGAAACTGAGTATCAAAGCTGAGGTCGATACTAGATTTAAATTTAACTAGTAAGGTACCTGCGGGTATTAAAAGCCAGCGGATTATAAGGGCCACTCATGCTAAATCGTAATTCCAACATTTTTATTAAATTCTAGTCACGCACACATATAAAGGACCAATAGCAAGGCTACTATCCGCAATCGCGTCGCGCTTGATCCGCCATCTTATCAGTAGCCACGAATCCGTCTAAGCAGTTGGCATGTTTCACTCCACAGTAAAATAATGTCCGCGAAATAGCCTGTTGCTTACAGAATTTGCTGTTGTAGAATTAAAATGAGTTAATTGTAAGTTTAGTCATTTTAACGATGTTTATTAATTTTACATTGAATTTTGTCGAAATTGTCTCATAGTCTAATAAGGGCCACTTCCAATGCGTGTAAATAAGGCCGGTAAAGAAATACAAGATTTTACTGCCTAATCCTTGGTTTTTGTTACCTTTAGCTCAAGTGGTATTCAGCTTTAACAATTTGTATAATTAGTTTCATTTTATTAATTTTATCAGCGTTATTATCTCAATTTTGTTTTTCTTATTTTTCAAATATTTATGTAGTGTTACGAAGTACTTGTTTAAAAAAATGAAAATTGTATAGGTATTAAGTCAATTTATACTTCGTAATACAAGTTTTTGTTTTCTTAGTTTTATTAGGTCCATTTTTTCCTCCATAAAAGTCTGCGTGAAATAGAAAACTTTGTGTTTATAATGCTAAAACGCAAAAAAAATCAATTTAGAAGTGGCCCTTATTAAGCCACCCAGTTTTAATAAGGCCAAAAGCAAAGGTTTTAAAAAGGTTTTTTTTTATGAAAAATTGTGAAACAGATCAAAAAATTTGTACATTTTCAGAATATTATTGAACTAAATATACCTCAAATGCCCTGTTTTTAATTAAAATACCTTAGATGTTTAAAATATTTCGTTTTGAAGTAAGGTGGCCCTTGTTTACCGCATGTACCTTATGCTGCCTTATCCTATTCTCGTGCTGGGACATAATAGCACACGGCTACATACAGTCGCCTCTCTGTCTATATGTAACACACTTTACCTTGCACTCATAAGTTTGTGCGTTCAACTGTAAGCGATGCCGGCAGACATCCCTTGTCCAGCCTAGGCTGGTCGGTTACTATGATAGAGTTAGGTACCTATGTTTGTATTTTATAAGTTGTTATTATGAGCAATGAACGCAAAAAAACACGGAAACATTAGTTCATAGGAATGTATTTCCATAAAATCCTTTTTCTAAGTCCTAATGTTACGATATATTTTTAGTTAAGTATGTACTTAGTTATTCATAATTTATTTGTTTTATTCATAATATATTAGTTTATCTATTACAATCTATATTATTGTCAGGGTTTTAACATGGCTTATTGGCTATATAAATATTTCAACACCTGCAAACATTATCAAAAAAATCAAATGTCGACATTATCTAACCTACACATTATTTTTTCTAGGGAAGCTCGCTCCATCGTCGACTTCATCCATGCCTAGGCAAGGAGCGAAATCAAGAGCTAACCTATCTTAAATTAAAAAAAAGACGTACGTTATTAGCCGGATCCACACCGGACGATCCAAAATGGGTCAGCGATCCCGCGATCCGCGATCCAAGATCGTGATGCGTCGAGCGTGGATCGTTCTAGGTCGATCCAACAGCAATCTATTGCGATCCTGACTGGCCGACAACAAATGGATCGCACGCGGCGAGGAGCGCGCGCTCTCCGCCGCGCACATGGATGGCGCGCGGCACGTCTACACTTCACGCTCCGTGGAGCGCGCTCCATGCCGCGCGTAATCGGAGCGCTTTGGATCGTCCGGTGTGGATCCGGCTATTCAAAGCTTTGATTTAAAATATCCGATCCCCAATCGTGATTATTGTAAGCATGAAATTGTATTTGGATGCTTCATTTTGGATCTTAAAAGAGGTTATTTTTTTCCGATCAAAAACTTCTGAACAATAATATATTCGTAGTCTCTAATCTAGATTGTTTATCTGCGGATCTAAAAAGGCCACTTTAGGTGCACCATAATTTAAATTGTATTATTGCCGTCTCTTTCATAGACATTGAGAGTAACAAGAACAAAATCATAATTTGGAATTGCATAGCGGCCATTCCTAATTTATGAAAGGTACCTATTGTATATTGTAAGAGCAATTTCATCCCCATAGGTAATAATCCAATTGAAGTTAAAAAAATACTAGGTTTTATTGTTAATTAAAGGTCATGGAATTGAAATCAAATAGCAAATTAAACAAAATGTATGAAATTCTGAAGAATATTTAATCACCGTTGTTTCATTGTTTGATGAAAATTTTAGTAAGTACAAAGGTTTTCAGGTGAAATGTTATATAATGTATTAGGTAACCATTTGCTTGTAGGTTTTATTTTATTTAACTTTACTTGACTGGCTGGATTTGACCAAACTGGAGTTTTTACACGAGAGTAAACTACTTTTTGTTTCAATATTTTGACATTGTAAAGTTGACACCTTATAACCAGGATAATTTGTATTCACATAATAATGTTCGGTTGGGCTTTCTAAACTATTGTATTTCGAAAGTTACTCTTGAGTAAGATGACTTTTGGTCGAATCTAGAAACAGATAAAATTAAAATTATTTGGCAGTATTAATTTGATTGATTTTCAGTTCTCTCGAAGTTGTCAAGTTCTGATGACAGGTGATGACAGAGTACAGGGCCTGTATTCTACTAGATGACAACCGCTTTGGTTTTGGTTCGATCTCTTAAATGTCAGCCATTTGGTGAATAGTAGAATAGCTTTTCAAAAATTTGTTCTGCCAAAGTTCAAAACCTCACCACAACTGAGTCGTTTGTTATTAGTAGTCATGGAAACAGTCGCTTTAGTTTTGGTTTTGGTTGAGGTTGATAAAAAGTTCGGTACGAGAATCGACGCCCAGTACGCACAATGGATCTAGGCATTCATCAAGTTAGCCGTTTCACTGCGAATTGAAAATTTTGTATAAAAAAGCAAAAATTACCCTGTTATAGCCAGGTAAAGTGAACCATGGAAAGAAAAAAATGCCCCTGGTAAAGCCAGGTGTACTATGTAGGTGGACCACGGGCAGGGACTGAACACGTTGCATTGTTGAAGCTTTTACCTTACCAGAGATTACTTTTGACCCACAAACTAAGTATAAGGTTTTTTATTTTAAAAAAGAGAAGATTAAATTAATTAGTTAATAAAAATATTGTTAACAATACAAAGAACCATATATTATTGACGACCTCTGTGGCGCAGTGGGTGAAGGCCCGCCTGTGACGCAAGAGGTTGCGGCTTCGATCCCCGCTACGGGACAAATGTTTGTATGATCTGCAAATATTTGTCTCGGGTCTGGGTGTTTTCTATGTATATTATGTATGTATTTACAAAAAAAAATGTATATAAGTAGTATATCAGTCATGTGGTTGCCATAATACAAGCTCTGCTTAGCTTGGGACTACATGATGCTGTGTGAAATGTCCAGCAATATTTATTTATTTATTATTTATTTATTATTATTTTTACAGGAAAGCTCATAGCACGATCATAAAACTGTCATGGTATGATACCTATGGTTTAGTGTGCAGAGACCTTTAAACTGTTTCTCTTCAAATTGTTCTGCGAATTCCGGAAGCACTTTTTGATTGCATTGTTTTGTGTTCACTTGTTACGATTTTATAGAAATGTTTATGTAGGTAGTTTATATTTAAATATACAATATCTGGGCGACCGATCTATGCTCGGGTGCAAATAGAGAATATTTAAAATAGAAAAAGAAAAAAAAACCTACAAAAAATAAACTTTCACTGGCTGAGATTCAAACTCAAAGCCTTCGGCTGAAAGGCGGACACCCAATCCACTCGGCCACTTTGGTCTCAACACATACTGTGAAATTACGAACCACATTGCACTGGTAAATCTTTTTGCGTGAAAATCCCGAGAAAACGAATTTTCCCGTATATGAGACCTAGCTAGATCGATTTTTCGCCCCCTAAAGCCCCCGTACCGCAAACATCGAAATCGTTAGAGCCGTTTTAGAGAACGTGAGTACAGACAAACAAACAAACAAACAAATATTACTCGTTTAATAGAATAGGATACCTACTTAATGTAACAAAATCCCTGGCCGATGTTATTTGGTATCGCGTAAGGTATTTTCGGAAGGTAAGTTTATAAAACTAATCTTAAAAATAATATTGGCATAAAGAGAAAACAACCACGGTTGTATGTATATGCAAGTATTGTAGACATAATTCAGATAAAGGCACTCAAAATCTTTAAAGATGTCTTGGAGGTAGTTAGAGGCACATGATAAAATAAAAATAAAATAGTTTTTCTTACGTAGTCTAGTCATATTTAAATAAAAAATTCAATGTACGAATGTTTCTAGAGCGTAGTCAGAGGCACGTCTTAATAAAAAGTTTTAATTTTATCTTGTTTAGTCATATGACAAAGAAATTAAAAATATCACTGATATCTTCCCAGTAAATTGAATCTCAGATCACATAACACAACTCTTGGTTCCGGAGTAGTTAAAGCCAAATCCTTACACAGTGATACTAATTAAGGATAAAATTATGTTACTTACTTACTGCTTTTCTTATTTACTTAGGCTGGATTCGACCGAAAGTCATCTTACTCCAGAGTAGTTACTATAATTCGAAATACAATTGTTTAGAAAGCGCAACCGAACAATATATTGTGCATACAAATTATCCTCGTTATAAGGTGTCAACTTTACAAGGTCAAAATATTCAAACAAACAGTAGTTTACTCTCGAGTAAATATTTAATCCAGTTTGGTCGAATCCATCCTTATCATAAGTATAAAAAAAGCTCACTTATATCTCCCGTTTCTTAAATCTCCCAGATCTTTTGCAGTTTGAGAGTAGTCAAAACCACATCCATACACAGAGTAAAGGTAGTGTTACACTGACTTACCTTACTGTTCACCTGTTGCGTGTTGAATGCTGTGTCGGAATCTGCCCCTAGCTTTTATAGGGCGGGAGAAGCTTACACAAGCGATGCTCAAACTTTAACGTGGGAGTTGCTCACAGCTTACTCAAGTCCAGGGGCGGTCGCAGACTTTGATTTTGGGGGGTCACGTTATTTGCTAGTACGTACCTACCTACTTAGTTTTTCAGGTATTTATTTATGATCCTTGATTATTTTTATTTATTTATATTTAAGAAACAAAGAAAAAACACTCAGTTAATAGTAACACTTCTTAAAACCTAACAACCTAAACAACTAAATTAAAAGAAACTCTGTTTTCTATCTATAAATGACTAAAGAAGACAGAGTTCAGATCACCGACCGCAGGTAAAGTGCCTAAAAGGCTGGCAGCGTTATCCCGTTGGATTGCAATACTTATCCTCTATCCGAGGTATGCACCAGCCCTTTGGTCATTGGTCTCATCCACCAACCTCTTGGAAATTTATCTGTAAAGGAGCCACGCTTTTGAGCCCCATGTTCCTAATGTCTCTACTCCAAAAGGCAGAAATATATACCCATTTCCGATAGATGTATATTTCCGCCTTTTTAAGTAATGATCCTTTGAAGTTTGAAGATGTCTTGGGAGTAGAGACACATTTAAAAAATGTTTTAGATCTTAGCCAAATTAAGTATTCAGGAAATTAAGGTGATGTTGAAGGGCAAAATTACATTGGAATATTCATTTAATTTTAATGACATAAGTTAAAAAAAAATAAAAAAATTCGCGAGTATTTTTTCTCTTTTATTTATTTAATTGAGGTTACACCTATATAGACCGAACACAGAACATTATTAATCTGGTCGAACCCGAAACATCGAATCGGTAGTTGAAATGCTGTCGAGTGAGAACTCGACACGATTCTCTAAGAATAAATTTTGTCTTACTATCGGGATTCAAGTTGGTATAAGTATTTGATTAAAATCCAAACTTACAAACTCTACATCTTCATAATACTCGTTTAAACAATTTATACTCGTATTATAGGCAAACTATGCGTCTGTAGTGCCAAAGACAAGGTTTCTCTCATTCCAAAAATTATATCGAAAAGTCTTTATTTTCAATTTATATAAAACAGTTTGAGCACCAAGCATCGAGCTTTGGTACAGGAATCACGTCCGCAGTGTTTAGAAGGAGCTCAGCGAAGCGCCCCCGGCGGCGCGCAACAGGACCGCGGATATTTACATACCATACACTGAGATAGTACGGGACTTTTGTTTTTACACCAGATTCAAGATAAAAAAAAACTCAGGCCTTTACATCTTTTACTAGATGATTTATAGTGTCAGAAGGCAATCTTTTGCCTACACTTAACGGGACACTGTAGTGCCTGGGACATTGTTTGAGATGAAGTAGATTCAAGATAGATATATAGATAGATACGAGATTAACAAGTTAGATTAAAACTTTATTATACACCACATGAACATTAAAACAAATGACAGATACACAGAACATAAGGAGCGAAGTACAATAGGCGATTTTTTCCGCGATTTTTAGCGATTTCTTCCAGACAACCTTAGGATGAATTGGATTTACAGGAAGGCCAAAAGGCGGTGTAAGATATTTTAAAAGTACATAACTGGGCAGTCAGAGTCAAGTTCAAATATTGATACTTTTGGTTCATGCTCACTTTTTGTAAAATTTCCTTAGAATCCTATCCTACATAATATTTGGCCAAGAGGCCATAAGTAAAACTTTACAAGTGACGTCAGTTTACAAAACAACTCATGCTGAAGCTTGCTTGTACGTTTTTGATTGAGCAAACTTGCTTGTACGTTTTTGATTGAGCAATCACAATTTGGATGGGTGACCGAAAGTGGCATTACGAGCTGAGCGCTTCCGTGCTTCGGAGGGCACGTTAAATTGTCGGTCCCGGCTTTTAAGTCGGTAAGCCATGACGGAGGCCTTTTAGGCGGCCTAAAAACTCTGTCCCCAGAGTGGGCTACTTGCTCATACGAACTTACAGACAAACTTGAGGAAGAGTTAAAACACTCATTCGAGAACTTAAAAAGGAAAAATCGTACTTTTGTTGTTTATACAAATATAAAAAGAGTTTTGTGAAAGAGCATCCATTGAGAGACCGGAAAAAGAATTTCCAGAAGCGGAAATTAGGTTCTCATAAACAATCAAATATTTCGTAAAACAACCCTTTCAAAGGTCCAAATGAATATGTTTTTTTACATATAATTTAACTTGGAAATGATGCAAATGTACTTTAATTGTATCACGCTGATAAGAGCGTAGAATGTGGAATCACGACTACGGTAACTAGGTACACGGTTTACCAAAGTTGGCCTAGAAAATTTTTAGGTACTAGATGATTTATACAGTGTCAGGAGGCAATCTTTTGCCTACACTTATAGAAATAGAAATAGAAATAGAAATAAGTTTTATTTTCGTCACTATAGGTACGGTACAGGCATATAAATCAAAAATGTTACAGTGACAAGAAAATAGGGCTACCTCTCAGCATTTGCTCCAGCAGCGCCAAGGCTGTTAGAGCGCTGGTTTTCAGTATCGCGGGACACTGTAGTGCCTGGGACAATGTTGAGATGGAGTAAGCTTGCCCAGCACCTAAACCATCCTCTCAGCTTACCGGCCATATCCACAGGAAAAACATGTTGAATTGACCAACACGGCCTAAGAAAGCTCAAGCAGTAAATAAAACTAAAATAAATAAATAAATAAATATTTGGGGACACTTTCTCACAGCGCCATTTAGCCCCAAACAAAGCAAAGCTTGCACGGAACCAGATAACTGATAGAACACTTATATATTTTTTTGTAAATACTAAGTTATACTTTATAACACCTAGACATAGAACAAACATTAATATATTCATCACACAAATGTTTGTCCTGGGTGGAAATCGAACCGACCTACAGCACAGAAGGCAGAGCTACTACCAACTGAGCTAAGAGGCCAGTCAATAAAAACCAATTCCAAAGAATTTGATGTTTTTTTACGCAGTCTGTTCCTTCAGTAGAAATACAACTAATTTATTCTTTCAGTGTACCATTATCGGATTATCCTAATCAAAGGATCGATGTCTAAATGTTTGAGTGGCATCAAACGCCCCTTTGTTATAGTTAAATTAAATACTCACAGGACAGAGTTACTAATAAGATTAATGGCCGAAGATTCGGCAAGGGCTTTTAATGAACAGTTCACACAGAGACAGTTACTGGCGCTAGTGACTTGGACTAGTGATTTTTAGACAAACCTTTTTTTTTTATATTAGCAGAAGTATGATTACCACTGTCACTTAAACTAGGAATATCCTGTGCTGTAAATGTCATATCTTACTATCCTACTAGTATTCGTTTGTAAGTTTTTGTTTTAAGTTTGAATCAAGCCACCAGTGGACTGATTTGGATGAAACTTAGAATAGGTGTAGTTCATGGCAAGAAACGACAAACTGACTAAAATGTTTGTACTGTGAGCGAAGCCAAGGGTGTAGGACAGTAGTATAGGCTATTTCATTTCAAATACATAGGTAAAGTTTGTATGAGATAGCTTTATACACGTTCGCTGCCAAATACGAGTATACTCGTAGCAAGGTATCTGGCACCCAGTGCCAGCTACGAGTTAATTCGTAGATGTTTAGTTGAGGCTACCTACAAAATTAAAAGCGTTGGCAGTATAAACAGGACGGGAATCGATTGCTTGGCATTGGAAATAAAACTTACAAAAAAAACTGAGAACTCTTACATACATTTTTTTTTCATGACAACAAAAAAAAGACGACCGGGTATGATCGATTCTGAAACAATTTTCCACATATAAAGCTGAAATTTAGGGTCAAACGGGACAGTAATACACTGTTTTACGGCATTTATTTTGCTTACTGCCCATGCGGAATGGATTTGAAAGTTTCTATTTATCTTTTTGAGTCGGTTGTAAATGGTTCTAGTGATGAAAATAACCTGAAGAATTTGCTTCTTGAGAAAGTGAGATAGCGCACCAAGCAAATACTTTATGACCCCATCCTTGAAAGTCAGAGCGACAATTTCTGTATTTTTAGGCAGAACTCGTTTTACTATAAATAATTGCAGCATTGTACAGGTAAGTAAGTTTCGAAAATGTAAATACTAAGTTTATTTCCAAAATATAGCTTTTTCAGCTCCGAGTAATAGGCAGCATTTGATTTTACAGGTAGATTTCATTCATCATTTTATCTCTGGCTATTATTAGGTTTCTTTGATACTGAGAGATAACTAGGATGTGCTGCCAACTACGTGTATACTCGGGATGATGATTTTGTATGGATGGCAACAGGGATAGATTTTTTTTACTACGAGTATACTCGTATGGCAGCGAACGTGTTAACAACTATTTCAGTATTAGTAATGACTATTTTGACAAAGACATTTAGGAGGCCTAAATATTTATTAATTTTAGCTACTAGCTCATACGAAGTCACAAAATTAAATTAAATAAAATAAATTTTGATTGATTTTCCTCAAAGTTCCATTTAACCTCAAACTAAGCAAATCTTGGATGAGGGATAGATTACATAGCAACTATATTTTTATTTTTTATAATATTGTAATATTATAATATCTGGGGAAACTTGGAATTGGCCTTCAGCCAAAATGAATTTATTTTTGTTATGAGCTGTTTTTTTTTCATAATTTTCTTAGTGTTCCTTACCAAAAAAAAACTTTAGTTCAACTCCCAAACGTTTGTCCCAGACGAGACTCGAATCCGCAACCTACAACCAAAGGCAAAACCAACGGTAATATTGCCGAGACTAATATATTTTTTTCTTTAACCAATAATTACGCCTACAAATAACTTACCTGCAAAACGAGGGCTATTTTCAGAATATTTCCTTCTAAGCCTTACTGTAGAGCTAACTGAATTAGCTGACGCATATCCTGCCTTTTAGTCGGTGCATAGTGGCCGTGTGTTCGGGCCTAACTAGATTGTACTAAATAAATTCCGATACTTTGGAGAAGAAAAACTATTTATTTAGTGCAATAGTATTTTCAGTACTATTTACAGTTTTCTGAAGGTTTACTGATGATGTCTACCGTTCCTACGGGAAAAAAATAATCTTTACTAGATAATTTATACAGTTTTAGATGGCTATTGTAATGTCTCATGGGTCATTGTTGAAATAGAAGCCTTGCCTAGTACCTAATCCATCATTTTAGCTCAATTGGCCTAAACTACAGAAAAGAAGCAGGAAAGACATGTTTAATGTGGAGCTGACGACACCGCAGGTTTTCTTCACCGTTTAAGTACTATCTACCAAAACAATTGGTGCACGGCCGGAATACAAACCCTCACATCGGAAGTCTGGCTCTCCTTGGGTTGGATGCATTCGTACGTTACTGACAAAGTGATTTTGAACACCTCTACCATCCATACCTCCATACCCATAATATAGTGTGTTTGTTTGTTTATTTGTCCAGCTTTCACGTCAAAACAGAGCGACGGATTGACGTGACTTTTTGTGTGGAGATAGTTGGAAGGCTGGAGATTGACATAGGCTACTTTTTATATGGGTACCACGCGAGCAAAGCCGCGGGCAGCAGCTAGTAGTACCATAAGTCGCGTAACGAGTTAGAAGCTATAAGACACATTGATTTGACTAATTATCAAGTATGACTAGATCGCTCTATGACTAACCTCGATAGAACTACATCGCGTTAGGACTAGGTAAATATCTGTTCTAATGAAATTTTCCTTGAGCAAAACCCCACAAAGAATAAAAATAGAAAAGTTACAGTGATCGAATTATTGAATTTAAAAGTTCAAAGTAGTCTTTGGTTCAATTTTAAATTCAACCTGCTTAGACATTCATGATGCATTTAAACTTTTATAGACAGAAGAGAATTATGATTTTCTTTTTCATTAGAATAGATTTCTCTAACCGTATTCGGTCCTTAGGAAAACTCTACTAACTCTCTTTTTGCTGAAAAATATTGTTGTCTGAACTAAATGTTTTTCTTTATCATAAGTAACTGTATTTAATAATAAATTATTTATCACACACAGTATCTCAGCTTAGTAGACAGTAACTGACTTCTGCACTGTAGGTCATGGGTTCGATTCTCACCCAGATTAAACATTTGAGCTAGCATCTAGATTTGGGCTTAGTTTGGGAGCTAGTTAGCGCTGTGTGAAATGTCATTGTTTTTATTTTTAAGATTTTTATTTAAAATATTACTAGCTGCTGCCCGCGGCTTCACTCGCGTGGTCCCTGGATAAAAAGTAGACAATGTTACTCTTCAGCCCACTAACTTTTTGTGTGGAGATCCACACAAAAAATCACGTCAATCCGTTGTGTTTTGACGTGAAAGCAGGACAAATAAACAAACAAATAAACACACCTTCAACATTTATAATATGGGTACGGATTTCTTGAAAAATGGGTGTTTTTAATATTAGCTAAATCCAACCACAACTGAATCAGGTGGTTTCGATACTAACTCGTAAGTCTTTCTATCAGGTAGGAGAGACCTTAAGAGACCTTAAGATATGGAGCGTGTCTCATAGAGCAATTGGTATCTCACAAATATTGTTAGTACCTACTCATGATGATGAATATAAAAAAGTCTTTAGGACGTCTGTCGTATGAAGCCTTGGACGAATCCAAGTATAAAGCGCATTATCCCAGGCAGAGTGAGAGCCGATGAATAATTTAGGGTGAGCAGACGCGCGTGGGCACAAATTGAGAATGAGTACCGGTTTCCATACGTAATCATATTAGCCGTCGATTTGTTACAGGATCAATTCGCTTTGATACTTGCAAAGATCTTTTTCGTATCGAAAGGTTTTGTATTTATACACGAACAGCAAAGGGCAGAGTAAAATAATAGTGAGTAATCCAGTTAGTAGTGATGAGAAAAGTAAGTAAAAAGTAAACTATCGTAGCAGCCCACACAAATTCTCAAATAAAATACTAACTGATTTCTACTGTGGTTTTTTACCGTAAAAAAAGAGCTAGATAAAATAATTTTTTTTAACTTAATTTACAAAGAAACACAAATTTCGAGTCGATACAAGTTTTCTAAAAATATAATGCATTGATACAAACTATTGAACGTGGTCGCATTCGTCGCTAGTGGGTTATTTTAGCCGACTAAAACGGCTCATTTTAAGAAAAACTGAGCAAGTATCAAAGAAACTGAGGCGGACTATAAGTCTCCTGACAGACACCGACTGGAATCACAAATGGAATTGACACTTATTTTATTTGCGCTTCGCCATAACTGATGTCTACTGTGTACGTGTTTGTTATAATGTTACTTAAGATCTGTCTTGGCTTTCTAAAAACCTATAAAATTAATATAAGGCTGTTTTATAACGATTTTTGTTAAATTTTACCTTAGACGTAAAAACTCTTTACTTACTATATTTTTTCTACATTTAATATACTTACCTACTTACTTATAAATAGTTTTTATCGTTTTTATTAATATTGATAACTGAAATTTTAGTAATCTTAGGCGAGAATAAAGGCTTTAGTGACCTCACACAAGGGTGTCTATAGCATAGCATCAGTAACTGGTAGTACCATGTAGACATGAGCGCCGCGCCGGCGCGCCGCCGCCGTTGCCTCGCGGCACGCCGCCGCCGCCGCCGCCGTTTGTGCGCGGCGTGAGATTATCGATCGAGCGAGCGAAGCGAACTAAGATCTTAGTGGCAACTTGGGCAATTTTGCTTTGTATGTTTGTAAGTAGGTTGTACTTTATAAACTGACGAGATTTTGCATGGATAAAGTATTCATCATCATCATCTTAGCGATTTCCCTGTTGCGTCCTTTCGAAGTTCGGGGTCCACTTTCCTAGTCTTTTGCCTCCAATTCGGACGGTCTTCTGCATCCTTTTTGGTGAGTTCATTTGCACGCATGTCATCTGCTACGAAGTCAAGCCAGCACTTCTTCGTTTACCCCTCCTACCGGGGCCTGGCGGAGCCAACATAGCTAAGCATTTGTTCTCCACGTAGCTTGCCGGTTTCCGTAAGACGTGTCCGTGCCAACGTAGCCGGCACTCCTGCAATTTATCTGCTATGTCACGAACATGGAGGCTGCCACGAATGCAAGAGTTCCTAACGCGTTCCTAACGCGTTCCTTCCGCGTAACCCCACACATTCAGCGCAGCATATTCATCTCAATGACCGACAGTTCTTGCTTGTGCTGCTCAAGTACCGGCCACGCTTCACTGCCATATAAAAGGGAATGATAATGATGGATTTATAAACCTGTCCTTTCAACTTAATTGGCATCTTGGGGTCACAGATAAAGAATATAATATTTTAACTGATCCGTGCGCTCGACTATGTCTTCGCCTAAGCGTACGGATGTGGGATCTGCTTTATTGCAGGCCAAGTATCTACTCCGTCTTCGCCACGCCACGTTGAGTTTCAGACCACCATTCTCAAGCGATTCCTTTCACGCATTCAAACGTCTTACCAGACGTCCCCTGGCCGCATCTGCCAGCGCGATATCGACAGCATACATAAGTAACCAAGCCGCTCATGTCTGTCCCTGATACTGTCCGACACTACGTCTGATATCACCCTGAACAAGAACGGGCTAAAGACGGTTCCCTGGTGTACCTACTCCAACAGTGGTGGGGAAGGGTTTGGTGTCACCAACAGCGGTTCTAACCACAGAATCGGAATCGTGGTAGGTACATGTCTCGGATGGTGTCAATATAAACCTCTAGTACTATAAACCTGATAATATAAACCTTTGCACCGCAAGGCCCAATAGATCATTGCACGAGGAACACAGTCGAAGGCCTTCTCCATGTTCAAAAACAGGAAATATAGAGGTGTATTTCTCCATGTCTTTGCCCTACGGACCGTCCGTAGGGCAAAGACTTATAGGTAGTGGTTGGAATGTAGGTGATGTACTGGGAGTATCTGGATAGTCCGTCTTCGGAATGAAATCCACAGGTACACGCAATAATGTATATTCGTATTTACTACCTATTTTAATATACAGAAGGAGTGTAGAAAATAATAGCAGTACAATGAGTATGAGAGCTAGGCTTGTTCTCGTAAGAGAAAGGTCTAACGTGTTCAACAAGTAGTCCCAACGAGGTGGAAGCTACTCGCTTGCGACGTAGACTGAGCCTGAGCTAGAGAGCTACAATATATAATATTCGATAGATTAGAATCGAATGTGAATTTGTACTTTGAATTTTGAATTTTGGATACCAAACGAGAATTCTACTGTCGGTGTAAGAATATTAACAAAACACAACGATAGCGCGATCTAACTTTTCTAGTGGCGCCATCTAGTTTGAAATTAAGTTACTACAAAGTGAGACTAGTTCTTTACAGAAGTAAATACTGTTATTCTAATATTGATAATGAATAAATAATTAGGTGAAAATATATATTTAAATATTAATATAATTATTAATGAAATAAACATAAAGGTTCACCACATCACTCCCCCCCAGAGACCGAGTCTAACGGGCGATAATAATCCGGAAAGCGGACTCGACGCCCAGAACGAGTTGTTCTCGTAGGAATAGTAGGACTGAGGGTAGGTGGCTCAGAAGTAGAGTCATTGGGCTGTGACTGTGACAGTATATAGGCTGGCTTTAATCGGTCTATTGATACTGTAACTACTTTGCCTTTGACCTTTATCTTAAAAGTTTTGGCACTTCTATCGACTACTTCATGCGGGCCTGTGTAAGCCGGTTGCAATGCACCTCTCAATGCGTCCTCTCTTAGAAAAACGTGAGAGCAGGACGAGAGATTTTCATAAATAAAGATTTTATTATTTGAGTGGTGCGAAGTTGGGACTGGCTTTAAGTTGTTGGCAAATGATCTGATACGAGCGGAAAACTCGGTGATGTCAGTCGTACATTTGTCAACTTTTTCGCCAAAAAATTCGCCTGGAAGGCGCAAGGGTTCTCCGTATACTAGTTCGGCGGAGGAAGATTGCAGATCTTCCTTGAAAGAACTTCTTATGCCGAGTAGTACAAGAGGTAATGCTTCGATCCAGCTACTATCTTCAGCGTGGCACACTATTGCTGCTTTTAATTGGCGATGAAATCGCTCAATTAGGCCATTGCATTGAGGATGGTAGCTGGTGGTCTTTCGATGCTTGAAACTGATGAATTTTGATAGTTGCTCGAATAACGCCGATTCAAATTGCCGACCACGATCGGTGACAATGTCAGTTGGACATCCAAACCGGGCTATCCATCCCGACAGAAAAGCTTTGGCCACTGATTCCGCGGTGATATTGGTTAGGGGGACAACTTCAGTCCACCGCGTGAAGCGATCAATCGCTGTAAGACAGTACCTAAAAACACCAGACGGAGGTAACGGTCCGATTATGTCTAGGTGGACGTACTTAAAACGCGCTTTAGGTAAATCGAGAGTGCCTAAAGGCGACGATACGTGTCGATTTACCTTTGTGCGCTGGCAAGCTAAACACGCCCTAGACCATTCGCGACAGTCTTTCCTCATCAGAGGCCAGACGAAGCGTTCGGCTACTAATTTGGCGCTGGCATTAGCGCCAGGATGGCTTAGCGAGTGTAAGCTATCAAAAACAAGTTTGCGCAAGGACTTGGGTACTAAGGGCCTGGGAGTCTTTGTGCTGACATCGCAGTACAGTTTAGTAAGACTTCCAGGTATGCTCAGTCTTTGGATATGCAAACTGGTTTCTTCCTTCAGAAATTTTGCAAGTTCAGGGTCGGAGGTTTGGGCTTTGGCAATCACCTCTAGATCTACGGGACTTTGCAGTTCCTCGACTCTGGAAAGTGTGTCAGCAACGACGTTGTCTTTCCCAGCGATGTGTTGAATATCGGTCGAGAACTGTGATATGTAATCTAGATGTCTATACTGACGCGGGCTGCAGTGTGCCTTCCTTTCATGGAATGCAAAACACAGTGGCTTGTGATCAGTATAGATGGTGAAAGTTGTAGCCTCTAGCCAGTGACGGAAATATTTCACACTCTCGTAGATAGCAAGGAGCTCTCTATCGTACGGTGAATATTTCTGTTGCGTAGGGCTCAACTTGCGTGAGAAAAAGGCTAAAGGTTGCCAATCGCCATCTTTAAATTGATTCAGAACTCCACCCATGGCAAAATCTGAAGCATCGGTTACAAGACCTAACTTAGCGTTCGAGTTAGGATGGGCCAGTAATGCTGCATTACAGAGGCTATCCTTACAAGCTTCGAATGCTCTTAACGAATCTCCGCTTATATCGACAGGCTGCGATGCTTTGATGGAGCCGGTCAGTAAAGCATTCAAGGGAGCTTGAACTTGGGCTGCTTGGGGGATAAACCTTCTATAGAAGTTTACCATACCCAAGAACCTCCTAAGCTGCTTTGCTGTCTTGGGGACAGGGAATTCCTTGATTGCTGCAACTTTACTTTCCAGAGGCTTAGTTCCTTGTTGAGAGATATGGTAGCCTAGAAATGTTACCTCTGACTTTCCGAAAACACATTTAGCTGTATTTATGAGCATGCCATAGTCCCTCATCCTGGTAAAAAGTTGACGCAGGTGGTCTTCATGCTCAGACTCGTTACGGCTAAATACCAAAAAGTCATCGAGATATGGGTAACAAAAATCTAGGCCTCGGGTCATCTCATCAACGAACCTCTGGAACGTCTGCCCAGCGTTGCGCAAGCCAAATGTCATATAAGGGAACTCATAGAGTCCAAAAGGCGTTGTTATAGCGCATTTTGGAATGTCGTCTGCGAAAATAGGTATTTGGTTGTAAGCCTTTACCAGGTCAATGGTGGAGAAAATCTTACAACCAGACAGACTATGAGCGAAGTCATGAATATGACGTATGGGGTATTTATCCGGGATCGTCCGAGCGTTGAGCATACGGTAGTCACCGCACGGCCGCCAACCGTTATCCTTTTTAGGAGCGAGGTGCAGCGGGGATGACCATGGGCTCTCCGACGGACGAGCGGTCCCATTGGATAACATTGCCTCGAACTCAGCTTTGGCAATTTTCAATTTATCTGGTGCCAGTCTTCGAGGAGTACAAGATACTGGAGGGCCTGGTGTGGTGCGAATATGGTGAACTGTATTATGTTTAGGTGTGCGATGAGAACCTACAGGTCGTGTTAAGTCTGGAAACTCAGAAAGCAAGGCATGATACTTTGAATCCCCAGTCACGACCTTTACACTGGATATAATGCTATCGCTTACATAAACAATTGAAGCTACGGTTGACAAAGTAGTGGTGGCATCAATTAAGCGCTGGTTACGAATGTTTACAATCAGGTTATAAAAAGATAAAAAATCTACACCTATGATCGGTTTCGTTACATCCGCTACAATGAAACGCCATACAAAATCCCTTCGGAGACCTAAGTTGAGATTCATCTCAACCCAACCGTAAGTGTCTATAGAGGAACCGTTCGCTGCACACAGTTGATAGTCCGATTTCACACGCTGTCGGAACGCAGATCGTGGTACGACGCATAAGTCACTACCCGTGTCGACCAAGAATTGGACGGCCGATCTGCGATCTGTGACGAATAGGCGACCAGTTGTAGAAGGGCAATCTTCAGCCGCCATTATCGACTGCCCCTGTCGTTTCCCGAGTTGAAGTCGCAGGGCTGGATGCATTTGTCAGCTTGGCTGCCATATCTGGAGTGGTACCAACAATTGGGGAATTTCCTGTAGTTGGACATGGACCTCCTCGCAGGTGTACGGCTTCGTCCTCCATTTCCACGACTTCGTGATGGTCGTCTGTTCTGGGTGCGGGAACGGGAACGGACTTCATGGACTTTAGCGGTGAGGGTACTGACATGTTTGGTCAGCTCCGTGATCTGCTGGGCCATGATGTCTAATGCCGTATTCGCACTGGAAGTGGGCGTCGCTGCCACTTGAAGAGACGCCGGTGCGATGTCATGGACGCGGTCGGCCAAGTCAGTGAGTTTGTCCAGATGTTCGGGAGGGTCAGTGGAAAAACGTACTAGTTTCTTCAACGTTCGGGCTCTGCCCCTTTCCGAATGATGCGACTGCGCTATGTTGCATCCGTCGTCACTGCTCATCTTCCAAACTGTTCTTCGTCGGGGTCACCAGTTATAGGTAGTGGTTGGAATGTAGGTGATGTACTGGGAGTATCTGGATAGTCCGTCTTCGGAATGAAATCCACAGGTACACGCAATAATGTATATTCGTATTTACTACCTATTTTAATATACAGAAGGAGTGTAGAAAATAATAGCAGTACAATGAGTATGAGAGCTAGGCTTGTTCTCGTAAGAGAAAGGTCTAACGTGTTCAACAAGTAGTCCCAACGAGGTGGAAGCTACTCGCTTGCGACGTAGACTGAGCCTGAGCTAGAGAGCTACAATATATAATATTCGATAGATTAGAATCGAATGTGAATTTGTACTTTGAATTTTGAATTTTGGATACCAAACGAGAATTCTACTGTCGGTGTAAGAATATTAACAAAACACAACGATAGCGCGATCTAACTTTTCTAGTGGCGCCATCTAGTTTGAAATTAAGTTACTACAAAGTGAGACTAGTTCTTTACAGAAGTAAATACTGTTATTCTAATATTGATAATGAATAAATAATTAGGTGAAAATATATATTTAAATATTAATATAATTATTAATGAAATAAACATAAAGGTTCACCACAGACTGGATCCATGGTCCCGTGGCCAAAGTGAAAACCATATTGACACTCCGAGACCGCACACTCTTTTCGGATCCGAGATTCTCCTATCCGCTCAAAGAGTTTCATGGTGTGGGACATGATTTTATACCACGGTAGCTGTCACACTCTTGGAGACCGGAGTGATAGCACTCAGTCTCCATTGGCGAGGGATCCCTCCAGTGTGCAGTATGTCAATCAGTCAATAAAAACATTTACAAAACTTTTGCACTACTTAGACATTATTTTAACACACGGGAATTACTCACGTAAAAATATCGTCGATTTAGATACCGACAATGTTTCGATTCATCCGGAGAATCTTCATCTGGGTAAGGAGGGAGTCGCGGCAAGGTTACTCCTCGCGGTCGCGTCTCACCAGTGAGACGCAACCGACGATATTTTTACGTGAGTAATTCCCGTGTGTTAAAATAATGTCAAATCATTTACTTGCATGCGGTTGTAAAAATTTGTTAAGATGCCCTCACCACACCACGAGGGCCCATTGCCTTCCAGTCCAGGCCTCGATGGGGATCGGTTCTGACGGCTTCCGATTTTTCATGCGGCGAAGAGCTTTTTCTACTTCTTCAGGCGTTTTTGGCGGTACTAGTCCTTGATTTAAAGGGAGGTCCGATGGCTATCTTGTTCAGTAGGTCGTGGAAGTACGAGCGCCGTCTTTCCTTCACCGCGAGGTCCTCGCTTATCAGATTTCCCTGGGGGTCTTTTACACAGGGGCACTTGGGAGATATCCTGTGCCCTTAGGCCTTTCATCCTAGAAAGGTCTAAGCCTGTTTACACAGGGGCACTTGGAGATATCCTGTGCCCTTAGGCCTTTCATCCTAGAAAGGTCTAAGCCTGTTTACACAGGGGCACTTGGAGATATCCTGTGCCCTTAGGCCTTTCATCCTAGAAAGGTCTAAGCCTGTTTACACAGGGGCACTTGGAGATATCCTGTGCCCTTAGGCCTTTCATCCTAGAAAGGTCTAAGCCTGTTTACACAGGGGCACTTGGAGATATCCTGTGCCCTTAGGCCTTTCATCCTAGAAAGGTCTAAGCCTGTTTACACAGGGGCACTTGGAGATATCCTGTGCCCTTAGGCCTTTCATCTTAGAAAGGTCTAAGCCTGTTTACACAGGGGCACTTGGAGATATCCTGTGCCCTTAGGCCTTTCATCCTAGAAAGGTCTAAGCCTGTTTACACAGGGGCACTTGGAGATATCTTGTGCCCTTAGGCCTTTCATCCTAGAAAGGTCTAAGCCTGTGCTGCTTTAACCCTTGAACGTGCTAGCTTGTAGACGAGCTTCTGCCCTTCAGACAATTCTAGCTTATCGTAAAGTGGTTGTAAGAGATCTAGTCTGAATATGATGGATAGAGTATTATTGAACAGTAAGTACCTAGTCATTTGTGTTGTAGTAAAACGTTAGAGATAGATTTTATTAGTATATTTTTATTTGAAAAAAAAAAAAGCCACGCCGCTGGCGCCGCGCCGCCGCCGGACGAAAAACTGCAGCGCGCCGCCGCCGACAATTTTCAACGCGGCGCACATGTCTAGTACCATGGTACAGTTGTTCTATCTCATGAAGTCCGTTTGGTCTTAATTGTGTGAGCTCGGGAATGCTCAGAATCGGCCCACGCACACAGAAACAACGTGCATGTGCATCTACACACACAATTAAGACCAAACGGACTTCGTGAGATAGAACAACTGTACTACATCACCCAAACCAGGACCAATAATTTGTAGATCATAGAAACGAAAAGATCCATATGAAATTGCCACAGTTCGTCAATATAATTATAACCATACAAAGTGGGTGTTATAATCTAATTTGTACAACCTCAAATTATTTACAACAACAAAAATGTTCCTATAAATAAAAATGTAATAATAATTCTACGGCGTATTTGCTACGCTCATAGCTACGACCGGTCAGCGTAGGATTTGGCTACGCGCGTAGGCTTACTGCTACGCACGTTTATTTAGTACGATACTACGCATAATTTGCAAACAAAAACAAGAATGACCACGGCTTCGGTCCAGTTGTTCTTTAGTTATAAATATTAATATTAAAAATATATAAATATTAAATAAATACTAACCCGACTTAGTTTTATAAATTTAATTATGTAAAACAGGGTGTTAGGTTAGCACATTCCACCTACATTCATGTGTTTCATTAAGTTTTCCAATATAGAGTTAATATTGAAAAGACTTGAGCTTTTAATACCTATTGGAGGTGTTACTTAGTACCTAGGTACCAATCTAGGAAATTTATGTAGTAGACGTGCTCTTTTCGTATTGAACAGGATTTTTCTCACATATTATTGTAAAGCAGGTTGCATGAATAAAAAAATAGTTTTATTATTAATTCATTAGTAATTCTATTCTATTATACGAGCAATATTTGTTTGTTTGTTTGTACTCACGTTCTCGAAAACGGCTCTAACGATTTCAATGTTTGCGGTACGGCGGTTACGGGGGCGAAAAATAGACTAGCTAGGTCTTATATCTGGGAAAAATTGTTTTCTCTGCATTTTCACGCAAAAAGATTTACCAGTGCAATCTGGTTCGTATTTCAACAAAATTTGTTGAGACCAAAGTGGCCGAACGGATAGGGTGTCCGCCTACAATCGAAGGCTGCGAATTCTAATTTCAGGCAGTATAAGTTTTTTTTTAAGGTTTTTTTGTTAGTTTTTTTTTTTCTCTATTTGCACCCGAGCAGAGCTCGGTCGCCCAGATATAAATATGTAATATAAATATATAAAGGACATTTCACACAGAATCATTTAGCCTGAGCAGAGCTTTTGTTATGGGAACTATATGACTGATATACTTTATACATAAGTACATACATTATTAGACATAGAAAAACAACGACCCGAGACAAATATTTGCAGATCATACAAACTTTTCTCTGGCTGCGGGAATCGAATCCGCAACCTTTTGTGTTTCAGGCGGGCTATCGCCTCAAACTGCGTATCTTCATCAAAATGTAGAGAAGTTTTATTAAAAAAATAAAAATAAAGTAAGTAGCTGTACTTATGTATGTAAGTAAAATAAAATAAAAATTGAAATCAAGAAAAAATTACTTAAGTACCTACTCAATCGAAATCACACTAGAATCTATCTAATTTTAATTCATATTTTTGCGTTATGTCGACTAAAGCATCATCTATGTCAAATATCAACAACTATTATATCCGCTAGGCTTACAATGTAAAATTGCGATCGTTGCTCCATCTCTGAGAGGGCAATGTCAACATAGTAGCGTCATCTGTTGAGTGGTCAGCAAAACTTTTATGTGCAAGAGATATCCAGCAGATGGCTGTAGTGTTTACAAAAAGCAAAGTTGTAAATGAGCTTTTGGCGGGAATTTGAGAAGTCATGTTTTTGTTTTTGTTTTATTTTCCAAAAATTGTGTTTCTTCGAATGTTAAAGTGTTAAGCTGGGAACAAATTATCGGACGCGGCTGACGGACGCGGCTGAATAGGTATCCAGATACCAATTCAGTCGCGGCTGTCAGCCGTGTTTCATTTGCCCACACTTTTGCACGTTTATGAATACTTAACGTTTAATAGTCCAACATTACCTATTAGGTACCTTATAAAGCTGGAAACAAACTATCGGACGCTTCCATAAGTCGCGGCTGTTAGCCGCGACTGATAAGTGTGCACACCGTCCGAACACCCAGCGGGCCAGATTGCCTTCGGACGTCTGAAGGTCCAAGGACGCGTCCGCGACTTTCGTCAGATAAAGTGCACAGTTCTATGTTCGTTCTAGAACGAACATAGAACTGTGCACACTGCACACTTATCAGTCGCGGCTAACAGCCGCGACTTATGGAAGCGTCCGATAGTTTGTTTCCAGCTTTATAAGGTACCTAATAGGTAATGTTGGACTATTATACGTTAAGTATTCATAAACGTGCAAAAGTGTGGGCAAATGAAACAAAATTGGATAACATTGCATTTCGAGCTCTCCCAAAAAGTCTTTACTGAAGGGAGGGGTGGGACATTATATGTATGTATGTAATGTATGTATGTATTGTAATGTGTATTGTCTATTTGTATTTCTATAAACTTGAAATATATTAATTAGGTACTTGACCCTGGCTGGCTAAATGCACAAGCCGTGCGAAGTCAAAATAAAGAAGAAGAAAAAAGTTTTAATAAAAGTTTTTTTTTTTTTGACAGACTTCTTAAAAGGCGGAGGTTCTATGCTTTTCTTTGTTTCTATGTTCGGCTAGTATGAAAACACCGATTTCTCCGTCAATTTTGATGTTTCTTTTTTTGTTTGAAAGGATATAAGTACCTAATGTACCTACTTCCAATCTTCGGAGAAGGTAATGATTTTCTTTGAAAGCGCCAATCTCTGGAACTACCAGTCAGATTTGATAAATTATTTAAACGAATTAATGGGACTTTATCACATAATTTATTATTTCCATAAACCGACGTTTCTATTGCGTTATAGCTCTCCTAGTCACGGGTAGACTCACCTGTCTACAGATTGCGAAAGTTTGAAAAGTGCTAAGTAAGTATTGAAATAATATTTAAGCTTATTTCTTGAGGAAGATTAGGTATACTTACTTATGTATTCATTATCATGATACGAAACAAAAATAACGATGGCGGGTGAAAGCGCCGGGCACATCAGCTAGTCCTATATACAATCTATTGCCGGTTACTAATCGACAGTGTGTATTAAATACCAGTGTTTATATTTTAGTGTGGATATTTAAATATCGTGTGTAATGTGTACTATGCTTTTCAATTCAGATATTGTTAGCTATACTAAGTATTCAAGTAGGTAGCTAGTGTGTTTTCAAACGCATAATGAATTTACATAATAATTGCACGTTGTACCGGCAGTGCAGTCAGTGAATGCGTTGAAACAATAAGTTACTTATCTACATCATCATACAATGTTTAATCAATTTTATTTTACCTTGGGAAATCATAAATATTAAAGTGCCCTGTAAACGATCAAATTATTTGTCAAATTTTACGTGTTTGTCAAATTATTTGATAGTGTCCTGCTGTGTTTGAGGCGTTTGTCAAACAATCTACGTGTTTGTCGTGTTTGATGAAAATCTGGATTGATGTCGAGTTTGACAAACATGTTTGAAGGTGTGCGGCTGTGTTTGTCAACAAGATCTCAGTGGTTGCCTTGGCATTATTGGAGAACACTACCGAAAATGTGTTATCTGTGACGAGGAAGTAACAAATTTGTTTGATATTTGGTTTGATCGTTTAAGCTATTGTTTGATGAAAACGTGAAGTTTGACAAACAAATTTGTCAAGCAAATTTGATCGTTTTCAGGGCACTTAACATAAGTAGGTACGTAAAAGTACCTACCTGTTCTAGGAATATAGTTTTAAGAAATTAAATTCCCATAAAACGCTAGGAACGGTGAAGGAAAACATAGTGATCATCACAGTTTGTGTCAAAGTGCATAAATTTTTACGAAACGAAAAATCCATTGATGCATGGCCAGGATTCGAACCCACTTTCCTTAGACCTTCGATTCTGCTATCCCCCTCTAGCCGACACGGCTCATAGTAGTACCTATCTATCTTATAATTATAAGTCAAATATTATTAGCCAAATATAATTAAATATTATTATTATTAAGTAAGTCCGTGTGTGTGTGTGTGTGCGAATGTTTGTTACCATGTATCTCCTTAACTACTGAACAGATTTTCATGAAATTTTGGAAAGTAAGTAGGTAGATAGTTTAGGTTCTGGAATAACACATATTAGGCTAATTTTTACCCCGGAAAAATTTATGGTTCCCGTGAGATAAAAAAAAATAGTAGTCCACGCGGCCGAAGCCGCAGGTACGCTAGTCATCAATAATAGGTGATTATCATTTGTCTAAAATTTTAATCATTGAATATACTCCTACTCTGTGGTATACCGTATACCTTACTGTGACCAAACCACAAAATGTACAATTGAGTCCGGCTGCGTCCCTTCCCAGGGTTTAATCACTACGCACTAATCTGTAACCGCCACAGCTTGCACAGTATTTAGTACAGTACAGTCAGCGATATAAGATTATGAACAATTTGAATGTGTCGTATGAATTAATGGCCAAATCTGCATCCTGATTAATTTCGAATCAGCATCCGATTCGATGATTTCAGTCGGAAAGTTGTCGTTTATTCAGCGAAGAAACGTCACTTTCCGAATTTGGAATGCATTCCGAGAAGGTCTCAATCGCGCCTCTGGTAACGAACCCTCGTCACCAGGTTGGCCGCGTAGGTCACCGATTGAAGCTCTATTTTGGGGGTGTATCACGAGTTTACTATTCTATCCGTGACTGATCTGTCATAGCTCTGTGGACGAAGGCCCGCTTTTAACACAGAAGGTTGCGGGTTCCATTCCCGCCACGAGTCAAATTTCGATGCCGATCTTGTCCGATTTTGTTTAAGAACAGAAAACTAAATACAATTTTTTAATTATTTTTTTAATTACAAATATTTGTCTCGGATCTTGGTGTTTTTCTAAGTATTAAAAAAAAGCATTATATGTGTAGGGTCAGGGAGGCTAGGTTGGCTCGGATTTTTTCAGAGGGCTCTAAAATGTAAAAGAACTCAAAGGATTAACCTGAAATTTGCACATGTTGTTGCTAAACTATCCTAGTTTAATATGGCATCATTATATTTTTATTAAATACTGCTTAAACAAAATTACAAACCAAAAATCAAAAAGTGAGAATTGAGCAACTGTGTACCACTAGGTGTACAGAGTGGCTCAGTGATTCAGAAGTGGTAATTAGTATTAATAAATGAAAAAACGTTAATTATTTATCATTCATTTTTTATTAGAAATAAAGAAGAATTATTCTAGTCTCAAAATGTTGTTCAAATCAACCTAAAATCATTATTACTGAGATCAACCTTATCCCCTCTTTTATTCTTTCAGCAGGAGTATTTCCCATTTTTCTCGTCGTGGTAGTCGGTGGCCGTGGCATTCTATTGATGAAAAAATAAAAATAGAATTATAGAATGCTAAAGTAATTTATTTTAGGTCTTTACGCTGCACCAATACACAGAGACTCATGAGTCACTGTGTACTTTTTAAAATTGAGTCACTGTTCGCAACTACGCCGTTTTGAAAATATTCAATGACGACAATCGAATCAGCTAACAAATACATCAAAGAACTACACAAATAAGACTTCTACAATATCTACTATACGGCAAACATAATGGTCACCACAAATTACGATAAACTAAGGTTTGACAAACAAAAGAAACTTACCTTAAAAGTAATTTTGTAGGCGCGGAAACTAAGAAATGCGGTGACACCTCGGTACTGCACTCGATCCGCCGCCTGATTGGTTTGAACACATTTGGGGTACACACGCTTCAATTGTGTGACAGAGATAGCCATCTAAAGCACGCCGTTCTAGTCAAAACACGTGTGAGCCACTGTTGTCTCCTGAGTCACCGTACCCTCCTTGACCCTATATCCTACTATCCTACTAATATTATAAAGGCGAAAGTCCGTGTGTGTGTGTGTGTGAATGTTTGTTACCACGTATCTCCATAACTACTGAACCGATTTGTCTGAAATTTGAAACGTAGATAGATAATGACCGGGAATAGGACATAGGCTACTTTTTATCCCAAAAAAAAGCATGGTTCCCGTGGGATAAACAAAATAGTAGTCCACGCGGGCGAAGCCGCGGGCGTCAGCTAGTCAGTCATATAGTTCCCATAACACAAGCTCTGCTTACTTTGGGGCTAGATGATGCTGTGTCAAAGGTCCAGCATTATTTATTAGATATTAATGTAGGTTTGTACGTTTCCGAAGACGACGTCATGGATGGGGTGAAGTGGAAGAAGAATGTGAAGAAGGCTGACCCCACCACCATGTGGAATGAATATCTGGGAAGAGAGAGAAAATGTAGGTATTACCATAGAACAGATAATAATACTACGTAATAATAATAACCTACCAATCGGGCCTTCCTCACCGCGCGATTGCGCGTGTACGAAAATGACATTGTGTAGTGTCTGTGTAAATAGGTAGTTAGACGCCGCTGTTGCATAGAGATTTCGTCGAGTGGCCGGGGTGTGGGATTACGCAGTTTCCTTGGCTGACAGTACAAGGGTGACAGACAGACCGCCACTTGAGCGTGATAATGCGCTTAGTCCTTTGTCTGTGGTAATGATCATGTATCGTTTAACTGTTTAGTTTGCTTTGCTTTCATGTAGCAGCACGTGTGGACTTGTCTTTTGATCATTTCAATATAAATTAATCATTTGAATGCGATTTCCAAAACGGTTTAGCGGAAGGGTGAAGTTTTGAGAGATTTAATTTACTGTTAATTACATTTTATGAACATTTTACATCATGAATTTATACCTAGTGATCTGTCAATTAAGCAATAAGTATGACATTTATGATCCGACACTAAAAATCACAAGACTACAGCGTATTACCTACCTATACTGCTTTGCAAAAAAGAATGGAACAATAATTAAGGACGCTACCAAAGCACCTACCAAAGTAAATTCGACACCTCAATGAAATACCTACTTGATACTTGTGATGATAGATGATAGATGATCTAGAAACCAGTACCTATTCTAACACTGGTTTCTGCGTTATGTGTTAAATATTAGGTAGTTATTAAAATCTGCCTCTTACTGCTTACTATCTCTGCTTTGTCATCTTCAAAGAATCTTGAATGTCTAAATGATCTGAGAGAATGTCTACTGTCGTAATCCTGCTTTTACCCGACTTCCCTCAGAAAGGAGGGTTTTTCGAAAGGAAAGTTTTTCGAATTTATGCATTATGTCTAAGTACTACTGACTTCTTTTTGCCGCTTTACCTACAGCCACAGCAGGTGTCATTAGATTTGGCTTGATTGTAGGAGTGCTTTAGGCTATAAAAATTCGTCGGGATAGTGAGGAGAGGTAAAATTTTGTTTTTTTTTAACCTTTCAAACCCAGAGACGGGTTTTTTGTTTTAATTAATTTCTAATTTTTGCTTGTTTGTCATAATATTTCTACCAAGCCGTAGTTATTTGGCAAATTGTTTAAGAAATTCTTTGGTACTCTTAACCGCAATGTAGCACAAGTGGCAGGTACCACCGGATGTTGTGCCGCATCGCCATTGGTGTGCAATTGCGCACACACTGCGCTGGGCACGCCAACGTCGGCTGATGTACATGGAGCGCACTTTATTTCAGTGTTACAATTTTATAGAGTAGGTAACATTATGAAAGAGTATGTATGTATGTTCGTATGAGCTCACTCTGGTTACGTGACTTTACAGGTTGAAGACCTCCACCACGGCTTAACGACTTAAAAGCCGGAGCCGATAATTTAACGTGCCCTCCGAAGCACAGTTGCACTCAGTTTTTCAGTACAATAATTATGTATAACATTTTATTATAGTAGGTATAAGAAATTATGTGATAAGAGTATTGTTGAGCGAAATTATGTTATGGGTGATAATAATTGTATTAAGAAAAACATTTATACTTAGTGGAAATACAGTCAAATCTAAAGTTGCTACTGCTTTCGCAAAGTGAACTCGACTAAGCAACTTCTTCTTCTTCTTTCTTTCGATAAAAGATGATCATAAACACATAATTTATGGCACAAATGTAACTCAAACGAGAAAGGTAGCTCTTATGAAATATTAGGCAAAGGCAGTTTTAACAAAAACATTGAAAATGAAAGATTTAAAAAATGCGATTTATGATCTAAAAATCTAAAATTCTTTAAGATAGCAATCATGAAAATAAATAAAAACTGTAATTTTACCCGGCTGACTGTCAAGTCACAAGGTTATTACTATAAAGGTTGAATACCTACTCTCGCACTAAAACATCATGCCCTTTTTCATTGAAAACAAAGTCCATCTCCACACTAACCGAACACTTTGAAGGAACCAATCTAGTCCACCAAATTGAGCATTAAAGAGGACGTGTAAGCGTTACCACCTTGACGGAACCGTTGTTTGGGTGCGCACTGCAGTGTTTTATTAACCTACGATTCATTAACCTTCATTTTATCAACATTTTAATATAACCGTGGTCTTATAACCATAGTAGGGAACTAGTTTTCAGGTTTTATCCAAAGAACAGTTGTATTTTCACAAAAATTACCTACGTGTTAAACTAAATTAATGTCACAATAATGAGAAAAATATGGGAAGGTAACCCGCGATTTGGTTCACTCCAAGTGTAAAAACCATTAAATTTTTCTAAGAAAAATTAAACTAAGATAGATGTTAGTTTAATTTAAAATTCATAGAAACTTAGGCTTCGATACTTACTAGTTTTTTTAGGTACATTTAAGTACCTACCAACCTACTTACATAAAACAAACTAAGTTTCATCTAAAAATTATCTCACTTCATTCTGAAAATAAGACTAAGATAGTTTTAACCATCAAAAGCAGAACTAATTTAACTGAATAGCTCCATTAAAAATTTAACACGCTATTCGAAGTAACTAAATCTACAACTCAATGTACTTAGGTATTCGTTTTCCATTTAGCTCCATTAATACCAAAATTATCAACACATTTACCCATTAAATCCCAAAGCTGTTGCAATTTTAAAATTAGAACAAAAGAAATTCAAATTCGGAAGCGCACGTAACCGAAACTTTACGCGCATCGATTGGCTGAAAAAAGCCGGCGGTTATGTACCATTGGTCAAAGATAATGTTATTTTGTGCGGGGGAGATAAACCAAAACGTAACCACAAATGTTGACAAAAGCCCTTGCGATACATGCAAATAATACTCGACCCTATGCTAATGCATTAAAGAGTGTATTTATGTAACATACGGTGCAAATCTGCGGAAGTATGTGGGCGAGAGAGAAGGATTTCGAACATGATACATTCCGGCATGTGTGTAAAAGAGACCGAATTATGAATTCAAAGAGTTAATTTTATAATAAATGCGCCTCTACAGTAGGTACACACTCTCTTATTATAAAAAATAAGCTTTACTAAAAGTTTCTCAAAGCATTTTAACAAACCTACATTGTTTTAATTAGGTATTTAAAAAAATAGATTTTTAAATAACAACCGCATGCATTATTTTATTCATCTCAATACAAATTACCAGTTATATTTTTTAAAACACATAAAATATAATCTACTTACAACATTACCAAGATCTATCATTATAATCTTAGGAATGTATTAATTATTCATGAAACTACGTGGGTGTACCTTTATACTGTCATAGTTATCGAGCCTCACAAAGATAAAGATATAAATTAAACACATCATTACCATAACCAACCCCTTATTTTGCGAAATAATTTTATTATAATAGATAATTTAAAACTGCCCAAGTTTACCCCACCACCGGGGGTTAAATGAGGAATGGGCGGGGTTTGAATTAAAGCTCCACAGTAAAAAGCTATGTGTCTCTTTCGTACAAATGAGCAGTCCTAAATGCAGTAAGGAGCTTACAATGGGTGTTGACACTCGAGGTTGTTGCTGTCTCGCTCTGGCGGGTTCGGGGAATAGAGCTGTCTCGACGCCGGCCCTTCATAGTTATAAAGCTTATAGCTTAGTTTGGGACGTCCACGTGAGATTGTGTTTTGTAATCAGTGAAGTGGCGCCTATTCAGATGTAGAGGCGAAATGCTCGCGCGTTTGACAGTTTGACGTTTCGATTTGGCGGGAAATATTTTTATAGTTTTTTCGTGAACAGTGTAGCGTATTCTGCCAGAGCTTATTAGTGAACTTTTAAGTAACAAAGTAGTGATGATAGATTCCAGTTGAAGAACGTAGTTATTGCCGTGGCAATAACTTGGATATTTTGTTTTTAAGTTTGAAAAGGTAAGATTATTAGAAAAAATTAAAATATAAATAATATTATTCTTAGAAGAATTTCAACTCTCCATAGACCCCAACCTGGGAATAGATTCCACTACTTCAGTTATTAAGTATTGTAAAATTTTATAATATTCATAAGGAAGTAACATATTTTCACATAATTAACAGGAAATCTTATACTCGTAGGTATAGCCACGTAACAAAACCCTATTAACTTAAATTTACCAACAAATTCATTTCAAACCTTAAATTATACATGCGTAGAAATTCAATAACATGCATACTTAATAGGTAGGTAGGTACCTAAGAGTTTATACTTAGTAACTTTTAATACAACTAAATAATAAACAAAATTATTAAATCTGATAACTGCCTGAACTTTAAGAGATCTAAGGTTCCTCAAGATCATACAAAATGTCTACCATATTCAGGTTATTCAGTCATACTATACACAGTTATAGGGTGATTTTTTTTATGCACCTACCTACATAGTGCATAAAATTAAAAAAAAAAACATATTAACCATAATAAGTTCAAAAAAGGACCAAATTATCAACAACAAGATAGTTCAGTATACACTACAGGTCCTCAGACTCAGACTTTTGTCTCTTGGCAAGTTTTTACAAGAAACATAATAAAATTTATTAGTCCAAGACAAATGGGTGTCCTTTACGTTTAAACGGTTAAACTTTTAGAGCAAATTATATCTACATGAAGAGATCATAATACTTATGTATATTTTTCTCTTAAATTGTCGATTCTACTGCAGATTGATCCTCTTTAAGGCGTCCTAAAAAATTCGTGGGCCACTAGCTTTAATCCTTATATTACATCTTTATTCAGAAGAAATATTTTAAAAGGCCCAAGGTATTAAAACAAAATAAATCTCAAAATAATTATATTTTTTGTACTTTCACTGAAAACTATTTTTCTTGATGACGTGTTCATGTTTAATTCCATTGATTTTCGTCTTCCACACCACCCATGCCCATAAATACCAATGGTCTCTGAAAGGAAATGCAATCACAGTTTAGTGGACTGCCACTAATATAAAAAACATAGAGTTAACAAGAGTTTAAATAACTTGAACAAACTTCAAAATATCAAGACAGTTTTATTTTGGAATACTTACAAGGTAGAGCCTATTATTGCCTACTAACTTTGGATTTTCACAATACCTAAGCTATTCCACGTATGTTAGGTATAAAAATAATACATTGGAACTACCCCTAGGGGGTGTGCAATAGAAGTTCTAAACTTTGCATGGAAAATTCTAATCCTTAGTTCGATTCACTCAATACTCGGCTCAAATAAACTATTTATAGTGTATCAGGACCGTAGCAAATGGAGATCTGTGGTCTCTGCCTACCCAGATGATGGGCCACAGGTGTGATTTTATGTATGTATGCATAATAAACTAGGTATACCTACCTAAAGTAAATAATGAATCACGTATTATTATTATTTTGCAAAATTACCCCTAGGGGGTGTGCAATAAAGTCTGAAATGTGTACGGAAAATTATCTTGATTTACTCAAAAGTTGAAGAAAATAAACTTGAACGTAAATAATTAAATCAATATTTTTATGTTATCAAGATTATCTTTAGTGAGGGACTGTGCAATATTACTAAGGTCTCATTTTCTTCATGAACTGAAAAGTACACCCATGCGAATCCGGGGCGTTCTACTAGGTATTGGTAATAGAACTTGTACTTAGATCAAAATATTTTTAACGCCGACCGACGCCGCCGGCCGCTGATTGAAGTACCTACCTACTTGAAAAAAGTTTAAAACATTTTAAAAATACATTGTTTAAACAATGTATATGTATGTATGTATGTTTGTACATTGTTTTAAAAATTGTGAAATTGATAAAATACTTCATACATGTGGTTAATTCCCTCTTTGACGGGAAATAATTAGGTATAAGTGGTTTAACACGAAAAAGGTTTGTAAACTGACGACCTCTGTGGCGCAGTGGGTGAAGGCCCGCCTGTGACGCAGGAGGTTGCGGGTTCGATCCCCGCCGTTTGACAAATGTTTGTATTATCTGCAAATATTTGTCTCTGGTCTGGGTGTTTTCTATGTATAATCGATCGAGCGAGCGAAGCGAGCGAAGATCTTAGTGGCAAGTTAGGCGATTTTGCTTTGTATGTTTGTATGTTTGTATATTTGTATGTTTCATTTTTATGTTCTCGCATAACTATCGAACCGCTTATCCAATCTGTATGAAACTTGATAGGTCAATAGGTTGTGCTATGGAAATTTGCTGTGGAGTGTATGAGCGTAATCGATGAAGGGGTTGTAAAGATATGGGGTTCCCAAGGGGGTAAATTTTTTTCAAAGTTACCCAAATATATTGAGTGGGGTGTCATATGAAAGTACTCAATTTATACATTCGAAAATGGTTTTTAGTTTTTTTCTAGGTTCTATAGTTTTTGAAATACAGAGAAAAATAAAAATGATGAAAACCAATTAACGGATATATGGAGAGAGCTCCCGTTTCATAGAGTTTCGATGTATTCGTAGGTCTGGTTAACAGACAAAGAGTGTGGCATCGTTGTGGTTTGGTTTGCAATGATTTTAGTTGCTACTAGATATTTTTTCTTGAGATTGAAAATAAAAGCCGTGTTGGCCGAGTGGAAGAGTGCTCGATTTTCGATTCATAGGTCGTAAGTTCGAACCCTGGCCGTGCTCATCAATGGATTTTTCGATTAGAAAAATTTAAATGCGCATTAACACGAGCTCTAAACGGTGAAAGAAAACATCGTGAGGAAACCAATTAACTTTCTAATAGCGGCGATGGGCTTGCAACCTGTCACGTATGCAAATGCTAACTCCTGCAAATAGTGGGCTGGGCATGTACCTACCAAAATTATAGAGGGAGGGGGAGGGGAGGGGGATTGAATTGATTTTCTCATACATTTTGTATTGAACTGCTATTTTAATAATTTTTCGAACTAAGAGGCCTTCCCTGAGGCGCGGTACGAAGTTCGCGGGGTCAACTATTGAATATAAACACGACACGACTTAATGTATTGCATGCATGCCTATAATCTTTACCATACTAGGTAGCGCATTAGATATCATTGTGTGGTAAACACTAGAAGGAGCACTTAACGTAGGTATAGTGGTAGTCAGAAACAAGTCCAAATCTAGCCTATCAACACAACGGTGCGCGAGATCTCAGTTCGGGGCGAACTACTAGTATGTATATATTTACAAAAAAAAAGTATATAAGTAGTATATCAGTCATGTGGTTCCCATAACACAAGCTCTGCTTAGCTTGGGGCTACATGATGCTGTGTGAAACGTCCAGCATTATTTATTTATTTATTTAAACGAGAAATATTGGATTATAAAAACGGGTCTTCTTTTGAAATGCCTTTTAGAAAAAAACTACTGTTGTTTGTAGGTGACTGTTTACATAAAAAGGTATTTTTTTATTCTGATACCATACAAGTAAAGCTGCTTTAAAAAATGTAAGCATATTGTATGAAAAATCTATGATATAAGCCACGACGGAAGCCTATAGACGGCCTAAAAACTCCGTCACCAGAGTTGGCCACAAGCTTATGCGAACTTACTTACTTACCCATCACGTTCACACAAGATCTGGCAAAGTCCAGTAAAACATTCAAATATTCTAAGTGTCGTCATCAATCATTTTGTAATGTAGGTATTCTGTTTCAATTTGGAAAAGAAGATTATGAATACACTGACTTACTGCTAAAGTGGTTCTTCTAGTCGTGGCTTTAGTAGTCCATCTTGTATTCAGTCGCTTAGTCCATCTGAATAAACTTCTATCGGCAGAAGACTCTTGTTTGGTAGTCTTTCTTTTAGAATAAGACCTAATAGTAGTAGTCTGATCTGAAGTAGACTCTTTGGTAAGCTCTGTAAGCTCTCGTATAGTAACAATCTCTTTTGTTGTATGCTCTATCATTATTGACTTCTCAGTAAGTTCAGCAGTGATATTTTCTTCCATATTCAAAGTTTCAGTTGTATTAAATATGGTAGTTGCCTCTGAACCCATACTTTTAGTTATATTCAAAGCTGTTTCTTCAATTATTGTCTTATTTCTTACTTCTACAGTTTTGTTATGTTCTGATATGTCATGAGGAATATGGAAGTCTGTAAGTTCTTCTGTAGATGGTTTCTCCGTTGTAGATTTCACAGTAATAGTTTCTTCAGTAGTCATTCCTTCAGTTGTGAGTTTTTCAGTAAACTTCTGTGATATTAGTGCTTTAGTAGCAGATTCTGCCTCAGTAGATTTTGCATAAGTGGGATTGTCAGTGACAGTTTCTTCAGAATTAGCTTCCCCAGTTGATTTATATGAAGTATGCTCCATAATAATAGACATATCTACAAAAGGTGCCTTAGTAGTAGTGTTCTCAGTAGTCGATTCTTCAGTAATAGATTTATTAGTATTAACTTCTTCAGTTTTAAATTCCGTGGCTGAAGATACATTAGTATTCAATTGATCATTAATAAATTTTTCAGTTGCGAATTTCTGAGTAGTTGGTTTATTTTTCATAGTTACTCCTAACCTTAAAACCTTAGTAGTCTTTGGGAGAGCTTCAATAATAATTGTTTTGTTTCTAATTTTATCTGGAGTGGTTAGAATACTATTTTCTGTAGCAGCGTATGTTGTCTTCGTAGTTTTTGTAGACATTGTCTTCATTTTTGTTACCATTTGTGTTACATATTTACTACGTTTTGTTATTTTATGTTTTTTCTTGTGTGTAGAGTGTACTATCTTTGGTTTCTTAAAACTGGATTTTAAAATGGATGAAGCTTTGTGCTTTTTCTCAAATTCTTTTCTCTTACGTACTGCCCTACCAGTTAAAAGATCTTTTAATCCTTTTAATGTCAGATAAGAATTAGGTATTTTCGTTTCAACAGGATTGTTGATATAAAATAGTGGGTTATCATCAGAACTTTCTTTCACAATGAGGTTATGCTTCTTTAGACCATTCACAGCCTTGAGTCTGTTTATGTGAATGATATATTCTTTATTGTTAAATGCCCGTCTAAATGTAAATGTAGCTTCGTCTACGAAATAAGAAAATAATCACATATTATTATGCTAAGCGTTAACATCATGAGTTTACCTATTCATCTTCATTGACAAACAATCATCATTTTTTTTATTTCGTACATTTACAACTTTTACTTTTAAGAATAGGCAATGCTTTCCGCTCTACTACAGGGCGAATCTTGAGCATTGTTTAACCAGTGTGTAATTTGTAAGGCATTTAATAAGTAAGTCATTTTATTTTTAAGGATTAATAAGGATATGGTTAAGCATACGATAGAGTAATTAATACAAACCTAATCATTTATTATACGTTACAATTTAAAAACATGATTATTTACTTCATGAAATTTTTAATCTCAGATCTGAGAGAATGTCTACCGTGCCTTGGGGATAGGTACGGTTGTGATCATATTGATTTTTTTTTTTTTCATTTTGAATTTTTTATATTATTTTTTCAAAATACTTACCACTACCATCTAAAGCTTTTCTATATTTCCTATACAACTCCGGTATAGCATCATCTAGCATCCTTTGTTGGTCTGCATCGTCCCATACATCACACACACACGTTACCATCAAGGCACACACAAACAAAACACATGTAAATACATTGAACATTTTGCATTTTAAAACAAAGTGGCTACCTAATTGGAAAAGTCTCGGCCGAACGCTCTGTTGCAATTTAATTCTCGATAAAACAAAATATGAGTTTTGCTAGTTTTTTTTTTTTCGTTGATAAAAATATTGTATTTACGATAATTAGAGTTCAATGTGCCCAAATGATACCAGTCAAATTACCAAATGGTTACTTCCTATGTTCTTTTGCTGGTTATATCGTTACCATAATTTTATTTCGATCCGTCCAACCGTCGAGCGTGATTGAGAAAACATCTAATATTTACACATTCAACTTTTGCATTTACTTGTCTGACTACCGAGTGCTCTATCTTAAACTGTCTTCTAAAGAAAAGTCTACAAGCACACATATCCTCCTTTTACAAGTAGATAGTCAGATACATAACAGGTTAAGCCCGTTTTCCTCTTATAAGAATACCTTACTTTAATTTAGGTAGGTAAGTTATTTGATAAATTATTGCCGTTTAAATAAGAATTTTGAAAGCGAAAGTTTAAGAAAAACTTCCACTCCCCGAATCTTAGATCAATAAATTTTAAATTTATTATATTTTCCTTTGCCCTGCAGTGGGACGTTACAGGCTCATAATAATAACTAGTAGTTCGCCCCGAACTGAGATCTCGCGCACCGTAGATAGAGCTTACATTAGAGAGAGCTTACATTTGGACTTTCTTCTGACTACCCCTATAATTTCAAGTGCTACTACTGCCGAGTATGCCTATTGCGCTAGCTCTTCATGGTAAAAAATACTAGCTTGCATGCAATACATATACTTACCTAATGTCGGGTCTAATTTTTTATTTATGTATTTCATATTTATGAATTCTCGTCGTATTTCTAAAATTATACGTCCTAGAATAAAAATAATAACTATTTTGGAATGTACAAATAAAGACCTTTCATTTGACACCCCACTCAATATATTTGTTTACTTAACTTTTTTTACCCCAATTATTTTCATTCTTTATCAAAAAAATTTTTTATAATGAAAATAAATCAAGTAGCTTCTAAAATCATTGCAAACCAAACCGCAACGATGCCACTCTCTTTTTAAGACCAACCAGTCAATGAGCTACGAAGACATCGAAACTCTATGAAACGGGAGCTCTTGCAGCTCTGGTTTCGTAGTTTTTGTTCTTTGGTCGTATTTCAAAAACTATACATCCTAGATTAAAAATAAAAACCATTTTGGAATGTACAAAATAAGTCCTTTCGTATGACACCCCACTCAATATAACTTTCATAATTTTTTACCCCCTTGGGTATATCTTCACAACCCCTTCATCGATTAAGCTCATATGCTCCACCGTAAATTTTCTTACCACAACCTATTGACCTACCAAGTTTCATGCAGATTGGATGAACGGTTTGACAGTTATGCGCGAACAACAATTCGTGAAACATACAAACATACAAACATACAAAGCAAAATCGCCCAACTTACCACTAAGATCTTCGCTCGCTTCGCTCGCTCGATCGATAATAATTTTCCTTCACTATCCATATCCAACGAGCATTTTAAAAAGAAAGGAAAAATTACCGGTTCAATCTTTTCAAAGTTAATTTTAGTTTACTTTTCGAATTCATTCTCTCCTTACAACTCTATAAACTAGTATTTCAACTTTCACGTGAACTACAAATCATTGGGAGGTACTTTCAATGACGTGAGATTTGTGGTTCAAAATGTACTTTTGAAGTTCCTTTAAGATCAAAAATTTATAAATAACATCTACAGAAACAAAACCATTAACTTACAGAAATACTGAGTTCAAGTTCAAAATAAAGGTTTTTTTTATGTTTGCTCTGCTACCTCTAATTTTGCCACCCTGTGAAGATGTTCTTGCTTCTAGAAGCAAGGTACCTAGGTAGTCTGCTTATGTAGGTAAATATTTGAAAGATTTACAAACAGCAGACCACAGACTAAAACCATTGAACATCTAAATCAGTGGTTCCAAACCTGTGGGTAATTACCCCCACGGGGGTAAAATAGCTTTTTTGGGGGGAACGAAAAATAATCGTAACTAAAAGGAGGATTTTAAGATCAAAACATGAAATTTTAAACGGGGGTCAAATCTATTTTATTCACATGTCATAGGGGTAACAAGGTTGAAAAGGTTAGGAACCACTTCTCTAAATATTTATCTTTTAAGAAGGCAACAGAGGTTACGATTAACACCATTCAGACAAAAAAAATTAAAATCGGTTTATCCATTCAGGAGCTTTGATGCAACAGACAGACACACAGATACACCACACTACAAACTTATAGCCCCTCTTTTTCGTTGAGGGTTAAAAAGAAGAATTTACAGTAGGTATAGTTCGCGTCATGTAAATAGAACGTTGGCTGTCAAGCTGCGTAGTAAGCAATTTATAAAATTTAGAAAAATTAATACCATCGCGCACAAAAGTTTTACGAAATGGTTTTAGAATATAATAGAAAAAAAACAATAGGCAATAACTTTCGTGTGCAAGTGTAGCCATGCGCAAACATACCACCTCCACTGTCTACCAGCGTTCTTTTTACGTGACGCCATGGGCGTATATAAGGGGGGGTTTAGGGGGTCTGGACCCCCCCCCCCCCCCCTTAGCCCATTAAGTTCGGAGGAAACCTAGTCAATCTTTGTATTTTTAAATCCTTGGACCCCCCCCCCCCCCCCTCCCCCATAACAAAGCTGTAGCTACGCCCATGCGTGATGCGACCTATAGGTACATACAAGAGAAGTGATGTCAAACAGGCCCAGTCTCAGCTTAATGTGGTGTTGTCCAGGGCGGCACGATAGAAGAGTACGGGGTGTATACCATGCTGCCGGCGCAGCAGCTGGCGCCCATCAGCCCCTGGCCGCCTGACGGGAACCTCCTGGACCGGATGGACGACCTGGCGCACAAAGGTAAAGGTAATGCCATACATGGTGCCTGACATACTCTTCTACTAGCAAGAAAACTCTGTCCGATCCAAAAGGGGTAACCAGATGATTTATACAGAGCCGTGTTGGCCGAGGGTATAGTACCTCGACTTTCGATACCGAAGATCGTGGGTTCGAATCCTGGCCGTGTATCAATGAAAGAAAGAAAGAAAGAAAGAAAGAAAATACTTGTTGCAATGCAAGTTCACAAACCACATAAAAAGGTACACAGAAATATAATTATTAGGTGTTGTTTTCCGCAACGTGCTTCTCGCGGTGTTGACCATCTACATAATGAATTTCTATTATTCATTAAGTCATCGTGAATAAGTGATCGTGAATCATTCAGTAAGAGCTCAGGGTGTTTATTTAGGTAAGTAAGTATTTAAACCACTTGGGATTATTTTTTTAAACTAGGTATTTTCTAAAAAAATGTCTTAAATATAATCTCTCGATACCTAAAAAAGTGTTTACGGATCGGACTGGGTTTTTTTATCAGTAGGTTCTTATCGCTAGGTACATTAGTTCTATTTTCATACTACCATTCTCCTCATTCTGCTTTATTTTTCCATAACTTTTAACTTCCAATAACTTTTAACTAAGGAATTTTGCAATTATCATTCTATAAGCGCTAACTTTGGTTTCATAGGAACATTCCTCCTCAGATAAGAAGACCTGCATTTTTCAGCGTCTTAATTTTTTACCCGTCTGAAGTTTGGGATTTGACAGTGATTGTACCGGAAATCTGTCAAACAAATATTAGTTAACCCGAAAAGAAACCCTGGCAGAGCAACTCGTCTCTAACTGCTTTTTATAAAGAATCAGAAGTTAAACTTTTGGTACTTTTACAAAAATTATTTACTACAACATTTCTATGAACTAATAATTTTTTTTTATTATTGAGATATTGGTGTTTATTCTAATAAATAAAAGTCAACTGTAACATCGAATTAATGCTTGCCAGTAAAAAATAGGATCCCTTCATTTACTTTATGTATGAAAATGGAACTACCGATCGTCTGTACAGCCACCAACAGAAATTGATTATATTTGATTTTGAACACAGGCAACAATTTAAGAAAGGAAATGTTAACTATCTTTTGTTGCTGGCTGTACTGGTCTGTGTTTATAAATAGCTAGATGTTGTAGTCAATCATACAGGTCTGTCAATACAAGGTGTAATAAAACTATTCTTTACATTACAATTTACATTTTTGAACACACAAAAACATATTAAGTTAGGTACCTACCAAGAATTGTGGTCAGATTTTTCCAGTTTCGGCGGAAGACTTTTTACAACTACCGTAACTCAAAAAGTCACTGATATTTTTTTGAGCAATTTAATGACTTGTAAGTGTTACAAAAACAATCCTTGACAGAACTGTATTATTGCAATAAATATAGTACCGATAAGGCTTGACTTTTCAATCGTCCAATAACTAAAACTGTGTTAAAACCAAAGGACGATTGTAAAATCAAAAGTGAACGGTACATTGATTTTTGAATCAATTTATCGTAATATTTGCACCGTAGAGAAAATGCGAGAACCAAATAAAATAAGACGACTGGTTAACATCGACGGGACATAGCTGTTACCAATAATTTAAAACAAAATAGCAAGTTTCTATCTAATTTTGGGTCTACAACTACATCAAAAAGAGAACAATTTGGGAACAATTTCCCTTAATTTGGGAACATTTTCGGATGTTTATATTTCAATCATGGCTACACTTCAATAAAACTCGGAATCAAAATAGCATATTTGGGTAGGTAGGTATCTACCTTGATAGTTCATACAGGTATATACCTATATATACAGGGTAGCCTTAAATACGAGTATATCACGATAGTAAAGAAATATATTTATCAATTTAGATCAGTGGTTTCTAATGACATATGAGTGATTCAGATTTTACCCCAGATACCAGTTACCCTAGTTACTAGATACCCCAAGCCCGGAACCACTGATTTAGATGATGCTCACTTCATACTTTTATTGACCATGGCCAAAATAATACAGCGTCAAGACGTCAATAAGAATGCCGGACGCTGTTCAAGAGAGAATCAGAATCAGAAATATTTTTAGCAAAACTGCTAAAAGATAGGTACAAGTTTGTAGGTATCCATTTCAAATGTGCAAAATTAACAATAACTGGTTATGAAGATTCAAATAAACACAAGTACCTATAGGTCGTAATACGTAAAAAGAACGCTGGAAGACAGAGGGGTTATGTTTGCGCATGGGTACACTTGCATACGAAAGTACTAGGCCTATTATTTTTTTTATTTTTTTTCTATGGAAAACCATTTCGTAATTCAAAACTTTTGTGCGCGATGGTATTAATTTGCCTAATTTTTATAAATTGCTTACTGCGCAGCTTGACAGCCAGCGTTCTTTTTACATGACGCGGTGTTTCAAATTAAACAGAATTTTATAAGTTGAGGGGTTAAGGTTAAAATTATGCTGTGACTATTAGAGGGGTTTTAGTATGCCGTATAGAATCCAATCTCCTACAGTTGAAAGTACGAGATTAATAGGTTAAGCTTAGTTATGGTGCGGCAGGTCACAGCGGTGTTAACCAGCTCGGCGGGGTGTTTGTAGGGGGCCGACCTCTGCCTGACTCCACCCGGCAGAAGATAGTGGAGCTCGCGCACTCGGGCGCACGGCCGTGTGACATCAGCAGGATTCTGCAGGTCTCCAACGGCTGCGTCTCCAAGATCCTTGGCAGGTCAGTACATCATTAAATGTCACCCCCTGCCATAACTATAATCTTGACATCACCTTCCATCCAAAATTTGTCTGGAAGAGATCGCTTCTAAGCGATAAGTACAATTATCGCCCATTGTACAATTACTCATTGGGTTATGTATTAAGAGTTTTCATTCATTCGTTCTTCATCGTATAGTTACGTAGTATTCTCTGATATAAACTCAATAATCTTATAAAATATGTAAATAATTCCAGATTTCCTAAATATTTTAAGTCAGAGAAAATTATCAGGATAGATAGAGACTTTCACGAGATATGCTTATTACCTTGAACTACAACATGGTTCTGTGTAACGTTAATTTCCAATCTTGTGATTGAAATTGTCTCTCACTCTCACTACACCCTAGATGTCCTAAAAAGATCTTTCCCAAAGATCGTAGAGAATGACTACGATGCACAGGGATACATAATGGGTCTTACTTAAGAAAGATGTTTAGAGTTGAACACTGGTTAATCAACGTCCGTCTTTATTTGTGGATAGTGACGAGACAGGACGTTATTTAACCAGAGGGAATGTTCGTATGAGCTAGTGGCTTCTCTTATTCGCTTCTTCATAATAATCAATACATTTTCGCTCGATATTATTGCCGTAAACAAAATAACTCGCGACCGCAAACGTCTCGGATTCTAATAGACAGGCAACACTACACCTCGCTATCCCAAAAATGTTGTTGGAAACCTATCCGCTCCTAACTGGTCCAGACCGCGGCATCATAGTTGTCTACCTCACTTCGTAACCAAAACCGCAGACCTAGAGCTAGTGCTTACGCATGAAGCAGGTTTCTTAAAACAGGTTTATTAAAATTAAATATTTCTTGAATACTTGTTAGGAGACCCTGTTGTCCGAGTGGGATATCGTCACGAGACATAAGGTTTTGTAAAACTTTAACTGAACGTCTTAAGGCTCAAACATACGCTGGGCCAGCCTAAGCCAGCGCGAGCGAAGGCGAGTCAACGCAAGGCGAATGCTACCGTCCAATGCAAACCAATGTAAGGAGCGATGGCAGGGCGAGGCGAGTGGTGCTGCCCACACGTTGGCACTCGCGTTCACTCGGCGAGCCTGGGCCAGCGTGTGTTTGAGCCTTTAAAAAAATTTGAAAGAGAGTATAGAGCACGTATAGAGGTTGGACCAATTGGACCGTGTTATGATGGTGTTATGCCTAAACGATCCAAACAACAAACTGACCAAAATTAAGTTAAATACCTATACCAAACGATCCAAAATAAACCTTATTTTCATGTGGCAAAGACACACTCAATTATCTGTACTACAGACAAAACTAAACCACAATAAACCAACACATAATTATAAGGGGCATGTTGGTAATTATAAACCTTTGTCACTCAATATCTCAGTTTGGCTTGTCTGTGGGCTGGAACATTTTGGCATAACACGATCCAAATATTACTTTTTAAATTTCTACTTTTCCAAATATTTCATTCCCGATGAGATACCACCAAAAACTGAGTTCACTCCAATTAAAATCAAATCAATGCTAGTTTTGTTTAGAAAAGTTAATTGTGTTTCAATTTCTGAAAACATAAAAATGTCTGTTTTGTGTCGCTGACAACCTGCTTTCTATGTTACATCTTTATCATCGGCCAATATTACAAGAGCCATAGGCTACATTCAATCATTTGTAAATACAGATCAATTTATGATGGATGTCGTGTATGACAAGGTAGGATGAAGGTTGAACCGAGACGACACGTGATGCCGTGTAATTTGAGACATTTTTAATTAGATCTATTTTTCATTATGTAGTTTTGCGGTCAAGTGTTTGAGGTAAGTGAGTTTTTTCTTTCTATTTGAAAGCAAAATTGTTATTCATATGCGATGTAATACATCATCATCATCTTCTCAGCCGTAAGATGTCTACTGTTGGACATAGGCCTTCCTTAAAGATTTGCATGTATTGCGGTTGGGAGTGGCCTGAATCCACCGCCGACCTGCAGTGCAAGTACCGTTTTTATCAATCGCTAAATTTGACAACTAGAATCGACAAATATCGAAAAAAACTAGATTTATCGAATTTTGTCGATTCTAAATGTCAAATTCAGCGATCAATTAGAACGGTAACTTCACTGCTGCTAGTTCATCTGGGCCTGTATTCTATTAAATGACAACCGCTTTGGTTTTGGTTCGAACTCTTAAATGTCAGCCATTTGGTGAATAGTAGAATAGCTTTTCAAAAATTTGTTCTGCCAAAGTTCAAAACCTCACCACAACTGAGTCGTTTGTTATTAGTAGTCATGGAAACAGTCGCTTTAGTTTTGGTTTTGGTTGAGGTTGATAAAAAGTTCGGTACCGGAATCGAGCCCCAGTCCATCTTGTCGGTGGACGTCCAACGCTGCGCTTGTCCGTATACCTACATCATAATAGTTTTGTATAATACAACTACATAGAAAAATCACTATTGTAATAATATAAAGAAAAAAATAAGCGGGACTCAGCGCCCTTAATTCCAGTCTAATAAATCTGAATGTTTTCCGCCTAAATATTGTGTGCTCGGAACATTTCGACAATCAATTCTGCTAACATTTATAGAATATGAAATCTGATTATACATGCACAGAACAGGGAAAACGTTTTTTTTTTTAATAAATCGTCTAAGTTCACTTATGACCCCTAAAAAGCAGTAAAAATATATCGACAGCTGGTGGACGGTCACTGCACGATATAAAAACAGTGCCAGTCCGGCATTGAACCCGATACCGACACCCGACACCAACTTATGGTGGGTGGTGACAGTTTGCAAACTTCGGGTAGGTTTACTTTTAGTTTGTATTGATTGCATAGTCACTTTGAGCATTTTGTTTAGAATGGTTCATCGGAAAGAAAGTAAGTTATCCCTCTTTAAGTCTCCAAGTCAAGTTTGTTGTCTGATTGCGCAATGTACCTAATCTCTATTTGGCTAAGGAACAAGCATAGTTTTTGGGTATTTTAGCTAGGTTTTAGAATAATTTAACTTTGATTAAGTCTAGGCAATTATTTTTTCAAAAGGGGAAACCCCTTTATCAAATCATCATTGTGTCAAGTGCATTTTATGTTTGAATCGATCCAAAGAATCGTGTATTAAAGCAGAGACTGTTGCCCTTAGGTCCCTATTTCACTTGGACACCTTAGCATATCATTTCCCCGCATATCACATTTTTATGTAAGTTCTCTTCGCATGCACATGAGATCTATAGTTCCTGGGGGTCTAAAGTGGCCACTTTTGATGAAAAATCAGATGTTTCATAGATGCTTCATCTATGAAACATCTGATGAAACATCAAATACTTCATAAATGCTTCATATATGAAGCATCGATGCTTCATCAATGCTTCATCGATGCTTCATAGATGCTTCATATATGAAGCATCTATGAACATATTGACAGATCTATGTGCGAGGTTAAATTTATTTTTAGAAAGTAAATAGGTAGGTAAGGTACCTACTTAGTTTTTTATAGAAATGATTGCACTGCGCCACCCTGATGGAACGAAATATTTTTGAGGCACACGAATAAAATGAAAAAGGTGAATTGACGCGGGAGCGGGTCTGAGGTTTTTTTTTTTCTTAAATTTGGCTTCGCACGAGTTTTGCATTTAGCATTAGAAGAAACAAGCTTACCACAGCCATTCATTTTCCATTCAACCTATTTACTTTCTAAAAATAAATTTAACCTCGCACATAAATCTGTCAAAAATTGGTCAAAAAAGATGTTTTGGGGGTTGCTTTTTGGCGGGAATTTGAGAAGTCATGTTTCGTTTTTGTTTTATTTTCCAAAACTTGTGTTTCTTCAAATGTTAATGTGTAATAATGGTGGATTATTATTGACCGTTAAGTGTTCGTGAATGTGCTTGAAGTTTATAGTTACTTGACACTGGCTGAATGCACAAGCCGTGCGAAGCCAAAATAAAGAAGAAGAAAAAAAAAGATGTTTTGTGAAATGCTTCATAGATGTTTCATAGCATCGATGAAGCATTGATGAAGCATCGATGCTTCATATACAGGGTGTGGCAAATTCTTGGTCACTGAAGGGTAGCTACCTTTTCTCTTGTAGTTAGAAAGTTTTGTTCGTAGGAAACTTCAGTTTTATTTTGAAGAAAAAAATAATTGCATTTTTAGATTTTTGAAAAAAAGTACAGTTAGCCTAAAAAATTACATTTGTCAAAAAAAATAAGTTGGTCTTAATCGACTCTATTTCCCACCAGGAACACTTCTCCCAAAGTAACTTATCAAATCAAATCGTAAGTTTTTGCAATAATTCAAAAAAACACATCCAATACATTTTCTATGAAATGAAGAGTTGTAAACATTACAGTGCCACTTAATTGATCGTTCTTAATTTAATTTCGTAACTGCTCCGGCAAGCTGGGAGGCTATTGTAGAGCGCGTATTTAAATTTAGAACAAAGTGCTTCCCTGCAGATGTACAAATGGTATGCTCCATGCATACCAACATCTATTGCGGGTCTGTCTGAAGCGCCTAAGGCTTTACAATAGCCTCCCAGCAGGCCAAAGCAGTTACGAATTTAAATTAATAACCATCGAATAAGAGGCACTATAATGTTTACAACTACTAATTTCATAGAAAATGTGTGGGATGTGTTTTTTTGAATTATTGCAAAAACTTACGATTTGATTTGATAAGTTACTTTGGGAGAAGTGTTCCTGGTGGGAAATAGAGTCGATTAAGACCAACTTGTTTTTTTTGACAAATGTAATTTTTTAGGCTTACTGTACTTTTTTTCAAAAATCTAAAAATGCAATTATTTTTTTTCTTCAAAATAAAATTGAAGTTTTCTAAGAACAAAACTTTGTAACTACAAGAGAAAAGGTAGCTACCCTTCAGTGACCAAGAATTTGCCACACCCTGTATATGAAGCATTTATGAAGCATTTGATGTTTCATCAGATGTTTCATAGATGAAGCATCTATGAAACAATGAATATGAATCTGATTTTTCATCAAAAGTGGCCACTTTAGACCCCTGATACTTTTTAGCAATAGTTCTGGTGATTTTACCTGAAAAAAAGTCGATTGAAAAAATGATATGCGTATATTCCTGTAGCATATCATTTTACTGCAAATAAAAAAAAAATTAGTTCTTGTCGCATGCGGATGAGTTCTAAAGTTCCTGATACTTTTTATTAACGATAGTTCTGGCGTTTTCACTCAAAATAAAAATAATTTGTCAAAATAACATTCTTACTGAAAATACCAAAGAATCTGGCCGGATCCTGCCCCAGAGCCGAATATCGAATTAGACTATGCGTCTGAATAATATTATTTAAATAAAATATCACAAAATTAACTGGTACATACAGAATACTTAGATATCTCGTGCCCTGTGGGAATATAATTATGTTATTTTATTAGTAACTTTAGTCACTTCCGGTACTACAGTCCGTAATGCCTCTCCAGACTCACGGCGAGAAGTTTCACCGAGACTTCTCGAAGAACAAACAAATTATCCACACTCTCAATTTTCTCACTCGTGATCTGTTTGAAATCCTTTGTCTCGGCCAAAAATAGGTACCGACACCGAAGCGCGAGAACAAGAAGGCGAGAAACTCCTCACATTCACGCTTCTCGGGTGTTGTCGGGGTTTCTTGCCGAGAGTCTGGAGGGGCTATTAGGTATCACAGAGAATATTTTTATCAGATAGACCTACCTTCTTTTTCGCGGTTGACATGACACTCAAATAGTAAACAAAACAGACGGACAAGAATTTGACAGATGTAAAAGGAATTTCGTTGAGTTTCAGTTGTGTGATTGTGTTGTGATGAGTGATTTATGAGGATTTATCATATTTTATTTAAAATTACAAAAAGTACTGACGCCTTGGGATATGCATACAGACTAAAATGGAAGTGGGCTGGACATGTAGCCCGTCTACAAGATGGAAGATGGACTAGGAGAGTGACAAATTGGGAGGGTCCAAGAGGTCGACGCTGCATAGGAAGACCATACGCTCGCAGCACAAGACAGGGACAGATGGCTGGCTTTGGAGGAGGCCTTCACCTTAGGGGTTCTCTAGTACCTACTTAGATTATAAGCATTAGTGATAAGAAAAAAATGTTAATTATAGAGAAATAAAAGGCTTTTTGTTTTATTTATTTATAGATATCATATTTTAGTTTAGGCGGTTAGTACAGAATCACTGCACACGAGTGTAGATAATTTTATTGATGAAATTCCCAATTTTTCCTAAGTACTTTTCTTTTTTACTTGAAATTGTAGGTACTGGGAGCACCTGTGTGCGTCATTTATTTTCTATACCTACTTCACTTAAAATTCTGCTAGTCCTAATAATAATGAAAAAGTAAATGTTCACACAGCGCCATCTATCCCCAACGTAAGCAAAGCTTTTACTATAGGAACCTTAAAAATATAGTTTCCTAGGTTCTCCGTTCATGCTGGGCGTCATAGCCTGCTGCTTTATATTAGAATAACTTTTAAATCCCACTTTTTAGAGGAAGAAGATGAATGGACTCTCATTATAAAATAAAAAAACAAACCCAAAAATCCCAATTTGGTCATGACGCAAGCATTCTTTCCTCTTGGCATCTGTGGGGCAAATTTATTCAAGGAATCGGCCATCTCTTTTTTTATTTTAACTAATATACATATAAGTACTTTAACTAATATATAAAATTTCTTAACAAATAGCTCCGTGATAGTATTAGCTTCTAAGTATTCACTATCAACATAATTTTTTTCGTCTTTTGAACTACTCAATCATGATTGAACCTATGTTTCGTAGCTAATTCGTAGCACTAGGTGCGCGTTGAAATCTTATTAACAGGTAAACTTAAGTTAGTGTTGTTGTGATGTACTCTACCATGATATGCTGGCACTTTAGCGATAGTTCTAGAAAGTTCTCTGCAATCGAGTTGCAGGTTGAGTTCTAGCTTGCAGGAAATGTTTGACACAGTGAAAATAAAATTTTTCATATTTTCAGTAGGGATATTATTTTGACAATTTAATTTTTTTTGAAGAACTAACTTATATTTTTTATTTGCAGTAAAATGATAATATGCTACGGGAAGTTAGCATATCATTTTTTGAATCGACTTTTTTTTCAGGTAAAATCACCAGAACTATTGCTAAAAAGTATCAGGAACTATAGAACTCATGTGCATGCGAAGAGAACACACATAAAAATGTGATATGCTGGGAAATGATATGCTAAGTTCACGGACATAATGGCTGCGCTACCACAAACAACACCAGAACTACGAAAATGACACCGAATCATCACCAATAAATGAGCTTGGTTGCGAAACCAAGCGGACAATAGGTGTCATTTACGTACATTTTGTTGGTGGCGCAAATGTGGTGGCGCCACTAAGATTTCCTAGTGAGATAGAGCCCTTAAGGCGGTAGACATCCAAAACAATAACTTTAAACCCACTTTTTATGTAATCTAATAAAATATTTCTCCTGGTTCCTGGTACTTAACCTGGTACTAAGCCTGGAGGAGATCACTTTAAGCGATAAGGCCGCCAATTGTTTTTACCTATGTTTAGATAATTTATACTTAAGGTTTCTTTGTTGTTTCATCATCATCATCATCATCATCAGCCTATAGCAGTCCACTGCTGGACATAGGCCTCCCCTAATGAGCGCCATCGCGCCCTGTCTTCAGCTTGACGCATCCAACTTGTGCCGGCAGCCTTTCGCAGATCTTCACTCCACCTGGCAGGCGGGCGTCCTACACTACGTTTGCCGAGACGTGGTCTCCACTCGAGAACTCGTTTACCCCAGCGGTTGTCAGTTCTTCGGCAGATATGGCCGGCCCACTGCCACTTTGTTGTTTACCACAAAGAAACCTTAAGTATAAAGTATAAAGTGTTATCTATCTATCTTAACCCTCCACCACCGCAGGTACTACGAGACGGGGTCGATCAGGCCGCGAGCCATCGGCGGCTCCAAGCCACGCGTGGCCACGGCTGAGGTGGTCAGCAAGATCGCGCAGTACAAGAGAGAGTGCCCGTCCATCTTCGCCTGGGAGATCAGGGATCGTCTGCTGAGCGAAGGTGTTTGCACCTCCGATAATATACCTAGCGTGAGTAATTTTTATAGATCACTAAAATGCCCGCTATGATTCCTTTCATCCTACTAATATTATAAAGGCCAAAGACCGTGTGTGTGTGTGTGTGTGTGTGTGTGTGTGTGTGTGTGAGAGAATGGTGGCTCCGGTGAAACCGTGGTCATTAGTTGGTGTGCCTCAGAAAAATAAGCCCCCCTAGCCATATTACACTATCTACCGTCGCGATAGAATAGAATACTTCAAAATGTATAGGAATTGACGTTTCAAGGTGATGAGTCACGTGGTCAGAACGTCAATTCCTATACATTTTGAAGTAGGTATTTATTCTATCGCGACGGTAGATAGTGTAATATGGCTAGGGCCCAAGGTTACCTATCAGTTAAGCTACTCCGAATTAGGACCACACATGCTCAACTAAACAAGCTCATGTTTTGCATTAAAAAAATGATTTTTCATTTATGGTTTACGTTCAAAAATTTTCCGATTTCCTAGATGTAAGTACCTTGAACACAAAAAGTTTGCGGAACACTGGCCTAGTAGGTTGCAACTTTCTAAGATTGTGGGTATCCCATGGTGGTTGTATCCCCGTTATAATTTTATCTTCTGAATGTTCAGAATTTTCCACAAAATCCAGCAAGTACCTACAGCATCGAAAGTATTGTTTTTTTTCAGAATTCAGAAAACTTACTTTAAAAGCTAGAGGCTCAAAACTTTTATTGAACTGCTTAAACTGCTTATTTTACTTTTAAAGTGTTCTATAAAAACAACAAACGCTATATCTTACGAATGTACTTAAATCCAAGATCTATATAACAAAACCCATTTACATAATACACAGACATTTTATGAAAACGCCTTTAGGATAAGAAAAATAGGCGAGGGTGCTCCGTAAAACACAATGGTACCATCTATACCTCTACAGGATGCTCCCTTATCCCTGCACTATACAAGGCGCCCCTTTCCCCCCTTACCCTCCACTTCGCGGCAAAACAATATGACGTTATAACTTTTTTTCATCATCTTTCCCTTTTTTTGAATACAGCCGCCTGTCGAGACGTGCTATAGATGTTATTTCTTTAGATGTAGAATTGTCGATTGCTGTCGGGGTTTATTGTATAGATTGTCCAAAAAATTAAGCGGATATTTTAAGTTGAACTTAAGATAAAGATTCCATGTGGTACCTGAGTTTTTCAGCCTGTAATTTTTGGAGTTTTAGAATTATTATTTTGACCAAAAAAAACAGTTCAAAACATTATTCAGATGTCTAGAGTTAAATAAGTTCTACTAACAAATGTAGGTAATATGATTTCACGTGGGCACGTTAAATTGTCGGTCCCGGCTTTTAAGTCGTTAAGCCATGACGGAGGCCTTTACGTGGCCTAAAAACTCCGTCACCAGAGTTGACCACTTGCTCATACGAAAGAAGAAGAAGAATATGATTTCTGTACTTCTATTTTATATAGTGTATTTTATACTGTCGACGCAGCATTCGCAATAAAATTACATTAAAAAAAACAAGTTCAGGGCGTCGATTCTGGTACCGAACTTTTTATTAACCTCAACCAAAACCTCAACTAAAGCGACTGTTTCCATGACTACTAATAACAAACGACTCAGTTGTGGTGAGGTTTTGAACTTTGGCAGAACAAATTTTTGAAAAGCTATTCTAATATTCACCAAATGGCTGACATTTAAGAGATCGAACCAAAACCAAAGCGGTTGTCATCTAATAGAATACAGGCCTATACTAATGGACTCACTCAAAGGGAAGCAATAGTGCCTATGTTATTGTTGTCATGGCATAGGATTGTAAACCGGTCATGTAAACACTTTTTTATATTTTATTTATATCAAGTCACTTACGTAAGTAACTTACTTAAAACTTACTAAATGAAAATAAAATAGTATAAGTCCGAACGAAATGACAATCATTCCTGTCGACAACTCAATGGAGTTGTCGATAGACAGCGTTCACTGTTCAGTGTGTTGTGTTTGTTCAGTGTTCACTCTCGAGAGAAGGCTCGGCGAGAAGTCTCGCCGAGACTTCTCGAAGAACAAACAAGCTATCCACACTCTCAATTAGTCTCAGTCGTGATGTTTGAAATCCTTTGTCTCGGCCAAAAATACCGACACCGATCGGAGAACAGGCGAGCCAGAGAACGAGAAGGCGAGAAGCTCCTCACACTCACGCTTCTCGGGTGTTCTCGGGGGTTCTCGCAGAGAGTCTGGAGGCCCTATTACAACAAAATATTATCATAAAAGTAACCCAGACTGAACCTAGTAACCAAGAAGTTTTTAACCTAGAAGAAGAACTTTTTTACAAACCCTTCTAAACTCTTCCATCTATGTACCTACGAAAACAGTATAAAACTTAACGTTCCGAGAAGATACTTTAGCACCGTAGCTTGTCGAAAAAAGTCCTATTTACGACTCTCACTTGGCCATTAACACCCTTTAGAGCTGCTTAACATAAATTAATTAAGGAATTAATGGCGTTCTGTTAGTGACGGGTGTTTTAAGAAAAACTGTGCAAGTGAGAGTTCGAGAAAAGAATCATCAGAAGATTTAATAGTGTGTTTGATAAAGTTGTATGTCAAGCAATTTTTTTAAGATTCTGTTTTTGTAACTTTGAGATTCATTAATTTTTATGAATTATGAATTATTATGAATTATGAATATTTTTTTTTTTTATTGAATATTTTTGGCACACTCTGTAAAGCAAATTAAACGCACACATTATTTAGTATCTTTTTACAGTTTAGTCAATACGAAATAATTTTCTTCTGGCTAACATTTTCTTTCTCACCAATAATTGCAATAGTTTTAACTTGATTTTGAATTTAGTTGTTGCATTTTTTTATAGAAAAAAAAAATGAAATAAAATCACGACTGGATCCCCAAGGCGCGGTAGATATTCTCTCAGATCTTTTTAGGCAATTTTTTAAATAGACTCCATAATTAGGGTTCCGTACCTTAAAAGGTAAAAAAAGGAACCCTTATAAGATCACTTTCTTGTCCGTCTGTCCGTCTGTCCGTCTGTCTGTCCGTGTGTCACCATCGATTATCTCAGGAACGGGTGGAGCTAGCAAGTTGAAATTTATACCATCTACTGAGGTCTATAGTCCCTATTGTGAGTATAAAAATCAAGGTCCTGAATCAACACTATAAAAAGATATAGGCAAATTTAGGTTTTCGTGAAAACTTGTAAGTAGGTACCAAAACTTACCTTAATTATCAACTTTTTTTTATTTTTCGGAATTTTTCCTTTACTTGTGCTGTAAGACCTTGCTTGTAACCAAATTTGACAATTCTAGGTCAACCGGAAGTACCCTAGAGGTTTTGGGTTGAAAACCTAAATGGTAGTTCCCGTTGACCTAGAATTACGAAATTTGGCAAAAAGCAAGGTCTTATAGCACAAATAACGGAAAAATTCCAAAAAATTAAAAAAGTTGAAAATTAAAGGGTGTTCCCATACATACATAGTTGACGCCAATTAAGATTGTCCTCTGAGTTGTATGGGCGCTCATACAAATAAGCGGGCTACAATAACATAATGGGTATAATGGGTAGGTACGGAACCCTCGGCGTACGAGTTTTACTCGCACTTGACCGGTTTTTATTTTTCTATAAATCTTACATCTAGTCTTTCTTAAAGATAGTCTATCATCAAAACATCAACCCCTAAAGAAAGAATAAGACAACCGTATAAGAGTTAAATGAGTAAGAAAGAGTTAGCTATCTGCTCGAACGAAAACCGAAAAAGAAAATATGAACGGTTTTGTTATAAAAATTCCTTCGGATAAAGTCTTTAAGTTATCAGGGGTTGTTAAGGGGTGGCATGACGTAAAATCACAGAATAAGTAACAGTACATACACACTTAAGATTCACTCATGTAATTGTAGAAATGTAAATGTGGAAGTAGAATTTTTGAATAAAGCTTCTTTTAAATGGCTGATGCGAATTGATAATCTCTTTGACATAACCTAATTGTAAAAAATTTCAAAGGAAAAGTGCGCAATTTTTTTTATAATTTTTGATATATATTTTTTTTTTGTTGTCAGTTTTATTTAAATGATTTTTAATTAAATCTTAAGACAACGCACAAAAGCTCACTTTAACTTATAGGTTAGCCAAAGTGACGTAAGCTAGGGTAAAGGTAGGTAAAAGAGGGATGTATCGAGATATTGTGTTTACGTATATTGTTTAAGGGTGCTTAAGTTTGAATATATTAACGTCGGATCGATGGGGTGTGTCTGCTTGTATTTATTTAAGATTTATGAAAGTCTTTGACAAGGTTTAAGAAAATTAGAATACTTTGATAAAGAAAACAACGTGAAACCCACGTATTGTCTATTATAATAATAATAACGTTTATTTATCTCACTCAAAACAAAATGGTTAAATATAGTTAAAGTTCATGAAACCAAGTGGTATATTCGTATGATTGTTTTGTGCGAGACTGGTGCAAGAAATATGTTCGTAAAAAACCTGTATTAAAGGTCACCAGGTATGTCTGTCTTTTCTGTAATGTCTTAAAGAAGAATAGGTTATACCTATGTCTATGTCCATCTAGACATTGTACCTGGCATACTGTCAAATAATATCCCTTGTAATTTGGTCAAGAAAGAATATCTTATACATTTATATTGGAAACTTGGATGCGTGACAGCTAGTGGCTTCAACAGAGCGCTTCTGTGCTTCGAAAGGCACGTTAAATTATCGGTCCCGGCTTTTAAGTCGTTAAACCATGGAGGCTTTTAGGCGGCCTAAAAACTCCGCTACCAGAGTTAGCCACTAGCTCATACACATTAGAAACTTACTATTTAATGTCAATTAAAAGTCAGCGTCAGTTATTATTAGTTAAGTCAGTTATTATAAAAGCAATATAAAAAACATCGTGATATTAAATGCAATGAAACTTTAGCCAATTAAAAAAAATATTCAAACGGAGCTTAAATCAAACAATACCTTCAAATTTGCGCTAAGCTGTTCTAACAACCCTTAACTAAAAGAAGTGATAAAACCCCTTAACGATTCACACAATAAAAAAATCTAAAATTCAAATTGTACTCCTGCACTTCGAATTCAAAGTTACTTTTTGAATGACAAAATTTAAAGCAAACACAAAATCTGAGAGTCGCAGATATTCTTCATTTAACAACAAGTAAAAAAGTTATTCTACTTTGGATCTAAACTCGTAAAACACAAGGTCAATTTTCGATTGTTTTATAAATGTGTCAAGTATTATAGGGTAAGTACTCTAGTAGGGTCAATTGTAACATGCGTTCCCGTAGCAAATCACTTCCGGGCCACTAAATCCAGGCTAAATTAATGCATTTAGCACGCTCCCTGCCCTCTAACTGTGGATGACAACTTTATTTCATTGTGCTGGATATTTTCTTGTCACTTCTGTGTCGAAGTGATTTTTTTGTTCCGTTAATGACTTTTACACGGTTTGTGTATTTATGATAAAACTATTTTTAGGGTGGTTTAAACTAATTTCAACGTTACTTACAAATTTTAATTTGTGCTAATATTTCAAAAACTTATAATATTACGATCAAATCTGTTCCCATTTAGTCATTAATTATCTATGCGAATGTAACTAATAAGTTGTTTTATTTATTGTTATATTGGATATCTTAAATTTCGGTGAGCTATCATTAGGATGGTAGCGATAAATAATATACTTGGACTACAAAAAATCAACTTACTTAAATCAGATCCAAATACAAAATCCAGGAGCATTATTTGTCGTAAGTACTTACTACAAATAAGTATACTTAGGTACTTACAATGTCCATTTTAAATCACCAGTTTTTCTCTCAGACCTAATAAATAGCTTGTTCTAAAAGCTGATTTAAAATATCATTACGTATCATATCTCCGATCTCGTGGGGTCCGAATATATCGGTACAGCAACAAATTGTAACAAAAGCGACGGCAAAGAAGATTATCGGAGATGACGCGTGTCGGGCACGTGACGGGCATGTGGTCGATCATAGTCGCATCTACCCTATCATCCCACAACCACACAAAACATAACTCTATCTCAAACAACGAAGATGCATTTTGCACTGCGCGTCGAAATCAAGAAAAGTCATGTGATTTGATAAGGGGAAATAGTATTTATGACTTTGAGTTTAGGTTGGTTATCACATGTGGAAGGATAATGTAAAAGTTGTTTAAAAATAAGAAGTGTTGGAGGGAAATTAATACCACAATTCTAAGGATTTAAGGCTTATATTGTTGAGAGTGTAATCGGAAGAGTAAATAAATATAGAAAATTGCGACGATTGTTGTCTGTCTGTAATGGTAGTGTCATTTGCAGAATAGCTGCGGGTAAAAAGATGTGACTCTACTGTTTCAAATGCATTTTGCATGCAGGAAGGTTTTTTAAAGGTTTCTATAGATACTTAGGCGTCTTTACTAAAAACTAGAACACTGGTGGTGATTCCGCTGAACAATGACTAATTAAATTATGACTAAAAACGATAGCTCTTATTTCCTTCAAGCTAAAGACCAAAACAGAATGTGACATTTCCAAAAGTTCCTTGTCTTACGTCTCTATGGGTTGTTTTATTCCGAATCTGAAATTTAATTATATTTACAAACACTACGTATTGATTAAATTTTAAATGAGTTTGGTATACTTATACTTTTATAAAATTTTTGTATGGACATTCCGTCAGACGCCGGCCCCTTAATACATAATATATACCTAGTGCTATAAATAGAGCCGTATGGTTCTATTTTAAGCTCTTCACATCTTTATTACAAGATATTATCTATAAATAATCTTGTACATTTTGACGTGAGGGTGCGTTCCGTGTGTCATGTTACCCCACAATTAATCTCAACGAGTTAATTACATAGATTTATCCAATAAACTGCCTCCCGTGGTGAGACACGTGGATCTCTACCTACTTTGTATATCCAGGGACCTCATGTGGGTCCCGGGTTTTAAGTCGTTAAGCCATGACGGAGGCCTTCAGGTGGCCTAAAAACGCCATCACCAGAGCCACTAGCTCATACAACATATTTACATAAGTGCTTTTTATTTATTTTAATTTTACACTACGAACTAAACATCAACAAAAAACTCAGACTTATGATTTATAGGTAGTGTTAACACAGAATACTAGTACTACAGGAAGCAATCTTTGCTTACACTTAACGGGACACTATAGTGCCTGGGACAATGTTGAGATAGAGGAGGCTTGCCCAGCACCTACAGCAGCCTCTCAGCTTAACCAGCCATATCGACAGGAAAGACATGGTCAATACCTATGTGTGGGGCTGACTAAGCCGCGGTTTTCCTCACGATGTTTTCTTTCAAGGCTTAGAGCTCGTGTAGGTCGAGGTACCAACCCATTCGGCCAACACGGCTCAATCATTAATCATCAATCATCGACAACTGCATATTTTATTTGCCCAAGTTTGGCAAAGCCTTTTTCCAATAAATTCCACTTCTCTCTTCTTCTATCTATTCAAGATCATGTATGTCCCGCCATAGTTTCAATTTCGTCTTCCCATCACACTAATATTATAAATGCAAAGTTTGAATGTACCTATGGATGGATGTTTGGATGTATGTTGGTTCCTCTATAACTCAACAACCACTGAACCGATCTTCTATATTTTCGACGACTATAGCAAGAATATCTATCTATCTAGAATTCTAGACTATCGAGTCTCATTATATTGATACACACTAGGCCGAAAATTCAAATTATACACTAGGCCCTCAGTTCACCAATAACCCATCTCGACGACTATAGCAAGAGTAGGTATAGATAGGCTATCGAGTCTCATTCTATTGATACACACTAGGCCGAAAATTCAAATTATACACTAGGTCCTTAGTTCACCAATAACCCATCTCGACGACTATAGCAAGAGTATAGATAGGCTATCGAGTCTCATTCTATTAATACACACTAGGCCGAAAATTCAAGTTATACGTTAGGCCCACAGTTCACCAATAACCCATCTTGACGACTACAGCAAGAGTATAGATAGATTATCGAGTCTCATTCTATTGATACAAGGACACACTAGGTCGATATTCGAGTTATAAACTAGGCCCACAGTTCACCATAACCTATCTTTAAAAAATCACTTGGTGACGTAAAACTGTGGGGTGGTAAGCGAAGCGGCATAAGTATCGCCAGCCACGTGCGCGTTAAGCCGGGATATGCAATTTTTGTATTATCCCTACTTATTATTATTGCTCTACGCTTATTTATTGCGATCATATTGTAATATTTTCAAAAATGAATATGAACAAAAATGTGAAGTGTGAATCGGAAACTTGAAAAAGGACTTAGGTTTTTTAGCGTAGGTAACTTACCCAACTTCAAAAGACACCTAATAACTTAAAAAAAAATCGAGGTTAGGTATATTCATTTCTACATAGTTAAAAAATAAAACCGCAAATCTTCCTAAATGTCGTAAATGGTGTTTACAATTTCAAAAAATTTAGTTATGTATTTGAAATTAATAAAATAAAGAACGAGATTATTCAAAATTAAACAATATAGCTATCGATTAATTACACGTTAGTATTGTCCCGTTGACTATCTGTGTCGGTAGACCTAAGACTTTTAATTAGTGATTTATCCGGTGGTGAACTTAGGCCTAGTAGATTATGGTAGCTTGTGTCCAGATTGCTTGTATTAGTACTAAATCCCATCAATTCCGCCGACCAAAATGACGCCGAATCACTTCAAAGCTGATCCTGTACGGACAGCAAATGCAAAATCTATTTTCTTGGTAAACAGTTCCTGTACAACTGTAAGGGAGTGGGCACACTACTTTTTCGTAGCGCGTTTGCATCGATACAAACGCGTAACAAACGCAAGGCAGTCGGCAAGCTGTCAGGCTTGTTTCACTCTTCAGCGTGTCGCCGGTCGCGTCCGCGAGTTGACCATTCACAGCACATTTCTCTGTGCTGTGAATGGTCAAAATTAATTTCTCTGTGCTGTGAATGGTCAACTCGCGGACGCGACCGGCGACACGCTGAAGAGTGAAACAAGCCTCAGAGTGTGCACGCTACGTTTTTCGTACGCGCGTTTGTTACACGCTACGAAAGCACTGCTCAAAAACGCGCTACTCTCTAAATAATATTTTTTTTTTAATAATAGGTATATGTATTGTGGTTCTCTGAAACAAATAAAAATTTGAGTGCTTTCTCTTTCAACCCAAAACAATTAGTTTATTATGATTGTTTATTTGTTTTCGACGACCGAGGATTAATAGTTTTTGATAATGTATGCATATTATGTTCATAGATCAATCTCTCAATAGCTAACAAAAGCCATCTAAGCTCTAGAGCTTAGAGCTTCCTAGGAAGCCTCAAAATCCATTACGAATAACAAGTACTTAAGTAAGTTAATTAAGTAAGTCATCAAACTCAAACTGATTACAAAACGACCCTTTCCTAAAACTGCCATTTCAGTAAAAACATTTTTAAATTTTTATTTGTTTAAGTAATTTGTTTTGCGGACAGTACAGCCCTCCTCCCAGCGATATTAAATAGCGATACCATCAGCTGATATTAGATAAGATACAGTTACGAACAAGAGGAAACATATTGGGGTGATCGAATTAAATCGTTTTAATATGTTGTTTCAACGCGAAACGAGATTTGTTTATCATACCGTGTTTGTCGCCCTGATTCTTCACGGTGTTGGTCGCGAAAGAATAGGAGTAGAATCACCTAGCTTTTAAGACGATTCAAAGTGGTCATAGCGGTCCTACTGATAAATGATATTTGAATTTTGAATCTTTTTTCTTAGTTTGTGCGTTTCGAAAATGCTTAGATTATTATTATTATTTTTTTTAATATTAAAACCATAGAAATCTCCCAGTAGCGTAGTTGGTCAGAACATGGCTACAGGTAAAGCCAGACACGGGTTCAAATCTCGACTGTGTACAGTTTTTGAGATGCATTTTAAAAATCTTATTTAAACTACGACCAGTTAGAAGCCGGCTATTGATTGAAAGATTTTCAACGAAGGAAACAAGGTTATTTCATAGAATCACTAAGGGAGTAGGCCGAAGTTGTCCTGCACAAAAATTAAATTAAAACAAAACTTGATCTCGGCAATAATGCTATAATTGGAGCCGATAAAAAAAACTAAAACAAAAGCATCTTCAAAACAATTTCTTTATAAAATGCAAACAAGCTCATGCCATACCTATTTTATCTACAATTTTTTTACCTATTAACTTCTCTAATAACTTTTGCTTTGTACCTAAGTACAAAGCAGAAGTTATTAGAGAAGAAATACACCATGAAAAGACGAGAAAAGTATATCATTGGCTAATGTACGGTGACGAGTGCCTTACTTGGACGTGCCTCTCACTACCAACGTCATAGACGCGTCTTCGAAGGTTCTGAGTGTCTGATGATCTTAATGTACCATCATTGAGGGTACAGTCGAAGCCTATATAAATAAATATATAGGTAGGTACCTTAATACCGTCCGTCAAGTTCAAACAAGACAAGACAAATTAAATTCCTCCAAAGACGCTAATGTCGGTTATCAAAGAAGCCTAAACATCTGATCATGACTGCTGTAGGGCCGTTTGAAGAGCACTGAACCGTGAACGACTGAGAATGCCTTCAGAACTCACTTTGAATATATTTGCGTATATTCAACAAGTAAATAGTAACTAAGATGTTAGGTACAGGGGAAGAACAGGTTTTGATGTGATGAGCGCGGTGATACGTGTTTCAAAGGAGTTGTGCGAATTAAAACTTAGGAAAATATACCTACATCCCGACTGGCGTGGTAAACATTCTCTCAGATCTTCAAACATAAGATCCTTTAAGAATCCTAAGGGAATAGTCAGTGCCACGTCCAAATATAAGTACATTTAGTGTAAGTACAAAAATTCTAAAGTTTTGGTGTTTTTATCTGACTTACCCCACGTACAAAATGAGCTTGTAGGGTAAGTTAATTCAAAAACTCTCTCAAAAACATTGTTCTTCATCTCTCAAAACTCAAAAACATTGTTATTTTTCCTGAGTTATGTGGCAAAAATGTGAAGGAAGTTAAAAAACTTATTAAAAAAATCTGAGAAATCGTCTTTTCAAAACAAAAAAATCAAAAATTCTTGAAAATCATCGAAGTTTCATATCCCTAAATTATTGAGGTAGCTTTCACAACTAAAATACAATTTCTAGGACCAATTTTGCCTAGTATGCACTTTAAACTTCATCATTTTAAAGCGCTGATTTAAAACATGCAGTGCGGATTAAAAGGAAAGTGCGTGTAACACAGAGCATATGCGGCGATCGAACGCACCCCACCGTAGCTAAACGAGATTTAGCTAAACACTCGTTTAAAATACAAATAGCTGGGTATGAATTCATATCATTAATGGTATGATTTCGTTAGTAACATTGCTATTTGTTTTACAAATGTGTTGCTGGCTATGCGAGTGTTCGTAATTATTCTCCTAAACGACTTGATTGATTTTGTTATACGTTTTTGTAGTTATGGGATGACCTGGATAGTTCTATAGTTGGATCCTGACTGAACCCAAGGTGACATTGTTAGCAAAAAACAGTTTTTTTTTTTTTGCTAGAGCAGTCTAAAGTATTTTTCTACCTACAGGGTCCACTAGGAATAATTAAAATCGTTAGTGGCCTTTCCTCAACCTGAACTCGAACATGATCGAAAACCTAGACAGTGGTAATAAATATTATTTAGAAAATAAAAACATTCAGGTTTTTTTACTTACTTACACAAATACTTAATTTATTTTCTAATTTTTTGCGTGCCTCTTTTTTATTAGATTCAGTTATATTACACTTAGATTAGGTACTTCAAAATGTAAGCATGTTATATACTAAATATGTAAACACCCTATATCGTCAGTGGATGTATCAATTAACGTAAGGGACAAACCCCGGGTTTACAGGAGAGCCGAAATAAGATTTTGTTTTAGTAAATGTGTCTGTATTTTTTTTCCTGTGGTCCTATTAAAATACTTTCAAGGGCAAATTTTCTTAGAATTTTGTCATCTTTCGAACTGTTAATTCAAAATTAAAATAAACCTTATGGTTTCGGAGATAGCCTGTCCCTTACCTTAAAATTAAATGTAAAGCCGTCCCTTACGTTATTCAAAAGTTTAAAACAGTAGGTAAGTAACAAGTGAAAAAATAAATGTTATGGGTCATTTTAACGTAAGGGACGTACTTTGTACTAGAGAAAAAGAAATTCTGTCGTTATTTTTTAAGATATCAAAATTCTGAGTATGCCAGTCGATAGAGCGCAAAATTTTAGATCGAACTGCATATTTAACTCATTTTCGATAAAATGTCCCTTACGTTAATTGATACTTCCGGTGACGATATGTAAAAACCCTATATGAAGTCTGAATATTCAACGTTCAATCCGAAAAGCGTACGCTCGAATCCCGTTCCATTCGTGCACCTACACAAGCAGTTTTCAATTAATTGCCCACTAAGTGCCGTTCACATTGATATTGTTTGTTGTCCTTTTTTGTGGTGGTGTAGGACTGAACAATTCACTCTCAATGCATCTACTTCTCTCAATAACGTCAGTAAAATATTTAAAATTCTGTAAATATGAAATCTAAATCGAATCTCCGGAACTTTTGGTTTACCAAAATCTACCATTGACTTTTTAAGGATTAATTTATTTTTGAATATAGAACGTTTTAACATTTAACGAAATGAATTTGAATTATGTTTAAGATAATCATACTTAATGATACAATTCAAGTCAGTAATAAACAGGTATGTTTCTAATTTTTACCTATTTCACAAAGGCAAAAAGTAAAAAAGCGCTTTTGTAAATAATTCCGAATGTAATTTGACTTTAAAACAATTTCACAAAGTCGAATCTGTTGGTCAAATACAAACGCTAGCATTGATATTACATCCACAAACAATCTAATCACGCGAAATCTTTGACCAAAGCTGCCAAATGTGGCGCCACAAAGGCCTTTATTGGCATTACCTGTGTTGCCCGCAACTGCTGCTTTTAGGATAACGTTTCGGCTAGGCGAACCACTGGAGAACGATTAGGCTAATTTGTATAACAATGCTGTAAATGAAGGAAAACGAACGAGAGAAAATCAGTTCATAAGTCGATATTTTTATTTTTCTACTTTTATTTCAATTTTAGTCGAGATGCGTAAGATTTTTACAACAGGAAATCAGTTTGTATGAAATACATTCATGCATTTGACTATACCGGGTCTTGTACATTTGGATGTTCCCAAGCCACCGTCGAAATATACATTTAATAGTTTGGGCAAGAATCAAATGTATATTTTAATATTTAGCAATTCTACATTTTCTTAAGTGTCAATATGCAATGCTCGCTGCATTCTACATTTAAGAAAATGTAGAATTGTTAGAATTTATGACTCTCATTAACTACTAAATTTTATACTCAAACCATCTGATAACAAAACCGAAGCAGCTCCCCACTGTAACACGAGCTCTTGCGGTCTAGTAATTACAGACAACTGACACTAAGCAATCATCAGATTAACGAAATCAGTTGAAAAAACATATTAATATTCATCATGGTTGTCTCCACCCTCAAAGCAGACAAGTACATCGTTTAATACACAAAGCACTGCATACTATGGACGCCGCATAAAATTATAATAAATATCTGCAGAGCGAGACAGCGAACTTTCGCAGCGGGTGTGAAAGGGACGGAGGACGGTCATCCCTAGTGCATCTTTATGCATAGGGTTGTCAACTTGAGATGTGTCGTGTATTTCCCTCGCGAGTGTCAGTCAAGTCGTGATTAGGATGTAAGCGAGTTCTGGAATAACGAGAATAAATTACGCATCAATGCAATGTTGATAATGTTTTTTAGTTCTAATATTGTTGCTACGAAATTTTTGTTTGCAATTCGTGCTGGATCAAGGTGTTGTTAAAATAAATAATATTTTAATATAGTATCTTGTCTAGGAAACACTCTTGATTTGCTTTATACTATGGGAAAATTTATATAATATACAGGGTGTGGCAAATTCTTGGTCACTGAAGGGTAGCTACCTTTTATCTTGTAGTTAGAGAGTTTTGTTCTTAGGAAACTTCGGTTTTATTTTGAAGAAAAAAATAATTGCATTTTTAGATTTTTGAAAAAAAGTACAGTTAGCCTAAAAAATTACATGTGTCAAAAAAAACAAGTTGGTCTTATTCGACTCTATTTCCCATCAGGAACACTTCTCCCAAAGTAACTTACCAAATCAAATCGTAAGTTTTTGCAATAATTCAAAAAAACACATACATTTTCTATGAAATTAGAAGTTGTAAACATTACAGTGAAACTTATTCGATCGTTCTTAATTTAATTTCATAACTGCTCCGGCAAGCTGGGAGGCTATTGTAAAGCGTGTATTTAAATTTAGAACAAAGTGCTTCCCTGCAGATGTAAAATTACCATTCTCTCTTGCGGCTCTGTCTGAGGCGCATAAGGCTTTACAATAGCCTCCCAGCATGCCGAAGCAGTTATGAATTTAAATTAATAACCATCGAATAATTGGCACTATGGACACAAAAAATTGGTCTGAAATAAACGTATTTTATTTATTTATTTTATTTATAATGTTTACAACTAGGCACTAATTTCATAGAAAATGTATGGGATGTGTTTTTTTGAATTATTGCAAAAACTTACGATTTGATTTGATAAGTTGCTTTGAGAGAAGTGTTCCTGGAGGGAAATAGAGTCGATTAAGACCAACTTGTTTTTTTTTGACAAATGTAATTTTTTAGGCTAACTGTACTTTTTTTCAAAAATCTAAAAATGCAATTATTTTTTTCTTCAAAATAAAACCGAAGTTTCCTAAGAACAAAACTCTCTAACTACAAGAGAAAAGGTAGCTACCCTTCAGTGACCAAGAATTTGCCACACCCTGTATAAAATCTGATTTAAAAAAATACATTGTAAATTGGCGTTTTTTAATTATCAAAAAATTAAACTTGAGACTATTTTTTTTTTATTTATAGTAGTACCACATCATCATATATTTTAACACATTCAAGAGCATTACAGTATGCATTTCTGATATTTGCCATTCTAAATTGCTCAATAATATTTCTCAATATCAGGTCAGCCCTATTCACAAATAAACGGATCCGTGACAGCCCTGTTACGCGTTACCACATTCGTAAATTATAAAGGTGACAATACATCGACACGTCATTTGGCATCGAACAGGGGCTATTAGATGTCGGACTGTGTGTGGGGTACTTTACTCATAATTCATGAAAAGGGAACAATAATGACTTTTGATTCATATCCAAAACTATGGGGTGACGATGACATCTGTGAAATTGTAAAATCTTTTGGACAGTTTCATTATACGGTTATGGGAAGGGAATTATGCATTTAAGCGGGAAGTGTGAAGTGCTACGATTTTCGTAGACATTGCTACGCTTCTTTGTTTTTGAATTTAATGAATTAACAAAGTGTAATTGTAACATATTTTAGTCAGCGGGGCTAAAAAGGCCGTTAATGTAGAATCATAATCTGAATTGCACTATATGCAGTCTCTTTTCATAGACATGAGAGTGACAAGAACAAACACATGATTCGAATCATATTATGATTCTGCTATAACGGCCTTTTTAGCCCCGAAGATCATGATCATCAGATTAATAGTGTTCTGTGATCTTGTCCGAGTGAAATCGTGAGCTGTAGATTTTTTATTATTTAAGTACCTTTTTTACTTTATTATTTGCTTACCTTTTTTTAAAAAAAACGGTCGATATGACTGCGAGTCTCTCCTCTTACCCAAATAAAAAATCGAAATACCTACTCCAATCGGTGATATTTTATGAAAGTAATTCCTAATTATTATGATTTCTAGTAAGATTTTTGATAAGCCATGACGATAAGCTACTAACTGCGCTAAAGAACTCTGCGATCAGAGCTGGTTTATCCGTACCTCTCATATAATTATTATGCTCATAATATTTTTATCAACTTTCATGTGTTACAAAAATGAAATGTGTCAAAGAAAAAAACCGTTGAAAAAGTTGTCATTCTGATTCATTCGAGCGTCTATCCCCGTGCCATTCGCAATAATACACTATTATAAAGTTTTATTAATAATAATAGTGACTTATATTGTTATTAAAATGGGAATCATTACTGGTATCGCTTCGCCGACCAAACACAATTGACTTTTGCCATTTGGTTGCCTCTCAAAGATGTAGGTATTTAATTATATTGACCCTACATTTATTTTGGTTCATTATTCTACCATATTTTATTTTAGCTTTAAATATTTTGAGGAAACAACACTTCATGTATAGTCCGACTCAAATTAATAGAAATAAATGGGGGCGCCACTGTGCAAGCTAAAAACGCGAAATAGATAAATTCTCTTTTAGAAGTAAATTATTACTTCTGACTGACGTCTTCGGCACCTGTACCATAGACAAGAAACCTGTACTTTACCATAGATTAGTAGAGAAAGGGTTTCCAAAGTACTGAAATTTTAGTTGCCGTGTCTACCCGTTTTTGCCGGACTATAGGTACCTATTCGATTTATTTCCTACATTCTTTTTTTTTTATATTAAGGCCGATTTACATTGATACAGTAGCTGTGCTGTTTATTTATATTGATACAGTGCTTATCCAGCTCTGTGTCTAATCCAGTGGCGATGTATCAAAGTAAATCGGCCATTACTCAAAAATATAATTCATTAATCCCTTCAATTTCTGATGAATATAATAAGGTTACTAATAAGTAGATATGTTTAATTTAGTTAGGTATACACGAAAACATATACTTAATTGGTAGGTAAGTAGGTAATTAGTTTTTTTAAGTTGTTTCCTAATCTAGTTTTAATACTGTTTGTTTTTCGAATAAAATAAAATAAAATATTCCTTGGTAATGTTTATTCCATTAGAATAAACTGAAATGCAATTGGGCAGATCACGTTATTCTTATATCGAATGCGGAAACCCTCGGTTCGAGAAAAAATTTGGAAGTTCATATACCGTAAGTTTCTATATTATTCTTATCTGTGGTTTTGCTTGTTTTGATTTGACATTTGACATTATTCATACACCAAAATCTGTTTAAAAAGGTCAATATCTAACCACAGTAACCAAAACCATAGATAGAAAATAGAAAGTAGCCGTGAAAGGATTGGGGGCGTTACACAAACTGGGACATTTGGAGTGGCATTTTTCTGCCAATCAATGGGATACTAAATACACTAAGATTATAATAACTATACCTAAATGTAAAATTTAAGAAATTCAAACATTGTGTAATCGGCCTTTACGTTTACACAACCACTTAATGATAATATTGATATAGGGTGCTCCTTCATTTTATTTCATGTCAAGTTACCGTGCTTGACTTTCAATCATCCAATAATTTCATTGCAGTTTTATAACCGTGAAAATCAGTTCGTCCCGACCGACCCTATTATTTCTTTCTATTCAAGCATAAAGCTATCTCGCATTTTCGACCCTATTTTTATTAACTTAAGATATAAATCAGCAAACAATTTTACGCCACACGCCTGTCCGAAATTTTCAGAGATTCTTTCCAACGATGTATTTTACGAAAATGTCTGGCGTCAATAGTGAGCGGAAAAATCGGAAAATCGCACTTACCTAGTTATTATTCACGAGTGTGGCATTCGTACTCGCTCCGCTGGATGTTTACACGCTTTTTGCGCTTGACCGACGATAGCAATTTGTAAAATAAATAATAATAATAAATGTAAGTCTTAGCATACCTAGCGGTTTCAGATTAAAAGAAAATGTAGATACTTACCTACCAACTTACTCGTATAGCACTCGTTCCTTCTTGACCTATTTAGATTTGCAGACTCAATTCAAGATAAGCTTAAAATAAGTACGTATTTTAAAAATTGAACATCAATTTGATTGACATCAATAATTTTGTCAAAGTAGTCCCTCAAAAAATCAAGGGCAAAGCGCGCTCATAAGTAAGACAACGTGTCCCGAATTCAAAATAAATTACATTAAAAACGTTCCGTTCCCAGCGTGTACCTATCAAACGGTGCCGTAAGTATGAAAGGTGCCCCCTAAATACCGGGTGAGGCGAAGCGCGAAAATTATCTTATATTTGTTCAGAAGCCGTGAACGCAGGGCGCGAATACTTTTCAATAAGCTTAGAGAGCGATTTTTTTATTTTATTTTGCGAGACCCATCTTGTAGCACGGCGTAAAACGAAACGCGCAAATAGAGGGTGCTCTATTGATCGGCGCTCTCTCTGATTGCTGCATAGATTGATTGCTTATTACTTTTACTAACAAGTTCTTATTTATTGAGCAAAAGGATACCTACCTTGCTAAACAAATTACAATTTCAAAGAAATTGTCGCTATGTACATAATCTCATTTTTTTAGTTCATGCAATAACTGGAATACCAGTATGATAGAACTACGATCTATAATACTACATCAGTTTGACAGCAGTTCCATAAAGTTATATTGGGTTGAATTGGAAATAGTTATGAACAAAGGCAAGTAATCTTCAAATACCCAAAAACTATTTGATCTAATCTATAATTCTCAGATTTCGTAATAAATTCATAAATATCGATGCTAATAGTGTATTAAAGGTGAAGGAAAATTTCTTGAGGAAGCCCGTGGATTATTTAGGTGTATAGCCATATGTATTTACTATGGATAAGGTCATTCAATCAGACAGAATTAGGTGCCTAAGGGCTAAGCAAGCCTACTAGATCTCAACTATGTCCCAGGAACTATAGTGTCTTGTTAAATGTAGGCATAATTATATTGTGCTGCTTTCAGTAGTGCGATTCAGACTTCCAAAAATGCATCCGATTCGATGATTTTCTTCGGTTGACGTTTTTTTCAGCGAAGAAACGTCACTTTCTGAATTCGGAATACATTCCGAGAAGGTCTGAATCGCACTGCTGTTCTGACGCTGTTTTTGTCATCTAGGAAAGATAAAAATTACTTACTAAGTTTTTTGATTGTATAAAAATCGAGCATTCATTTATTTTATTTATTTATTTATTTAATTGATCACTTACGTAGAGTACACCAGCACGATTTAAAATGGTTACATGCGAATGAATTTTAGAATTAATGTCAATACAGTTAAAAGTGAAGACAACATGCAATGAGTATTTAGAGCATTAAAAGTTTATGAGCTCTTTTTGATCCTCGTTAAGTATATTTTAAAAGACTAAATAATAACAGGTAAATGAAATTCCTTGCGATTTATATTTGAACCATCCAAGATTCTAAATCCGCTTAACATAACCTAAAAGATTTTTACTCTGTACTTTTTCGCAACCGTTTTCACATTTGACTAAAATCTTTACCTCACTCGCGATATTTAAAGCGAAAATAAAAAGCAGTGCATTGTCGCGTACAGGAGGGTGCCGACAAAAGACGACCTGCTGGTTCCATTGTGCGCCAAGTCGGCACTTAGTGAGTCAATATTTTTGGTGACTTTCTCTCAAATGTTTTCAACATTTTGCAAGTAAGCAGGCCTAGCGTGAAACTCTATAGGTGATCATTTTTGCGCTATTGACTCCCTTCTGTCTCCATTTTTTTTAATTTACGCATTCCTTTTTTTTTAACATTCCATATTTTTTTTTACGTTTCATTTTTAAGCTTTGCTCTTCACTAAACGCTCGTCATTCTGTCATTGTTTTAGCGCTTTTGGATGTAATGAATTCAAGTTGATGCTAGGATAAATAAAACAATGAGTGAAGAGTAATCACTTGGATTGGTTGCTTTCTAAAGAACGGGGTTTGTAAAGGCCTTTTTGATGCGATGTACCTGCATGCTGTGAGTGAGAATAGATCAAAACAATACCTTGTGACATAGGTACTTACTCGTACCTACATGGATTTCTTGTTAGTCATTTTTTGCACCAGAATTTTACAGAACTATATCGTGCCATGGCAATAATTGTAAAAGACAAATTAGATTTATTTTTAGTAGATTTAGTGCGTACCTATTCATTTATACTTAGGTAAGTACATACATGAAATCACGCCTCTTTCCCAAAGGTGTAGGCAGAGGCTCGGATTTCCACATTTACATTTGCGTATTTTTGCAATTACACTCAGCTTAAACTTCACTAACCCCTACAATGTAAAACACCTCATTCATCTCATGAGAAAATAAGCCCATAATTAAATTACACGAAACTTTCATAACAAATCAGCCTACAAAGGTGCATAATGGACTTCATGAGACAACAATCAAGAATAAAAGCAGAATTCCGCCCCGTCACGACCAGGAAAACGCCTCCTTAAGAAAAAAAACGCCCTAAGATGACAGCAAAAGTCAAAAACGGCATTATTTATAAGTTTTATAACACAGTCGTTTCCCACGATTCCTGTTTTATTTTAATTGTCGATTTCTATTGTTGACAATCAAAGAAATGGGTCAATAAAGTCTTTGTTTGATTGGGAATAGGTTGTCAATACGTTGTGTCGCTGCGGGGGGCGTGTGTTGGTCTTAAAGTCCCTTCAAGAAGGTCGAGGTGTTGGCTATTGAATTGCATTGGAAGCCAGCAGAGTGAAATGATATGCACATTTATTAGGTGCGTTCTCATAGAGTCTTAGGATCGCGAATAATGGTTTGTTGATCGATAAATTGAATTTTAAAGTTATTTGATTAAGAGATTGACTCGGTTATTGTGCAATATCAAATTAATAGGTTTTTGTTTGCACGGATAAATATTATAATAGAGCTTGGTTCAATCATTGTTCCAAATTTTAATTTCATTAGAAATATATTCATTATGTTAAAATGAAGCACATCGTAGTTGATGGCCTTGATAATCCTTGATAATGGCTTTACAGATTAATCAATTAGGTATATAAGTAGGTAGTACAAGTTCTTGAGTCGTACCATGAACTCTTAGAGCAATGTGAAAACAAGCTTGAAACAGTCCTAAAGCAGGACTGCTTCAACATTGTTTTAACATTGCTCTAACAGTTCATAGTACGGCGTTCATAGTTCATAGTATGGTGTTCCAGATTCAAATTTTAATAAAATAAATCATCAGCATAAATTAAATTAAGAACTAAAAACTCTTTTGAGTAAATTCGTTTGTTTATAACAGCTATAATCTGTAAGTAAGTATATGGTTTTTATGCCGCGTTCGTTTTTTGTACAAAGCTAGTTTTACTTTTAAGACGTTGTAATCCCCACTAATTCCAATAAAACCCTTGCTACTCAATCTCTCATGAATTCATAAGCCAAACTACCTGTATTTAAAATCAAATTACAAATTAAATGCACCGTAAGCACATCTTGAAAACCGCAAAAAAATCGCATTTATACCCAATCGCATGAAATGCACCCATTGTCGTCCAACATAGGCCCAACATTGTCTAAATGCATTCTCAGAGAAAATTCAAATATACAAACAAAAATAAGGGTTATTTACTAATTGGTGGATTGGTCGAGTACAATCACAGAATCGTTGGAACGAGTGAATCCGTGTGTGTGATTCGAATTAGAGGACTGTTTACAGGTCCTTTGGGTTTTATTTTTACATACGGCAACCCTACAGAAGGTTTCACACATGGCCACACTTGCGCAGTTCGGCTGCTGAGCTCCGCCGCAGTATTTTAAAATGCGATTAACTCTCGCATCACATTGCCATGAAATATATTTAGATTATTTGATGTAAACAGTTTAGAACCTTAGACACATTATTCGTATTTATGATGAAGAGTTGAAAAATCATTTTTCTAGTAGGTAAGTACTTATGTAGGTACCTACTTATTCGTTTGTTATTACTCTTGTATTGAAAGCAGCAAAAAAACAGATGTTTATCTTTAAGAATATACGCCACAAAACAGTTGAAATACACGTTTTCGTTTTTAATCCTTTGGTAGGAAACCTCTAGCTAAAGTCTAGCGGTCTTATGCATAAAAACTTAGTACGCCGACCAGGCTCCTAGAGCGCTCTTTCGTTTTTTGAAACAACGCTAGTTTTATGCGTACGACAGTAGATGGTTACATTGAATAAAATAATTTTATAGGGTTAAATAAAAAAGTGGAGTTGGGCGGGACACTTGGCTAGAAGGTATGATGGAAGGACAAAGGCGGTAACTGAATGGTGGCCCCGGAAAGCTCAACGACCAAGAGGCAGACCACCCGCCCGATGGTCGAATGATATCGTAAACGTGGTTGGGAATCAGTGGATGAGACTCGCGAGGGATCGGAAAGAATGGCGTGATAAAGAGGAGGCCTATACCCAACAGTGGGTGGAGATGGGCTGAAATGATGATGATGATGATAAAATAAACAAGTAGTTTTGAAGAGGTGATAAATACAAATAATTAAAAACTCAAATTCTAATAAATTAAACAAGGAAATAAGTATACGATAGACTAAAACAGTAATACATTAGTTCCGGTCAATCAAGCAATGTTTCAACGGCAATTAGCGTTTACACAAACAAATAACAAGAAAATAAGTGAAATAAACATTTAATTGGCGCGAATCATTGATTCACAAGTTAAAGATCTTGTTAAAATTTTCCATTTCATTTGTATGTAAAGTTCAATCCTTTATAAAATATTTTATTTTGAGTAAGAATAACTAAGTTGGATATCTGACTTTAAATTACAAACTTGTTATATTTTTCCAATCGAAGACATTTCCGTTGATATTCGTTAAAAGTTACAACCAGTTAAATATTTTGCATTACTCATTAAATATCTTATTTAAGTACTTACAACTTGTGATCCTATTTTGAAATGATATTTACTTAAGTATGAATTATATATCTACTTTCTACAAGTTCTTGAAAAAATCATCGTTTCTAAACAATGATTCATTGACAAACAAAAACAATCGTTGAGCCTTCGAAGATGTCAAAAAAAACTTTTGATATCGGAACAAAATATCAAAAGTCATAGACAAAATTAAAAAAAAACATTTAGGAACGTGGCGCGCTTTCCCGCTCCATCGGGCATGCCGTCATGTGCCACTCACGACAAGGCGAGGACCACCGCGAGGCAGCATATCACGTTACCTTCTACGGCCTTCCTGCCCTACGTCTAAGTTACGTACCATGTCCGTTTCGCGCGCTGTCATATGACAGTGACAGTTGGCGCGCTATGGGACGTTATGGTGTGCCATGGGTGGGCTGGGGCAGCATGAACCTCATTTTTCGGGGGTCTAGGTCATTTAAGCTCGAGGTCTTGGGATTCCGCAACCGTTCTCCTAAGACCGAAACGTCATTGGGGTATTCGTCGACAGAATGATTCATTCACTTATTTGCATTTCATTAGCAGATTCTTTCATCTACGTCGTACATGAAAGAATCTACTGGTGAAACGGAGCCTGAACAAACTATCGGCCGATTAAAAGTCTATAGTCTGCAATACATACCAACTTAATATAAGTAAGTAAGTATGTACCTATTTATATATTTACGAACGTCGAACAATATTCCGGTTCCTCTGAACCAAAAATATTAAAATCAAACAATCACATCTTCCTTAAAATCCCGCGAAGCGCGACAAAGGTCCAAGAAATAAAATTAATAATCAATTTGTTGCACGCCCTTCTGATCCCGAGTCGTCACCGTGTCGGCTGTCTTTAGGCCCGACTCTAAAAGACCGCATGAAATCAAATCACATGTTTTTTATCTGTTGACCTCCGCGACCACACTTTACACTCTTCCCATTAGGTAGTTAGTAACTTTACTAAAAGTGCCCAGTAACTACAGATGTTTACCTGCGTATAAAATGTCCTGGTAACATATTATCACTTTGTGCAGAAAAGCCGCGTTCAAAAATGCAATAAGAGTAGATGAGACGAAAGATGTCAAGATCGCTGCTAGTGGAAATATGATCTCTGCCTACCCTTATGGGAAAGAGACGATGTTTGTGAAACAGACAGATTTGTTTTTTTTTAAATAAGCTAAATAGGTACCTACATACCTACCTAAGTCAGCTAAGTTTGTTACTTGAAAGTTTTTTTTCAATAATAAAACTTGACTTTATTTTACTTTTTACAGTAGTGATGTTGCTAAGGGTGGTATCAGACGGTTCACTTTCGTTCATTTCTGTTCTTCATTCGGCATATTTCACTATAAGTGACACATCTAAACATAAAATGAAAGAAAAGTGTCATAGAAAACCCCAGCATACGAGTGATCTTTCACTTGAGTAAACAATCTGATTCCACCTTAACTGAACAAATTATTATAAGATCTCAATGCGATGAGTGTTTTTATCAGATTTTCATGTCTACACAGGTGTCCTCCATAAACCGCGTACTCAGGAACCTGGCTGCTCAGAAGGAGAAGTCCAGCTCCCAGCCCCCTTCCGACTGCTCCACGCCGGTCTACGAACGGCTTCGACTCCTCAGCACACCTGGCACCCCCACCTGGCCTAGGCCACCGTGGCCTACGCAGATCGACACTAGGACGCCGCCTTACCAGCTCCACAGCCTGAGTCCTGGACCTCAAGCGATTGGCTGCAATGGTGGGGACATGGGCGGGATGAAGAAAGGTTAGTTACTTTCTCTACACAAGGATTGAGTAATTGTCAGACACTACGAGAAATAGAATACCTACGAAATCACATAGACTCAGAAAGGATCATGTAAACATTTTGTGTCTCCACGGAAATCAAATCTGCGTCTTAGTCGGGCATTTGTTTGCTACGCTATCGTCACCAGAGATTTAAAACAAGAAATGGATGCACCACTCTTTTTAATAATAACTTTTACCTACTGCCTTTTCAAACTTAAAATATTTATTAGCATTTGGGGCTGATTCTCAATGAGACCTGTGTATTCTTTGATTTTGTATCAATAGGCAAATAATATCTATCCTCCACCGGGAATGGCACCCACGACTTTCGGATCGAAAGTCAAAGCACATCCTCGGCCAATACGAATATTATAAGTAGAAATAATTACAGATTCAATGGTAGGTACACCATAGACCACACATCGTGGAGCGTCGCTATCGATCCGCGCGTCAGACGAGCAGGCGAAACCGCATAATAAAAACAAAAGCACATCAAAATGGCCAGAAATCCGCAACAGCCGGTCACACTGGCATCGCAACAAAACTTTTTTCGCCAGCATTTTGATAGTCGATTTGCGCCCCCTCCCCCCAAAGGGTGGGGGCCGCCTCCGGTACCGTCAAAAACATTACCCTGCCCATCCGCTTGGAAGATTTAATTTTCATTTTTATCTCAAACATCCCCCTTTGTAGTGGTATTCTGTATCCAATTAGGTGGCTTTGAGATTTTTCTGGGACTTCCACAGACCGTTTGGAGTTATGGAATTTTTAATTTCGATCTCTCAAACCTATTAGGATTGGGTGCGTTGGAACAATATTACGTTTTTGTCGGAAACTTTTCTTTGCGGTACTCAGGCGTAAGCCACTTTAAAGCCCGTCACAGACGTAGCTATAATATCCTTACCCATATAAATGTGAAAGTGTGTTTATTTGTTTGTTTAAAATATGTCCTGCTTTCACGTCAAAAGAGAGCGACGGATTGACGTGATTTTTATTTCGGAGATAGTTGGAGGGCTGGAGAGTAGCACATGCTACTTTTTATTCGGGTACCACGCGAGCAAAGCCGCGGGCAGCAGCTAGTATTTTAATATTCTGAGCTATATACTTGTTCTATTGTTCTTTAATTTTGCCGACTGTGGTTAGATTCAACATTTCCTCTACTAAAAATGACAAATATCTTTAGATATTAAATTAAAACAAGAAATGGATACCACCCGTCCTCATCACGCGGTGTCATCACATCGATGCTCAGAGAGCGTGAAAATTATGAGGAATTGTAACATGATACTTTATCTCATCCTTTTATCATATAAACAAAAGAGACAAGTAATTGTTGGTAATGCTGGAGTGTGACACAGAGAGTTATTTGATTTGTTGCGAAAATCTCGTAATTTGATAAGTCATCTTTCGATTTCCATAGAAGCGCTGTTTCTTAATGGTCATGCCTACAAGTTTATCATACCAGTATGACTACGCGAGGAATACATATCCTCTTAGTCATACAAAGTGTGTCCTTAGCACCATATACTATCAATATCGAATCGCTTGCAAACTGATTTTAAGTGGTCAAGCCAACCCCTAAATTAAGTAAATTATACAGAGCCAATATTGATGAAAAACATATAGCCTTCTAAAAGCGGCAATTGGCTTGTTACATGACACGTATGGAATGCATAATGTGGGCATGTATTACCATAGAGAACTGTCTGAATTTGGTCTAAAATATTCGAACTGAAGTAGTGAAGCAGCCTTCAGACATAATTCCCTAGAAAATTGTTAAAAATGGCTTTTTTGAAATACTTAAGTAGGTACTCACACCTGAAAAAATTGCTCAAAAATTCTAAAGGTACTTTTTGAACACACCAAAAGTTCAAATTAAACAGTCTCCAAAAAAAATAACCGCAAGTCATCGAGTAAACGTCTGATTGGTTAGGTAAATCACTAACACAACGTCACAGCAAAAAAATACAACAGCTCATAAACTCGTACAGTTTTATTCGATAATCTTTTTATATAATAGAATAAATAAGAAATCTTATACTTACCTACATATACAGGGTGTGGCAAATTCTTGGTCACTGAAGGGTAGCTACCTTTTCTCTTGTAGTTAGAAAGTTTTGTTCTTAGGAAACTTCAGTTTTATTTTGAAGAAAAAAATAATTGCATTTTTAGATTTTTGAAAAAAAGTACAGTTAGCCTAAAAAATTACATTTGTCAAAAAAAACAAGTTGGTCTTAATCGACTCTATTACCCACCAGGAACACTTCTCCCAAAGTAACTTATCAAATCAAATCGTAAGTTTTTGCAATAATTCAAAAAAACACATCCCATACATTTTCTATGAAATTAGTAGTTGTAAACATTTTAGTGCCACTTTATTCGATGGTTATTAATTTAAATTCGTAACTGCTTCGGCATGCTGGGATGCTATTGTAAAGCCTTAGGCGCTTCAGACAGACCCGCAAGAGATGTTGGTGTCCATTTGTACATCTGCAGGGAAGCACTTTGTTCTAAATTTAAATACACGCTTTACAATAGCCTCCCAGCTTGCCGGAGCAGTTTCGAAATTAAATTAAGAACGATCAATTAAGTGGCATTGTAATTTTTACAACTCTTCATTTCATAGAAAATGTATAGGATGTGTTTTTTTGAATTATTGCAAAAACTTACGATTTGATTTGATAAGTTACTTCGGGAGAAGTGTTCCTGGTGGGAAATAGAGTCAATTAAGACCAACTTGTTTTTTTTGACAAATGTAATTTTTTAGGCTAACTGTACTTTTTTTCAAAAATCTAAAAATGCAATTATTTTTTTCTTCAAAATAAAACTGAAGTTTCCTAAGAACAAAACTTTCTAACTACAAGAGAAAAGGTAGCTACCCTTCAGTGACCAAGAATTTGCCACACCCTGTATAAATAAAATTATTTTTTCCGCTATGCGCTCCTAAACCATTGATCAAGTTGTGATGAAACTTTGGTAGGTAGGGACTTCTGAGGACACCCGCGAAGGTTTCTGGCTGGAATTAAGACGGTACGAAGTTCGTCGGGTTAGCCCAGTTTATAATTAAAATTCGATTGGAAATTTAAAAAATATCATAATATCAATTCTCTAAAGCATGTAGGTATTCAAACAAACTAACAAAGGCTCTTCTGACTTAAATAAGAAACATTAGAAAAAAATCGGTCTGACAAATTCTTTTTCAAACGTTCAAAGACTCTTTACGGCAATAATAGTGATCTGGATGTGGTATTTATGCTGCGTCAAAACTAGCCCGCGGCTACACTTTGTTACTGTTTGCCAATTGCTGGGCCTTTGTGCCGAGCAATTACTGCGCGTGACGGTTCCGACACTCGTAAATACTTTTAATACATTCCCTGCTCCTCTTCCGGTGCTCTCCGACTCCGGATGAGAGAGCCGCAGGCCAGCATGCTCCAGGACAACATGCGCGTCGCGGGCAATGAACGCGATATTGTATAATATATCCGTACCCATATTAATGTGAAAGTGTGTTTATTTGTTTGTTTATTTGTCCTGCTTTCACGTCAAAACAGAGCGACGGATTGACGTGATTTTTTGTGTGGAGATAGTTGGAGGGCTGGAGAGTAATATAGGATACTTTTTATCCGGATACCACGCGAGCGAAGCCGCGGGCAGGAGCTAGTACTTAATATAATAAAGCGGAAGAGTTTGTTTGTTAGTTTGTTTGAACGCGCTAATCTCAGGAACTACCAGTCGGATGTGAAAAATTCTTTCTGCATGTGATAGTTAAACTCTTGAGGAAAGTTATAGGCTACTTTTCATCATCATCACCAAAAACCATCACTACGGGGGCAACGCCCCGAGGGCGCTGGTAGTAGTGAAAAAACTTCGTATTATCATTGTACCTACTTGATGAGCTATGTTGGTCAAGATTTTCGGTCCGAAGATCGTATGTTCGAATTCCGTGCATCAATGGATTTTTCGTTTCGAAAAAATTATATGCTTTTATACACGAGCTTCTAATAACGGCAATAGGCTTGCATTCTGTCACGTATGGAATGCTTACTTCTGCAAAATGTGGGCATGTATCAAATATGTATTAGGACATACTCGCACCTCTGACTACCCCTTTAGACAACAACGTTTAATAGATAGATATATAAAATACTAGCAAACGCCCGCGGCTTCGCCCGCGTGGACAACTATTTTTTTTATCTCACAGGAACCTTGCAATTTTTCGGGATAAAAAGTAGGCTATGTCCTATTCCCGGTTACTATCTATCTACATTCCAAATTTCATCGAGCGTAGCGAGAGCGTAGCGGATCTTTGTTAAAATCATTTTTAGATCGCAGAGAGCAAACTGTTGAAATAACAATAAACAATAATAAAATAAGATCTAGTTCTAAATGTGTCAAGATAGGAGTTCCTCAAGGATCTTCGCTCGGAAACACCCTTTTCTTGCTTTTTCTAAACGACATAGCTAATGTTAAAATCAAAGGACATATCATTCAGTACGCAGATGATACTACGATAATCACTGCTGCTAACACAACCGAAGAGCTGCTAGCTAACATAGGCGAGGTTATTGAAAAACTGGGAAGTTGGTTTGATATGAATGGGCTTAAATTAAATGAGGAAAAAACTAATGTCATAATTTTTAACACCTCATCTGCTAAACAACCAGTTATACAAGTGCCCCTACAAAGTCCCAAAGTAATATACACTAGTAACCTTACAAAAATGCTCGGATTTGAATTAGACCCTGCACTAACTTGGAAGCAACATATAGACTCTACGTGTAAGAAAATGGCTAAAGGCATCCAATAACCTCACAGAAGAATCAAAAAGATATCTATTACGCATACATACATTCAATCATGTCTTACGGCATACTCTTGTGGGGAAATTCGACAGACACGGAGCGAGTCCTAAAATTGCAGAAACGGGCTATTAGAACCCTTGTAGGTGCAAAATACAAAGATTCATGTAGAACACACTTTAAGACGCAGAAAATACTGACCTCTGCATCCTTATATATTCTAGAATGTCTCAAATATGTTAGACAAAACTTTAACGATTTTAAAATAATTGGAAATAATAATGGACGCAGTAACAGACATAAAATGTGTTTAGAATCAATAAAACACAGGCTTACGTTCTCCGAAAAACTGCCCCAAGTAATAGGTCCTAAACTATTTAATAAGCTACCCTGAATTAGGCTTTTGAAGTGTGACACCTCTTATTATAATTCAATTAAAATGTTATTACTGGATAAGACAATTTACAGTGTAAGTGAGTATTTGAGTAACGATTATGAAAAGTTTGATGTTTAACTATTAACTATTGATCCTAACACTAAAATAGATACTTACCTAAACATAATGCAACCACTGATGTCAATATTTTTGTTGTTCATTTAAGTTACGCCTCTATACAGCGTATATCCTACTTTCATTATTTAATTGATTTTGTATTAATTTACGAAAATGATGAGAAACTGATGTCTCAGTTAACATTATTATTATTTTAATAATGTTCTGTTATCATGTATTCTTCAGGTTTAATAAATACATTTCATTTCATTTCATTTCATTTCATCAAAATCGGTGTAGTAGTTATGGAGATACGTGGCAACAAACATTCACACACACACACACGGACTTTCGCCTTTATAATATTAGTAGGATAAACAAACCTGTTGATATTTTGTAACCCTCAAATAATCTAATTAAACAAACACTTTAGTAACCTAGAATTAAAACAAGTAGCCATTTAAGTGTCGTATCGACTAACAGTTTAAGGGTCCTACACACGTGATAAAGCAGTGTAACTAATTTTATTTTCACTTCCCCCAGTTAGGGTGACTTTATTTATGATGTATCGTGGTGCAATAATGACCCTATGATCTATAGTTATTGCTTGTCTATTTTGCTAAATGTTGGTCTTTGATTTGTATAAGTACTACTATAGACTCTATAGATAGGCTTTTGCTGAAAATTTCTAAACCAATACAATATTTCTCCAATATCCAGAGTTAACTGAAAAATACTCGTTTTAGTTTCTTTAGTAGGTACGACTTACTAAAGATGGTTTCTTCAGTGAAGATCTGGAATCCTTAAAACAAAGAATGACAGAGTCTTTAACACATTTGAGAGGAAAGACTGAAAACACCAGTATAGCGACCTAGACGTTGTTAGATAAAATACTGAAGTGATGGTTATTCAGATCCAAACTTTACCTATCGACACTATTTCTTGAGTTCTGACCAAATTCTTTTATACAACTTTTACGAAAAGACTACATTCACACATAACCAGACAAACACTTGAATACTAACTTCACTACTTCACTACCGAAGTTGTGACCAACTTCTTAACAACAACTAAATATTCATACTTTTTAGAACAACTTCACCTACTAAGGAGGTTGTGTTTGTCTCAAAAAGCTTGAAGTCATACTTCTTAAGTACCTAATAACTTAAGTAGATAATACTTCGAAGTATGATTATATGCGTTAAAATTTTTAAAAGAACATGATATTTCACCCACAAACAGACTAAACAACGTCTCCATATATTAAACCTTGAGAGACAAGGTCAAAGAACGACAATGCGGAATAAATCCATTAAGGGGTGAAAACTAAATAAAACGTACCGAATAAAGGGGGGACTGATAAAACACTGTGCGAAAGGGACAGAAATACACAGTCAGCAAGCTAGAGCAGGAAAGAACTCTGTCTGGACGCGAAGATAAGGTGAAGAAAAATGCCGCTAGATTTCGCGTAGCGACGATAAATGGTTATTATGGGGTACAAGAGTAGTAAATTAGTGAGATCTACGGCCTAGTTGAATATGTATTTATTGAGCATGTGAGTTATGTGGATTGTGGTTGGAAATGTCACAGTTTGTTTGGTGGGTCGTTTGTCGTTGACGGGGAAAGTTTGGTAGGAATAGAAATGTTTTTCAGGACGCAAATATCGGAAAATTCCTCTGCCCTTTAACCATTACAGAATTTACCAGACCGAATAAAAACTTGGTGCGTAGATTTATTGTGTGGTATCAAAAAAAGATGTATTTCGATATTTATTTCATAAAAACCTTGAATTTCGTTGTGTGCTTCCATTATATGAAACTAAAATAAGATGGCATTATGAAATCATAACATGACAGGTTGCAAGCACATCACCGCTATTTAAATAAGTTCAACTTTTAATGAAAATCCATTTCAGATATAAATGAATAATAATAATTATTGGTTTAATGTGAATTATAACGATCATTCCGCAACTCTCGTTTCCCATTCAAAATGATACTTTGTTTTTCCATTTCATTAAACTGATACATTTCCATAATCTATTGAAATGAGTATTGCAAGAGCATTGTTAATTTTGACCAAATACCCATAATCTGTAAGTGTGTGCAAGAGCTGTATACATCAGGATCTTAAAAAGATTGTATGAAGTTCTACGGGTCCAAGAAGCAAGTTAATGCGAACTTGTTGGTGTCTGCAGCGTAGTTTAAAAAAAACTTATGATGCATACACCATAATTTATATGTATTGTTAAGTCACTGTAGGTAACTTTTCCTCCATAAAATTGCTTTGATTTGACAATGCTGCCCATTTTACAAATACCCACGCGACAGGAAGCTCGTCGCTGCCCACATTAACATTAACTTTTTGATTCTTTTATATTTACATAGAGGATTTTGCCAATCTTTTTATTAATTTAGATATGAAGATCAAAACTATTTAGAAGCTTTTCTTGTAGAACATCTGAGATTTTTTCTACCCTGGCTTTGAGAACACAGTCGTGATTCAGATTCTTATTTTTTAAGATCTCTTACCATTTCTGTTTAATCTGAAGTATACATTTCCATTACTAAAATAAATCACAGCTAGACTCAAACAAACCTCCACGTTCTAACCAGATTTTAACCCTAAGATCTACCAAAATAGAAGGGTTTGACTATACATAGTTACATATACGGCTGATCAAAGGGCGCCGCCCGCCGCTTTGAGTTCGCCGACATACCATGTGCTACGGGAATGTATGTAGTATATAGCGTGGATTGTTTTGATAGATAATTAGTTTGGTTTAGTAATGTATTGATTTGATTCGTAAATGAGACTTGGAAACAAATATCTCAAGCTGCATTTATTAGACGTGGTCATCTCAGATCTTCAGGACGAAAAATCTATCGAAGTTGTGGATAAAAGCTTTGTGGTTAGTCAAAGGCACGTCTCGTTAGGCTGAGACTACACCAAAGCGAAGAAGAGGAAATGTGTTTAATTTAACAAACAATAGTAAGTAAGTTTGTATGAACTAGTAGCTAACTCTGATAACGGAGTTTTTAGGATGCCTAAAGGCCTCCGTCATGGCTTAACGACTTAAAAGCTCGGACCATGCCATACGGAGCACAGAAGCGCTCAGCTCGTAATGCCACTTAGTCTTGAGGTCACCCATCCGAAATTGTGACAACGTTGCTTAACTTCAACGATCAATCAAGAACGTCTAAGCAAGCTAAGCCACGAGCGCTACAGAATTTCGTTACTCACACATCTCGATCAAACACGACTCGTCTTATCGCTCGTGGCGATGTCTTCCAGACAACCGTAAAACTATGTCTAAACAACACCTAAAGCTACAATGGTGGCTGTTTTACGGGTCATTTTTACATTTACGGGACCTATAGGTACTTCCCGGGACTGTATACCCAACCAACCCCCAGTCTCGGTAGGTATAGCCCGAGGGATGAAAGCCTCGTCCTGGGACATCCGACCAAAACAGCAATTAAATCCGCCTTCATTACAACCCTTTCACCGCACGCGTGGTTAGGGCGCGACAGATATTGTGAAACAATATGTTATGTTTTGTGTACCTACTTACTAATAATATACGAGGCATATACCTACTATATTTTCAATTTCTGAATAAATATATTTTCAATATTATGGCCACTTACTCATACGAACTTACTTACTTTAATATTATGGCTTTTATGATATTTAGGACATGTATTCCTCTTATCTAATTTTATGATAGTATTTCGGCCTTTGATTATTGTTTGTAATGCGTATCCTCTGGATCTTCTGAACTGATTCTTAGGGATCTATCAGACAGAGAGCGGTCACGCGGTCAAGCGTCCATGCGGTCAGTTTTGCGTTCTTTGTATTATATTACGTTACATAGATATACTTACGCAGGAGGCATTCTGACCGCGGCGGTCAAGTAGAACAGATCAGTAGAAATCAGTAGAACGCTTGACCGCGTGAGCGCTCTCTGTCTCATGGGTCCCTTGGATTTTTTTCACCATCTACTAAAAACCTACATAAAATACAATAAGTAATTTAGCGTAAACTGTCTACTAAGACCATTTTAAATAGTGAAACAAGCCTTTACATTCATAATTTAGCAAAGCTACAGTTGCACAGTTTTCGAGCGAGCGATCACAAAACACCACGACCAATAACGCATGAAACAGGATTAAAACGAAATGTTCGCTAAAGGGCGGTTTCGTCCCCTCGTTTGTATGGTTTGCGTGTAATTATACATGTTAATTTACATGTGTCTAACCGGCTATGAGCCCCTTTATCTACCTAGTTATACCTATAAGAACAGAAAGTATTCAGGCTGAGTTATTTTGTTTAATACTGATCTTATTGATTATCTGTAATTCTGTAATTCTTTATTGTACACATGAGAACATTTACAAACAAGACATTAATAAAAAAATATTTTAAAAAAACAAAAACCCGACTGCGTCAAAACTAAAAAGAAAAAAACAAGCCTGCAAAGAATTAGTCACAGTCGGTACCCATTCATTTTATTACCAATCAAATCTTCCCAATGTTATGGGTCCCGACTGTGAGTAATTCTTTGCAGGCTTGTTTTTTTCTTTTTAGTTTTGACGCAGTCGGGTTTTTGTTTTTTTAAAATATTTTTTTATTTAACACTTTTTAGTTATGTTATAGTTGATTTTAAAATACCTATTCAACGATACCCCACTTGATATAGTGTGACGATTTTGATTCTTTTAATTTTGACAATATGGCGTCTGGTTGTAGCCCTGGTGAATTTTGATTACTGTCATATCTTTAGTGACACTCCCAAGGTTGAGACAAATCGATTGACGTAAGAATCATCAAAATCGGTCCACGCGTTTGGCCTCTAGAGTGCCACATAGAAACATCCATAGCGAGAATTATTATTAATCAACTTTAAACCGTTATTTTTCCTAAACTATTACTTAAAATGAAAAATGGTAAAAGAAACCTAAAGTTGATTTTGAAATACCTATTCAACGATACCCCACTTGATATAGTGTGACGATTTTGGTTTTTTTAATTTTGACAATATGGCGTCTGGTTGTGGCACTGGTGAATTTTGTTTACTGTCATGTCTTTAACAACACTTCCAAGGTTGAGACGAATCGATTGACGTAAGAATTATCAAAATCGGTCCACGCGTTTGGCCTCTAGAGTGCCACATAGAAACATCCAAACATACATACATAGACTGATAAACACATTACCCTTCCTTTGCTTTGCGCAGTCGGGTAAAAAGTACATGTAGGTACAAAGGCGAGCTAAAGGTGAATAGTTAAGTGTTATTCTCGCTCTTTGGAATCTGTAAGGGAGTGACCACACTTCGTTTTCTGCAGCGCGTTTTTGAGCTGCGCGTTCGCATTGCGTTTGTATCGATACAAACGCTTTGCAAAAAACGCAGTGTGTCCATTCCCTAAGATTTGTATACTTACGGCAAAAGCTGTAAAATAGGTATATTATTATAAAGAGCCCAGTTAAGGCCCATTCCACATGGTAGGTATGTAAAAACTAGCTGATCCGACAGACATCGTTTTGACAAAAGCAGTTGGTTTGGATGGGAAAAAGAAAAAATGTAGTTTTTTAATTTTTCCATGCAGTTTTCCAATGTATCTCGTTATAAGAACCTATCTCACACACTACAGATTATAATAATCCCAACAAATACACTTTCATGTAAAATTTTGCCAAGACGAAACTGACAAAAATTACCAGAAGCCTTACTATGAACTCTTAGAGCAATGTCAAAGTAAGATTACTCTGATTCCATGCTAAGATAAGACTAAGGTAAGGTTAAAGTAAGCCTAACGCAGGAATGTTTTGGTAACGGCTCTTCCTGGAGTGTCAAGTGTCAAGTTATTGACGCGACGCAGGACTGTTTTCACCTTGTTTTGACATTGCTCTAAGAGTTGGTGGTACGCCGGCAGATCTCATGTAGAGCCAAGCTTTTAACACTACACGCCCTAACTCTACAAACCCTAACTTCACAAACTCTACACCTTAGTCAAAATATGTGGCTTGGCAGTACCGTTACTACAAGAACTATTGTTTAACAGAAAAGTATTGAACGATGAATAAATTTTTCACCTTTTCGCCAATGTGATTGGAGCGAAACGGCCAAGCTACATATTTTGACTAAGGTGTAGAGTTTGTGAAGTTATGGCTTGTAGAGTTAGGGCGTGTAGAAAAGCTTGGCTCTACATGAAATCTGGCAACTTTTCGACAGTCTCGTCTTGGCAACATTTTACATGACTTATCATGTGGAGCTCATACATTTTTGAAACAAAAACCAAAACTCAAGCCAATAATTTATAATAAATCTTTCCAATAATAATTAATCAGGTTAAAAAATGGCGATTTCAACAAACTAAAAAAAGAGTTAACCCAAAGTGACTTTGAAAGTGATCAAAGACCACAAAAGGCCAGACACAGCTGTTGGCTCATAAAGAAAACATAAAATAAAAAATTGTCGATAGCGCGGGGGCGGACCCCGCGTGTTAGTGCCGCCCCAATGCCCGCCCACGTATAAACAACATATAATTCCGTGGCTCGCGTGAATACGTTGATATGTCGAGATGTCAATTTTTTTTTTTATTGGCTTAAACGATATCTACGCCTATGAAGTATCTATAAAAAAATTGACAGCTCCCTAGCTAGACAAGTTTTCGAGTTATGGCCTTGCCAACTCCTCCATTTTTCGTATTTTAGTTGACATAACTACTTGTCAATTTTTCAAGCCACTAACACACACATGTTTTTGTAGATATTTCGATTTATCAACCTACTCATTCGCCAAAATTATATTTGTTACATGATATCTCGACATATACATATGATATTTTTGATTAACTTTTAACAAATTAAAATGTCAGGTTATGGCTAACCAAAGTATTCCGTTTAAATTGTGATACATTGAGTTGTTCAGTTATGCCCGCGCGCTCTCGCGCTGGCATAACCGAACATGTCACTCGTATTGGTAAACAAAACGTCAGTTCAGAAATCTTTTTTTTTTTAGTATTGCTTTTACATGGAAAACTGATAGATTTTAATTATTTGTTAAACTATAATGACATTGCTTGATTTTTACAAGCTTTTATTATTAACTTGCGATTTTTGTTCGGGTCTACTTTTGAAAATTAAATTTGACTGACTTCCCAGTGTCTGATTAAGCTGAAATTTGGAATACCTATAGGTTCTTGGTGACAATGCAATATTATTTTAACAACGAGCTGATCTGATGATGGAGCCAGGAGCTGTTCAACAGAACTCACTTTAATTTTAGTGAAATGTTGCAAGTTCAATTTGACCCACTTTCCAGTGTTTGATTGAGCTAAAATTTGGCACACTTATAGATTCTAGATAACAATGTAATATTATGTTAACAATAAGCTGATCTGATGCTGGAGTCAGGAGCTGTTCAACAAACCTCAATATTTGTTTGGATTAAATCTTGCAAATTCAATTTGACCCACTTCCCAGCATCTGATTGAGCTGAAATTTGGCACACTTATAGATTCTCGATGACGATGCAATATTATTGTAACAGCGACCTGATCTGATGATGGAGCCAGGAGCTGTTCAACAGAACTCACTTTTTTTTTAGTGAAATCTTGCAAGTTCAATTTGACCCACTTTCCAGTGTTTGATTGAGCTAAAATTTGGCACACTTATAGATTCTAGATAATAATGTAATATTATGTTAACAGTAAGCTGATCTGATGCTGGTGTCCGGAGCTGTTCAACAAAACTCAATATTGTGTTCGGGTCAAATCTTTCAAGTTTAATTTGACTTACTTCCCAGTGTCTGATTGAGCTGAAATTTGGCACACTTATGGATTCTTGGTGACAATGCAATATTATTGTAACAACGAGCTGATCTGATGATGGAGCCAGGACCTGTTCAACAAAACTCATATTTTTTTTAGTGAATTCTTGCAAGTTTAATTTGACCCACTTTCCAGTGTCTCATTGAGCTAAAATTTGGCACACTTATAGACTCTAGATAAGAATGTAATATTATGATAACAACAAGCTGATCTGTTGCTGGAGTCAGGAGTTATTCAACAAAACTCCTCAGTAAATTTTTCGATTGAGGTGAAACTTTGCATTTTTTTCTAGTTCCGAATACATTGTAATAATATGGTGACAATGAGCAGATGTGCTGATAAAATCTGGTTGTATTCCATTCAAATTCTCAGTGATTAACAGTAGAGCATCCGTGTTTGGGCTCATTTAAAATCAGCTTACCCTTACTATGTTAAATCTCATTTCTAAACGGTATGAATGGTTCTGAGTAATAAGTAGGTACTTCAGCAACTCAAAAAACCGGTTTTATAGTCTCTATCTGTTTGCAATCCGATAATATAGCATTGTTTACCTACCAATATTCCATACATTAAAGGTGAATAAGTTGATATCTTTTGCGGCATAACTGGACATCTCGAGACGTAACCTAAATCTCATCAATTTTTTTGTTGACATGTCTTATATCATGGAAACTATGGGGAATTTTGGTTATTTATTGTCATCATTCGAAAGAGGGCATAAAATAACCATAGAAACAATTAACACAAATACTGTAAACTAATTTACCGAGAAACCAGAAGAGGTCAAACTTTCAAACGGCCGCCCTGAAAAGTTGGTGTTTTATACATGTCAACGTATTCACGCGTGCCACGGAATTATTGTATGAATGCGGCATATTGGAGCTTTACGAATTATATTGTGGATGGCATTGTAGAAAAATCGGTAGGTTTCACTACCCTGACCAATACCCTGACATTCAAAATTTTATAGTATGTTTAGTAATATCGATACATTCTATCCAATATAGTTGTAGGTAGTTATAGAACATTTATGCTCGCAGCGGTACTAAAGTTTAAAAGTACCTACCCGTACTATGTAAGTATCTATAATAGTTTCGAAACAATTGTATTAGTTTGTAGTAGGTATTTATAAAAGGCATGTTTCTGTGCATCGAACACTATATTTTAATTTAGGTAGGTAGGTACCTACCTAATAAAACATTTTTTAATTTGGGACCCCAATAAAATTTTACGAAGGAACCATTCGAAATTGGAAACTAATATTCCACAATGGCAACCAACGAAACATAATTAAAATAAAAATGAATTCCAATTTTGAATAATTCAGTATGCATCAGGCGTATTCGCTATGGTATCGGTTACACCTGTGTGCGTTGGAGCGTGCCAGCCTTTTCCCGCCGTTTTGTGACAAAATGGCTGAAGCGTGACTCAACTCACAATTTATTATTACTCATTCATATCACTGAATGTTAATGTTTGTAATTTAAGGATGTCTTTAGGATAAGAGTGCTTATCGTGAAGTTCCTTTAGACTTGTAAAATTTTCAGAAAATAGTATTTTATTACTTTTTAATTGGTGTCAAAAATATCTTGTATTAGGTACATATATTTATGGATCTCTCTTTAACAAAAATATCTAAGGTTAGTTTTTATGATAGGTATATTTACTGAACTACTTATTCCTATTTTTTTTAATATGGAACAAAGCAACTCGTATTTTTATAAAGCAAGAAATACGCAGTTTTCCCTACCAGAGTATTATATACAAAAACCCTCGCTATTTCAAAAAATACCTACAGCATTATCTAGATATTGCGGATGTCTGAACAAAACACAACTCCCCACGAGGGATTCGCGGGGGAATACCGGCGAATGAAATACATGTCATACCGACGACGTTTTTGCGATAAGCTAAGTTTTGTTTATGGTTCCGCCGCCATCTTGCTTTTCTTGGCGGGAAAGTGGGAAAATGGAAACTAAGATGTTCTGTGGGTTGATTTTTCAAGCATTACTAGAGGGTTGAGAACTCTTGGAATAGTCTCTCCATTTTAGCGGTACTTACAGAAGTACTAAAAAAGAAAGAATGTATGTAGGAACTAATTAAAAATGGCAAATAATAAACGACCAAGAAACGACCATTGGGAAAAACCTTTCAATATCCGAAATTTCTATTTCTGAACACAAGGTGTAATGGAACTAATTCCGAAAACTGAAACGGTGCATTCAGACCACGACTTCGTGGATCAAGTCAGGCGACAGCAACTGACACTAATCCCCTGACGTAGGGACCTATCTACAGTCTACAGGCGTATTAGTACTTACCCAGTTACCAAAACGGACTATGATTTCGATGACATCAAGTCGACTTCAACTGACACCAAATATCCCCTGACGTACAGGCGTGTGAGTAGTTCCCAAAAAGTGTATTCCCATTACCTCTGTTCGTCCCTGCAGACAGTGAGTGACGGTAAACATCTCTCTATTATCTGATACACATCTACTTCATGAAACATTAATATTTCGCTGACAGATGGGATCCCGATAAACAATTCCGATACTCGACTTTATTCCAAGGACATAGGGAGTGTTTTGTTGATTTGTATTCGGTTTGGCGAATGTGGTCGTACGTAATGTTTTGGTCCTTCGAATTGGAGTGATTAAAATACAATTTTAAACACAGCTATATTTAGTAGTTTTTGTACCTGATATATTATATCTAAGATACATTTTATATATGTAGGTATTTACAAAATTAAATATGTAGGTAAGTACTTACCTACTATTAATTTTTCTTCATTAAGTAAGTACCTATCTACTTTTTTACTTAGTCTACAGTCAAAATCTGATGTTTATAAATATTTGAAGTGCACTGTGATCTGTCACCAGGCGTACAAATCTTGTTTATAAGTAGTAAGTAATATAAATTTTATTTCAGGTAACAAATCTTAGTTTAAGTTACAGGATGTTAATTAATTACACTACGGCCCATATAAACATAGGTAGGTATACCTTTTCACTAACATACATAAAATTTAATTAATAGACACTCGTTTGGAATGCGGTGACGAGTGAGGCGGACACGTCAAGTTAACAAATACATTTTTAGAGCATACCCCCAAAAATATATTCCATAACTCAATCTTGAGACAACATTCCCATTCTATCCTGATATTACCGCTTTTTGGTTGACTACCTTTCTTTAGCATGCGCAATCTATGGCAATTCAAATTTTCAAAAAGGCAGTAAGTAATAACAATCAAAAATTCAAATATCATTAGGATCACTGCGATCACTTTGAATCGTCTTAAGAGCTAGGTGAATCTACTCCTGTTGTTTAAGTCAAAATAAACCGTTACAGAGTTATCTCTATGTTTAAAATAACTCACTTAACTCTTCATTCTTCAATTCTTAGCATGAATTCTCCTACTTGACCAAGGTCATAAACTATTCTATGTTTCATTCAAATCTGTTTTAATGAGACAAACAATATCCTAACTAAAAGTAGTTTTTTCATAAGCAGTAGCTTCCATATTCTATTAAAGTTGCGTAAGTGACTTTAAATTGTTGATCTCAAAATAAATAGAAATCAAAATTTTATCAAAATCAATTCAGTCTATTAGTTGATAAAATTAATGGCAACATTTACCAGTTTTACCACAATGTAGGTACCCACTTACCTATATAAATATAGTATGGCGGAACCTACATCCGTATTCATAAATGCAGCTAGGTAGTGTAACCACGTCCTTATTCAGATGCCTACTCGTAGATAAGAACTCTTTATAACTGTCATCCGCTGTAGCTATAAAAACACTCCAGCATCCATGCGGCCCTACTAATGAATCTCACTCACTCATACTCACAAAAAGTTGTTTCGTATCGAAATTAATAAGATCAGAATAAACAAGAATGTTTTTCATGGTTAACATTATTATCTCTGTATCGTATCAGTCAAACAAAATACTCTATGCGCATGATCTCCTGGCTCATAATCGTATGCTACTAAGTAGTAGTCAGGGGCAAATCCAAATATAATAAAACAACTAATAATGTGCCATTCAAATCTTAAAAATCTAGTTCATCACACATCACGTAGACGTGCTACGCCGTAGCTATCTGCTACGCAGTCTTTTCTTTTTTACTTTTTGCAGATTTTTTTTAACATCAAGAGTCCTATAGAATCAAAGGCGGTATCCTACTCTACAATCAAAACACTTAGTGTTTTGATTGTTTTTATTTGATTTTAGCCAACAGTGTCCCGATAAGTTGTATGATTTTTTGCTTACTTTTACCGACTGAGTATCTATAGGAATTAACTACCTATTTAAATTTTATCATACACATGAGAGTGTGACAAGAACAAAAACATAATACGAAAAGCGTTTTTATTCCCGCTGTTCTAAATGTTGCTTCAACAAGGATTTTCCCAAACGCTTTCTGCAGTCCACCATTACCTAAGTATACATTCCGAGCTCATATTTCCATATCTTATCTAGGCTGAACTTCAAACCCCTTATCAACTTCATTATTAGGCATACATTTTTGAGTTACCGTCATGCAGGGTTACGTAGTAGGCACGACCGTTATCGTCAGTTTCCGCCTGAACGCCTCCGTTACGGTACCCTCCCCACCCCCCTCTATACCCCCCTACCACCCCCTCTACACCCCAACCTCCCCCTCGCTCGGAGACACCGACTGTGAGATTTTGACACTTGAATGTAATTTACTGTTTGGTTCAGTTTAAGATATGTTATGTAGTTTGGTTTGAAGTTAGGCGAGTTGTATTCGTAATAATAGACGTGAAGCAGTACCTACTTGTAATGGATTTGAAATAATTGAATTAAAAATGGTTTGCGAGTGAATATGGTCGAGAAAAATGCGTTCTTTACCGGAAAATTCATAGGTACTAGAAAGTTTTACGGTACGGAATCCTAACAGAATGGGTTCTGTCAACTTCTGTCCCTTATTAGCTTGCCATTCAACATGATAATAATACTATTTATGGATTTAAAGACGCCTGATGTTCCCCAATGGACAAAGACCTTTACAAAGATGAAACTTAATATACTGATAGTTACAAAAACTAGGTGTGCCCGGTGGTTTCACCCGCTATTAATTTAAAAGAAATAGCCTAAATAACCTTCCTTAAAAAATTAGCTATCAAATCCAGAATTTTTTTTTAATCCGGTTTTCTCCAGAAATTAGCGCGTTCAAACAAGCAAACAAACTCTTCCGCTTTATTATATTGGTGTAAATATAAATAATATCAATATTTTAACGTCGAGAGGCGCTACAGAGAAGGGCTGGTCGCGCGGGGATTACAAGACACGCCGCAAGATTCGTCTCTGGGTTCATTAAATTAACTTTTACTAGGAACTTTATCACTGACGCGACCAAGGAAAATATTTTAAAATATAGGTACTTACATAAAAATATGGCTTCTTTAAAATGTCTAGGGCTAGTCAGTTGCTAGTTGTTGGAGCTTATGATCGAAGAGATATAAATCTTATGAAATACTCGTACTTAGTTATATTTCATGCTTCACAGTTTTAACTTTTGCAGCTGTCAACGTTTTCCATTGTTTGTTTTTTATTGCCTTTGTTTTTTGTAAATAAATAAGTAATTTGAATTTGAATTTTGTTATAAACCGTCTTCAAAAAATGGAGGAGGTTCCTTCTCAATTCGTCGGAATCTTTTTTTTTACATTTTCAATATCTGTTTCCTGTGAAATCGGCAGCGATTTTCTTCTGTAATGTTTAAATACGATGTACACGAACCCTACCTATCCTTGTAATTTTATGAAAAATATATTTTGGATATTTACTTGTATGTTTATATTTCAATTATGCCTAACTGCTGCGCCAATCTATAATTCAGTTACTGTACCTGCGGGCTGAACCAATTTAGTTAGTCCAATTATTTATTTCATGTGGGACACCACGCGAATAAATAAAAGAATCTGTCGGATAGTATGAAAAAAGTGGAAACGCATAAAATTCAACAAATATTTCTGTAAATATACGAAGAAATGAGTTAAGTCCCTTAGAAATTTGCCACCCCCCCCAAGTTCCCGCACAGTAACAATTAATTCCAAACAATCCTCTCGATAACCGCGAATTTATTCGAGTTGGCGCGATTTTAATCTACGGCGTCGACGTAAATTCACGTTATCCTACGGTTACGCTGACTTAGGATTCAGTTATTAAGTCCCGATTAAAACTTGTGAGTTATTGGACGATAGCTGGAAAGTTTCGGGTATAGACGTACCTACTTACCAACTTTGTAAATACCTACTCGTTTTCGGCCACCGTTCCTTTGTTCTTCTTAGGCTGGATTCGACCAAAAGCCATCTTACTCCAGAGTAACTAGCCGACTTAATTCGAAATACAATTGCTTAGAAAGCTCTTAGAAAGCTGCATACAAATTATCCTTGGTGTGAACTTTACAATGTCAAAATATTCAAACAAACAGTACCTATAGTCGAATTGCTCATTGTACGAACTAAAAATATATGAAATATGACATTTTGACCGTCAATTTTAGTGCGTATAATTAGAAATACGACTATAGTTTACTCTCAAGTTCTCAATTAAAAACTTAATCCAGTTTGATCGAATCCAGCCTTAGTAACTTACTCAAACACAAATCTGGTCAAAATCTAACCTATTCAGGTTTTACAACAGACATTATTAGTATTTAGTATAATCATTTACGGAATTAATTTTAAGGGATACCTACTTAGTTATAAAGGACGAAAACCACAAACGAGACTTTTAGAAGAAAAATTAATCGAATGTTAAAAATATTGAAAATGAGCTTATCAGGATTTTATAACTGACGCTGACGTCATAGGATTCCGTGGCTGAGTTGGTAACATACAGCACACCGGCTCAAGAAGGATAGTTTGAATCAATGCGGGTTCAAATTCCGTCGGAATCGAAAATTTTGATAAGACTTCATTTTCGATGTAATAATACCTAGGTACCTAAGTGTTGGTTGATGTACCTTTGTGCAGCAATTTCGCTGAATTTATCCCCTTTGCCATGATGTAAGCTAGATTAAGTTAAATATGCGAGTAGAAGCAGCTTCTTTCTTTGTTCATTTCTTTTATTTTGTATCACATGTGGCATTAAATCACTGGTTCCCAAACTTTTTTAGGGTTCCGTACCTTAAAAGGTAAAAAAGGAACCCTTATAAGATCACTTTCTTGTCCGTCTGTCCGTCTGTCCGTCTGTCCGTGTGTCACCATCGATTATCTCAGGAACGGGTGGAGCTAGCAAGTTGAAATTTATACCATATACTGAGGTCTATAGTCCCTATTGTAAATATAAAAATCAAGGTTCTGAGTCAACACTATAAAAAGATATAGGCAAATTTAGGTTTTCGTGAAAACTTGTAAGTACCAAAACTTACCTTAATTATCAACTTTTTTTATTTTTCGGAATTTTTCCTTTACTTGTGCTGTAAGACCTTGCTTATAACCAAATTTGACAATTCTAGGTCAACCGGAAGTACCCTAGAGGTTTTGGGTTGAAAACCTAAATGGTAGTTCCCGTTGACCTAGAATCACGAAATTTGGCAAAAAGCAAGGTCTTATAGCACAAGTAAAGGAAAAATTCCAAAAAATTAAAAAAGTTGAAAATTAAAGGGTGTTCCCATACATACATAGTTGACGCCAATTAAGATTGTCCTCTGAGTTGTATGGGCGCTCATACAAATAAGCGGGCTACAATAACATAATGGGTATAATGGGTAGGTACGGAACCCTCGGCGTACGAGTTCTACTCGCACTTGACCGGTTTTATTTTCTCATGGACCCCTTTCAAAATTTTACTGGTTTCGGTGGACCCGCTGCAACATTTCTACCATATTCCCAAAATTTCTCGCCAACGTGGACCCCTTTCGAATCTTCCGTGGACCCCTGGAGGTCCACCTGGACCACTTTGGGAATCAGTGCATTAAACGATTTTTAATTTAAGTAAGTAAGTATAGGTATATTTTTTTTTTTGAGACGAGTTCTTGGAAGGTCTAGAAGTGCTGCATTCTGAGACAAGATCTTACGGATTTCCATTTACTTCGTGCCAAATACACCTCACAAGCATGTCAATTTCCACAGGAGACGAGCCCCTCGAAGGTCTGGAAGGTCTGCACTCTGACGAGACAGGGTCCGGAGACAACTCCAACGCGGGCTCCAGCGGCGCTGATGATGACGCGGCGCGGCTGCGGCTGAAGAGGAAACTGCAGAGGAACAGAACCAGCTTCACCAATGAACAGATTGATAGCTTGGAAAGAGGTAAGTTCTATTGTAGTACTCTGACTGTAGAGGAGCGGAGGGTATTGCCGTACAGCGGTCAATACCGTACAGCGAAGTTTAGAATGAAGGAAACGAGATAAATGCGTTTATCACTGTCAAACACATCAGACCTTCAGACTACATTGACCATTTGAAAATGTGACAATTTGAAAGACTGACCTTATGAAAATGAAGAGCCTGAACCAACGAACTAATTTGGATGAAACTCGGAATAGATGTAGACCGTGGCCGTGACCGTGACCAACTTTCAAAATTCAAATATCATTTATTCAATAGGACCGCTATGACCATTTTGAATCGTCTTAAGAGCTAGGCGATTCTACTCCTTCTTTCAACGACATTTCGTTCACAGAATTCGAGAGGACCCATTATCCTGACGTTTTTGCCAGAGAGCGTCTCGCGGCCAAGATAGGACTCCCGGAAGCTAGGATACAGGTAAGCTTCTAAGCCCTTTATTTCTTTCATTTCACTTTGACTGAATTCTGGAATTTACTTATTATTATTCTTGGTTTTCGTCGACTCGACTCATATGAAATGATGAGCAATTGAGCACGGGCCTAAGCCAAGTGCACATCATGTGCACCAGCTGGGGTTGATTTATGGTTTTTCATGGCACATTAGATTATGTTATATAGATAGATATATAAAAATAAAATCCGGGGACCGATAATTTACCTATACGTAAAGGTAAGAAAGACACTCTTCAGTTTTTATCTCAAAAATCTTTTACAATCTATAATCTTATTCTTAGAACATTTATACTTAAATACTTACTTCGTTGATGTTTTGAAAGCTATGGCAACAAAACTCCTGACTGGACCCGGCTCTATCTATCTAACCTACCATTAAATAAAGCGGAAGTTTGTTTGTTTGAACGCGCTAACCTCAGGAACTACCTACTTACCAGTCGAATTAGAAAAATTCTTACTGCATTTGTTGGAAAAACTCTTGAGGAAGATTATAGGCTACTTTCATCATCACCATATACCATCACTACGGGGGCAACGCCTCAAGGGCGCTGCTAGTCTATAACAAAAATGACTAGCTCGAAAGTTTGCGCGCTAATACCGCGCTATTATAACCCGGCCCGACATAAAGGTATGGTTCTCAAATCGTCGCGCGAAGTGGCGACGCGAGGAGAAGATCCGCTCTCAGCGACGCAGCCCCGAGTGTAGCTTCGCGACGCACCCCGCGCACCCGCCGCCGCCGCCGCACTCGACGCACGCGCCGCATCCCACGCTGCCGCCGCAGCCGCACGCCGCTCATCAGCCGTACCAGCCGCCGCTCAATGTTGATGCTTACAGGTATATTTTAAACAGCTGTTTGCATAAATTGTTTTGGTGAATCCCGAGTACCTACCTACCTACACTTCTTTCTCTACTTCTACTCACTTCCCTGTAATGTACACTTTTGTTATTTAAGGTGCTCAATAAACAGTTTACATTTACATTTACAATTTATATTCTTCCAACGGATCTCGGCATTCGTGAAGTTAGCCGTTTCGATGCGCAGTGCAACTCTTTCATACAAAATTTTCTACTGCGCAGCGAAAAGCCTAGGTAACTTCACGAATGCCTAGATCCGTTGTGAAAACTCTATCTAAATAAGTTTATTTTAAATTAGCTGACATTACAAATTTTGTTCCTTTCAATTTTATATAGAGTTCACTAGTTTCCGCCTGCGGTTACGCTAGCCTAGTAGGTACACACCCTACCTATTAATACCTAATCAGCTTCTACGAAGCCTAAATATTAAACGATCTGCACTTGTTCCAAGTTTTATTCAGATTTTTATTTATCACTACTTGCCGTTTTCTTGTTTCCCTATTCCACTTTAACTTACCTTCACCTCACTTTGCTTTATCTTGATTATGATACAAAATTCCTGATAATAATGTTCCAGCCCGCTAACCCCTATGGGGTATGGAGGCGGTATGGTCGAAAGCGCCGTGTGCGACGGTAGCGAGGCAGACCTCTGCAAGGGCGGATTCCTGGGATACCCGCGTTACGAGCTTGGCTACCGGCAACCGCATCCTTACGCCAACCATTACCAACACGAAGCTTCGTCGCCTCCACCAGGTCAGTACAGTAAAACCAGAAAAAGAATGCGTTTACCTACAAAAACCATTGACGAAAAGTCATTTGGAAAAAAAAATATGAAAAGATAAAATTCCGTAACAAAATGCATTAGGTCAACTGTCCCCGTAGTAGGGCCAGTTTTTTTCGGGGCCAGTCGACTAAAGAGCCATAATAATTATCATTAAGTTAACAAATCGGGAAAGTTTAACAAGTTAAAGTACCATCAATCTACCAACTGCTAAGCGTAAGGTATTCCCCCTACATAATATGACATTGCTTTGCGTTACAAGAAAACTCTTTCCTTCGTGGCGTAGCTTGCTTGGACGTTTTTGATAGGTGACTGCAATTTGGATGGGTGACTGCAAGTGGCATTAACAGCTGAACGTTTCCGTGATTCGGCACGTTAAACGCTAACTAGTACCTATACTTTTTTGTAACTACATACATAGTATACTTACATAGAAAACATTCTATTTATATTATTTCTATTCATATTTGAAAATCGTGACTCTTTTCTTTATTCGCAGAACTAGGTGGTCTACTCGGAGCCGGCGTGTCTGTCCCACTCGCGGTGCCCGGTCAGGACTCCCAGCAGTACTGGTCACGACTACAGTGACCCTGGTGGACCTAGTTCAAGCCTCGCCACACCGCAAACCAACTCACTTGAACCAGGTGTTTCCGTCTTACCACAATTATTGAACTTACTTGAACCTGATTAATGTTTCTATACAAGTCTCACCATGACTCAACTAAATGAAACCTGATAAACATTTCTATAAGTACAAGTCTCACCAAATGTTTCCAAATAAAAGTCTCACCACACTCCTTGAATCAACTTGAACCTGGTGAATGTTTCTATACGAGTTTCACCATACTCCTTAAACTCAATAAATTTTTCCAAATAGAAGTCTCACCACACTATTTGACCCAACTTACTGAAACCTGATAACAAGTCTCACCAAACTTCTTAAACTTAGTGAATGTTTCCGAATAAAAGTCTCACCACACCGTGTATTAGCTTGAACCTGGTGAATGTTTCTGTACAAGTTTCACCATACTCCTTAAACTCGATGAATGTTTCTAAATAAAAGTCACACCACACTCCTTAAATCAACTTGAACCTGGTGATTGTTTCTATCCAAGTCTCACCATACTCCTTAAACTCAATGAATGTTTCCAAATTAAAGTCTCACCACACTCTTTGAATCAACTTGAACCTGGTGAATATTTCTATACAAGTCTCACCATATTCCTAAAACCTAATGAACGTTTCTTAACAAACGTCTCACTACACTCCTTGAACTAATCTGAACCTGGAGTAGATATGTTACTTTATAAAAGTACTAGCTGCTGCCCGCGGCTTCGCTCGCGTGGTACCCGGATAAAAAGTAGCCTATGTTACTCTCCAGCCCTCCAACTATCTCCACACAAAAGATCGCGTCAATCGGTCGCTCCGTTTTGACGTGATTCCACGACAAATAAACACACTTTCACATTTATAATAGGGGTACGGATTCCTTGGACTTACCTCTGCCAGGTGTATGTTTCTATGTTACAAAAGACACTAGGTACACTACACTCCTTCAATGTCAATTAGCCCAAAACGTATTTTGTCAGAGATTTGTCGTAGGTAATTGTATGAATAGCTGATATTCATTTTTTATCAGAATCTGGATCAGTGTAGGTATACTTACCTACCGGATTATTATTTTTCATGAATTCAAGTTTTTTGTTAGGTTTCGATATCGTGATAATTTGTTCCAAGGGCTTTAAATTTCCGCGATATTTTCAAGGAATTCATTACATCTTATATAGAAAAATACTTACTTGAAGACAATTTCTCATCCGTTATGGTAAAATAAAGCATTATGTTGGGGACTTATGGGTACTAGAAAAAACACGTGAATTATAAAGAAACTAATAGCATTATGTAGATTTCTTGATCAATTTCGAACAATTTATTGTAAACAAAATAGTATAAAGAATTAACATATCCGTTAGTCGTCATAAAACTGGACTAGTGCACAAAATGTAGGCTCAAATTGTATGTTTTCATTGTAACTTGACGTATGACATCTACTTTAATCTCTTCAGTTTCAAGTTATGACATATTTTTACAGTTTTCTTCATAATCATTTGTTTGTTTGTTTGTTTGTATTTTCATGATCGCATGCTATCGATCTCAGAAATCGGACTTGTCATTCGTCAATTTATAATGACTAAATATAATAGTTTTAACTCTTTGCCTATTCCCGCCAAACAATACTTAAACTTAGATAGTCCTAATGGGGTACTTGTAGAACTTTGTGAACAATTTTTACTTTTTTTTGTGAAATCATTAAATTGATTAGAAACAATATGAGAATTTTGAAATATTTTAACAGTAATTATTTTAGAGACGCACATTCTGTTGTATTTAAGATAACGGCTCTTTGCATATAATTCTTTCAAATATAATTAGACTATTAAAAAAATTGTAATTTAATGTTTAGGATATTTTTTGTATTTAATTTGTTATTTACAAAGAGCCCACTATTTCAATAAAGGCTTGGTTTCGTCATCTCTTTAAAAGTATTTTTTCTTTTTTAAAGTCCCAAGTAAACTATCTATCAGTTAAAGCGTGAAGGATCGTTACGGCTTTTACCACCCATCGTGGAGTAAAACTAACCAGCCGACATTTATAACAGTAATTTTACTTTTACTTTCAGAGTAGGTACCTACCTATTTAATATTTTATTGAGGAAGTAACTAACCAAAACTTTACTCAGAGATGGTGGAACAAGCCCTAATGCCTGGAGTATACGGGTGGAGTTTAATATTATCACAGTAGAGTACTAACTATCCTACTTATAACTATACCAATGTAGACAACGTTGGTAGAGTTAACAGTTATTCTACTAAAACTGGAAGACTACTTGGAACTGGTAGAAGTAGTATGCTAGTTGACTCTACTGTCTTTACCCGTGTATCCAGGCATTAATGTCAGGTTTTTTTTTAACAAGTAGATAGGTAGGTAGCTAAGACTAGAAAGTAGGTATATGTCTGTATAATATTGTAAATGTAAAAAGGCGTTTGAGTATGAATGTAAGTACTTTCTTTAGATAAGTCATTTTAAGGATTTAAAAAAGGCGATAAGGTTTTATAAAAATTAAAGTTTATATTATTTTATTGCTTCTTAACCAAACAACCCATTGAGATCAAACTTAAAACAATATTCTATTGCCGTATTCATAATAGTTGCAAGCCTTAGAAGTGATTAAGATGACTTCCCGTCTGTTTTCGTCGACAAAAGTGACTTTAACATTTAAATGTTCAAAGTGCTCGAAAAAAAATAATTTTTATTTTTTGAAAATAAACCTATTATGAAAAGGCACTGAGTACCTAATATAAAATAAAAACACAACTTAGGCTACACAACATACCTACATACTGCTTATCCGAAGTATTGCACAAATAGATATTTTTGTTGTAAGTAAATATAAATCGAAAGGAATGGACACAAATGTAGAGGTTTGACTAAGGTTTTTTTATTGGCGGACACGGCATTTTGTCGCCTGGTTGCCCATTCTCTTTTTATTTCTACTTACATAATAATCGCTTCAGATATTATATTAAAATAGTTGTGCCTAAATCCAAATCTCATAGGTAACTAATTAGGTAGGTACTTACTTTTTTTTTTACCCAAGTTATAATATTTTTTAAGATATCGACATGTGCATTGTGCATACATCTAAATTGTTTTTAATGTATAAAGGTGTACATAACTTTGTACATAGCTTGTTATTTTGGTGACTAAATTGTATTCTAATAAAAACTTTGCAACTTTCAAACTTGCTAGTTTCCGAAATCGGTAGAATCTACTTTAATGTAAAGATGGCGACAGACATGAGTATTTGCTCGATGTGAATATTCGCATCGACAATTTGTTCATTGTGAGCAATTTCGCATGACACTAGAATCTTCGCGATTTTTCTTTGCTCGCTCGACTGTGCTCTATTCCCAGCAGTTCTATCCAAAATGGCGAACAATGCTCGCACTAGCGACTAATGTAATGTAACATTCAAAGAGATTCGCCAAAATACCGATAGCCTAGCCGTGTAGAGCGCGCTCGGGTGCTCGGCGCTCGTTAACGAGCTGCTCGGTACTGACATGCCGAATATTCGACTTGTAACGTGCTTACATCGAGCGAATATTCATGTCAGTCGTCATACTGCTAAATTGTTACACATTCATTTTTTATTGTATTTAATGTATCAGGCTGTTTTATTAGTAAGGCAGTACATGTCAAGTGTTCAATAAGGAGCTAAATGTAACGTAACCCTAATTCATTAGACTAATTTGACTGCATATTTTATTTCTTCGCCTAGCCTTTAGGTATACTAAAAGTTTCAAAGAATTAATTTCGAATTTACTGTAGTTAAGTGTATAGGTATCATTATTATAAAACTGTGAATAACTGTGTGATGTTGATCTTTTTAACAGCATTAATATAAATACACTTTTGGATCAAACACATTGGATTTTTATTTCTAACACTTGAAGTTTTTAATGAAAAATATTTCATCAAACATTTAAACTTTGTTTGCAATTTATAGTTTATCTAGATACATAACGATATGGGTTTATTTCTTCGCAGTTACGTCACCTTACTTCAATTTGTGAACATAAAAATGTTTTCTGAACAACAAATAACGATAAACCGAGAATTCCCATTTTAACAACGAATTTCATAACAAAATATTTTACTTTCGTCACATAGGTATATGAACCACTTTCCAAATAAATCTCTTTAAAAGTTGGTCTTCTATTGCTTTTGTCGTACCTAATTAAAATTACAGGGTGTCCCTAAATTAACTATAGGTACTTACTAGTTTTTCTACTATCTCACAGTAACTTTGTACGCATGTTCCTAAAATTATGTAGGCAATCTATGCAATCTAATCATAAGTCATCGTTTAAAATATCGTCAATATCATTAATAATACTCCTTTCACTTTCTTTACTACTTTTTTGACAGCTTGCTACTACATCTGGAACATTTACTAAGTCTGTGGTTATCTCACAAATTCCTTCATCATCACTGTCTTCAATTTCTATAGGTTTTGAAGGGGTTACTTCTATATCACTATCATAAATTTTGTCTAAGCTTAGATCGTTGGAAATGTCTACACTTACAATTTGTACTTCGTTGTCAGAATCATTGTCTGCGTTGCTTATGATCGTTTCAGTGAGAACAGAGTCATCTGTGTCTTTGTTCTCACTGATGTTCCTATTTCTAATCAGCCTAGGTTTGTTTTGTACGCTGTGTTCGTTCACTTTGATGCGTTTGAACTCGTAACAGTTGTCTACTAGCTCGTCGTTCACCTCGCACACGTCGCTCTGTTCAGAGAAAGTTCGTTTCCTAGTTTCACTATCACTGGGCTTCTGACCCACTTTAGGCTGAGCTGAAGTTGCGGCGGCGTTCTGATCCAGCTTTTTGTAAACAATAGAATTACTTCTGACAACTTTCAGTATTTTGTTGCCTGATGTTGTGACCGTTTCCTGCGTTGATAGTTTCCTTTTTCTGAGATTGAGCGTTATAGGCGGCATGGCTAAAATAGTGTCGGATTTTGTTTTCCTAGCTCTGATTTCGTCTAGTGATAGGATTTTGAAATCTAAGTTTCGTTGTTCCTGGATCTGTTGCTTTTTACCTGCGATTTCGTCGAGGGATACTTTGTCATATTTGGTGTTGAGGTTGGTGCGCACTAGCTTGCGCTCCTTGGGCAGTTCCTGGGGGAGGGTCTCGTAGTTGTAGTAAGCGGCTGCCTCGGCCTGGATCCTCTCCAGCAGCAGCAGCTCGTGAGACTTGCTGCCCTCCTCGCACTTGGTGGGTGTAGACGAGGGAGCGCTTTCGTTATCCGACTCTGCAAGAACACACGAGTATCCGCTTAGAATGCGATCGAATCCGCGTCTCATGATTTTCGTAATTAATTTTGAAACGTCCCGTGATACTCGCGTGTGTTCTTGTGGATCTGAAAGCGCTCACTCGCGGTGGGCGGTCAAAAATAATTACAAAAATCATAATACGAAACATTTTTATTTACTCGTTGGTATAATAAACACAATTTGAACAAGCCAAGGTACCGTTCCAATACGAGTTTCTATATCGGTTTGAATGTTAATCAGTTAAACGAAAGATCTTAAACACACGCTTTACTAAACATAAACATTATTTTGAATTTCTTATTAAATAAATAAGACTAAAGATTAACATAATAACAACCCCTTTATTATTTCAAACAAGAAAGTGGCAGTAGCACGTCCGAGGGAGAAGTAAATGATAATACTTGGTTTAGTTGCACACCGTCACACAATCCGACCTACTCTACTGCTAGCGTCGTGTCCGCATCGCTCCACAACGATGCCGCCAACCTGACTATTTATAAGTATCAAAAGTGCTGCCCTCTCTCTATTCTACTTTCCGCTCCCTCAATACAAATCTTATAAAAACCACATAAATTGATAGCCTTTAAAACCAGGATACAATCTTTTAATCAAATCAGAATTTTTATCCAACAAAAAACTTGCAATCACATTGTTAGTTTTCAACGGCTATCAATTTTGAATAGCTCGTGTTACGTCGGTGAAGTTTGAATTTCAGCGCCGAACACTTTCGTGAACAACGCAACACGACATTTTCGAGGTCACCAATAATTTACTACCCCCGCTTTTTTCAAATATCTTTCTGACACGACATTAAAATTATAACTCGGTTCATTAAAGAAAGGAATCTAATCGAACGAGGCGCTTATCATGTTCTCTCGCTTGCACACTAGTTCCGTCTATACTTACGGAGCGAGAGGACATGATAAGCGCCGCCATTTTGGATTCCTTTCTTTAATGAACCGGGTTATACAATGTCACGGGTTCCTTTTCGACACGTAATGTAATTTATTAATGACCTCGTATTTATATTATGACAGCCTAACTGCCAAACAAACATCTCAACAATTTTATTAATCTAAGGGAAATAAATAGATAAGAAAAGGCTACATTATCGCTAAATATGAAAATATTGCTAGTGTTACGAGCGAAACCAATTTCCAGCCGCCCTGAAAGCAACCATATTTTGTACTAATACATTCTATCTGACCCTAAATAATCAGTACATATTAATGCTAATAAATTTGAATGAAACCTATTTTTTTTTAGGCGGCACTCTCACCACAAGTTTCTCATTTATACATCTCACTGACGATCAATTGTGTGATGTATGAAACATGAAGATCAGCGCTTTCAACCAAAACAATCTGATCAATCAACAAATATTTAATCTTTCTTACTGTAAAAGTAACACACCAAAATTCATTATGATTGATAAGAATTTCATACACAACGTAATTGCCTTCCAGCGCTGATTTCATACAATTTCAATCACAGAAACACATTAGATTTCAGTTGTGAGAGTTTTAAAAACTTGTGGTGATGTTCCGTTACAAAAATTACTGAATGGTTTTGAGTAAAAAATGAGCACATAAAATGAGATAACAACCAACCGCCTTCTACTCTACTCAAGTCAACTTTTTCCCACTTTATAATATTGATACTTTATACATAAATAATGACTAGTCGTACCATGGACCACAGATTATAAATCTTCTCTTGTCGAGGTGCAGTGTATGTCCGATCATACAGTTTGAATTTTTTCGTTAATAAATATAGGAACTTGGCTCTCAGTGCAAATATAAACAAAAACAAAACAAATTCTGAAAACGTTCCAAATCAAAATTCATTAAACAAACCAAAGACTATGTAGAAATCTGAAGCATTTATCAAATACGTTATTATTTCCAAAATCGCTAAGCATAAGTATGCTTATTTTTTTTTTAGTTTTGTTTTATTTATCCTCTCCTAAACATGGTAGTATATTATTCTTAAGCACAAAAGTTTTTTTTTTTTTTGGATACTCAATATCATATTGTATTCTTTGAGATACATTTACAGTATAAAACTGAGTGTCCCATTAGTTTATTATCTATTTTTATTTCATTAGCTCTATCTACGCCTCACGGTGCGAATACATTGCGGGGCCGTAGCAGTGTGGGTACCTTTATAAACTGCCAAAGCCCCTTTAAAAACAACCTACAAACTATCGTACAAACAATTTAAAGGCTTTCAAGCATTTTTTTTTTATTTTTTTTACCTATAATAAATGAGTTATAATAATCGTGTATATATATTTTTATTTGTATTTCCATATGTTCATTTAACCTATTTATTATGTACTTTTCTATTATAGACAAAGATTATATCAACATCTATTAAAAAAAATCTATCAGACGTTTCAAGTAGAGACTGATCGAATCGAATCAGTCAGTTTATACATGAACGTCGTAATAATGTGAAAAATGTGATATAACTTTTATATATTCAATGAAAAGCGAGTTAGTATTATTATGAATCTAGTTAGCTAAGATATGAACGTTTAATTCACTAAAATTCACTAAATTATTGCACATACAAAAATACCGACATGACTTCTAATAGAGTCACATGTCGAAATGAGAGAGCTAGTACATTAGTTAAGTTTATATGCTCTCATTTGCAAGCTTGCCGAAGCTGTAGACAATACAACCCGGAAACCCACTTCCCCTTAATATTACGGGTTCATATCAATATACTTTAACAGTAATAAACCAAATAAAATAATTCTCAAAGACGCTATTCCTTTAGCAAACAAAATTTAAATCCTCTGCGGAAACAAAGTATTATTCATGTAACTGAACGTTATAATCTTATATCGTCTACATGACTATGGAAGAATATAAAAACAACTGCTTAAAACAAACATAGTGATGCGAAACTGGGCGGTTTTAAGCCACAGGCCGACATTAGCCTCACTTTTCAACCCAGTTTTATGCCACGAAATAAGAAAAACTCTTAGATAACAACGTAGGAATAAAATAAATATTTGAAAGCTAATCTAACAGTTTGACATCATAAATATTGGCACAACTAAAGTCCATTCCGCCTAATTGTGTTAATTAGTAAAAATACGGCTCTTTGACTGTTGCCTTCCACAAGCCATGAGGCTTAACTTGACGCCACTTTTAAGCCATCAACGTTTTAGGCTTCTTTCACGCTAGATCAGTTAGCGGCGTTCTCTAAGCTATCAATTACCACTCAAATCCTACAAATTAACCCTTGACAATACGCGTACAATATGTAGCTAAGCTAATCGCTCGCAAATTCATTCAATCAGTGACTGATTTGCAGCAATATTCTCAGTATTCCGACTACAATCAGTTGCTTACTCGATAGTTCATCGCACTAATATTAGCCGATATGTGGCTCAAAGTCGACCAATAACTGTTAGCCTAGTGTGAAAGAAGCCTTAATCCAAAGCTCATTGTAGCTTAAGCCTCTATATTTAGTAAAATTTTACTGAATTTATTTCTCTCAGGCCATATGGCTAATGGAAGGCCTATATTAAATATTTAACTGATAGATTCACTGAGGGATCAATACGTAAATATCATTCTAGAATTTCGTAGATCCCCTCACCAATTTTCTTTTAGTACTATTCAATTTAGTACATCTCATCTACCACCTGTAGTGGTTTACATTTTAGGACAATCCTTTGGACAAAATCTATACTTACACACTTGTAGATTTTGCAACATTCAAATCAAAATTAAGGTACTTCCCACATTTTGCCATTAAAATAATCTTCCCGTTTAATTCATTTTCAATATCTTACACGTGAATCTCACAAGTTAAATATTTAGCAATGGTGGTAAGTATACGAAGCAAATCTATAACACGCGTATATCTTACTGAAATCAAAATACGCCTCACCATAGCGCAAATACAACCGTATTACAACCACACGACGTTTCGTCGTAACATCACGGTGTACCGACAACCATCAATGCTAGCACGCTTCGTATAACACCCAAGTCAAAATGCCTTCACAAAATTAGTCTAAAAGCTTAAAGTTACAAAATATAGTTCATATGTGAAGTATTAAAGATACATTTTAGCCCTACACATGTCTCCAAACGCCGAAATCTACGTGAATGCGTTCATTTGTCTATAAAGCGTTACTCTTAGAAATGTTGTATTAGCTCATTAATCAATGTGCACATAGTAACCACAACGGAATCTAACACACAAGATAGTCCATATACTTGTTGGCCACAGAAATGATTTCGAAAATCGACTAAAACATCACCCTAATACGAAGCTGGGTATTCCACGCAAAATAAAATTAACGGTTAAACAAAATACGAACTGGCAGTTCTAATATTGGTAATACAAGCTTCAAGGTAACATTTCAGAGCGATTTCAAAATATCATGACGTCTTACCATGGCCGTAAGCCCCGATCACGCGATTTGAGAAAACCGGTCGAAGTGATGACTTATAATAATCAAATAAACAAAAACTTTAACAAACAAACAGAGATGTTGAAACTTCTGCTTCTAAAACAAAATTATTTAGGTGGACGCGACAATAATTCGTACCATATCCTTTTCTAGGCGTATCAAAGTACATTTTCTATTACCGCCTATACATGTTTCACGAGCCTAGGCCAACCCGAGCGAAGGCAAATGCTAGGCAAGTGCTATCAGACATTTGGCTTGTCTATGCAAACCATGCGCTTGTATTCACTCGGTCAGCTAGGAGAGCGACACCGAGCGATGGCAAATATGCTGTCTACACGTTGGCCTTCGCTCGCGTTGGCATAGGCTCGCCAAACATGTATAGGCGGTTTAGACTACAGTAGACGAAAAACCATCATTTATATCTGAATTTGAAATGTTGTCTCGAACCCAGTTAATGATAATTGGTGTTTTATAGTATTTAATTAATTAACCATCTAAGGCTGAGCGCACACCTGTCCGCGCCAAATTCTCGAGGTTCTGCCAAATTCGGTCGAATCGGACGATTCGACCGCGGGCAGGTGTGCGAGGTTTCATACGATTTCATTTTCAGATTTCATCTTCAGAATTCTAAAATTCGATTTGTTCGGCACGTATAGGTGTGCGGCCACCTTAAATGTTTTATTTCAAAACATCAATAGAAAAATCTGACTAGTTTGCTTGAAATTGGAAATTATGATAATATTTGGACAGTTAATTTTATTTTGGGCATTATTTCAAATTAATTTTCTCTTTCTAGTTGTGTTTACTGGTTATTACTTTATCATTTCACCAATGAATGACATCATAATATTATTATTAGAATCATAATAATTCGACATCATTTTATTAGACTTCAAATATTTCTACACATAATATTTTCCTTTTTTCCGCAAAAATATTTTTTTTCTTAGTATTGTTCGAGACTTAGTAGCATTAATGATATATGACTGTATTCCCAAGGTGCGGTAGTCAGAACTCGTGTTAAAGCGCATAAAAAATTTCGAAACGAAAAATCGATTGATCCGCGGCCGGGTTCGAACCCACGACCTTCGGATTGAAAGTCGAAGCACCAACCCACTCGGCCAACACTGTTTTTTTTGCTAATTTTTTTCGCTCGACTCATTTCGACAGAGTTTATTCTGCGTATACATCTACGTTTGAAATCGATCAAGACGAGCAGCTAAGACGGACAAATTTAAAATAAAATCATCACTACATATTTTAAACTTTCGCGACTTGAACACATTTTCAATACGCGATTAAGTCCCGTTAATAATAAATTAGAAATAAAATCATCACTTCCAAATATGCGAGTTCTCAAATCGTCTGACATGGGCTTAGTACATGTAGTTTCAGTAGAGCCGCATACCTTCCTCGAAGTTCACGACGAGTGGGTCGACGGGTAGCGGCGCGTAGGGGTTGGGCGCGTGCGCGTGCGCGTGCGGCGCGTGCGCGTGCGTGTGCGCGTGCGGGGTCAGCATGCGACGCAGCTCGCTCGACGCGGGCAGCACGCCCAGCATGCTCGAGTCTAGCACCACAGGAGGCAGGTGCTCTGCAACGATTTAATTCTTTATTCTTTATTGTACACAAAAAAACAGAAAAAAACTTAAACAAATGATATTCAGATATTCAGATATTCATTTATTTAGCCATCTGTTACATTGCATAACTTTGGCAAGTCAAAATAATACAGACATTAACGTGCTCAAATGGCATGTACAAAGTCGAGCTTAACCCTTATAATAAGTTAATACAAAAAAAAATAGAAATAAATTATACCTAAGTAATATTGTCTTTATACTACTTACAAATATTTATGTCTACTATATTTAAACTACATACAAATAACTATAATAAATAATTATTCAACTACTTAAATATATACAAAGTGTAATTATATATAATAAGCCCGTAAGATCCGAAAGGGGCACGTGGAAATCCCAATAACATTTATACATTTAAGGTGGCCGCACACCTATCCGGGCCGAATTCTCGGGGTTCTGCCAGATGCGGTCGAATCGGGCGATCCGACGCGAAGTTTTACTTTTTATCAAAATCGGTAACGAGACTCGTTTCGAGTGTTTTTCGCTATTGCTAGGTACTAGTTTCAGATTTTCCCCAGAAGCCTAGAGGCACTCTTGATAAAATCATCCTGTATAACTCGGTTCTGACTGAGAGATGTATACTGTATCAAAAATATTGTTTGTTATACTCCTAAGAGTTTATATTTTAATGTTTGGTTGATGGCTGCGCGAAAAAAAAACGCACCAACCTCCCATACAACATCGGCATGGCCCTTTATGAACCACTTTTATGAGCAGTTCTAAGCAAGGCTCACTGGGTAAGCCCCGCCCACAGCGACTCAGTTTGCGTGTTTTTTTGTTTACAATCCCCAAAGACTGTACAATATCTCAGAGTCATTCAAGATCCCTGTAGGTAGACGTCTATAGAATTAAAGGCATGTACAAACATGCATTTGGTACATACCATGTAACAAGATGTTACCTTGACGCTGTTGCTGCCACAAGAGAGGCACGGGGGCTGGCACGGGCGCGGCGGCGGGCACGGAGGCCATTGGAGGCTCTGCCGAGACTACTGGCTCTGTGATCGGAATGCCAGGAATCTGGAACGAAAGGAGCATTTGGACTGAAGTGCTTGAAAGAATAGTCGCGTTTCACACTCAACTTTGCAAGATACTCCTGATGAATCGAAACATTGTCGGTATCTAAAATGTCAAAGTGTTAGGCTGATTTTAGTCTCACGCTCACCGTCAGCGCTGATAGGCGAGTGATCTTTATTACAATGAAATAAGGATACTGATTGTCCAGCACTGACGAGAGCAACCACCGTAGCCATTTCTGCTAAACAATCAGTATCCTTTTTTCATTGATAAAGATCACTCGCCTTTCAGCGCTGACGGTGAGCATGAGACTAAAATCAGCCTTAGATTCAGTGGTGTGAGTACCAACATTCCCAAGTAGATATTTTAACAAATTACCGTGGATCAAAATTGATATCACAATTAACATTGTTATGCAGACGAATGATTTGTCCTATAACGGATACTAAAGATCGCGGTATATAATAGGATATAGTACATACAGGCATGGGTATGGGCTGACTGGGGGCGATGCCATCGGTGCGAGCCTCGGGGTTCTTATGCATGAAGGGGCAGTGAATCTTGCGACAGCCCCCCGGCTGGTTCTCCCAGTAGCACGGAATCTGCTTGCGGTTTTTCTGTGAAAATCATAAATTATAAAGCAAATGTTTCTATAATGCGCAAATATCAGCTTGCTTAGATGTTCTTGATTGATTGTTGAAGTTAAGCAGCGTTGTGCTTGGTCACAATTTGGATGGGTGACTGCAAGTGACATTACGAGCTGAGGCTTCGGAAGTTAAGCCATGACTGAGGCCTTTAAGCGGCCTAGAGTTAGCCACTTGCTCATACGAACCTACTTACTTTTTTCAACACTTATGTCACATAATAAAAAAGCTGTTTCTGAAAAACACAATTCGAAGGTTTCCTAGCTTCTGATTACATCTTTAAAGAATCACAAAAGTGTTTGAATATCTACCGTGCTTAAAGACACTTGTAATGTTACATACCCTCAACTCCATATGGCGAAGTTTGCAGCGTTTGTCGAGGCACTTGCCTTGCTGCCAGGCCGTGCACATAGTCTCGCAGCCGAGAGCAGATGGCTCATGACGAAACACACAGTTGTCCCCCTACACAAAAAGAAACAATTTATTATTGCTACTGGTGGACCTGCTAGGCAGATTTTGTCTTCCACAGACCAATGGGCTTAAAAAGGCCGTTGTCTCTTTTCATAGACTGAGAGTCACAAGAACGGACGAACATACAATTACTATTGTGATATCCTATTGTGATAGAGGCCATTTTAGCTCCGCTGACCAGTAATAAGTACTGGATCTCACTCAACAACAGCACCAATTAGGGTAAGTTCATACAGCAGTCTCTTTTATCGTTTACGTTTTTATTAGTAGATGGCGTATTTGTTCATACAAGCGTTAAAAATTGAGTCAGCGAGAAATCTTCAGTGAAAAAGCGGAGAGACATCTTCGACCAAGACAGTCATGACTGAATACAAATAAGGACAGGCTCCGCTGGGAGTAGCTCCACGCCAAGATACACCACCTCATCTGCTTATAACCAATAACAGTAGCTAACTCAATAAAAAAAATTTAGACAAAAAATAATTTTGTAAATAATTATGGACCTTCTGTGTGCTGCTATTGGGTCTAACTATTGCTAAGAACCGTTTATGTAAAACCACATTAAGTCCAAAAAATAAATAATATTGTGTATTCTAACTAGAATGACAGGAAATACGAATTTCAACAGTAAACCGTTCTTGTCTCCATAATGCCTTCATGAGATAAGCTTTGCAATGTCATTGAGAATAAATAGTTATGCCAAATTAAAGCTCAATAGATTGAGGAGATAATGTATCTAAATGGAGAGGAATGGCTTTTAGTTCTAAACGAACCTAATTTAGGTTTTATTTTAGACTTTATGAACACAAATATGTGTGCTATCTTTTGTTGATTTTGTGATCTACATAGTATCTAATTCAGTTACAAGATCTGTCCCAAAAGTACACTTCTCACAATGGATCTAGGCATTCGTGAAGTTAACCATTTCTCTGCGCAGTATAAAATATTGTATGAAAAAGCTGCACTGCGCATCGAAATGGCTAACTTCACGAATGCCTAGATCCATTGTAAAAAGTGTACTTACATACATACACACGAATGCTTAGATCCATTGTGTGAAGTGTACTTACATAATATACATAGGTACAGGTAAGTTACATAAAAAATGTTGAAATATTGATTTGATTATTGTCTTAATCCTAATAAGCTTTGTACAGACAAAGCTAGTCAAAATATTAGTGAGAAATTGAGAATACATCAAAGGATAATGCAGTCTTCGAACTATAAAATTGGGATCATCTAAGGTCAAAGACTTTCTTTGTTCTTTAGGTTTTTCAGATGATGTGAGTGATGTAAGTTATATAGATTAGAGCATTTTTCGTGAACCTACATCTTGCATTGATGGAAAAGAAGAAGGTACATTAAAACCTTCACACTTCTTTGTTTCTTGATTTACACATTCTATGTTGATTATTTTAGCCATAACAATATACCACAAATAAATAGAATCTTATTGATTTGGATGAGAGGTTATTAATCAGCTCGAAATCACACTGTTTACAATACTTAGGTTTCTAGATTCTGGACAATATTACACTTACAAGTGATCTTACTATAAATACATAATGAAATTGATATCAGCTATGCAATAAAAATGTAAATTTAATTTGCTTACCTTAGTGCACGTGGAATAATAGTAAAAGTAGCAGTCGTTAAATTTTCGTGGAGACTCCATCGTGGTTTTCGCTATCCAGGGTCTGCAAATTATGTGAGCACAGTAAGCCTATGTTGACACGAATAATACGGAATTGAAACAACCAAAAGGCATGTAATGATCAAAATAAATTGTTTATCTATTGAATTGAGCTAAATTTGAATCAAATAGGCCGTAATCAGGAGAGAAAAAGCATTTTCCCTTTTGACAGCGAGCCTTGATGTTACGCCGCGACCAAACAATTTTTTCACCACTTCACATAATCTAATCCCGAGTCGGATGATCACTGTAAATTTAACTCACCCTTTTTTTATTTATTTGTTTAACTAAAATTAATTGAATAAACAATAATCTACGTACAAGAAACTAACACAAAATAATTCTAACGTCACTAGAAAGAAGATGTAGTTATGGCGGACATGTGGCGAACTTTCATTTCGTTTCGTTCGGTGATTTCGGTTTTGATTGAAGACCAAAGACAAAGAAGATTGTTTCTTCTGGCTTTTACCACAGACTAGAAAAGGTAGAGAATAATAGACAATTTATTTGTATGTGTGTCTGTGGGTTATACGGACTGTGCGAACTGGGTAGCCCGCGAAATTCAAATTGTCTTGCGTTTTTTGTCGTTTTGTTCGTTACTTTTATCAAACAAAATCACAGAGAAATTAATACTACGTTTTAAAATAACGATTCGCGTTCGCACCTTGAATGAAATGCTTTTCTAAGAACTTACGGAGCGATTTATACCCGCGCCCACCGCGGTTACGGGACCTTAACACTCGTACAAGCACTTATTGAATGGAAATGTATAATATAATAATTTTACTTAGATAGTAATTTTCACGGCGCGATTATAATGCCCGCGGCGCCGCTGGCGGCGGGCGCGGTTCTTTGAGGCTGCATTGGCGGGCAACTGTAGAATCACGCGGTTCACGGTTCTACGATCAATCCCCCCGAACGCTCTGCAATCTCGCGGCTGCTGGTGGAAAACCATATGATCGTTCATAAAATAACCGTCGTGCGCCAGTCTTGCGATCATCGCCCGCCAAGTTTGCGGGGTTTGCGTAAGTCAAGAAATAAAACAAACAGCTGTCTCGTCACCGCGGCGGTAGCTGGATATAAATTCGCTTTGTAAGTTCTTAGCCTAATTCCTGAATATTATTAGGTATCTAAAAATAAGTTCTTGAGCAAGTGGCCAACTCTAGTGACGGTGTTTTTAGGCCGCCTAAAGGCCTCCGTCATGACTTAACGACAGACAATTTAACGTGCCCTCTAAAGCACGGAAGCGCTCAGCTCGTAATGCCACTTGCGGTCACCCATCCAAATTGTGATCGGGCACAATGTTGCTTAACTTCAACGACCAATCAAGAACGTCTAAGCAAGCTACGCCACAAGCGCTTCGCTATAGAATAGGTAACCCTGTATATTAGACTAGTTTATTTTTTTACCCAACTACAGCGAAGCAAAAAGGAGTTATGATTTTGACCGATATGTTTCTTACTAAAGTAGTTTCAATAAAACCAGAATTTGTAGGTATGAACTTTATTATCATTTATCAATAATACATCATGATTTAAACGTTAATTTACATTTTACAATAAATAAATGCTAACAATTACATATGAAGTCAGTAAATATAAAGCAAAATAAGAGTAACTACTAAAACCTAAAAGTATGTGATGAAACGAGAATGAATCTAATTATTGTACTGAAATAATGTCAAAGTAACTTAGGTAAAGCATAAAAACGGTAGGAATAAGTAATCCTGAAATATACGCATCGTATTATGATATAATTGATTTCATAAATCCATTTTCAACTTTTCAAATACCTATGAAAATGAAAGTTACTTTAGTTTTTGATGATGTGGGACATAGACCAATACTGAAGGGAATGTTTTGTTTTCACTGTTTAGTAATTTTAATGTAGCAGAATTAGAATTAGTAATGAATCTAAAACAGAGTTTCTCAACCCAGGGTCATCAACAATAAAAAGTTTAAAGGGTGAGAAACACTGGACTAATGAATAAAAAGCCTCATCACATCAAGTTTACTAACAAACCTACTGGATAATAGCTGAACACAATTAAACTTCAATTAAACATAACATACCAACACATCAATGAGTAAACATTATCACAACTCACACCCTCGATACTCAACCCCAATGTTGCCATAATCAATAAAAATGTCATAAAGAGTATTGCTCAACATAATATTATTGCAAGCCTCAAACAGTCTTAAAACTCAAGCAAACACAACTGTTTCAAAAGGAAAGTTAACATACTCAAGTCATGGATACATCAATCAACAGTTTTCAGTCGAGCGAAAACTGCATTGATATAATGAATACAAAACTATATGACACTACAGACCTATAACAATATTTAATATTGAAATGTATACTGCAGCACACACGTCTACTACTAATATAAAATCACTGGCTACAATTTTCGATATTCGGTCCATTAACTACTCGTGTCTAGACGCTTACTTTCTAAATACTCGTGACTCGAGCACGTGAAGGCCAAGAATGCCACAAAATGAAGACACGAGAATAGACCTATTTACACTACCTGCAACAGATTAACTGGATTTTTACTACATATGATATAGACAGTGTAAATAAGTCCTAGTTATTTTAAAAGTTCATTTCCAGCTACTCACACAGATTGAATACAATTTCGTTTATTGCTTGGTTCTCTTCGATGGCAGTCTCTTCATAGACTGTACCTTCCATACTTTTAAGAAATTTAATTACCTAATTCAGCGGATTATATTGTGCTAGATAAAGCAGTTTGGACTATCCTAGCACACATTAACAAACTTTTTTAATACATACAACCAATGTTTACATTAAGGTGCTTTTCTGAATACAATAATTGGCTAAATGTCAATTTAAACGGTATAAATTACGCCTATGCCTCAGTGGTATTCCAATAAAAGTGCTCACTATAAACTCATTATGTTTTGTAGGCACAAAACAGCTTAGTGGTTCAAAATTCAGTTGAAACACTTTTCAAACACATGTCTACAAACCTTAAATAAGATTATGACGACAGGACACGCTGCTTAAAATACATAAGACGTGTATCGGAGTGCACATGGTGCGCACAAACTTCTAACACACAAAACATTTAAGGAAAATTGAAATTGTGTTTAAAATTCAACCAATATGGTGGAAAATCATGTTATTTGAAATAGTGAACAATTTTTGTTCACGCCTCATTCGACTAAAAATTCCAAGGCAAGAAAGTACAATCAACAACAAAAGCGTAACATTATTTAGAGATCATTATCTAGCAGATAATAATTGGTCTTGTAATGGACTCAGAAGTGTCCTATAGCTCAAACGGTTACATAATCTGTTGCCATCTCTTTGCATTGATACGAGTGACAAGAAAAAAATACACGCATTGTTGCTAAATCGTTGAATTTTTATAAGATAGGTACCGTTTATACATAGCAATGATGTAATATGGATCTTACCATTTTACTTTCGTCGTTGACTGTACTCGTAATTCTTATTTTCTATGTTAACACAGACAACTCGATTTTATCAAAATACATTTCGAAATCACACTCACTTACAAAGCCATTTTTTCTCATTGAAAATATTAACGTAATATTTCAATATTTTTTAGAAACGATTTGTCAAAGCAAGTAACTGTGATTTGAAATCAGTCAACAAACCCTAAGACAAGACCACATTTCTACCCTGTGTGGGTGATTCCAATTTCTGTATCGTCGAATCATTAGTCTACATTTCACTCATCCACTATGGCTGATGATTGTTACTATTTTATTGACAGAATGTAATGCCTGTTTGTGTTTAGTGAATCGTAGACTTGTAAGGGTACCAACAAATGTTTGGACGTCACATTTAGGCCATTTTAATACTAAGTAGCCCTAGGAACTAAATGAGATGGGATAGGTTCACTGAGATTTTAGAAAGCCAATGTTTTGTTCAGTTCAATTTGTAGAGCGGTAAAGTTTATATTCGCGGTCGCTGCGCGTGATGTGTGAGTGAGAGAGCTACCAAATCCGGGACGCGTGTGAAAGAGACGACCTTATCTCTTGGACGAGCTTTTGATTTGCTGGAGCTTTTGGCGGAGTAGATCAACTGCGGCTTCGTTCTTTTGGGGCATTTGCGTTGTATGAAGCTGAAAATATTATAGGTCAATAAGCTTTTAGTTTGAATATAGTATCATAAAATTGGAAAGTTTGTTTCGATGTTTATTAATGCTTCAACCGTTAAATCAAATTGGTATAGATTCCGATCATGACCAAAGACCACATTGTAGTTGCTTTACTTCACAAGTTCATTTCTTAGGGTGCGTTTGGAGGCGGAGCTGAGCGGAACGGAGCTTAAGAGGCATTAGACAAAATTTTCTGATTTACGTGATGTTTTGGGGCAGGATTTTTCAATGAAAACACTGTATTTATAAAAAAATTATGGCACAGCATGAAATATCATTTCAATTTTGTACTATTAAATGAGCTACTTTTGTATTTTTATTATTTCTTTTTGATTAATCGACCTCAACCCGGCGACTGTTTTGTGAATTTTTGCTGTAAGAGGTTTAGAAATCACCATATTTACGAATCATTTTGACGTCCAAATGGTATAAAAAAATTACGATGTTTTGCTGTGATAGTCAACCAAACTATTAAATGGATCACTTTTTACTACCTTTATTTAGTTTTTGAGTAAAAAAATCTTTAACTTAGTCCAAATTTCGAGAAAACGGCCAAAGAATTGCTTTTGATTTTGGCTACTTAGAACTGACTTAGAACTCTTGTTCGTAAAATTAACAAAACAGAAATAAACTTGAGTTCAAAATCAATCCTTTTCTGAAAAAAAAAATGCAAAAAGATTAAAAAATTGGCAATGAAAAATCTTTTAAAACAACCTAAAACGCGTCGTATCTACTACCCTATCTACTCGACGCAAGCAGACCGCGCCGAGCGCTTCTAGGGGGTGGACGTATCGCTTTGCATCCCGGAGCTCGCACTGAGTCGACTCGCAAAGCACGTCGCCGGCTACGAAGAATATAGCGAAATAGGAGCGTTTGATACATTGGTTGCTAAGTTATTAATTACCTATTTTTAAATATTTTCTGCGGGGCTAAAAAGGACGTTAAAGCAGAATAATGATCTGAATTGTTGTGTAACTAATAATGTAATAATAGGGTGACAGCGAGCTGATCTGATGATGGAGTCAGGACCTGTTCCCTGGAACTTTTTAATGATATGGGTATCAAATGAAAGAGCTTGATGAGCGCAACACAATGCTGATCTGATGATGGAGTCAGGACCTGTTCCATGGAACTTTTTAATGATATGGGTATCAAATGAAAGGGTTTGATGAGCGAAACACAATGCTGATCTGATGATGGAGTCAGGACCTGCTCCATGGAACTTTTTAATAATATGGGTATCAAATGAAAGGGCTTGATGAGCGCAACACAATGCTGATCTGATGATGGAGTCAGGACCTGTTCCATGGAACTTTTTAATGATATGGGTATCAAATTAAAGGGCTTGACGAGCGCAACACAATGCTGATCTGATGATGGAGTCAGGACCTGTTCCCTAGAACTTTTTAATGATATGGGTATCAAATGAAAGGGCTTGATGACCGAAACACAATGCTGATCTGATGATGGAGTCAGGACCTGTTCCATCGAACTTTATAATGATATGGGTATCAAATGAAAGAGCTTGATGAACGCAACACAATGCTGATCTGATGATGGAGTCAGGACCTGTTCCATGGAACTTTTTAATGATATGGGTATCAAATGAAAGGGTTTGATGAGCGAAACACAATGCTGATCTGATGATGGAGTCAGGACCTGCTCCATGGAACTTTTTAATAATATGGGTATCAAATGAAAGGGCTTGATGAGCGCAACACAATGCTGATCTGATGATGGAGTCAGGACCTGTTCCATGGAACTTTTTAATGATATGGGTATCAAATGAAAGGGTTTGATGAGCGAAACACAATGCTGATCTGATGATGGAGTCAGGACCTGCTCCATGGAACATTTTAATAATATGGGTATCAAATGAAAGGGTTTGATGAGCGCAACACAATGCTGATCTGATGATGGAGTCAGGACCTGTTCCATGGAACTCTTTAATGATATGGGTATCAAATTAAAGGGCTTGATGAGCGCAACACAATGCTGATCTGATAATGGAGTCAGGACCTGTTCCATGGAATTTTTTAATGATATGGGTATTAAATGAAAGGGTTTGATGAGCGAAATACAATGCTGATCTGATGATGGAGTCAGGACCTGGTTCATGGAACTTTTTAATCATATGGGTATCAAATGAAAGGGCTTGATGAGCAAAACATAATGCTGATCTGATGATGGAGTTATGACCTGTTCCATGGAACTTTTAATGATAATATGGGCATCAAATGAAAGGGCTTGATGAACAAAACACAATGCTGATCTGATGATGGAGTCAGGACCTGTTCCCTGGAACTTTACAATGATATGGGTATCAAATGAAAGGGCTTGATGAGCGAAACACAAAGCTGGGTCGGGGTTTACTTTGACTTTGATTCTTGATTTTGACTTTCACTTTGATTCTTGATTCTTGATTTTCAATTTTAGTTTCTCTATTCTCGGATCTCGGATTCTTGATTTTCGATTTTCGAGTCTCGAATTCTTGATTATCGGATCTTGGATATCGGGTTCTTGATTCTTGATTTTGATTCTTGATTTTCAATTTTCGATTATCGATTCTCGGATCTTGTATCTCGGATTCTTAATTCTTGATTTTAAGTTTTTTAATTTTTGATTTGTGATTCTTGATTCTTGTTTCTCATTTCTCGATTCTCGGATCTCGGATTTTTATTTTGATTTTTATTTCTTGATTTTGATTTTAAAATTAAAATCAAGATTAAAAATGAAAAATCAAACATCAAAAATCGAAGTCAAAAGTAAATCCTAACCCAGCTTTGTGTTTCGCGCATAAAACCCTTTCATTTGATACCCATATCATTATAAAGTTCCATGGAACAGGTCCTGATTCCATCATCAGATCAGCATTGTGTTTTGCTCATTAAACCCTTTCATTTGATACCCATATCATTATAAAGTTCGATGGAACAGGTCCTGACTCCATCATTAGATCAGCATTGTGTTGCGCTCATCAAGTCCTTTCATTTGATACCCATATCATTAAAAAGTTCCATGAAACAGGTCCTGACTCCATCATCAGATCAGAATTGTGTTTCGCTCATCAAACCCTTTCATTTGATACCCATATCATTAAAAAGTTTCATGGAACAGGTCCTGACTCCATCATCAGATCAGCATTGTGTTGCGCTCATCAAGCCCTTTCATTTGATACCCATATTATTAAAAAGTTCCATGGAGCAGGTCCTGACTCCATCATTAGATCAGCATTGTGTTGCGCTCATCAAGTCCTTTCATTTGATACCCATATCATTAAAAAGTTCCAGGGAACAGGTCCTGACTCCATCATCAGATCAGCATTGTGTTGCGCTCATCAAGCTCTGTCATTTGATACCCATATCATTAAAAAGTTCCATGGAACAGGTCCTGACTCCATCATCAGATCAGCATTGTGTTGCGCTCATCAAGCCCTTTCATTTGATACCCATATCATTAAAAAGTTCCATGGAACAGGTCCTGACTCCATCATCAGATCAGCATTGTGTTGCGCTCATCAAGCTCTTTCATTTGATACCCATATCATTATAAAGTTCGATGGAACAGGTCCTGACTCCATCATCAGATCAGCATTGTGTTTCGGTCATCAAGCCCTTTCATTTGATACCCATATCATTAAAAAGTTCTAGGGAACAGGTCCTGACTCCATCATCAGATCAGCATTGTGTTGCGCTCGTCAAGCCCTTTAATTTGATACCCATATCATTAAAAAGTTCCATGGAACAGGTCCTGACTCCATCATCAGATCAGCATTGTGTTGCGCTCATCAAGCCCTTTCATTTGATACCCATATTATTAAAAAGTTCCATGGAGCAGGTCCTGACTCCATCATCAGATCAGCATTGTGTTTCGCTCATCAAACCCTTTCATTTGATACCCATATCATTAAAAAGTTCCATGGAACAGGTCCTGACTCCATCATCAGATCAGCATTGTGTTGCGCTCATCAAGCTCTTTCATTTGATACCCATATCATTAAAAAGTTCCAGGGAACAGGTCCTGACTCCATCATCAGATCAGCATTGTGTTGCGCTCATCAAGCTCTGTCATTTGATACCCATATCATTAAAAAGTTCCATGGAACAGGTCCTGACTCCATCATCAGATCAGCATTGTGTTGCGCTCATCAAGCCCTTTCATTTGATACCCATATCATTAAAAAGTTCCATGGAACAGGTCCTGACTCCATCATCAGATCAGCATTGTGTTGCGCTCATCAAGCCCTTTCATTTGATACCCATATCATTAAAAAGTTCCATGGAACAGGTCCTGACTCCATCATCAGATCAGAATTGTGTTTCGCTCATCAAACCCTTTCATTTGATACCCATATCATTAAAAAGTTCCATGGAACAGGTCCTGACTCCATCATCAGATCAGCATTGTGTTGCGCTCATCAAGCTCTTTCATTTGATACCCATATCATTATAAAGTTCGATGGAGCAGGTCCTGACTCCATCATCAGATCAGAATTGTGTTTCGCTCATCAAACCCTTTCATTTGATACCCATATCATTAAAAAGTTCCATGGAACAGGTCCTGACTCCATCATCAGATCAGCATTGTGTTGCGCTCATCAAGCCCTTTCATTTGATACCCATATTATTAAAAAGTTCCATGGAGCAGGTCCTGACTCCATCATCAGATCAGAATTGTGTTTCGCTCATCAAACCCTTTCATTTGATACCCATATCATTATAAAGTTCGATGGAGCAGGTCCTGACTCCATCATCAGATCAGAATTGTGTTTCGCTCATCAAACCCTTTCATTTGATACCCATATCATTAAAAAGTTCCATGGAACAGGTCCTGACTCCATCATCAGATCAGCATTGTGTTGCGCTCATCAAGCCCTTTCATTTGATACCCATATCATTATAAAGTTCGATGGAGCAGGTCCTGACTCCATCATCAGATCAGAATTGTGTTTCGCTCATCAAACCCTTTCATTTGATACCCATATCATTAAAAAGTTCCATGGAACAGGTCCTGACTCCATCATCAGATCAGCATTGTGTTGCGCTCATCAAGCCCTTTCATTTGATACCCATATTATTAAAAAGTTCCATGGAGCAGGTCCTGACTCCATCATCAGATCAGAATTGTGTTTCGCTCATCAAACCCTTTCATTTGATACCCATATCATTAAAAAGTTCCATGGAACAGGTCCTGACTCCATCATCAGATCAGCATTGTGTTGCGCTCATCAAGCCCTTTCATTTGATACCCATATCATTAAAAAGTTCCATGGAGCAGGTCCTGGCTCCATCATCAGATCAGCATTGTGTTGCGCTCATCAAGCCCTGTCATTTGATACCCATATCATTAAAAAGTTCCATGGAACAGGTCCTGACTCCATCATCAGATCAGAATTGTGTTTCGCTCATCAAACCCTTTCATTTGATACCCATATCATTAAAAAGTTCCATGGAACAGGTCCTGACTCCATCATCAGATCAGCATTGTGTTGCGCTCATCAAGCCCTTTCATTTGATACCCATATTATTAAAAAGTTCCATGGAGCAGGTCCTGACTCCATCATCAGATCAGAATTGTGTTTCGCTCATCAAACCCTTTCATTTGATACCCATATCATTAAAAAGTTCCATGGAACAGGTCCTGACTCCATCATCAGATCAGCATTGTGTTGCGCTCATCAAGCCCTTTCATTTGATACCCATATCATTAAAAAGTTCCATGGAGCAGGTCCTGGCTCCATCATCAGATCAGCATTGTGTTGCGCTCATCAAGCCCTGTCATTTGATACCCATATCATTAAAAAGTTCCATGGAACAGGTCCTGACTCCATCATCAGATGAGCTAGCTGTCACCATATTATTTCATTGTAGTCGGAACTTGACTGACATGCTGAGATCCAAGTTTCAACTCAATCGGACTATTTACTGAAGAGTTCTGTTGAAAAGCTCCTGACTCCATCAGATCAGCACAATATGGTTTATGGGACAAAAAAACAAACATTTATTTTTTTGTAATTATTTGTATTCAAAGTGTAACTAACCCGACTTTGTTTTGTGTTATACCTATAGGTACCTACCTAAGTACCTACCCAAAAAGTATTTTTACTATCTCAAATAAATCAATCACATGAAAATTACCAAAACCGTTTAGTCTAAGAAACGGAGCGCTGTTCATTGGGTGTTAGAATTTAGCAACTTTTGTCCCTCCGAGCGCTGATTTTGTCGAGTGCGAAATTGTATAATGGCTCTTAACGACGCAAGAATTGACCAATCAGTGTGCATTTTGCCACGCTTCGATTTCGTCTTTGACATGTGATTGGTAAATTCATGCGCCGGCGCCGTTAAGCTCAACTTCGCCTCACTGGTAACGCACCCTTATGGTAACGTATAAGAGGGCTGCGGTCTGAATTAACGAGATCCACAGACATAGAAAACTATTTTCATGGAGATTTGGACATGGTTTTGCAAACAAAAGCCAACCCATATCTCATTCGAGATGTGGGTTGTTATCTTGTTTCCTAGTTCTGTTGTCCATTTTAAGAGTAGTTTTTTACCTCGAGTTGTGGATCAATACTGTGTGTTCTAGGCAGAGTGTTTTCGTTTATAGAATCCACTAGCGCTCTGTTATCGCCGACTGGCGTGCGCGGTTGTGACGAGGGATTGGACTCAGTTTTGAGACCCGCTTTAGCCTGTAAAATACAAATACGTGTCTTCATGAACACTAATATTATAAAAAAGCAAAGTTTTCAAGTTTGGAAGTAAGGAGTAATTAACTTGGTACTCATTCAACTTAAAAAAATCCACCACCATGAAAAGCTGCAGTATCCCTGAGTCAAAGGCTATGGCTGCGGGGCTAAAAAGGACGTTATAGCAGAATCATAATGATTCGTATTATGTTTTGTTCTTGTCACTCTCTCTCTCTTGTCTATAAAAAGAGACGGCATATATTTAGTGCAATTCAGATTATGATTCTGCTTTAACAGCCTTTTTAGCCCCGCTGTGTACCACATGAGATTACCGAGTAGAAGCTAGTAGCTATTATAAAGTAACTAATCTTACCTGTAAAGCTCGTAATCTTTCTAAGAATATAACGTGAGATTTTTCATCATTTTCGTTGGTGATATCTGTAAAAACAAAATTCTTATTTGAAAACAATCTAAACGATATAAAATAAAAGTTAGATTCCATCGTTCGGGAAATCGGCCGTTTAAAAGTAAGTCTACGAAAGTGAAAAACGATAATATTCCGACAATTATCATGACATAATGTCATGTTTATATTATAAACAATGATAAATATTAATTCCTTTCAAGTATAGACTTCAAGCCATTTGTTCTAAATTATGATGCAAGACAGTGATTACAAAGTTCAAGAACATTTTAAACAGATTAGTAATACTTGCCTATATTTTCCGATTTGAAGTCGTGTTTGAATATCGGCATAGAGGCGAGTTTCCTCTGATCGGCAACCTCCCGTAGTCCCCTCTCTACAAAGTTGCGGAAATAGAAGGATGAACCTTGCATGAACGTCCAGATGTCCACTTCTGGATGACGCTCCTGTAAATAAGCAAAGTCTTAATAACAAGTCAGTATTTTAATAAACTTTAATGAGCTTGAAACATATGACACGGGATACTTTACTAGAAAAACGTCGGCAAACGGCATGTTATAGAAAAGAGATAGCAATAAAATAAAGCAATGGACATTTTAGGGACATTTTAAACTTCTCTAATATATTTTATGATTGTTGCGCCAAATAATCTGGCGCAGTCTGTAGGATTTTTAGAAATGCAAATGGTATAGTTTTTAACATAAATACAGTATGTTTCCTACTGTGTATATTAAAACTTACCCTCAAATCATACAACTGTTCCAAAGCTTGTTTATTATGCTCCTTAGTGCCGATTCGCTTGAGTATAAGCGCTAGTTCCTCATGCAACGCGCGAGGTAACCTTCCTACATTGAGAGCCGTGTTGCCACTGACAGAGTTCAGTACTGAGCTACCGTTGATCGGCTCTGCTGTGTTTTCTTTCTTCTCGTCTAGTTTTAATTGCTGCAAAGATATCAAAGTCAATAAGCATGCATTCAGTAGGACCGCTAGATTCACATATTGTTATTGAAATGTCTACCAACAGGATTAGACAGTCATAATTAGACCGCTGTTACTCAGTGATGGATCAAATAAACATTTTAAATGAAGTCATGACGGTGGCCTTTTATGCAGCCTAAAAACTCCGTTACTAGCGTTAGACACTAGCTTATACGAACATACATACAACAAGTTGCCACTGTGCCAATTCATAAATTGAATCAGACAAAGATATTGCTTAGGGACCATTTGAGCCCCAGCTCACTTAAACACTAAGGGTCACTTAAATTTCAATTTAGTTTCTTTCTTTAGTAAAAACGTTTGTATTTTTCATCTTGACCCTATACTCGCGTCTCGAGAAATCGCCCAATAAACAAATACAAGACAAATTGGTCCAATTTTTTTTTCTAAAAATATATTAGTGTTTTACCTTGAGTACTTTGAGCAGATACGGGTAAAGATCAGATTCGTTGACGTCAGGTATCTGCGTAAGATGATTCGTTATCGAAGAGCCTTTCATCTTGACTAGAGTATGCACCAGGGTCTTCACAGTTCTGGAATTCAAACATCTATCATTGATGATGAGTTACAAGCCGATTTTAGCTACGGCGACTGAATTCTTCTGCATGAGATTAAGGGTTTATTTTTCTTTTTAATAGAATATTTTAGTCAGGTGCTGATTTAATGTGCCTTGACTAAAATATTCAACGTTATTAAAGGTACTCGCGCATTTGAGGCATGTTATGATGTTGGCATCCCAGGTTAACAGCCAAAAGGGCTTACGCGATACTTTGTGCGAAATGTCGCTTGTGCCCTTTGGCTGTTAACTATCGGTATGTAAACATTCTCTCAGTTTTTTAGGTATTCAGGAACCTTTTAATTGACTTAGTAGTTAGAGACCTTTCCTGCATTTGCCTTTTGCAGTAAGCATTACGAGAGACGTGTGGTACAGACCACAAGCCTATCGCCGCTAATTAGAATACTAACCTGTACGGAGTATCACTAATATCCGGATTCTTCTTCCAATAGCTGTTCGGATACGCTTTGTAAAACAGATGTATCTTGTAGAGAACTGCGTCGTAATCTATGGAATTGACATCCCATGAGGATATCATCTTGAGGGTCTTCCAGAAGCATTTTAGAAGTAGGTCCTGGTATCGGGGGTAGGCAGGGTCAGATACGCCTATCGACTCGTGGAGGAGGGATACTATTGCACTAAAATAAAATTGAGAGTTGATTAAAAAAATATTTCGGTTATTATCAATCATCAACTCTGTTTGGAATGCTAATATTTACTTAAAAATTTAATATGAAAACAACAGCAATAATTAAATATTATTATGAACCTATTAATACTGTATCTACATGTGTAAAAATGTCTAAATGCGCGGAAAACTATCTTAAAAATACGATAGTATTTCCGACAGCTATTTGTTCGCGGATGGGCTTCCGTCACGGATGTTTTTGAGGATCTACTGAATAGCCAAGATGGAATATCATTCTCCCCTATGAATTTCTAATTTACACTCACCACAGTAGCGGCGTGCGAGGCGATCTCTCAAGCACCCTGACGCACACGTTGTTCAGTACTCGCACAAGTCTCTCTGCGTCGCTGCCGGCGCCCGCGCCGCTTCCACCGCCCAACACTCGCAATAGCTCCCCGAGAACCGCGCATAGTGCAGGCTCGCCGACTTGTGACCCGCAACCGGCTGTCTCGTAGAACTGTAAGACAATTATTCTGTTGTAGAGTGCGCCGCAAACTTTATGGCGGCTGAAGTGCGCGGCAGATTCGACTTTGCGCAAGTACAGTCAACGCTATTGCAGGGAGGTGAAGGCGGTGAGGGGCGAGGCTAGGCGAGCTATGTAGATAAAGTTTACTCTATTCTATTGCGTTGACTGTACCTGCGCAAAGGCGAATCTGCCGCGCACTTCAGCCACCATTATGTTTGCGGCGCACTATAGCGATAGGTGAATGTCGGATAAAAACCACCCGCTTGGTTGTTAATCGGTGCCAATCTTTGCAATCTTTGTAAGGATCGGAAAGGTGAACAATCTAGCGATTATTCACTAAAGTATTATTGAAAATTAAACTCAATATTTTTCCTATGTTTTGTAAATAAAGTAGGTTTCAACTTTTCAAGGGCGGATCCAAATCACAAAAGAATTCCGGCGTAAAAGAATTATATTGAAATCAAAAAATAGAACAAAACAATCCTAGAATAGAAGTAATATGGCATCAATCCATATTAAAAGTATAATAATGACGATTTTGTACTACACCAGCTAGATCTGTATTGATTGGGATAAACTGGATAGAGAAAACCAATTACGGATTTTGACTGCTGTTTTGAAAGTTCGCGGCGAATTTGCTGGCACTTTTTGATATTCGATGCTGTGAGTCTGTTCCTCATACACTTACGGTGGTTAGTGCTCCAGCCAGATACTTGTAAGCGGGCAGCGTGTCCTGCGTGTGAGCACCGGTTCGCAGCCTCTTCACCTGCGCCGCGATAGCGCTCACGAGACGCTGCTCGTGCGCCGCCAGCGCAGCCCCACGGCCCGACGCCAACGCGCACGAGATTAGGGAAAGAGCACGGATTGCCGCCTAAGGAAAAAAAAATAATAAGTTAAACTAGTTAATCGAGAGTCAATAGGTTCCTTCTAGGTAAGCGTGCTCCATCTTAGACCACACTGTTACTTTACATCAGACAGGGCGTGGTCAAACGCGAACCTATTTTCGTTAAAAAAAAACTCATAATTTTATCGAACTTATTTGAAAGAGTGAAATCAAATATCGTCGTGAGAAACCAGATATTATTGGTCGAACGCGCGTTTTGAAATGGAGGAAAGTTTCTCATGTTCGTAAGAAGTCGATTGATTAGTTATTAAAAAATAAACCAGCGATTGTGTTTTTTCTGGAAGCAACAGATGAATAAAAGCTCAAATCCATTGTGATTCGATACATGGTAATGATTATGTAATGATAGCCGCTAGTTCTTTAGAAAAACCACCATAGCTTAATGTCTATTACATTTATAAGATAAATTATTCATTTATTAGAATTAAAACTTTGTAAATAACTAAATCGACATACCCATGTGTTATTTTAATATAGTACATTATCACGAAAATGAAATAGTACTCACATTGAGATCTGGGCTGGCGATAGAGTGGATTGTATCAGCCAGCTGCGAGTCATCAACAGCAGACGAAGGTGTACTAGTGGGCACCATAGGATGCGGTGCCATGTGTCTCGGAGGGGACATTGGGACAATGCTGCAAATCAAATTATCACAATGGTTTAGACCACAGGTTCTCAACGTGGGCGATAACGCCCCCTGGTGGGCGTTTGAGACTTTCAGGGGGGCAGTAGAAGACCCTGAGAAAATTAGGGGGCATTGAGATGGCGTATTAAGATATGGAGTAGAAAAATCGACTTGAGAAAAATATATTCTCTAAGTGGGCGGTGGACAAAATAAGGTTGAGAAACTAAAACGGGTTTTGTAGATAAAGTTTACTGTATTCTATTGCGTTGACTGTACCTGCGCAAAGTCGAATTTGCCGCGCACTTCAGCCGCCATAAAGTTTGTGGAGAACTATATCACTGGTTTATGGAGCTTCGTGTCTCCTTATTTACCTGGATCGTACTGGTGGTGCGATGGCCGTGTGCGGTCTCCCCGAGCCAATAGGAATGGGTTCGTCCAAGAACTTGAGGTCGAGCTCGGGCAGGTTCGGCTGACGCAGCACCGGCACCGCCGCGTCGAGCCGAGCGATCAACTCGGGGTCCAGACCGAACGGGCCGGTGATCACTTTGGGCTCGGGTATCACTCTGGAGAGAGAATCTCAAATCATTTTCAAATCAAATCATTTTAATCAGAACAGACAAGTAGGAACATAGTTCACAGAAGTAGAGTCGGATTCAGCACTGAAGTCCGATAGACGCAGCGCTGCTATCGCAGAACTAGGTTATGTAAAAATTTACTAATTGTCCAAATAAGGCTTGAACAATAATAATTAGAGCTAACGAACGTAAAAACTAGCAAGTTTGTATTTGTATTTATATTTGTATCCGTGGCGCAACTTTGACAGAAGTTAATACGAGTTTATTAATAGAGGCCTACGAGTATGGCTAGAGTCATTGAAAGTTACTCACGGATGCACAACCGGTGGCGGTAATTCCTCTTCATATTCCTCTTCCTCTTCGTAATCTACCGGCGCAGCGATAGTGTGCGACATGGCCCGTCTCGGCGGCTCCATGTCCTGTGAACCGATGCCATTCACATAATTACCGTACTGCCAACAAGTGGCTAAACTAAAAATTAAAAAAACCGATTGCAAAGTTCAAGCTGAGCCATTTTCTGCACTCTCAACTCCGAATATCTTTGACAGATCCTCACCAAATTTTTGTGGCACCAATCGGAAAGTATACCCTTTCAAACAAAAAAAGAATTTTTCGAATTGGTCTAGGCGTCTTCGAGTAATCGGTGAACATCGATAAAAAAACACTAAGATTCCGACGAATTGAGAACCTCCTCCTTTTTTAAAGTTCGGTTAAAAAGAGATTACACGACGCGTGACATCTTCGACAAAGGGTGGGTCCAAACCGCGATAACTAGAGATTTAAGGTCTTTACCCAGCAATGGGACACGATATGGTAAACACAATGCAATACTACTCTTATAACAGCTACTACTTATAACAAAAGCCAGCGTGTCTTATTAAAGTCAATTATACAATAAAGGACTAACGTACAAATTTCAAGGTCGCCCTTGCGATTACTTTGCTTACTATAGGTACTTTGACTAACTTAAGTTTCACGCCGGCTCCATACGTTGGGACCAACGTTGGTCCCAACGTTGGGGCCAAGATTTCGTGAACCATCCACACGTTGGCGATACACCAGTCTTGTTCCGTCAGAGCCAACGTGCAGACGTCCGATGCCTGCGCGTCCGATACAGAAATTGAAATTTCTCTAAGTGATTTTACATTACTGAATACCAATTTTATCACAATCACATCACATCATGTCACTATCACACTTCACACAACACACTATATTATAAAAGCGAAAGTTTGGATGTTTGGATGTATGTTTGTTCCTCTCTAACACGACAACCACTTAACCGATATGGGTGATATTTAAAATATAGATAGATAATTACCGGAAATAGGACATAGGCTACTTTTTATCCCAAAAAATTGCACGGTTCCCGTAACATAAAAAAAAAATAGTAGACTCCATCATCAGATCAGCTCGCTGTCACCATATTATTACATTGTAGTCAGAACTTGACAAATATGCCGAGTTTCAACTCAATCGGCTTATTTACTGAGGAGTTCTGTTGAACAGCTCTTGACTCCATCATCAGATCAGCTTGTTGATACCATAATATTTCATTGTCACCGAGAATCTATAAGTGTGCAAAATTTCAGCCCGATAGTCCTACAAACACAATAAATAAGGAATACGATGACATTCTCGCTCGTCAGTCGACACGTGCGCTCACGATGCGCGTCGAAACGGGACTGAGCATAGCGCCAACGTGTGGACGGATCCCCAACGTTGGCGCGCCAACTTCCTTTGATAAAACCGACACGGCACGGCCAAGCCCCAACGTTGGCCCCAACGTTGGCGCCAAGCTATTTTGTCAGCACCACACGTTGGTGAGAGGCATTGGGACCAACGTTGGCCCCAACGTGTGGATGCGGGGTTAATGGTATTTTAACTACGATTATACCATTAGTATTATCAAAGTTATTGTTGAACCACCACAAGTCGATCTCTTCGCCCCAAACATGCCACTAGAATGACTTACCTCGCATGAAGGCTGTATAGGTTTCCCGGACGCAGATAGAGGCACCAACATAGAACGTCTAGACTCGGCACTGCGAGTTTTACTAGCTCGCTTGATACGCTCTTCCAATAGCGATAGATCTTTGTCCGAGATCTGTAACATATGAATGTTTTTAAGTGCCAGTCAATGTTATGACATAGAATAGAAGGTTATACCAAATCTAGCTGATAGTAAATTTATCAGCTGATAACTAATCACTAATCAGGTTCTAATGATTTAAAGAAACATCCACGTAATTATTATTCAATGAAGTTTTGTTTATTTTGTTTGAATAATTTTAAGATATAGAAAAAATATTTTTTCAATCGTCAGATAAGTTTTATCTTAGAATTAATTTTGCAGTGTTTTTTTTTTATTTTGCTTTGAGATAAACTGTGAGATGAGATCGCAAATAGTGACTGTATCGTGAATTCAATAGTCCCTTTTACCTACGAGTTAATGAAGATTATCTAATATCTTATCATAGTCGTTGCCTAAATGAACGATATTTTGTTACTATTAGAAAAATCATAAAACGATTGGTAAAATATTTATAAATATCATTAATTCCTTGAAGAAATAATTTCATTATTCTGAAAATCTACTTCTAATGCTGTCTGTGCCTAGAGTTTTATCATTCAACTGACCTGTCCAATCATCTTGTAAACCTTCTCTCCCTCTAGGAAATAAGCGCTTGCGACGCAGTTTAGCGCGGCGGATCGCACCGCGTTGTCACGGTCGCCGATATGACGGGCGAGCTCTTTGAGCGCCGCCGCGCCACCCGGCGCCATTACTGTGGAGCCGTAGGTCTCTAGCAGATGTCCGATGCATTCTAGGCATTCTGTAACAACACAATGAAATGAACATTGATTACAGACCAAGAAGAATCTACTTGAAGCTCTTGTGGTGTGGTAAGTTCGTATGAGCAAGTGGCCAACTCTGGTGACGAAGTTTTTAGGCCGCCTAAAGGCGCCCGTTATGGCTTAACGACTTTAAAGCCGGGATAGACAATTTAACGTTCCCTCCGAAGCACGGAAGCGCTCAGCTCTTAAAACCACAGTCACCCATCCAAATAGTGACCGCGCACAAAGCTGCTTAACTTCAACGATCAATCAAGAACGTCTAAGCAAGCTACGCCACGAGCGCTTCTTGTGGTGTGGTGTAGCTTGCTTTGTTCTTGGTAGATCGTCAAAGTTAAGCTACTTTCTACGCGGTCATAAAATGAATGTATATCCCCAGTGGTATTCAGTTTAACAACAATGCTTCTGAGCTTACCTGAAAATTTTAGGTAAACTCCCACGACACAGGGTTTTGGTATGGACCAAGAAATGTGTTGTGGCAAAAGTATGAGTATAAAACCATCATACTCAGATTCCAACTAATATTTGCAGAACGCAAAAGATCCCACATACAGCTAGGAATATACATAATGTATGTAGTAGAAATTAAAATAGACAATCAAATTGTAAGTTTCCTCAAATAAATAGCTACATCTATCAAAAAGTGTTATTTTCTATGCTTACCTGCTCTTTGTCTTGCATTTTTTGACTTCAATCCTTCCATCAGATAACCGAATAGTTTAGTCACAGAGTATACAACACAGATCTGCTTGAACAGAGCCTTTACACCATTTCGAACTGTGTCTTTTGGATCGCCAACCTGTAAATCATTTCATTAGTTATTGCTGCTTTTCCCTATAATTATCAAATAATCAAATATTTCCATTGATATAAATCGTTAGAAACGCCATGTTCCCTAAAATCTGTGGTATTATTATTAACCCCCGACACAAAAAAAGGTGTGTGTGTGTCTGTGGCACCATAGCTCTTAAACAGGTGAATCGATTTGAATGCAGTTTTTTTTTTATTTGAAAGTAGATTTTCTATGGTTCTTGGACATGTTGCAAGTTGCATTTTTTCTGTCTTGTTTCTAATGCTCACTCTTCCACGACAACATTTCTGCGTGGTAGCTCTCTATTGATGTATCTAACGATACATGATCTCTTTGATTCTTTTCACGACTAATTCAACAAACACAGTTGTGGGTTTAGCTATTTTTTAGGTGATTAATCTTCTTAAAACTAAATAGCCAAGCCCCAGAGGTATTCTAAACTAACCTTCAAAACCAAGTACGGTATGAAACAGTTCGCTTCATACTCCGCCATAGTATAATCACTGTCCATCAGATACTGGAACACAACAGACAGATACTCCAGCCCTTTTAGGATCACAGATGGGTTTGTATCGAAGAACCGAAGAGTCAGCCATTTGAGAACCAGGTCCAAATTGGCCATCAGGGCTGGTCCATTCTCGTTTAGGTCTTCTGATAAGGATTCAATTGCTTTCAGATGGTATCTAGAAACAGTAATAATGATTAAAATACAAGTGTATTGTTTTAGTTAGACAATATTCAGGAATGGATGATTCTGAAGCGTGTTCAAACAAATTGCAGGGTTAAAAAGGCCGTCATAGCTGAATCACAATAGGAATTGAACTACATGCCGTCTCTTTTTATAGACTGAGGTGACAAGAACGGCATTTATTGTTATTACTATTGTTCTGCTATAGCGGCCTTTTTAATTTGATATTGTTTTCAATACCTGAAGTCACTGTGAAACATGTTGCCAATCAGAGACTTGTTGAGTCCAGCAGTCCCCATTTGTTCCTTTAGTAGCTCAAAGAATTCTTCACGTGGCGTTGTAAAGTTCCATTTCAGCACTGATAAAAGACAAAAATTTACTGTAATGTAACAATTTCTTATAATGTAATATCTAGTATAAGAAAATTTTCATGATAACAGCATAGGCAATTGAATTAATTAATATACGGTAGTATACAGTATACTTATTTCAGATTTCTGATGTCACAAGTAAGTATTTGTATGTATTTGTTTCAATCAAACCAATACGTTTAGAATTAAATTATACTAAAGCGCTCAATACCAAGCTTTGCCGAGGGACAGTCCACTCGCGTACATTATGCGTCAATGGCATTCAACTTGTTAATAGAGAAAGCAAGCCTTTTCACGGCTTTGCCGTTCAACTACGAGTACCTTTAAGTTTCTGATCGTCTATAATTCGTTGATTCTTGGCGTTGTTGTTGGGTAGTAAGGGAGAGAAGTCCTCATCGTCTTTCTTGCCGCGGCTCGTGGCAGACGCAGGTTTTACGACCTAAACAAAAAAGTTGAAAATAATATTTAAAACAAAAGTTTATAAAATAATTCGCTTATTAATAATAGCCATTAGCCAGACACGTCTTAGAACCGAAGACAATTATTTGTCTACTACATAAAGCAAAAGGATTGTTGTACACATGCAAAGCACTCTATCATCGCATTTCATCTAATAATTTTTAAACGGACTATTTTCAAATGTATTTTACATTAATTTGTTAATTTTTAACTTATAACAATATTTACTTGTAACTTATAAGTCACTGAACAAGTATAATGTGCGAGGCGCGGTGGTATAAAACTTAGTAACTCTTGTAAGTTTCGTCTCTTGTACTCAGTAGCTTTTCTGGAAACTAACCTTGCCCTTAGCAGGCGCATTTCCTTTCTTCTCGGCTTCCTTTTTGAGGGCACCGGCGGATTTAACTCCTCTCGTCTCATCCTTCTTCCCCTTCGATGGAGGCAGAGGTTGTACGGGCAGGTTGGGTCGTGCTTTGTCTAGCGCTGCTAGAACGCCAGGTTTGGAAGCCGGCTGTGAATACAATCATCAGTTAGGTAGTCTCTGAGTTAAGTGTTGATTAGTTATTTACGTCCTAAATAACGTTATTCGGCAAGTGAAATAAGTTTTAACATATTCAAATATCTAAGTACTGGTTAATCCCACGCAGCGATTGTGGCAGTATTTCTCATCTTAATAGTTCAGTTTCTTGCGACTTTACTCAGAAATTACATTTATACACGGACGCAAAAACACAACTTATCAAATCCCAGACAGGCAGATCGCATAATGCAAAGGATAATAAAAAAAACTCAGGAATTATGAAATAAGACAGTGAAGCGAGCGAAGATCTTAGTGGTAAGTTGGGTGATTTTGCTTTGTATGTTTCACGAATTCTTGTTCTCGCATAACTGTCGAACCGTTCATCCAATCTGCATGAAACTTGGTAGGTCAATAGGCTGAGCTATGGAAATTTACAGTGGAGCATATGAGCTTTATCGATAAAGGGGTTGTAAAGATATTGGGTCTTAAGGGAGTAACAAAAAAAAAATAAGTTTCACAAATATATTGAGTGGGGTGTCATCTGAAATGACTTAGTTTGTAGATTCCAAAATGGTTTTAATTTTTAAAAAAGGCTATCAACGCAACGGTGCGCGAGATCTCAGTTCGGGGCGAACTACTAGTTATATTAGTATACTTTGGCGTGGGAGTCGCGATCTTACCTTCAACTTATCAAGCTGTTTGTGCATCGCATCGTATCCGAGATGCAACATAAATGGCAGTACGCAGTCAGCAGTGGCTTTTCGCACGTCGGCCGCACGGTCTTCGATACACGCGAATAGGGTCGGCACGCATACTGATAGCTCCTCTTTGGGGAACGATTTTGGTGGCACTGGAAATATGAAGATAGTATTCAGCTGCTCCTTTTCCAAAAGCAAGGTGTATTCATTGCCATACATCTGTTTGGACGTGAGTTTGTGCAACTGTTTTGAAATACATAATACATTTACAATAAAGTGAACCAAGTCAAAAAGTAATACAGAAAAATCAATCGATTGATTTTAACACGAAAGCTGCGTGTTTCCGCGGCATCTTTATAAGGTTAAATATTTCAGAAATGTTTTTTGTACCTTTAAAATACATCTCTCAGATCATTTTTCTTTGTTACTAAGATACTTTACTGTGATAATTTTGATTTCCATTTTCAATACCCGCAAGATTAGTCTTTCACCATATTTCAGACTAGCAGCGCCCTCGCGGAGGTGCCCCCGTAATGATTGTTTTTGGTGGTGATGATGATGAAAAGTAGCCTATAACCTTCTTCAAGAGTTTAGCAATCACATGCAGAAATATTTTTTCGAATCCGACTGGTAGTTCCTGAGATTAGCGCGTTCAAACAAACAAACAAACTCTTCCGCTTTATTATAATAGTATAGATATAGAAGTATAGATAGTATAGATATAGATTAGTGTAGTTATAGATAGATCCTAAGGACAAAAACCTTAATGATTTGTGATAGTAGTAATTACCATTAGGTAAATGTTCGCTCAGCCACTGTAGCAATGCAGCTCGTAAAACAGGCGAGCCGGCCTTTAGAGCGTCGAATATCATCTCGCCTTCCAAAGGTGCGGAGGGTCCAGCCTCGCGACACCATGTCTCGATACAAGACACGGCGGCCGCGCGGATACATTGCTTGCTGTCACCAAGAGCTGCGGAAATAACAACTGGCTAAATTAACATTTTAAAACACCGACTTCAATGTTAAACAGCATTTTTCTGCACTCTCGAGGTGCATTTCTATTCCTAACTCCGAAGATCCTCGACAGATCCTCACCAAATTTTTTGTGGAACCAAGCTGCGGTGTGCCCTAAAGGGCCGCAGGACAGCCAGCTGAACTCTGAGTATAAGTGCGTCATGGACACTGAAACGCGTTAATTTCTGCACCAGATTAGTGGAGTAAGAGGATGTCTACCGCGCCCTGAGGATACATTCGTGATCTTGTATTGTATGTCCTTGTTCCTTATTTCGTGGGCTCTCAATTGTATCAAAACATAGACAAAGCGTAGACATAAACTTACTAATATATGTGTACAGTACGCACAATGGATCTAGGCATTCGTGAAGTTAGCCGTTAGCAGTGCAGCTTTTTCATACTAAATTTTCTAGTGCGCAGTGAAACAACTAACTTCACGAATGCCTAGATCCATTGTGCGTACTGTATATATCACCATTGCTTCATTTACCTTGAAAGAAAGCTGGGAAGAACGTCCGAACGTGGGTTTTAGACTTAGTTCCCATAGCTACAGCTAACATTTCACATATCTGCAGCGCGCTCTGGGCTAGCTTCGAGTTTGAGTCTAGAAGGCGGGCTGAAAGCGCCGCGGGGAGCTCGCCTAGGGATGGCTTGATGGGGGAGGAATTTGTGATGATCGCTTTCACTTTGTCTAGGCCTTCGTTTCGCACCTAAAATCATAAAATAGGAATCACCTTGTGTCTGACAAATAGTGTAATAATTTTCAAATATTCCGAGGTATGATGATTTTGAAATAGTGGAAAAATAATTATGAAAAGCCCAAATTCCAAAGTCTTTACAAATATGCAGTACAATGTTATCAATAATTTTAGTAGAAAAGTTGTGGTTGTATTGACGCACTAGCATCCGCCAGCGGCTTCGCTCGCTTGGTACCCGGATAAAAATTACCCTATGTCCTATTCCCGGTCATTATATCTATATTGTAAATTGCAACCAAATCGGTTCAGTGGTTGTCGAGTTATAGAGGAACAAACATACATACATACATCCATCCAAACTTTCGCATTTATAAATTAGTGTGATGTGATTATTGAGTGCTTTGTTCACCATCTACTCTATATTTTACATAATCCCTGCCTCGTCAATGGCATCACTACATAGTATAAAACAAAGTCGCTTCGCGCTGTCTGTCCCTATGTGTGCTTAGATTTTTATAACTTTGCAACGGATAAAAAAAAAAACATTTATTGCCACATGTGATACATAAAACAAAGAACAATTTTGATTTTGATGCGGTTTGTTTTAATAGCTAGAGTGATTAAAGAGGAAAGTATGTATAATACATGCATAATATAGTAGAGAAACACTGATAATTTTAGAGGTTTTTAATGTGATGTGACCCGTGCGAAGCCCGGGCGGGTCGCTAGTACAGCATAAAAGAGCCTACCTTCCAGTTCTTATCATTGATCTCGCCGACGAGCGAGTCAGTGATGAGCGGCGCGATATCAGTCCTTGCGCGAGTGTCTTCCACGGGAGGCGGTTCGTCCTCTGTAGCGTCTTCGTAGACTTCGTCTAGGTCGTCGCCCACTGACGCCTTGCTTGCCGACTGGAATACAAATATAAGTAATGTATACTAACAAGCTTTTGTACATAAAAAAATCCTTATGGATCAAATGTCAAGGAAACCAACGTCTTGTCCAACTTTCGGGTTCAAAATCTTAAAGCACTTAATTATCATCATCTCAGCCGTTGGACTTCCACTGTTGGACATTAGGCCTCCCTCAAAAATGTCCATGTGTTGCAGTTAGAAACGGCCTACATCCACCACCGACCTGCAGTTTTTACAAGGTCGTCTGTCCATCTTGTCGGTGGACGTTCAACACTACGCTTGCCGGTCCGTGGCCTCCACTTGAGAACTTTTCGGCCCCATCGGCCATCTGTTCTGCGTGCTATATGGGTTACCCATTGCCACTTCAACGGGCTGATCCATTTGACTACGTCGGTGACCCAAGTTCTTCTACGTGTCTCCTCATTTCTGATTAGATCCCGTAGAGAAACCCCGAGCATAGCCATAGCCCGTTGAGCGACTCAGCTTACTCATGAGGCACTTAATAGTATTTTGTAAGAACAAAGCTGTCCCCCCAGCCGTGTTTATTACCAAGTTATTCACGACGGGATGGTCGTAACAGAACACACGTAAAATCACTTAGTTATTCAAATATTTCGAAGTAATCCTACTGGTCTTATTGAATTTTTACAAAAATAACACCTATAGACCAATTCCTAATAAAGACATTTCGCGCTTACCTTGCTAACAGTTCCCAGTTGTCTAGTCGGCGTTGGCGGCGTGCTATTCGCATGTTTATCAAGCTCCAAGCTGATTAGCTGTTTGGTCGCCGGCTTCTCGCTATCGAAGTGGTTGATGAGAGATGGGCCGACGTACAATGATACAATACCGAGGAAGTTCACTGTAGATGTTCGCACGTTGGGATTGGTGGCAGATAGAGCCTTCTTAGAGTGCGCGATTATCGACTTTATGTTCATTCTGTAAGTTAGAAAATCCATCTTTATTGGTTTTGAAGTTGAGCAAAGTGAATCTCTTTTTGTTCTTGAATTTCCATACAATTTATTCGAGTGCATCTTGAAGTTTAACACTGCTGATGATATTAAGCACGATTCCATTTTCGGCCACCATTACAACAAACTTACTGTAGCCAAACAACACACAAGAGAATAGTGTTTTCAAAATGTATTATTGGAGAGTCAAGCATTCATACAAGTACAATGTTCGATACGAGGCATTTCAAAAGTAGATTTGATACGCTATACACACGCACACAAACCACAAAGTTTTCGTAATGGAATCGGTTAGAAAAATTAAGTAAAAAATCAGTACTCACGAGAAACCAAACTCCTTGATTGCATTGGCCATCCAGTTGAACATCTCCGACTGTACTTTCGGGTTCTTCTGCGAGTCCATAGCGTAAGTTAATCCCTCGTTTAGTACGTGCTCTAAGCCGCACGCCTCAGCTAGTGATGTGAGGCATTCAGCTGAGATGGCGGCGCAAGATGATTCGCCTAGTTTGCTCACCACGTCTTGTAGGACGAAATCTGCTGCGGTTCTGTGGTATGTTTGGTAACTTTGATAATGTTATACATAAAGAATGAAAACTTAATAATTTAGAACTCTCAATGTCTGATGAAATAGCTAGAGTCTAACCAAAATGTCAATAAGAAATATCGGATTGGTTATTGTGATTAAAAATTTGCAAGTTATGAGCTTTGCTATTGTAGCTTTAGGGAAGAGGATTTAAAAGGCAGAAAACACTTTGAAAGATAAATGTACAATACAACCACAATATGGTAAATTGTCATGATGACTATCCCCTATAAATACATAATAATTAAGCCTGAAAATCAAGCAGAATGTGTCCTAAACCTCCTAAACCTAAATCGCTCATGTAAATAAAGAGATTGCAACAGATTTAGTAGCTTGAACTGAAGGAAGCCTATTTCCGCTAAAGTAAGTTCGTATGAGCAAGTGGCCAACTCTGGTGACGGAGTTTTTAGGCCGCCTAAAGGCCTCCGTCATGGCTAACGACTTCAAAGCCGGGACCGACAATTTAACACAATTTAATCCACTAATAATAACATGGTTAAAACTCACGTAGAAACCGGGAAGTTCTCTGTGACGTATTTACAGGCCTCCAGTCTTGCCTTCATGACCTGTACATTGGTGTCCTTGAGGCCTGGTTTTTTGTTCAAAACCCGATACAGAACTTGCGCGCCGGCGTCCGCTGAGGTGAGACCGCGGGTGGTGGAGTGGAAGGTTTGGACGGCTGAGAGACGGCTCTTCCAGTTACCGTCGCCAAGACCTGAGAAAGTAGTTATTGAGCTGAGTTTTTGTTGGTTTTTTTTAAACAAGCTTTTTCGGATTTTTTAATGAGCCGAAACACAAGCACTTTATTTTAATTAAGTTCTGTGAAACAGCTCCTGACTCCATCATCAACTTAGCTAGCTGTCACTATGTTACATTGGCATCAGACTTTATAGTGCGCCGCAAACTTTAGGACGGCTGAAGTGCGCGGCAGATTCGACTTTGCGCAGGTACAGTCAACGCAATTGCGGGGAGGTGAAGGCGGTGAGAAACGGGGCTAGGCGGACTTTGTAGATAAAGTTTACTCTATTCTATTGCGCTGACTGTACCTGCGCAAAGTCGAATCTGCCGCGCACTTCAGCCGCCATAAAGATTGAGGCGCACTCTAATAGGAATGCCAATTTTTGACAGTATCAGACTATTTTCTATGGAGTTCCGTTAAATAGGTCTATACTCCATCATCAGATCAGCTCGCTGTCACCTTAATAACATTGTCATCGGAATTTGACGGAGATGGCCGATTCCGACGCAATCCAACTATTTTCTAATGAGTTCCGTTCCACAAGGTCTATCAATAGTGGATTACTTCATCAAAAAATTATTACCTGTGATAACTTCAGCAGTAAATATTTCCTCAGCTCTGGCGTCTACTTCGTCTTGAGATAGCTCCTGTTCGCGCGGCGGACTGGACTGCCCTCTGGCGGGGGCTTTTTTAGCGGCCGCAGGTTTTTTCGCTGCTGTAATATTACAAAATCATTAAAGATGTTTTAAATTTTTTTTTAACCTATATCGTCCCACTGCTGGGCAAAGGTCTCCCCCACATCTCTACAACCATCTCTGTTCTTCGAGATTTCAAACAAAATCATTAAATATGTTTTAATTGTACCAATATAAAATAGCGGAAGTTTTTTTTTGTTTGTTTGAACGCGCTTATTTTAGGAACTACCAGTCGGATTTCAAAAATTCTTTCTGCATTTGATAGCTGAATTCTTGAGAAAGGTTAAAGACTACTTTCATCATCACAATCATCACCATATACCATCACTCCGGGGGCATCGCCGCGAGGGCGCTGCTATCTATAAAAGTCTAATCAGAATTATTTAAATTGAAGAGAAATAATTCTACAAACCTGATGCAGGTCGTTTGACAGGCTTCGGCTGTGAAGACCCAGCTGGTTTAGCATCACCCTTTCCTGAAGGCAACGGTCCCTTCTTAGCCTCCTTCTTGGGCGCTGCTATTTTCACTTTTATTTCAGCCTGGAGAAATACCGACAATAAATTAATTGGTAAAAGAAAAGAACCGAAAAGAAAGCTAGGCCCCATACCGTGTTTGTTGCCCTGATTCTTCACGGTGTTGGTCGCGGAAGAACAGGAGTAGAATCACCTAGCTCTTAAGACGTTTCAAAGTGGTCATAGCGGTCCTACTGAATAAATGATTTTTGAATTTTGGTTCCATAAAAATTATATTCCAACGTCAAGTATCAAGATACGGTTTTAAAATAAAGTGATTGCGATGATCACTGACGTCAACGAACCACTTGTACCTTTAGCAGAGATGTGGGAACCTTTATTGTTTGCGTTAGGATATTCATTGCTGGAATAACCCGAACGGTATTACTGTATCAGCTGGAAATCGTCATAAAATAACCTCAACTTGAGTTGAGTATCTGATACTAAGGCTGGATTTGACCAAACTGGATTAAGTTTTTATTAGAGAGTAAACTACTGTTTGTTTGAATATTTTGACATTGTAAAGTTGACACCTTATAACCAGGATAATTTGTATGCACATAATAATGTTAGATTGCGCTTTCAAAACAATTGTATTTCGAATTAAGTCGACTAGTCACTCTGGAGTAAGATGACTTTTGGTCTAATCCAGCCTAAGAAGAATAAAATGCTTGTTTCAAAACTATTGTAATACTCGTAATTTGGTTAACCCAAAAATCTAGACTAATTACTTTTTAAGACTTACTGTTATGTCTACAGTGTGTACAAACGTATTCTTGCACAAAATACAATCCTCCCCCAAATAATACTACTTAGTGTGACTATCTCCAACTACAAACATGAAATCAATAAAACGAACCCTTTTGATTTGAATCTTCAACGAGAAAGATTTTTTCAATTTCAGTATTTCCGCCTACAAAAAATATGAAGTAAGTATACCATTTCAAAATTGATGAATCGCTGTACAAAAAAATTGGTGGAACTTTTGAAATTGGAATTTAAGTTCTGTAATAAAGTGCATTACGTTAGAACAATACCTTTATGTGACAAAATAGTTTATGTAAGTACCTTCTATCATGTCAATTGTAGAAGAATAAAAAATGGTAGTCTGATTGCAACTGTCTTCCGAGCTTCATTAGGTTATGGGCCCAGCACGCTTCCACTGCGCAATATATGCGCCTTTTATGTGATTTATTTTAAGAGAGTACAAACAGATATATCTCTCTAACTTATGCAGAATTTTTATTTACAACATTTGTTATAAGATTAGAGATTGGACAATAAGATTTGTCGCTGGGCGACTATATTGTATTGTAGACATAGTAGGTTGTTATCATGATAATATTTCTTAAAAATATTGAACGCACCTTATCAGCAAACTCTTTGATCTTCTGTTCCTTCAGTGGTTCTAACTTGCCGATATGTGGTGCAATATTCTTCTCACCGACTAGTTTAGTAGCTGTGCCCAGCGCTTCTGCAGCTGCGTCTCTTACAGTTGGATCTATTGAAAAAAATGTAATGTTATTTTTTTTTTTACTTTTACTCCATTCAACTTCTATCACCGTTTAAAATAATGCCATCCTTTTTTATTAGATAATGACAAGGCAATCTTAAGCAGTGTTTAACTTGAGAGGCGATCATAGATTTGTTAGACAATGACAAGGCAATCTTAAGCAGTGTTTAACTTGAGAGGCGATCATAGATAATACCGTAATTTTTTTTTTTAATTCTCCGCGTGTTTATTACCAAACAATACGTTTATTTACCTGCGCTTTCCAACAGCTTTAGTAGTCCTCCAACGTACAGTTTGATAAGTTTCTTGTTGAAAGCCGCCGGCTGCGTGATACACAAAGCTCGGGCCAGGAAGAGCGAGCTCTCAGCTTTTATCGATGGGTTTTTGTTGTCAAACGCGGCGAGCATATCTTCGCTTATCGCTTCTAAGTTTGTCTGAAATAAAGTTTAAGTTTACGAGAAAATGTTCTGTGTCTGGGTGTTATAAAGTATTATATGTATGTAAAAAAAAAAGTATATAAGTATTCTATCAGTTATCTGGTTCCCATAGTACAAGCTTTGCTTAGTTTGGGGCTAAATGGCGCTGTGTGAAATGTCCGGCAATATTTATTTATATTTAATTCTCACGCAGGTTGCGTGGAGTGACCGCAGTTGACCTACTAAAGCATCGTCAATGGTTTTAAATGTTTAAAGTGCTATAAAAACAACTTCTTACTGCAATCTAGTCATAAAATGTGCGAGCAGTGCAGAGAATATTGCATGCTTACTAGCTCTTACAGTAGTGACGTACAGCGTACTATTCATTTGTTATTGCTGTAGGAACGTATCGCATTTTCGACAGAGCGTATTTGATGGGCACATGACTATTTCAAAGCAGATATTGCGAGTGACTTACACTAGGATAAATAGCATCAATAGCATCTCTCAACGCAGCCACAACATTAGCCTTCTTCTCCTTAAACTTCTCTAGTATTGCCTGCACGCAAGCTGTCGCGTATGGCGAGAACTTGTTACGAAGCCCACTCGCGATCATTCCGAGGAGGCGAGTGGCTAGTGCTACTATTATCACGTTCGAGTCTTTGCTGATAACCTGGAAAGATAGTTAATGTTAGAAAATAAGTCTTCGCAAAAATATAAAGTTTTTCGACGATTATTTCTTCGCTTAAGCAGTCTATGGCTGAAACGATACTGAAAACCAGCGCTCTAACAGCCATGGTGCTACTGGAGCAAATGCTGAGAGGTAGCCTTATTTTCTTGTTGTCACTTTATTTGTAACATTTCTGATTTGTGTTTTGTATGTATCGTGGTGACAAAAATATAAAGAATTTGTATTGGAGGTTACTGCACATTTTGATGGAATCTGTGCCAACGTAGCGTCTTCAAATGGCTGATCAAATGTAGTTTTTATAAGTTTCACATCAATTCAAAATATAACCTTATCCCATAGGAGTTAAGACTGACCTTCTTCAAAGCGCGAACCAAATCAGCGTAATCTCCAGGTTCAAGTTTTGGCGCGTGTTTGAGTAGATTCTCCACAGCATCGAGGGCCTCCTTCCGGTCTTGCCATTTCTTAGCTTCGAGCTTGTCGTAGAAGTCCTTGGGCAGTTTGGAGAGGATCTCCACGGGGTCGAGAAGGTCGTAAGGGTCCATGTCGGCGGAGTCACCGCCTCCTGCATCGTCGTCTTCATCTTCTACCACGCCTGTGGAATAACGTAGGATTATAAGGCGCAGGCCAGATAGAAGAGACGGGGCGCAGACATTTGTCTCTTCCGCGTCCCTTTCATACAAAATGTGATAGCAACCCGTCTCTTCTGTATGTTTTGCGGCGCGACGCTTCTATACATTTTCTATGAAAGGGACGCAGAAGAGACAATATGTCTGCGACGCGTCCTCGTCTTACGTATTTTCTGTATGTCCCGCTCCTTAGGAAATTCTTTTTTACTACAGACGAAAACAAATATTTTAGACAAAGTTCGCAAAATCTAGACCAAAACCGTAACCTGCCAAGTCTATGAAGTGCTCTCTCGTTATGTTCGTACGAGTTAAAAAAGCGTTGCGTCAAACCTCAACGTTGGCGAATTTAAAACTCAAATTCAATTTAATGCCTACTGCACAGCAGCGCTCAAAATTAAACATAGCTCTTTAAAAGCATCGCGTTTTAAAAGCGCTGACGGACGTTAATAAAACTCTCGAGCGAACGAGGTCTTAGGGCTCTTGTACACGCTAAGAAAAGCCATAGAAAAGTTACCGGGTCTACGCAAAAATTCGTGTCGTTTCATTTATTTATGTATCTGCTGCAGTGTCAAATTTCTTATCGTGTACAAGTAGCCTAATACATACGAAGGCAGTTTATTCCATTGGACAACAGCACGCATTATAAATATAAATCATCCCTCACCGTCGACAGTGGAGGCGGCGGGCGCGTCGCGTATCTTTTGTTGGTGGGAGCGCAGGTAGCGCGTGGGGCAGGCGGCGCCGCTGCTGCCGAACGCCTCGCGCAACTCCTGTTGCACCACCGCTTGCAAGGACGCGATATGCGGCTCTATCGCTGCACCGATCCATCTGAAAACATTCAATTTGTTAATCTATACCATAGGTTCTCAACGTGGGCGATAACGCTCCTTGTGGGCGTTTGAGACTTTCAGGGGGGTAGTAGAACACCCAGAGAAAATTAGGGGGCATTGAGATGGCGCATTTAGGGGAGGGAGGGGATCTTGAAAAAAAAATATTCTCAAAGTGGACGGTGGGCAAGATAAGGTTGAACAAAGGAGTATTAAATGGTGTTCGTTGGCAGGCGCATACTTTGAGATCAGCTAAACTAAACCGATTTATTTAGAACGAACATGGTTTTAAATAAAAAAAATACTAGTAAAAAAATGGAAAAGTCTCTCGGAAAATCAGTAAATTATATGAAAGTGCACATGTGGATATACCTATTGGATGGATAGGTTGCACAGCATAATTTATCCTAATAATATATACCTGTGCATCTCAACAACCAGCGCTTTCATCTCATCCCGCACGGTCTTGTCACGATCAGCGAGCAGCACTGATATCTTTTTCACCATGGGCTTGATGGCGATCACTTTGTTGCCGAACTGTTTCAACGCCTGGTGCAGGGCGGCGACGCAAGCGGCGACCACCTTGGGGTTCTTCTGCTCCATACCTTTGATCAGCTCTTCGGATACGATCTCGTGTTTCTCTATTTCTACGTACATTAGTGTCACCTGAAATAATACTTTATGATAAATCGTTTTAAAAAAAAATTGCCTTGTGGCTTTTTTTTTGAGAAACATTTTAGACTCTATTCTTCATATAAAAGTCAGATGTTTCCGACTGCAGGGCAAAGGCCTATTTTCCCTCTTTCTACTGATCTCTGTTTTGTGCTTGTTGGAGCCAGATTTCGTTATAGGAAGGATTCTATCAATTCAATGGTTGGAAGTCTAAATACACCCTGTATTTAGACAAACATTGAAAAATACAACCATTTCCCTTTTTTTAAAGACGATATTCCAATTAGCTGTGTTTTCCGAGTTGGTTAACTAGCTACTCTCATTAATTTGTTAGAGGCACGATTTCCTAAGAATGGTTTCCATTTCTCGCGAGTGACTCATGAAAGCTCGGTAATGCCTCGCGTTCCGATACAGGGGTCAAACGAGGTAGCGTGTTCAATTACTTCGACTCACGGTCTCACGGACGCAGTTTAAAATGTAAAACTTTCAGATAAACAGTATTTTAAACGGTAAGTAACTGGATTTTCTGTACAAAAAACAACAATACAAACAATACAAAATGTTTATTTCTTTTAACTTTAACTCAATTTAAGGTTTACATTTCATAAGTTTGAGATGCCCTTCATATCAAAAGCACGCTCAATATCTTAAAAGAAATTATGCAAACAGGAGCATTAACATTCCCATAACATCGTAGATATTGCCTCAGATTAAAACAGTACAATTATTTGAAGTCTAATCCCCTTGAAAAAAAAATATTACACTCTGTAGCACCCCTTTATCAAGATAAGCTTCTTTTCAGAAATAACGATGCCTTAAAATTTAAGCCTCATATTCACTAGCTAAACTTATGTACCAAGAGACGTGACATAGGCGAAGGCAGCCGACGTCGGCAGACATCTAATCTCGTGACCGATTAGGTTCATATTTAATTTTCGACAATGTTGCCAGACTTGTCGGGCGACATCGCTCGACATATCTAGATCGTCATGAGTAGCAAGACAATTCTTCTCTACACAGTGCTAGTGAAGCCTGCAGCGATAGAGTTAATAGATTATTTATACAGCGTTAGGTGGCAATCTATGCATACGCTTAACGGGACACTGTAGTGCCCGGGACATTGCTGAGATGGAGTAGGCTGGTCCAGCACCTAAACTATCCTCTCAGCTAAATCGCAGTTCAACGCAGCAGTCACAGCAATATAACCGACTAGTGAACGCCCGTGGCTTCGCCCGCGAGGACTTTGTTTTTATCCCACGGTAACCATACATTTTTTCGGGACAAAAATTAGCCAATGTGTTATTCCAGAACCTAAACTATCTACGTTCTAAATTTCATCAAAATCGGTTTAGTAATTATGGAGATACTTGATAACAAACATTCACACACACACACACGCGGACTTTCGCCTTTATAATATTAGTAGGACTATTTTAATGACCCAGAGTTCAAATTAGTCTATATTTATTCTTACTTGTAATGCAAGATCCTTGGTCTTCGTCTTGGGCGCCGCGATGCACTTGGCGACAATGCCCGACATCACCTCGCCGGTCGTCTTGCCGGCGGCATGGCAGTTCTCCACAAACACCAGGGCTGCTTCCAGACCTACAAACACGTCAGATACTGAGGATTTGGTATAACTAGCCTGAGAAATCTTCAAAAGAAAACTTGTTTTCGATTAGAGCTTTCATTTTATGTAATTCGATGCAAAACTGAAAAAAAAAAAAATTATCACAGGGTCTGTGAGTATTTGTGTTTCACTTAGCCAGTCATACCTACTAAGTAAAATTAATCATTTTCTATGATGAAAAGCATAGTCATGAAAAGCATAGCCATGAAAAGCATGACATTCAGAAATAGTATAGATTTCTAATACAGAAAGAACTTTCAGAATGGAATCAGTGATTTCTCTTATGGACGTAAAACAACCTTTTCTCTTTGGAAAGTGTGCCCTTTTGAAGTAGGTATTGGATATATCTTTTGATCCCCATAGGAAACTTCTTGGTCATTTTGCTATTGAAAATTGCTCTTATGTGCGATTGAAGCACTTCATAATAATTAGTGACAGAGTTCAATTACTAACAATAGGAAGATAGTAGATTCCCGGTTATTGGATAATGGTCGACAGATTAAGTCTTCTATTCTAGGATTTCCTGTTTATAAAGAGGATCTCAGGATTCTGCAGTGTTTTTTCAACAACATTCTCGTACAATAACTTTAGTGCTAGATGGTTACCGCAAATAGTATGACAAGAATATTACAGATTAATTTTACAGAGCAAAAATAACTCTATTAGCTTCTTAGTCAACAATTAATTTTTGGATAATTCCCATTTATAATACGCCAATAGTTATAGAACTATTTTCGATCGATCTTTGGTTCATTTCAAAGTTCAGAATTTCGCATCAAAAATAAACTTCAAACGACAAGTCTCGACAAATAATACCGATATAACGAAGCCAATTCAAAGCGAATTGGTACCGTCATTCGCTTTCTAAATCGGATGTAAGTTCAATAACCAATAACTCAATGACATTCATGTCCGAGTCTAATAAGATCTTTGGATAATCCTATTTTGACATTATACACGTGTATTATAATTCTTTGTAAGTATGTGCGAAAACATGTGAGGGAAGCCATTCGGTGGACAATAGGATTTGGAATGAACGGCCCAAACATTGGACTCTCGAACACGAGGAATCAAGCGTGATGTTATCAGTTCATTGACGTGGTAGTGTCTATTTTAGTACCTGCCTATACATTGCATTTATATATTGATCATAAGTATGTGGGGTGAAAGTGCTTAGGGATAGTCCTGTTTGTTTAATTTAGCAAAAAACTCTTCATTATTTTGAAGTTCAATCAGTTATTGTGTTGTGTTCAATCATGGTGTTTCTACTAGCTTGTACTAAATTCATTTCAGAATGGTGCCTAAGAGAATTTGCAATATACTGCTGAATCTTCTAAATTATCAAATATTAGTAGCAATGGTCAGTAGACTCAGTAGGTACGATTTATAACTAAATTTCTTACAACCAAATACTGAAACGCTACTTAGTTTAAGTGGTGCTTATCACTGACATCCAATACATATACGATTGTCGGCTGATGGGAACAACAAAATAAACGATTATAAAATCGGTCCTTAGAAGTTAACATTACTTCAGCTAGAGAAGGAAAACACTAGGTAATGAGCATCTATTCAAAACCTACCTATGTAGCATAAGTTCTTCCTTAAGATGGTAAGCACTACTACCATACTTAATAGCAGGAATCCCTACTTCATTATTAAAGTATGGCTAAGAAATAAGAATTGACCCAGAAACTTCGTCCGAGCCCAGAAACAACGCTCCAAAACATAAACTGCTATATCTGCTTACCATAAGTACAGCCCACACAACAAAGAAGCATTTCAGTTTATTTCTGTGCATCTGGTTGCAATAACTTAAAATGGACGCAGTCATACAGCATGCAGATTGCGATGTTTACGGGTTATTCCTGTTTGTCATTACAGGCATTAAACCAGAATTTATAACAGGAGCAATGTTGGCCGAATAGAATACCTCTACTTTCAATTTGAAGGTCGTGCATCAATGGATTTTTCGTTTCGAAATATTTATAGCTACAAACGGTGAAGAAAAACATCGAGAGGAAACCCGCGGCTTAGTCAGCGCAACACGTAGTGACCATGTCTTTCCTGTGGATATGGCTGGTTAAGCTAAGAGGATGGTTTAGGTGCTGGGCAAGCCTACTCCATCGCAACATCATTCCAGGCACTACAGTGTCTAATTAAGTGTAGGCAAAGATTGCCTCCTATGTATAAATCACCCAGTAAAAGATGTAAAGACCTAAGTTTATTGCTCAGTAGCTGTGTTGACTGAATGCTGGTATAGTATAGATAGATAATGATTATTACTCTATAAATCAAATTATACAGTTTCGCTTAGCTTAGACCATAAATCACAAACCTTTCTCCTGAGCCACTGCATTACTATCTGTCACAAACTTCTTGATCAGTCCGAGGTACTTGTTCCACTCCGGTGACTTCTCATCATCAATCTGGTTGAAGAGTTTGATGGCTTCCTCGTAGCCGGCCACTCGAGCCTTCCACAGCTTGTGCACGCATTTGTCTTCTGTCGGTAGCTTCTTATACTCGTTCTCATCTTCCATTGTGTCAGTGTGACAGTTTTGATTCTTTTCTAATGACAACAAAAAAATTTAATGATCATATTTTATAATCAGTTAATCACACTATCACACTAATCACACTAATATTATAAATGCGAAAGTTTGGATGTTTGGATGTTCCTCTATAACTCGACAACCACTGAACCGATTTGGCTGAAATTTGAAACATAGATAGATAATGACCGGGAACAGAACCTAGGCTACTTTTTATCCCGAAAAAATGCATGGTTCCCGTGGGATAAACAAAATAGTAGACCACGCGGGCGAAGCCGCGGGCGTCAGCTAGTAAGCCTATATTTTTAAGTAGCCTGAAATAAAGTTTATATTAAAACTTTACAATATTATTAAATTACTAGCAGCGCCCCCACAGCGTTGCCCCTGTAGTGATTATTATTTACTTTATTTCTGATTCTGATTCTGATTCTGATTCTGCTAGCCCATACTGTCCCACTGTTGGGCAAAGGCCTCCCCCCACTTTCGCCAGTCTCTACGCTCCAGTGCCTTCGTCTGCCAGTCCCTCTCATAGGCGTCTAGTTCGTCCCGCCATCGCATTCGTGGTCTGCCGCGCTGCCGGGTCACTGTGTCAGGGCTCCACGTAGTGGCAATCTTGGCCCACAGGTCTCCCGGCATACGGCAAACGTGCCCAGCCCAGTCCCATTTCAGTTTCGCGGCTTTCTCCCCTACGTCGGCGATTTTGGTCTTAGAGCGCAGTATCGTGTTTCGGACGCGGTCGGTCCTCTTAACTCCTAGGATACTACGCTCCATCGCCCTTTGGCAAACCTTGAGTTTGGATTTTTGGATGCCAGTCAAAGACCAAGTTTGGGAGCCGTAAGTAAGAACGGGAAGGATGCACATATCCATGAGTTTGCGCTTTAATTTCATGGAAAGGTCTCCTTTCATGAGCTCTTTCATCGACCAGTAGCTCCTCCAGGCGCTCTCAGTGCGTCTCAAAATTTCTTTGTCTTGCCTGCCTGCCTGGAGGGAAACTACTTGGCCTAGGTAGATGTACTCATGGACATATTGCATCGTTTCACCGTTCACAGTAATGTTAGTGGCAGTGCTGTTGGTCATTACTTTGGTCTTCGACATGTTCATCTTTAATCCAACTTCAAGGCTTGCGTTGCTCAGATATTCGAGCATGGACTGTAGTTCAGGAGCTGTGTTGGCAAAAAGGACTATGTCGTCGGCGAAACGGAGGTTTGTCAACCTCAATCCTCCGACTTCGATGCCCTTGTTCGCCAATGCCGCTGCTATCCTGCGGAATACACCTTCGAGGGTGCTGTTAAACAGTTTCGGAGACAGTGGGTCCCCCTGTTTCACTCCCCTTTTTATTGGGAAGGATGGGCCAGTGGTTTGGATTTTCATTGCAGCTGTGCTATTGAGGTAGATATGTTTGATGAGGTTGATGTATGTGCGTTCGATGTTCTGGTTTGCAAGGGCATTAAATATTGCAGAATGGGAGATGCTGTCAAACGCTTTCGAATAATCAACAAATGCTAGATATAGGGGGATATGGAATTCTTGGTGTTTCTCTAAAATCTGGTTGATAGTATGAAGGTGATCAGTGGTTGAAAGTCCGCCGCGAAAACCGGCTTGTTCGGGAGGTTGCTCGAGGTCTAACTGTCTAGTAATACGGCTCTCAATCACCTTTATAAACGCTTTGTATACGTGGGAGACAAGACTAATGGGTCTGTAATTGTTTATATCAGATTTATCCCCTTTTTTATGTATCAGAATTATATTAGAATGGCAAAATTGTTTTGGAAACTTTATTTCTATTCCATGTAATTAGTTTAGTTAGGTACCTACCTACTTTGATATTTAACTGATGTTATTGTTTGGCTAAACAAAGTTTTTCCCTAATCATTTCATTAATCCCTCGTCTGTCGGGATTCCAGACACAATAGAAAATCAATTGTGTCTCGATCGGATCCATCATAAAGCAGACGAGCGGTTAATAAATTAGCAATTTGTTTGTTCCTACTATTATAAAATAGAGCTTATTGATTTATGAAAGTAAAGTATAGCTTCATTTGAATGCAAAAGATTTTCATTATACTGAATGCCTAGTGACCTAGATAATCTATTCATTGTTCAAGTACTCGTAATAATTCCACCTACATAGGTTTTTTGTTTCATTTGCATTCCTGCAGTTGAATTCTTTTTTGATTTATTTTAACATTTCCTCGAGGCTATTTTTAGATTCTGGGGTTTATTTTGTCCTTTTTTTAAATACTACTTATTTTAGCGGTTTCATGATACTTGGTCATTTGATTACAATCTCAATCTTAAACTAGGGACGCATGATTTCTTTATAAGGATATCCAGTTAGCCCTGAATGTAAATGCTGATATATAAAATTGCTCATTACATTTGACCTTTTTTACCACATGCAGTTTCTGTGGTAAGGTCAGGAGATCTTTTACATTCATGTCTGCTAAAGTTGGATCCAGTGATAATTGTTAGTGTATTCTGATGCTAAAATATTAATTATAAGTGCGCTTTTTAGATGATTCAGAATATCAATATTTTTTTCAAGATTTTGAGGTGATGTGTTTGTAAACTGAACAAATAGCACCTATTTGGTGGTCTAGTAAAACCATGCCAACTTTCTTTACGCGTAGGCGTGTATTTATAGCGCTCTGAGGAACACAATGCACCAATTCGTTATATCCAAGTTGGTGAATCAGCAATACAGCTGAGCTTAGTTAGACAAATGGCTACCTACGAGACTGCGGAACAAATTAATTACAGGCCGGTTCATTTATAGCCGTGCCCAATTGATGCCGAGATGTGAAATTAGATCGCATCTGCTGCAACGACTTTGGTTTTCTGACAACGGTCACTTTCTCGCTTTACAAACAAATCAACGTAAGCTTACCGTTAAAATCTTCTACTGGTTACACCCTCCTGTTGTAATTAGCAAAACAGGTACTCATGAGTATTAACAGCAAAACACTTTCATTATTTAGCGGCAAGAAATTATGAATTTTTAACCGATAATCCCGACAAAATGTCTTTTTTCTTTTCCGTCGTCGTTTTTTTGAGTTTGAGAAACGAAAATGGACGGGCCGATTGAAAATCGAAGTTGCCACATAATAAAAAAAATCCTCGGTGTCAGTGCTTGACAGTTTTAGGTAATAAAGTCCTCCATAGTTGATCAGTTTTGCTAAGTTTTTCAAAGTAGAAAGTTCCCTTTCTAAAACAAAACGACAGCCTGAGTGACATTTCTAAAGTTACATATTTTATTAAAATAAAAATGAAGCCGAAGTAGTCGAGGCAGCTGTAAATTCTATTTATATCTGAGTCATTTGCAAAAAATTTGTACATTTTCTTGTCTCAGAAGGTATTTTTGTGTAACGATTTTACAGTTGGGCCGACGGATCTCGGCGTACGTGAAGTCAGGCTCTGCGCTGCGCAGTAGAAAATTTTGTATGAAAAAGTTGCACTGCGCATCGAAACGGCTAACTTCACGCACGCCGAGATCCGTTGGCCGTACTGTACGTTAGGGATGCGCCGATCCGATCCGATCTTTTAGAAGATCGGATCGCTTGCATACGATCAAGCGATTTTTTGGATCGTATGAAAGCCATTCGATTTTTTGGCGGATCGCTTGAACTACACCGGAGATCGGATCGGATCGAAAAGCTCGAATGAATCAACTAAACGTATCGGTAAGATTGTTATTATCGGGACTATAATCCTAACTTGGACGGTGTAATGAGTAACTAGCAACATAAAACACATCACTTTATCTGCAAGTTGCTAAGTCGTGTGAGTCTTCCTATGGTTGGATCCAAATCATCTATTAATTGTTATTTTTTAAGTTTAAATAAAAGGTTGGCACTTTAAAGCATTAGGTAATCTGAAAGGTTGACATGTTTCTTTGCAATGCAAGTTTGATTTGCATGTTAAAACAACATTTAAAAAATACTTTATTTGGTTTTATTTCATTCGATCTTTTGATACGATCTTTTGAAAATCGGATCGTAACAATGCGATCCGATCCGCGGATCGGATCGAGACATTACGATCCATTACGATCCTAAAAATCGGATCAAATGAAAAGATCGCACATCCCTACTGTACGTACATTTGTGCATAAAATCACAGATTAGGTAGAGATACTACGTATCAGATGGAAATGTCGGGAACATTTTAGTGTGGACTTGTGTTCACAGATTATATAGATGTTACTCGCTCCTGATTGGCTATCAGAAAACGATGTATGACGTTTCTTTTTTTTTTCTGCTACACCGGCACCGAGCAGAATTGTCATTCTACCAAACAAATTAATTTGGTAGGATTGCTTTTTTCATTCAATATTTCTAAGGCATTGATCTCAATGTGTACTATTGAGATCAATGCCATAGTAAAGGTCAATGGCCTAAGGGAAAGAAGGTGTTGTTGATAGAAAACAACGAAACATAGATATAATCATTTATTATTATTTTTTAATTTTTTCTTAATACTACAAATAGTAGGTATATTGTATAATAAACAAAGTCGCTTCCCGCTGTCTGTCCCTATGTAAAAAAAAAACATCATCAAAATCCGTTGCGTAGTTTTAAAGATTTAAGCAATGCTTAGATCTTTAAAACTACGCAACAGATTTTGATGCGGTTTTTTTAATAGATAGAGTGATTCAACAGGAAGGTTTATAAGTATATTACATGCATAATATAGTACCTAGAGAAACACTGATAAATCTTTGGTTTCTGTGATGTGTGATGTGACCAGTGCGAAGCCGGGGCGGGTCATAAAGGCCTCAAAATGTCTGTGACACACTTGGCGTCTTGAAATCTCGTTCAAACTCACGTTTCTCAACAAATCACTGCATAAACAATCGAGCCACTTTTTGAGTCTGATTACACTACGCACTGGGAATATGGAATGCAGCGTCCTTTCGCAAATTTGTACAACCTGGTACAACACAACACATAAAATACATCGTAGGTACTGAAGGTACAAACCGTTTGCAGCTAATAAGGAACAGAAATAGGCGGGGAAAATCAACAAACTAAATACACAATGATCGTTAGACATTAGACCGCAGAGCACAGACTACCCACATCCACAGAGATACCCCTACCCTCAAAGATCTCAATCATTCATTGACATTGACATTGTCATCAAAATAGCAACTCATTCGGAATCGGAAGAGTTGAGGAGCGGAGAACGAACTGTCATACATAGTTTTCTGATCAAAGCACAGATTATATACAAGTCCAAGCTTCTGACTAGGAACATTTCTACCCGTGCATAAAATATCACCGAGGTGTCACAACAAAAAATTTAATAAAAAAATAAATTATCGTCTTTTTGTAATAATTATCATTTGTATTATATGTCTATTGAATGAAACTACACAACGCAGTAAAATATTTGTGATTTTTACTTCAACTTCCATAAATATTCGCATTATGTTACACAAAAACATCTTGTGAAAAACCCAACCACCACAAATTTTGTTGAATAACTACTAAACCAAAATCGCTACGCTATATTTCCTTAGATTGGTAGCTTCCTCCAATGGTGCACTTTTAAAATAAATTATGCATACGTTCACAACAAGCCAAATACCCCAGCTAGAGCGTTACACAGGGCGAGTTACACAAAATACCAAAAACAGGGACCACGACTTTAAACTCGAATTAATAATTCATTTTTAATGATAAAAATAATACTATTATTGTCATTTTTATATAGCGCAACTTCTTATCTGATGTACCCATTAACTAATCTAGTAATATTATGAAGTTAGTAGCATAAATTTAAATATTGAACCTGCGAAAACCGAAATTGGACATCAGAATTTTGTATGGAGAGAGAAATTAGCAGTTTTTTGAATTTAATTTTTAAATAGAAAATAATAGAAATTAAGATAAATACTACGTTAGATTAAATACATGATTTCCGAACAACATTTGTAACTAATTTTTATCATTGTACTACCTATAGTTTTGTTTTAATCTTTAATTGAATGGAGGGGAACAATTTTTTTTCAAAATGTACAACTTTTTTGCAAAGGACCCATCTACCCTTGATCAAAGAAAATGACGCAAAACAAGGTACTTTTAGAAATGTCACTTTCAATGCCATTGTTTCGGTATGTAATGTATCTAGTATAAAAGAAATAAAAGCTATTAGTTTTAGAGATAATTTAATTGGCCAGTGAGCAGTGAAATGTAGAAACTAGAAATTAATTACTTAAACTAAAGAATATTATCCATCTAGGATTCTATTCTATTGAGAGAGTTCCAAAAACACATTACCTAACTAGCCCTATACTTTGAGAGTTCCCCTAGATTTCCATGGGATCCCCCCATCAAAATCATGTTGTTGACAATGGGACCACCTCGGGAATATACTTTAAATTTCCTAATTAATTTTAATAGTTAATTTTAATAGTTAATATTTTTTTTCTAAATTACAAGAATCTTGCTCTTGTGAAGAGGGCTTTAAAGTTCAATATTTTTAAATGGCAACATTATTGTTTCGGCTGTCGTTTGTCATCAGTTGCAGTTCATTCAATTTCCGTTCTCGTTCAATGCTTCAGCTGTCAATCAACAGAAATCAACCAACCAAAAAAAAATTCAAATTGTTTTCTGAACTCAAGCGAGCGAGACGTGTGTCGCGCTGATTTTTGTGACTACTGTGCGTTCGCAGTTCATGGGCCAAACAAAAATACGTTTTACGCTACTATTTCATACTTGATAGAAAGATTTAGTGTGTGGAGACCTCAGAAATAGTGTAAAACTGCATGAAATTCGTTCAACAAAAACTTGAATTAGCAGCTGTGTTGTGTTTTTAGCTGGGCGTGAAATTATGTTTAAAATCCGAGAAAGGGATTAACAGCTGTTCAAGAATAGTATGCTCTATACTGTAAGTATTTTCATTTCATTACTAAATATATTTTTCAGGTTCTCAGCAATATAAATGCCAACATCATTTGCTTTCAAAATTATTGATGCTAGCTCGTTGGTACACAACCTACGCGGCGGCATCGGCGCCTCGCATCATTTTCATTGTGTTTATTTTATTTATCTTCTACTGACGCTTATTTGGCTCAGTCTCGAATGTTATTGTGTCTACTATTTTAATTGCCCATAGAAACGTACCGAATGATCGATACCTTCCATAAAAAATTATGCAAGTATGTAAAGTAGGTAGGTAAGTACAAAACCAACCTGTGTGTAGTAATTATGTAATGTATAGTTATCGAATGGAATATCTGTACTGAAGGCTTTATGAGCTGTGGGAGTGGGTCTAAAATCTAAATCTACGTTTACACCTATTCTACGTAGTACCTACCTAGTGGGTCTGACTGCAACCACTTCTCTAAGGCCGACCACAGATGTCAGTTTTTTGGCCGGTCTGACTGTTTAAACCGATTGTCTGAAGGTGTTGGTGCATTTGTTTGAACATGCAACAGACATCCGATCCAACAGTCGGAAGCAAATGTATGATGGGGACAGTCATGTCGGACAACTGGTCAGACAAAAAGTCAATTTAACTCAATTTAGTTATTATAACATATAAACTTCAATAAATTAATAGGTACCTACGTCATTAATTTTATTATTTTAAGATGTGAGAATATAGTAATAAAAAAAACAAATAAAATACTTTCATAGTCCAATAATTTATTACCAAATACCTACCTATCGTAGTCATGTCACATGTTTTTGAGAATGCCCAGTCCCACTCTAACACACACATAATGGCCCACACATACCATTGGATGGTACCTACATGGTACTACTCATAGCTTTAAAATAGCTACAGTTTCATAAAAACATGTCATAATAATTCCTAGGAAACTTCCTAGTAAGTGTCTGAATTGATGTTTGCATTGTCTACCTAGGTACATCTCTAAAGCTGTACCTACTTATTTTATTTCAACCTTTTGTGATTGATCTAGAGTAGACATTTAAATGGGCCCCACACATTTACAGATTTCAAGTCTGGTAATCTTGTATCTTCAATAAAGAGTGACAAAATGTGTATCCCTTCCGGTCTGGATTTTCGAAAAGTTGAGGGAAGATAAACAGTTAGAATGGTTCATTTCTTTTAACAATTGAATTCATAAAATAAATCGAATTAAGGGCTCGGCGAACGTATCTACTTACCTAGGAACGTAATACCAAAATAATTTAAAATTTGAGCATATTTTTATCACTTTACGTTATTATTTGGATAAAGGTAGTATTTATCTAGGTTCCTGTTAAACTTTTGTTTCAAAAAACTTACTATAGAACAAATGAAAAGAAAAAATGCCATTTTTGGTGTACCTACAAAGATTTCAATTCAATTGGCTTACATTTCTTTTTAGGTAAGTTTTTCGGAAGAAAAGTTTAACAGGAACCTAGATAAATACCTACTCTCCTAATCTAAAAACATAAACTGATATAAACATGCTTACATTTTAAATGATTTCGGTATTACGTTTTTATGGAAATTCGCCGGTCGCAGCCCTCTTAATAATTGGATATAAAAACCATCAAACCTCAGAAATACAACAAAATAAAATAAACTGGTAAAAAAAAGTGTTTAGATCTCAAATAATAAAAAGTAGAAAGAAAAATAGAGGAAAAGTAAAAACTCCTGAATTGTAATGATAGTTGGTACTGATACTGATAAGAAAAACCTACATAGTAACAGTTTAGTTTGTTTTATTTATCTGGAGGAAATGAGGCCGGCTTTATGATCCGACGAAGTAGGTCTCGTAAACGCCGAAAGACGCACTTTTATCTAATTATGTCCTATTTGGGAAATAACATGTACATACATTATTACCTACCTACAATCATACAATGTAAGTTTGTATGTAATTTGTTTGTTTAGTATTATTGTTTGAAATTTTAAGGGGATATCTTTAAAATTGCGACATTTGCAACCCAAATTATTCATAATCTAGGTGGGTTACCTACTAAATACTTACTGTACGCCATTGAAACCATTAAATTAAAAGTTTTATGAAAACCCCATGACAGAATCCTTTCATTAACTCGAAAAAAGCTGATGTTCTTCAAATGACTGAATATAGTTGAAACATAACTACCTAATAACTCTCTTGATGGAGACACCCTTCAAACAAACTAAAATTAAAATCAACTCATACCTACGTTCAGGAGCTATGATGCCACAGACAGACACACAGATTTACACCTACACAGAGATACAGATACACCCAGTGGCGGCCTTTGGGGGTGGCGAGCAGGGCACTCGCCCGGGGCCTCGCGCTTGTAGGGGCCTCGCGCAGCAAGCCGACTAGAGAAAATCTTTTATAAGCATTAGTAAACTTATCCGTTAAAGATAGACAAATTCTATTGTGAACTTTTCTTTAAACCTATAAAATAAGAACAATGCCTTCTACATTGTTTTGTTATTATCTCAAAAAGATTATGCAGCTTTTTTTAGGAAAACTCCCAGTCAGCTATATTTTTTTCAACTTTTTCAACAATCATCATCATATTTCAACCAATTTACACAAAACCTAAACGAATTATACACCTACCCTTCCTCATGAACCACTCTGTCTGTCTACCTATTGGTGAAAAAAACAAATAAAAATCCGTTCAGTAGTTTATGAGGGGGCGAAGGACTTTGTTTGTGCGCGACTCCGACTTTTCGTCATCAAAATTTCCATACCTACCTAGGAACTTAGTAGGTAGGAAATTTTAGAATTAAATTTATTAAATCAAGGTAGGGCCTCGCAATGACTAGGCAGGCTCGGTCCCAGGGCCATGACACCTCACCCCCCCCCCCCCCCCCCAAAATCTTTGATCCAGCATCCATGCTAGGAATTCTAAATTTTTCGTACAAACGTTTTTAGCCCTTTTCATCCCTTAATATCAATGTGTCATTTGTCTTAAAAAAATCGGCTCGCTTTGCTTGCATTTAAATTCATAGGTATTTTCCGAGAGTAGGGAGCTCACTTTCGCTTTGCTCGCATATCAGGCTCATTATTTTGCTAGCAAAGTGAAAAAAAAGTGCTAAAAAAATTGGCTCGCTTCGCTCGCCCCCCCCCCCCCCCCCCCCCCGCCTCAGCATAATATCGTGTGTCCCTCCCAAAAATCTTGGTCTCACGCCCGTCACCAGGGGCCTCGCAAAGATCTACCGCCCGGGGCCTCGCGATAGCTAAGGCCGCCTCTGGATACACCCTACAAACTTATAACACCCCTCTATTTCATCAGGGGTTAAAAATTATTTAAATGTTAGAGACCGAGGGATGTTAATTGTATCATACAAAATGACCAAGCCTGACTAGAATAAATTAAAAAACTTCACTAGAAAATGTTACCAAAAATATGACTGAAAAAAATAATAATTTAATGATGGCTAGATTCAAAGAAACGTAAGGCCTACCAGAAGGTATGGCCATACACAGGAGTTTATTTAGGTAAGTATTATTTTTTACAAATACATAGGTATTTTGAATCTATCAAAAATAACACGCTCGTCAAATTTTACACGGGTTTCCTTTTTAGGTATACTAGATAGTAGCTTCCTAGATAACGTAAAAAACATTATGTTAAAAAACGTCGTAAGTATCTGTAATATTAGTCAACAACAGCTCAACTTATCAAACCAGAGTACCTAACAATGATTATTTTATAGGTACCTACTATACCTAAGTAGTTTCCTAGTATTGAGTAATTCAGATTCTACCCACACCAAATTAACTATTACCTATTTGATAATATAAAACGGAAAATTCAAATTATATTTCCTCGATAATCGAGTAACTTCGAAAGCTAACTTGAACGCGCCAATTTCAACCTTATCATAAACAGGTAAGAGCTACACAATCGTATAAATCGAAAACAGCAATGGAAGAGTTCCCATAGTTTCTAATTAGCTCGATAGTTCCATTATCGACTAGTTAGAGGCAAAAAGTTAATGGAAACTGCTGAAAAACTACGCGGAAATGAGGCTCTAAACATTTAAGGCCAAAGTCGGAAAACACCGGAAAATCTCGAGCTCTTATCTTAAAATGCTTAGCATGGCTTAAAACGGCTGTTTATGTGACATATTGAATTCCGAAATATGGAACAAAGTCCATGTTCTTGCATTCGTTTTGTTTCTACGGTACCGTCAGCAGGTGATGTAGAATTTAGTAGATTATATTTGCAGAAGAATGTAGAAATGGTTTATTACGGTCTTTATCCACTAATTCCTTATCATTTTCTTGTAGGCAACTATTATATATAACTAAACTAGTAATCGTAAACAAGTGTTTTTACTTTGCTTCCATGAAATAAGGTTCGTTATTGTAACATAATACACCACCACCAAAATACTTAGGTGCTGGTTTTAAACATACATACCTACTTACTTAATTGTTTTTCTTAGTACATACTATATTTTTGATCCGACTGTACTAAGGTAAGGACTATCACCACCTTATCATAGCAACTTGTTTATTTGCTACACCACCAAAATTACTCCTTTTTAGAAGATAATAAATGTTGTTATGGTAATTTTAGAACTAACTAATCGAAAGGAACCGGATTTAAGACGTGCGTCGTTCGTTCGGTAAGCTAGAAGATAGTAAAGTTGTGGAGGAAATAACCTCGGAATTTTGAACTGTTTCGAACTTTTATGTAAATCAGCCATAGTAGCCTTCTATTGGAAGGAAGTCTCTTCCCTACCAATTTGCGTTCAATTCATTCCTATCATACATTTTCTATCATTGTTTTGCATTGTTTTCACAATTTATTGGAAAATAAAGATCTAAGCTTATTTCTATATTTATTTTCTTAAAAATATCTAGGATCTCAAAACGTTGAATGAAAATGTGTAACCTAGAGCTTTCTTGTTTTATTAATACAGGAAACATTGACCCAGCCTATAAATTGTTATTCCTCTAAATTCATTGTGCCAATTCGATATAAAGCAAGTCATGGTGTTTATTATTGTCTCAGCTGTGCATTTGGCGCCGGAAAACAACTATTTAGCCGCAAGAATAGTTCGTAGTCCTAAAATAACTCCTTTAAACAAATACACTTTCTGGGTTAGCACCGTAAAGTGACTGGCATTTACCTCGACTACCCAAGTTCAAACAATCTAACGAAAGAAAAAATACGAATTCAGATTTGAAATCTTTCGTAAATGACTGAAATGCGATGTAATTTTATTATTTGAAAGGTAAAAACTACTTTCTAATTTTTAAAACTTTAGGTAATGCTTTCCATAATTTGTTAATTTTATTATTTGAAACTTGCACTAAAGATAACTTTCTTATTTTCAATGCTTTCCATAATTTCTGTGGTCAGTTACAATTCAATCGATTCGCTATTGACAAACACAGATTTTCCAATTCTAATTATCTATTATCTACCCAAGGAGTGGAAAATAAAGTATTAATAAAAACTTGATAAAATAAACTAAGTACTTTATAAGTCTAACGTGTGCCGTGTCACGTAGTATCGGATCAAGAAACTCCAGTCTTGAATCCAGTCGGGCAACAGAATAAGTATTAGGTAATTAATGGCACACAAGACCGCTTCATGTGATTCACTAAGTCCAGGGCGGCTAAAATGGCCTCTAACGCAAAGCCTTAACGCCTTATAAAGGTAAATCGTAATAATTTAAGTTTTTTCTTGTCACTCTCATGCCTAGGAAAAGAGACGGCATAATGTACCTACGGATGCAGTAGTTAGCCTGTTTACGTATTTTTTTTATCCCACACTAACTTTAAGTATTCTGTTTCATTCACTACATCGTCAATTAACAGACCATGACTGGACGGACATGAACGTCCCTAAAAAGTTCACCGTCATCACATGAAAACATGTCGCTGGACTAGTAATAACTGTGAGGTTGTGAGTAGAGTAGAGTAGAGTAGAGTAGTTTTTTATTGTAAACTGTTGAATTATTACAAAGGTGGAAGTTTGTTTATAAAATAAAAGTGCAAACAGTTTGCCCTTTTCGGACGTACAACATTAATAATACTTACAAACTAAAACTTACAAACATTCAATTAGGTGCCTACATTAAATCACTGAAGAATTCCTCAATATTGTAATACACTTTAGAAATAAGCCAGTTCTTGAGTCTATTGCCGAAAGCATCCACACATAGCGATTTTAAAGGTTGAGGTAAATGGTTATAAATTTTAATAGAAGAATAGTAAGCACTTTTGTGGAACATACAGTTGTTTACTTGAGGAATACCTATGTTATATTTATATTTAATACGGAGGTTGCGTTTAGATTTATTCTCAAAGAAGTATTCCTTGTTGTTTTTTACAAACAAGCATGTTTCAAGAATGTAAATTCCTGTCAGTGTTAAGATTTTCTCATGTTTGAAAATACCGCGTAAAGAGTCGGTGCTATGAAGGCCATAAATAGCTCTTAAACATTTTTTTTGAAACAGAAAAGTGGAGTTAACATTAACTGAATTTCCCCAAAAAATTACCCCATATGTTAACTGAGGATAAACATATCCATAATATGCATTTTTTGCAATGCTTTTGGACGTAATATTAGTGAGTACTGAAAGAGCATATATATATTGGGAGAGTTTATTATTAACTTTACAGATGTGCGCTTTCCATGACAAGTGAGAATCCATGATAACACCCAAAAAATTAGTTTCTCTTGCTTCTTTTACTGAAATGCCTTTATTCTTAATGTCTACAGTCAAGGGTTTTGTTTTGTAGTTTTTAAACTGCATGTACAAAGTTTTATTTATATTTACTTTTAAATTGATATCATCTAACCAGTTAATAACTTTTTCCAGAGTGGAATTAATTTCAGTTTCAAAGTTCTGTATTGATAGATTTGATTTGGGTATATAAATTGTAGCGTCATCTGCATACACTACAGTAATGTGATGTGTAGTAAGTGAGAGCTCATTGATATAAATTAAAAATAGGAGTGGACCAAGTATGCTTCCTTGAGGTACGCCCAGTTCAACCTTTTTAGATTTTGAAGCTACTTTATCGATGGTTTTTGAATATTTATTATAGGCATCTAAAACGGTGAATTGACTTCGACTATGAAGGTATGATTCAATAAGTGATAAAGCAACACCTCTTATGCCAACATGTTCAAGTTTCTGTAACAAAATGCTATGAACAACACAATCAAAAGCCTTTGATAAGTCTAGGAACAAAGCAACACCTGTGTTTTTATTATTAATATGTTCCCAAGCCTGTCTAAGCATACTGAATATAGCTAGAGAAGTGTGTTTTCCTTTTTGAAAGCCAAATTGATCTTTGTTGATAGTGTTATTGTGATTAAAAAAGGAAATAAGTCGTGAATAAATAATTTTTTCGAATATTTTAGAGAAATTAGTAAGCAAAGCAATAGGGCGGTAATTGTTGATGTCTGTTTTTAAGCCTTTTTTGAATAACGGTTTTATGATAGCTATTTTTAAGCAGTGAGTTCAAATCCCATCTGGGTATGGGTACAACTTTTGCGTTACATTTCAAATCTTATAATAATCATCTTTTTTGGCGTTTAGTTTCAGTCTTTCAGGACCTTAAACTTCCAGACTCGGGGTCACTAATCCTAGCTAAACTATGGCCTCGAAATTAATATCTGTACTTGTATTTTACTTACTGATTATAATGCCGCCTACGGCTATCTGCTTATCAGAGGTAACAAAGGAAAATGCTTTATCAAAATAATAGGTAGGTAAGTAGGTACCTACTTTTCAATGATAGAAGAGAATTGAGTACAAGTGACGCATTACAATGTACTTACCTACTTTCACTTTCAAAATTTAGTTTTTGTGTTAGTGAAGTTACATTGTGCGCTTTGAAACTGAAAAACGAGATTTAGATATCATTTTATTATGTATACAGTCAGCGTCATCAATCGGTATCCCCCTATTGATTTTAACAAGGACCCTTTTCATTTCAACTTTGGATTTCAGTCGGATTTGCTAGTATACTTATGGATATCTAATTTCGCTCGAGTTCCTATACTAGCAAATCCGACTGAAATCCAAAGTTGAAATGAAAAGGGTCCTTGTTAAAATCAATAGGGGGATACCGATTGATGACGCTGACTGTACATAAAATCATGCCTTTTATCCATAGGAGTAGGCAGAGACCGCTGATTTCCTCTTACTTTGATCGCAACATTCTTTTGCTTTAAAACTCACTCTGATGACATTATAGTGCGTAAATATTGTTCATTGTCTTGTCATCATTATAATTTTATTATCAGTTACGCGCTACTATGATGGGATCCTTTCTTTTCTCCCAGGTCACACTGTATTTGCGTAGCCTGGGCCCTTACTCCCAAAAACGAAAACGATATATCGTGCCAATTATCGTAGTTAACTACGATAATTGGCACGCACGATATATCGTTTTTAGTGCTGGGAGTAGGCCTACAGCTACAGAATCATTTTCAAGTGAGTCTTGCGATGCCGTCAACACATTTCACTATAACTTTTTAAAGTAGAACTTCTATCCAGCGTCGAGGGTCAACATTATGTAAATCATAATACTGCCTCGACGCTATACAAATAGTATCTCAATAAGACGCTATTGTGTCTGGGAAAATGTTGAGATTAGGCCGATGGCAGTAGAATACCAATAGGACTAGAATTACCTTTCGAAGGTTCTTAATACTTCCTGTAAACTTGTACGTTTATAAATTGAGTGCTCAATCTGAAGGTGTATGTGCATTCTCAGATAGTAGAGCCTGTTCCATTGAAGTAAAACGAATGCATTTAAAACCGGTAAGGTTGGAAGCGAACCTTGGTAGAGCGAGTTTCTGTACCATTTCACTAGGCAGTGAGTACCTAGTACCTACCTACCTCTGCAGTATTACAGAATTTGATATGACTGCTTCGGAGTAAGAACATGTTGTATTTACGAAACATTGTGCGAAAAGGGTAGCCTGAAGCTAGATAAGTTTAGACCTAAATGTAAATGTTTATTTTTACTAAGTTTATTTGTAGCTTAGGTCATTGTACCGAGGATATAAAGACGTACTCAATGACTTCCAGAGCTTATGCCCAAAGCTATTGAAAGCGTGGATAAAATGTCATAATTTATCGTACTATAATGAACCAAGATCATTTCAATAGTTGTATATGTAAATTACTAACTGCTGCCCTCAGCTTCGCTCATGTCTTACCAGTATAAAACTAACCCAAGCATGCATATCTAGTTTCCTAGTAGTGAAAGAATTTAACCAAAAAGAAGCCCCAATCCTGTAGAAGAGAAACAAACTAATGTTACTTTATTTATACCTACATATAAGCCTAGATAAAATATAGCTGACTATTACAAGAATATACGTCACTGATGAGAGAAACCATTGTCCAGAACAGAAGTATTCTGAAACGTGCGTGACTCCAATTTCATGTTTACTATAAGAATTGAATGTGATCGCCACTAATGAGATTTAGAGTTGCCACTTGCAGCATTGCTGAGGATTCCTCGTGATCTGATTTGATTAATTACTCATGTGACAGGCCTTTAAGTAGTCTGGACATGTGTGGAAACATGTGATTCTTCTAGTGTATATTATTTTACCTTCCGCACAAAACTGTGCAACGAAAACATATTTTAAGCTGCTGTTTCTGATCAACGTCCACTCAAATGATGTGCAACAACCACAGCTACTTTCATTAGAATAAAAATGGCCGTCAAGTATCCACTTGAGTAGGCACTTGTTATCATAAAAATAATTTTCGATAAGTGTATCCAAACTCCGAACAGGCACCTAAATAGTGTCGCAACGAACTGGCTCAGGCCCAGTTTTTAGCTTTATCTTATACAGGTCAATGATTTCCTTACAGCATAAGCAATAGTTAGTACGAAATGGATCGACGGGTTCAATGGCCAGAGTATATTTAGTTTGACCGAAATATCAGAAATATTGGAATTGATATCAAAACATTGCTGAGTGCGCGTGGGTGAATCCTTCGAACGATTTTACTGAAAACATTTATTAAAGTGGAATCTAACCTACTTTTGGAAATAAATTACGATTGTATCGATTGACTATTTGATGGCATTAATTGACGAATTGACGTTCAAATAAATTGCCAGATGATCGTATATTTTTTACTAACTATGAATTAAATGGTCATTTTCTAGCACATAGGTTTAATCAAAATATGACATAAAATTCAGTGAATCAAATAATAGGTGCCATCCAAACCTTACATTCGTCCAGTTTCATTTACCCCAAGACCCCAATTATAATTTTCCTTTGTGATCATCGACATACAAAGAAAAACCACAGTTATTTATTTGACCCATATCAAGTTCCGAAAGTTCATGCAATTAAAAAGAAACATCCGTCTGGCTGTGAGTCAGTCAACTGAATTACAAGCCGTCAATGTATTACTCATTATTTTGCATTTCTGTTACAAAGAATGCATCTATATCACGATTACCTCTATGTTATATTAGTATGAATCATAACTACAAAATATAGTATTTAGATTTCGATAATTTTGCAAAATGTGGCCATGTTCAATATATTTAGTTGGATCTTCCTTTGACTAACCCTTAGACAACTTCAAATGATCTCAAATGCCTAAAAAAGATCTATATCGCATATGCATGTCCGATAATTGTTTACTCCGTGATGCCACACCAATTACTACCTTATTATTACCCAAGTTCATACTTCACTGGTGCTAGCTGACAAAATCCATTAATTCAAGCAAACAGAGGAAGTGTTGCCACAGGAAGAAGGTTCAGTCGCGCATAGCATAAGATTAAGAAACCACCTTTTGAGTGTACTTCCTCCGTACTATAAATAAATAAGTAATACACGAACCGGAAACCGGGCGGCCTCGATGCGAGAACCTTTGTAACCTTTGTTGGAGTTGCCGTTATTTTTTAAAACAACACACACGAGTAGCGCACATTGCTCACTTATGAAAAAAAAGTGTCTTTCAGATAACTAGTTTCCATAATACAAGCTTTACTTTGTTCGGCACCAGCGCTGTGTAAAATGTCTTGATGGAAAAAGCAAGTTCAGATAGAACAGACTGCTTCGCCGCTATGCCATTAAAAGTGACAAATAACCCCAATCTAATAATGATGATGATTACAAAGGTTGTAATAGACCACTCAACTGAAACAATGCAACCTGGTAACAATCTGAACAATAAGATAATAATAATCTGATCTCTTATTTGTTTAAAGTGTTCATGTAGCGCCTGGCGTTCCACCCAGATTTGCAATATTTAGAAAAGATGCGAAAAGATAACAAATTCAATCTACCTCACAGCAACCAGTTTAGATCTATATAGGAACATTGCTGAGGTACTGGCACATTGCCCGGGTGGTGATAAACAGTATTGCATTGCATGCAATTACAAATATACCACATTACCTCATGAACAAGATTTTGCAAGTACCAATATAACATGTTAATAATAATAACCACTTTGACTTCCTCAACAATAAAGCGTGATTTGTTGGCCGGAAGGAATAAGAGTCGCGCCAGTTATGACTCAGCTTAAAACATATCCGTAAAAATCTATAAAGTTGTCGTTGTCACCCTGAGGGATAAAAATAGGTAGAGTACGCGAAATAGAACAAATATAGGCAAGACGAGAGAGTATAGAGCCAAAATAAACTGTTAAGGAGAACACCTTACAGGAGGAAGAAACAAAAGAGCTCTAAGATGAACATACCTACCATTTTCTTGATATCCTGAAACATCTTAAAACAGGTGAATCAATTTTAATACAAATAAGAAATGATTTATGTTTCCACGCATGAAAAAAGGTCTTACCGTATGTAGAAAAGATCAAAGTAAACACATGATTCGGTGGCGCTGGTTTTTAGTGGCATGGCGCCGAATTGTTATGATAATAAGGAATCGAGAGAACGTTAGAGAATAAAATAAACAATATTGAACTCTACTCATTCTGATAAACAGACACTGTATATTGAATTCATTTTGCAAACACGACCAAACTGGTATTCAACTAATATTAGGCGAATGGAAACTAACCTAATTATCTTATCACATCTGTTTATGCCAAGGTGCAACGTGAAAGAGTCATTTGGCACGCCAGCAGGACTGATCTGCCAAATATCAATATGGAAGTGACCGGACAATATGCCACTTTGCAATCATCTGCATTCACACAAGCTCAGTGACTCTTCGGTTAGAAACTGGTCAACTTGGCAGTGACTGACTTTGTGTTTAGATGCTGGGCAAGCCTACTTCAACCGAGTTTAATCTAACGATATCCCAGCCAATACAACGTCCTGTTGAAGAATACGTCCTCCATGCATCGTTCTTCTCAGTGCTGAGGGTCGTGCGTGACGTGACCTCCTCCAAGGATCACATTGTCGCAAATGATTGTCCTCTTGCCAATCCGATCTCCTGCGGCTTCTATGGCATCGTGGATCTGGATGGAAAGAGACTTCCGAATATGGTCGGGCCATCGCGTTAGGCTGCGGCCTCTTCCCCTCTTTCCTTCCACAGATCCAATAGAGGAATACGTAGACGCTGCATACATAAGTCATCTAAGAAGATCTATGAAATGAGGTGTCTATCATTTGAGGAATTGAACTTAACTAAATTAATAGAACCATATTTTAGTTACCTATTGACCTGTAGTTTTCACACACATTACGTGCGACCCCTATATTAATGCTCAATTGGACAAAGTAAAAGCACAAAGGCATAATTTATCGTATGTAAATGCTTTAAATAATATCGTTTTTTCAGTTCAGTTAATTCAGTTAGTAATATCGTTCAGTTTCCTGTTTATACTATCTTTATCAACTTCACATGAAACTAGATCGCATTTACTTTGACCCAGTGACATATTACTAATCTCTAATCTAATAGGTTGCTGGTAGATACTTGTAATGGCACGTTGCAGTTGGTCGTCACTGCACTACTTATGACGCTCATATTTATTTCTGTACTGAAACCTATTGTGTGGTTGCAACTTGTAATGCTTCTTTAATTTTGCCTTGACTGCATCAACATTTTATATCTTTACACTCGTATATTTTCGTTGTGGTTATAAATAACAATTAATTTTATATAAAAAAAATAATGAAAAACCCCCGACATTACCCCTTTATCATTTATCAACTAGAAAAGATATTATAATCTTCAAATGACTGAACTGATCTTCATTAATTATAGCTAAGAACAATCTCGATCACGCCAGTTTTCAAAGAAAAACCGCATTAAAATCGGTAGATCCGTTTTGGAACTATGATGCCATAGAAAGAGACAGATAAACACACTACAAACTTATAACCCTTCTCTTTCGTCGGGGGTTAAAAAACAGGCAGCGAATGTTCGACGAAGACGAATAACATTTGCTCATATTTTCACATGTTAAAAATCATTGGAAAAGTCCAGTATATTAGTCAGGTACACGCCTAAATTTTGCTATCGCAACTGTTTGCAAGTTGCTAGGAGAAAAGCAATTAAAAAAGACGACGGTTCTTCAGCCTTTCGGTTTAAGCTTATATTTATACAATGCACATGCTTCACCGCTTTGTTTGTTTATTTTTCGATTTGTATTTATAACTTCAGCAGTTTTGAACTGCGTGTGGGGTGCAACCGTGGTGGGGACATTGTAAATATCTGAAATTGGTACCATATGGCCATAATCGTGATCACGCGACAGATGGTCTTGTGTACGCTTTCGGATCTTATAGATAAGTATTATGTGCTTATAGTTTTCTTATCATACTAGTTTACTCAAGGAAAGTCTATAGTAATAAAAAAGTAATCAGATATTATCTTTTTTCAGTTTATTAAATTTAAATGTCACCGCTGTATATTATTTGGGTTTCTGTAGTCTGTCCCCACGGATTCCGTGACCGAATTTTAATGGGTTTAGGTCAATGTCATTTGTAGATGTTTTTTATCTAAGTATGTTCATAATTTTTAACCAACTCCCCGCAGAAAAGAGGCTTATGTTTTTCGATATGACCCGATTTTGAAAAATAACTTATTCGAATTTAAAAACTTTCGAAGAAAAATTTTGATGTAGAACTTTGTGGTCGAACTACATAAACTTAACAAATATTCTAAACTAGATAAACGTGCATTTAAAACGGTTCAACAAGTAGCTAAATAAAAAAAAATAAAAAAAACCGACTTTAATGAATATGTATAACATGAGCGGTTTTCTGCACTCTCGAGGTGCATTTCTGTTCTTAACTGCGACTGCGAAAATCCTCGACAGATCCTCACCAAATTATTGTGGCACCAATCAGAAAGTATAGGCAGTTACCCTTGCAAACAAAAAAAGAATTTTCCTAATCGGTCCTGGGCGTCGATTCTGGTACCGAACTTTTTATCAACCTCAACCAAAACCTCAACTAAAGCGACTGTTTCCATGACTACTAATAACAAACGATTCAGTTGTGGTGAGGTTTTGAACTTTGGCAGAAGAAATTTTTGAAAAGCTATTCTACTATTTCACCAAATGGCTGACATTTAAGAGATCGAACCAAACCAAAGCGGTTGTCATCTAGTAGAATACAGGCCCAGGCGTCTTCGAGTAATCGCTGAATATGCATAAAAAAAAGATTCCAACGAATTGAGAACCTCCTCCTTTGTTTGAAATTAAAAGAGTGGTCCATAAAACACTGTCATTATAACACAACATACTGAAAGCCTTGAATAAACCATTAGGTACTTCAAACCATGGCATGGCAACATGGTGTGTGATGCAATTGAATTTACTACTATGATCTATGTATGTACTCCTTATAGATTACCAAGTCAATTTAGTCTTTAGCTAGCTGTATTAAGGATTAAATTCGTTAAAAGTTTGCGTGCTCTACATTGAAGTGCATTGCAGTTTGCGGCCGGATACATGTTTGTTTTTATGGACTTTTGAAACTGTGTGGGTGAAATATTACTAAGCACATGTTCGACATGAATCTTGTAAGATATTTCTTACTAGTTGCGTTGTGTAGTTCCAGAGATTATCTAGTACAAATACAAACAAACAAACAAAAAATCAAGCTCTTCCGTTTCATCTAAACGAGGTATATTTATAGGTAGACGTTAAAAAAAATTTCAAGAAAAATAACAATTTTATTAAAATGAAATGAAAATGTATAGTATAAACTATGAGCAAATTAATAAAGAGTAGTGACAAAGCAAATTAGAAATGGGAACTGTATTTGAGTTTGAGAATATTAATTACGCCCATGAAATTGTCCAATGCTGATCATATTATTACAATCACACTGACTCGATGACCGATGATCTGGAATATGATCTGTCTAGAGTCAAGGCTCTCATCCATCCATCAACGTACTTGAACATAGGTACATACATACGTCTACACAAACAAAATAAACAAGACAGATATTTGCCTAAATGAGCGTTTGTATCGAACAACCCAGTGGTAACTAAAATTACTGTACTATGCACAATGTATGTCTGCGTTCACTGAGCTGAAAAAATGGAAATACAAATAGTTTTTTCTGAAACAAAGGAAGTTTGCATCAAAGTTATTACGGAAAAAAGCATTTATGCAACGTTGTGTTCGATAATACAGCATATTACGTTAGCTCGGACTGCGTAATGTTTATAAAAAACTGAAAACATTTGTGTATTCACTAGCTAAATTACCCTTTCCGTACGAAAATTTGTATGTGTTGATGATGTGAATAATTTTGTTGTTTTTAAGCCACCTGCTGGTTTATTTACGTTTTTAGCCGTTCCGATAACTATAAAATAAGTTCTTTATTCCAAATTCTATTTACATTATCTTTAGTGTTTAAATAAGCGAGTGACTTCCAGCAGAAAGATGGAAGTCATACATGGGACATAGACACTGACACATATGTTGGATTTGGATGACACAAACAGTAGGAAGTCTTCTAGTAATGATAAAGGATGGCACACTCATGTGTCACTCATGAATCATGATTCAACATTCTAAGAGAACAGCGGGCTTAAAAAAATCGCTATTGCAGTATCACAATAGGATTCAGTTATAGCGACCTTTTTAAGCCCGCAGTTAGTGAAGAATGAGAAATAGATAAAACATTTTTATTCTGAAACATTTTTAATATTTCAAATAATGTGTGCTTGGCTTGCATCTGCTACTTTGCCAACTCTTTACTTATCAAGGTTTGCTTTTGGAAGGATTACCCGACTCCGTGTATCTCACTGCAACAAACAAACATCCAAACTGTTATAAAAAAATAATAAAGTAAAAAATAGTGTGTAAAGCCACTCATTGCATTGTTATTATTATATCTATCGATCTGACCTTTAACATCTCGTCGTTCAATATTCTATCAAGAAAAGACCTCGCAGAGGTCATTCTTTATTCAAAACCGAATTACCTTTCTTTATCATATCCGGGTGATAGAAATATTTTTTTTTTAATATTTTGTTATACTGTGTCATTGTTTTACTTAGTCTCATATACAGATATTACATAGGGAAACATATATATGTATTACACTTGTTAAATTAAGGAACATCATTTTAATTTTTTGTGGACTACAATATTGTTATTTTCAAATCAAGCGAGAAGATTGTCAAAAGTAAGCGTCACACGTCCTGCTCTGAAATTTCTAGAGGATTCACAAGTCCCTAATTATAAACAAAATTTCTGCAAGTGCATTATGCAGAGGATCTCAACAATGTCCCAGGCACTACAGTATCCCGTTAAGTGTAGGCATAGATTGCCTCTTTACACTGTGTAAATCATACAGTAAAGATGTGAAGGCTTATGTTGTGAATTATGCAGTATAAAAAACAGAAATTTATAAAATACCATAACAATTATGTACTTCACATTTTAGGGGAAAGTAGTGTAAGTTTAAATCGTGTCAAGGTCACATCGTTATATTAACTTCCGCATTCGTGTTGTATAATAGACATAACAGCTAAAAGCTATTTACTTTTTCAAGGGTGTCAATTCAGACGCACGTACAAGGCTGGCTTTTAGCAAAGAAATAAATCTATTCTGTTGCTTCCTTTAGTAAAAAGACTAAATTGATTTAACCATTGATCAACCAATGTCATTATCACTGTCCTTAATCGTTATATATGAAACAATGGACCTATTTTGTATGTATGCATGAAATCAATCGATGTATATTCCGATATGTAAGGATGTTCTTAAGCGTCAATACCACTAAACGGTCTACCATCTTTTTTGTGACCATGGCGAGCGTTTCCTATCATAGCTCTACCACATATCTGAATGTTGATATTGTTTTTGAAGCCTAGTTTGTCGTTTTTGTCCTATTCCTATATACCTACATTTGAAGCCACAGTAAGATGAAATCTGACCTGAATTTTGGGTTAGTATCTAGCTTGGCACAGTGCCTGAGGCGTGAATCCGCAGTGCAAACACAAAAACCATCTATGCGACGCAACGAGTGTGAATATTCGGACCTCCGAAAGGTTATACCACAGTTATGCGCTTACTACGGTTGTAAATGCTCGTGTGTGGTAGAATATAGACACCCTTTGGATCTTCTTTGCGACTCTGTATCAATATGACTAGGACTACTGACCTTTGGAGATTTACATTCACCGTCCAGCATTTTACAAACTTGACTAAGTTCTTAATGAGCTTATTTATCGTCCGGTGAGATCAAATTCATGCCTTTTTCCTGCATGACAAAAGAAGAAAGTTTAAGTTAAGGAAAACAGTTTTCTTATGAATGTGTACAAATTGTATTGCAAATTGAAATTTCTACTTTTCTTACAAGCCTTTTATCTTTTACATCGTGCTAATTAAAAATTAGAATGACACGGTCAATCCTACCTACTTGGTTACATCACATTGTCTCGACTCATTTAAAACAAGTTACTCAATTTTCTTCAAGGTTCTTAGTTCTTACCTCGATGAGAAAACAGATGAGAAATCCATGGCTATTTTAGCCATCAACAAAAAACATTGTCAGCAATATAGATTAAAAAGCTATCCATGAATAAAAATGGTGCCACCCATGGTCCACCTATTTAGTACGAAAACAATATCGATATCAAAATCAATATGGAAACGAATATTGATGTCAAAGTTAATTTATTCGATGATTTCCACAGTAGATCAAAGGCCCTGGGGGTCATTGATGCTAGTTTCGTTTTAATTTCAATCAAATTCTAATTGGTAATTGACTTGACCTGGTAACATATTTAGTGCGATCAGTACAAGTGCTGATATAAGATATCTTATTATGTACTTATCTATGTATTTAATTAAATACAGATAGGTATAGCCGATCCAAACACATATTGTTTTTTAAAAATGATTAAGTACACATTTTAAAAAGGTTAGTAATTCGTTTTTTTTTGTTATAAAATTACTTAAAAGTATTTATCTTCTACCGAATTATTTTAATAATTTATTTGTCGTCTAATTTACTATTTTTCTTTATAATGTGTTTCTATAGGTGGAAACTGCAAACATGTACTTAATGCTATTTATAGTGCGGCAATGTTGCATTGCAGCTGTTATTATTTTCATCTTTAGCAAGTGAAATTGAAAGTGAAACCATCATAAACCAGTTCTTAATGTTGAAAATAAACAGATTATGATCATTTTCGCATGTTAAAAGTTTGTACTCGTAACGTATTGCGTTGCGACATCGCTCTGAACCATGACGACCTTTTATCTCGTTTCACATCATCAATCAATGCATGATATGAGTCCAAACCAAAATCAATATCGGGGTGTTTCGCAGGACTCGTGTTTTTGGCATGTCCGGCCTTGCGAACCTATTAAAATGACCAGTTTCAGTATTGCTGTATTTTTATTTGGAAATAGTATACGAGTACGCTATTATGGCACTAGTAATATCCTCAATTATATACATAGGAAAGCTGTAATTAATTTCTAAAGTCGTGAAATCTAAGTTCTCTGGTGTGTCCGCGACACCCCTATCTGCATTCAATCGCTTATTACGTTATTACGCAATAATGAAATATAAATTGACACTTTTTATAACGTTAACGTTAATATAGATACTATTAGGTAGTGGTGAATCAAATTTCATGTTATTTTAACTCCACGTTACTGTTTTACAAAGCAAACAAATGTGTCCGCGATAAAAAACTAATTTCTCTGTCGCTAATTTCTTTGGCATTTTCCTAATTTCTCTGGCATTTTGCTAATTTCTTTGGCATTTTGCTAATTTCTTTGGCATTTTTCTAATTTCTCTGGACCAAACCTAATTTCAATGGGCACGAATATATTTAAACCACTAAAACTTCAAAACGGCTTTATCAAATTGAGGGCCGCTAACATTAAAATGCATGTCTTTGAGTGCTTAATTAGGTATGTTATTTTTTTTTTTTAAATAACCAAAAAAAAAATTGCGAAAATGGGGTACCGTTTTTCGGACCGCTTCTTGCGAATCATCCATTAGGTAGTGGTGAATCAAATTTCATGTTATTTTAACTCCACGTTACTGTTTTACAAAGCAAACAAATGTGTCCGCGATCAAAAACTAATTTCTTTGTCGCTAATTTCTTTGGCATTTTCCTAATTTCTCTGGCATTTTGCTAATTTCTTTGGCATTTTGCTAATTTCTTTGGCATTTTTCTAATTTCTCTGGACCAAACCTAATTTCAATGGGCACGAATTTATTTAAACCACTAAAACTTCAAAACGGCTTTATCAAATTGAGGGCCGCTAACATTAAAATGCATGTCTTTGAGTGCTTAATTAGGTATGTTATTTTTTTTTTGAAAAATAACCAAAAAAAAAATTGCGAAAATGGGGTACCGTTTTTCGGACCGCTTCTTGCGAATCATCCATCGACGTTTTTGTAAATGTTGTAACAAATAAGAAATTATTTGGTAGGTAATAAGTTTTCTGTTAAAAAATATGATTCAAATTAACAAGCTTATAATAGGTAATCGCGATCTAATTCAAACGAGCCTAAACACGTGTAGAAAATCTTCATAAATTTTCTCGTAATTATGATGGATATTTTTCATCACCAATAAATTGAGACCAAGTCTATAAAATAAATAGTTACTTGATATTTTATAAATAATGTTACGTAAGCCTCTAGCCTGCTCAGTCAGACATATGTTGATGTTTATCATAACGAAACCACTCAATTAGATACTATCTTTGCATAAATATGTGATGAACGAAGGGTTCTCACTCACAGCAATCTATTCGATGCTCATAGCACGGTTAATATCCGTCATACAAAGTATAAAATGCTTATTGCGGTGTGAATACATATCGCCATGTTTATCTAAGCTGTCGTCACTTGATTCACCCAAGTTTTAAGCCTTATTTAACTCGTCTTAAGATTGATCTTACCTTTTAATTTACAGTTGTGCTGCGAGGCACACTGTACTTTGTGTATTTTGACCCTTATTTTGTATATCTCAAAGTCGTTTTTGCTTTCATATAAAAAGTATACACTGCTTATTGCTTCCTGGTCCTCAAGGGTCTTCCTAGTGCCTTATAAACTGCTAACTAGTCTGGTACGTAATTATGTTGTATTCTATACATATATATCTATGGTGTATTGCAGAAAAAACACTTAACGGTGTCAATACAAGTATTAAACCCACGCGTAACTTCTTCCTTAGAAGATCCACCACACTAAGATATTGATTACTGAGGGTATCATGAAAAGCTAATTCTTGTAATTGTGGTTGGAGGCTCTTAGTCTTACTCTTCTTTTGGACATATTAAAAGAACTTGACTTGGATCCATGGTTTCTGAAATGAATAAAAAATGAATTGTGCCGACCTCACCGTATGAGATGAGAGCAGAGATAATGGTGATGATACTCACATTACATTATTATTTATTGTTCTTCAGAATTACTGCAAAATAGCACTGAGCTTATTTTCACATCATAGATCTTTCATCACCTAGTAAAAAAAACAACGCAATCTATCGTCACTCATGAGATTTGATCATCGTTTCCCACTGTACTTTCCGTTAAGCCATCAAGGACACCTTCAGGCGGTCTGCGGGCCTAAAAAGGTCGCTATTGCGGAATCGTATTAAAGGAATTGCCTATTGCCATCTCTTTTCACTCTCAGTCAATGAAAAGAGATAGCAATAGTTCAATTCCTTTATTGCGATTCTGCACTAGCGACCTTTTTAAGCCCGCTGTACTTTCCTCTGATACCAGGGTTAGCCAAACTCATACGAACATACTTACTGTATATTCTACCTATTTAGGCCTCTCGTCTTCACATAAACATAACACATTATTTTGTTTTGACCTTGCATGACTCATATTATTTAGTTTCGCCAGCAAGAGCTTAATATTCTACCCTGTCCTATCTCCTACTAATATTATAAAAATGTGAAAGTTTGTAATGATTGATGCTCAGAAATCAGAACTCTGTATTCTGTCTGAGGGTGGATGGATGGATGTTTGTTACTCTTTCACGCAAAAACAACTGAACGGATTTGGCTGAAACTTGGAATAGGTATAGATTTTATTTTATCCGGGTAAGTACCACGCGAGCGAAGCCACGGGCGGATTCTAGTTTGATAAAATATGCTAATCTTTAGCTACGTGTTCATACGTTCCCACTGTATAGTTGCTAGTCTTTTTGATGCAAAACAAATTAATAAAACTCTCATCAAAACGTATACATATAGATATGTGAATGTGTGATGTATTTGGCACTCAGTGTCAAACCGGAGTTTATTGAATTGAACTGGGTATTTAAATCCTAATAGATAGAATAAATCTGTAAGTTTGGATGTTTTTATTTTGACTTTCAATCACGGCTATCGAAACTTAGCATACATATTAATTTAATTGTTGTTCTCACGCTATAAGCCGTGGGTAGGAGCTAGTACCATGCAGTAGTTGGAAACAGGCAACAGAATTGCCTCTATACACCGCGCAATATCAAGTTTCTTACAAAGAGTAATCACAAAGAAACATGATATTTTTTTACTTGCATGGCTATTAACATACAATCAGCAGTATTCTTTGTTTGACAGGCAGACAACTCTCATCATCCAATGTTTTACACGACATTGGCTTTATCATTTTGCACTCACTTGAACTTTATAATACATAGGACAGCGAATGGAGGACAACAAGTATATTTTATCATGATTGTATAAGCTTGCTTTGAGTATAGCTATCGATAAAAAAACTGGCTTCGGGCTGCACGTAAAGGCTACAAGCGACAGTCTACCGGCATATATATTATTTATATTTCTATGCATATTGATTGATACAAGCCCGTAATTTTTAGTCAGCGTTATCTGTGCTAGAAATACCCGCTGCTTAGTTGCTGCAAAAATCAGTTGGGAAAATACTCTTTCCAACGTTTAGTCAAATCATCCGAACTCGTACCTTTTAATATTGCATTGAAATAACTCGCTTTGGTCACAGTATTTTATGTGTTCGTCAAATCTGATATTCTTTTTTGGGCATGCCTCGATTACCACTCTCAGTAAACACAAAACGGAGTATAATGTTTCGCACAATTTCAATAGGGGCCATCATAACGGGAAAGCAGATACCTACGTTATTATTAAGTTCAGGACAATAGTGTAGAATGACATGGGTAGAGAAATAACGGGTGGAAAAATATACGACGTTGAAGCTGCATTGTTGTCAACTCATCCCGGAATCGGAACATCTGAGTACAGTAACTCGAAATAGAGTACTGTTTCTAGAACTTGCGTCAGTAGATCTTAACTTAACATTTGTGCTAAAGATACCAAAACGAGTACAACAGGTAAGGAGCCTTGTAGCATTATCTTAAATGATAATAACATACGCTTTCTAAAACATCCAACTAACAACTGTAGTGAAATACTGTTTAAATTATAAGATGTGGGTGAGATCGAGTACAGTTCACATCGCACTAAGCTTGTTTTAAAATAGTTGTTTCAATAGTTTATTATATTGGCTTCCAATCAACTGGCTGCCGGAGTCGAGAAACAGGTTCAAACGATAACCCGACTTACAATGTTTACGATTGTAATTAGCACGGTGCCACGGCGATAGATTTTAATAGCTGTTGCACCAATCACAACCGCGAAATCTATCTTTTCTCTATGTTTCCCTTGTGTGTTTATGCAGTAAAGATGTGTATGTAAACGTATTATGTTATCTATCACTGTCATATTATGACAATTTGTGTCATCAGACTAGGCATATTATGAAACAGCAAATCCTTGAACATGTTGTTCCATGATTTCCTATGTACATCCCAACGCATACAATACAATAGAGCGATTACTATAATACACTCCACTTCACTCCAGTAATTGTTCTCATCATAATTAAAACAATTTCCTATCATACAATATTATGCAATTAGTAGATGGAATATCTACTTATAAATGAAGCTGCACGGAAATCAGAAGAATTTATTAATTATATTATGGTTAAAATCAATGTTTCTAACTTTTGAATATTATTATTGAATTTTATGAGTGCTTTGCAAATTTTGAAGAAAATTAATTGTAAAAATATAAAAAGGAAACCTCCAATAGTTTTATTCAAAAATCTTTCTGCCACTCTTGGTATATTGTTGTTGTTGAGTCTTACCGATTTATACAAACTTACACGTGTTTTATCATCTACCAAAAAACCTTTGTCTTTGTTGCTTTGTCGTTAATTCCCATGTTCAAAGTATCAGGTGATTGTTGTTTCTCGATGTCTTGCATGCAGTTAATCTGAACCATTAATTTGTTCTGTCACGTTATTATCTATTTAATTCTTCTTATCTCCTTTGGCTACTTGATGATCCTGAATGAGCTGTCTTGCTAAATGCTTTGAATTGCTACTTCCGATGGTCCAAGTTTGTCTTTGATGCATTTTTATCTCTCGGTGCGTATTCTTTTGTTTCATGACAAGGACTGAAGGTGATATTGTCTTCCTGAGAAGCCTTTTATTCCATCAACTGTTCCTTTGTCGTTTTGTGATAGTAGAAAGAAGGGCTCTGTCATCTTTGTTTATCTCATTACTTTATGTGTAATTGGCCATTGCCTTAGTAATGAAACCAGATGGTACTCGGACAGCTAGCTCACTTGAGGCCCTCGGAGAAACAGTCTGACTGAACCAACTGTACCTATGTGACGACATTGGAAGCCTCGATTTCTCTTGCTAATGCTGTCAGGATTATAAAGCCCTTTAACGACCTCTCTGAGCTTATCAGTCCCTGTTAAAGTTCATATTAAACTGACCTTTGTGTTTTGCCGACCGCCATTGGCATGAAAACTTTAATTATTCTAAATTAATGTACACACAGCTGTCATGCATTGATTTATGTTCAACACCTATTTGTCCTCAAACGGTGCACAAATGTCGTATGTTTATAAATAATTCATTCAGGTTTTCTAAGTTTTTTATTTGTACCCAATTTAGAAAAAACTAAACTCCTAAACCTGTTATTAGACGATGATGTTTGTTCATTTTTATTTTTTTCGAGATGTTGTATGTTCTTGTAGGTTTCATTAAACAGAAATAAAGAAATACAGAGTTTTATAAACACTTTTTTCTCCCATAAGCTCATACAAAATACACTTCATACAAATCGTTCGTATTTTTTCTCACGGAACAGCTGTAAAAACGTGTTCAGTTCAATTAAGAGTGTCGAGTCGCTCCATTTCGCCGCGTGATTGGACTCTTGTAAAAACTGTCTATCGGGAAGTGGTCTCGTTCTGAATGACTGATGAATGGAATTGGAAGACAATACCTTATTGCTCATGAAAAGAACTTACTTAATTTCAGTGATGTTGACGGGAATAAATCTGAAACCGTCTCGTTGTCCCCGGGCCGGGAACATGACTACCGGAGACAACGGGAATACATCGTCCTTTGCTATTTTGTTTGTGTTGGTCCGCGGTTGCACAATATCATCAACATAATTTAAGACATAAATTAATTCAATCAGTTTCCATGTGGTACCAAGCACACCTGTCTTAGTCCATTAAAAGCAAAATCCAATCAACGAAGTTCACACCAAATAAACTGTTCGGCAAGCAGCGATCGATCCATGGCCACCATGGGGCCACGTCAATGTCAAACGGCTCATTAGGGTCCAAGTTTATGGCAGCCTTCGCCGTGTGCTCCTGAAGTTCATGGCGTGGCCGATAGGAGTCACGCGATTCCCCCTGCCGACACCCCTTGGGCTTTTAGTATTTCGATCATCTACCTAGTACCTAAATCCAATCCATTTTTTTTTCATGTCTTATATAACTTTCTTTTTGCCACTGATATGGAGCATAGTTTATTTCAAACTGGATGAAACCTGGTTAAAAGAAGCAAGAAGAACAAGAAGGGTGTGTTTAGTCCTATTAGATAACGGAGTTTCAATTTAACTTCGGGAAAAATTTGAATCTTATGTTATGTTCGGTATACTTACATCCTAATTCGGAATTATTCCTGGTCTAAATTTTAGAATTCGAGGTCATTGCCAGAATAACGAATACATTAATAAGAGGAATAAATACAAAAGTAGCAAAGCAAGTCAAGCAATTGATAAAAATGCGATACTGCAAGTTTACTAGGGGTGTGCCAATGGAACCTACTGCAAACTCCACTATGTGGTCAAGTTATCAAACCTAGATTTGATAGGCAAGTTACAGTTACAAGTACCTAATCAGTTTCTCCAACACGGAAGTTAAACTTATAATACGTAGCTATCTACAGACTTCTACCCCCTTCAACCCCACAATGAAAGCCTTGAAGAGCTGTCACGGTCGCCGGCCGACCTTGCACTACGGAAAGGCTGTAATCGACAAAATGCCGATGTTGTCGTGTTTACCTTAACTTACCGACTCAGCATATTCGTTACAAAGATTAATGAATCGAAATTCTTTACCGTAACATTGAATGTGGAATGTGAAAATATCGAAGTCATCTAAATGAATAGATGTGTTCACTAGCTTTTTGTTTGTCTAAACACCAACATATTTAGTGCCGCTAACGCACATAGTGTACTGCCTGCAGACGGTGCTGAAGCTTCTTCGGAAGACATCGGGGGTGGCAGTGGACAAGTTAAAATACGAGTGAAAACCAGCACGACGCCGACGCTTTACTTTTTAGTGTTGTTTTAAACTTCAATCTCTTTTGGGAAAACGTCGGGTTTTTTACCCGACTGCGCAAAGCAAAGGAAGGGTAATGTGTTTATCAGTCTATGTATGTATGTATGTTTGGATGTTTCTATGTGGCACTCTAGAGGCCAAACGCGTGGACCGATTTTGATAATTCTTACGTCAATCGATTCGTTTCAACCTTGGAAGTGTTGTTAAAGACATGACAGTAAACAAAATTCACCAGTGCCACAACCAGACGCCATATTGTCAAAATTAAAAAAACCAAAATCGTCACACTATATCAAGTGGGGTATCGTTGAATAGGTATTTCAAAATCAACTTTAGGTTTCTTTTACCATTTTTCATTTTAAGTAATAGTTTAGGAAAAATAACGGTTTAAAGTTGATTAATAATAATTCTCGCTATGGATGTTTCTATGTGGCACTCTAGAGGCCAAACGCGTGGACCGATTTTGATGATTCTTACGTCAATCGATTTGTCTCAACCTTGGGAGTGTCACTAAAGATATGACAGTAATCAAAATTCACCAGGGCTACAACCAGACGCCATATTGTCAAAATTAAAAGAATCAAAATCGTCACACTATATCAAGTGGGGTATCCTTGAATAGGTATTTTAAAATCAACTTTATCATAACTAAAAAGTGTCAAATAAAAAAATATTTTAAAAAAACAAAAACCCGACTGCGTCAAAACTAAAAAGAAAAAAACAAGCCTGCAAAGAATTACTCACAGTCGGGACCCATAACATTGGAAAGATTTGATTGGTAATAAAATGAATGGGTACCGACTGTGACTAATTCTTTGCAGGCTTGTTTTTTTCTTTTTAGTTTTGTTTGACGCAGTCGGGTTTTTGTTTTTTTAAAATATTTTTTTATTTTAACTTCTATAAGGAAGCTTTCTGATATAGATCAAGGGAACAGATTGAATTCCTTCCGGGCCCAAGGCACAACTACTTTGCTCAACTGATGGTGCCGTGGGTACTTTTGATTCCCTTCTACACAACTAGTTGGTCCGTTCCGGAAAAAATATGTACCTATGACCCAACTGACGAAAACTCGAATCCCTGGTTGTGCCGTGGGTTCTTTTGAGACACAACTGATTGATTCGTTGGGAAAAAAATGTACCTTTGGCCCAACTGACGAAAATTAGACGCAAATATGCAAATATGTCAAAATGACAGATGATGTCAAAAATGACAGATTATGTCAAGAATGACAGAACATGTCAAAATGACAAATGTCAAAAATGACAGATTATGTCAAGAATGACAGAATTGTCAAAAATTACAGATCATGACAAAAATGACACTTTAGGTATGTCAAAGATTAATTTTTATGTCAAAAATGACAGATGATGTCAAAAATGACACTTTATGTCAAAATGACAGATTATGTCAAATTGACAGATTACAATAAATTGACAAATTATTTTAAATTGACAGATTGGCCATTTATCTTTAAAACCACTTATTCTAGACTCTCCGTTCTCAGTTCCAGTGAAAGCTATTGATAAATCTTCATTTAAAGTGACAGCTGTCAAACTTCAAACGGCCATATCTCGCAAACTACTCGTCCTAGACTCCCCGTTCTCAGTTCAAATGAAAGTTATGACCAAGATCTACATTTAAAGTGACAGCTGTCAAAATGACATCTGTCATCTGAAATGTAGATCTTCATCATAGCTTTCATTTGAACCGAGAACGGAGATTCTAGGACGAGTAGTTTCCGAGATAATGGCCGTTTGAAGTTTGACAGCTGTCACTTTAAATGTAGATCTTGGTCATAGCTTTCATTTGAACCGAGAACGGGGAGTCTAGGTCGAGTAGTTTCCGAGATATGGCCGTTTGAAGTTTGACAGCTGTCACTTTAAATGTAGATCTTGGTCATAGCTTTCATTTGAACCGAGAACGGGGAGTCTAGGTCGAGTAGTTTCCGAGATATGGCCGTTTGAAGTTTGACAGCTGTCACTTTTAATGAAGATCTATTCAATAGCTTTCACTGGAACTTAGAACGGAGAGTCTAGGATAACTGGTTTTTGAGATATGGCCAATCTGTCAATTTAATGTAATCTGTCAATTTATATATCTGCATTTTGACATATTCTGTCATTCTTGATATATTCTGTCATTCTTGACATAATCTGTCATTTTTGACATCATCTGTCATTTTGACATATTCTGTCATTCTTGACATAATCTGTCATTTTTTACATCATCTGTCATTTTGACATATTATGTTTGTTTTGGTATAATCTGGCTTGAGAGAATTGAAGTAGTTGTACTATGGGGTATCAAAGTGGTTTCAGAGTTCCCTACAACTCAACCAGGTGGGCATAGTAGTTGTGCAGAAGGTCTGGGTTGAGTCGCAGGGAACTCAGTTGTGTAGAAGGGAATCAAAAGTACCCAAGGCACAATCAGTTGAGCATAGTAGTTGTGCCCTGGGCCCGGAAGGGATTGAACTTCCATACTACTGGTATTTTTTTTAAATTGTGTTGTATGGTAAATATTGAATGATATATCATAAGCATCTCAGACTTTGTTGTCGGGAGTTGGCAGTTTGATTGATACAATATACGATACCACGCCAATTTTATTCTTCGTCTACGCTGTCTGTGGGAAGCAATATGGCACACATAAATAGCAAGCATTTTGATCTCATGTTTTTATTATTTCGTATGTAGAGTAGGCAAACACCAGCCTGTTCGCATATGGCATCTATTCATATGTCCTTTATTCTTGTAACAATAACCTATTTTGCATTGTCCTACTTTCACTTGAAAAAATATCAACAATAAAAGTACTAATAAAACTAGTTTTACCGTTTTATGACTGACTGAATTTATAATCAGACTGATAGTAAAGTTCATTCGCTTAATAGTGTTGTTCACCTACACGCAAAATCCATATGGCACCGTTTACGAGTTAAGTTTTAGTTTTTCATCAACCGCGTTGATAAAAGTTCATTCACTTACTGTTGTTGCTTACGTTCCGAAAATTTGAAGCAGTGATAGTTTTTATCCTCAAATTAATATTTTTTTTTATGTAGGTAGGTAATTCTACTTCATATGAAAATGATGACAACAGGTAAACTCCTCTTTCGTCGCACTCTAATTAACTACAGATTTCGAAGATTTATATGAATGCAAATTTAGAATGTTGATTTTGCCCAAGGACAACCTTTAGTATTTATATTTTTTATTCCACTTCACATTATTGAGTTAATTTACGAATACAAAAACTTGATGCTCATGGACAATCATAAACATTATTCTAATTAGCAGCTTACGTGACCAGTAATTAATTCAGACGTATTCTATTGTTTCAGGTGCCCGCTGTTGACGAGTTCCTTGCCGGTTATGGGGCAGCAGTCGACTTCAATACGACTGCTATAGCACACGACAAAATGACAATCACGAATATATCAAAAATATCATGACCTTTGGATGACCAAAAACAAAAACACGTTCCAGCTGCAAAAACAAACCAACAGTTGCGTAGCACGAAAGAGTTCCCCAAGGAAGCTAGTGTTGTGCAAACTCGTCTAGAACGATAACGTTATCGCGTTATTATACCTTCTCTTTGAACCGATACCGATAACGTGCTTTTTATTCGGCTGAACGTTACGCTTCTACCGAGACGTGAATCGTGCTGTTGTAATACTGTTCGCCGATGTTTAAAAACATTCGTTGCGGTAACAAAAGTATAATCGCGTGTGCAGTGAGTGTAATTTTCGAGAGTGATTGTTGAATGCAAAAATGCGTGCTGAAAATCTGTGGTCTAGACTGGCTACGCTGGGACTTGTGACCAGCCTGGTGGGATGTCATACTCCTGGCAGCGAGCTGGAGTCCGTGAGATACGGACCGACATCGGACGACAGATTTATCAGTGACACGTTCACTGTAGCTAACATCAATATCACATACCAAGACGAGCATGGAGAAGAGTACACAGAAACTTCTGAGGTGAGTGTCGGCTGACTACTTACTGTCAGTTATTACATCAGTGATACTTTATATGTGGTGTTGCTTACTGTATTTGACATTTTTAGTATAGATAATATAGATAGTAGAGATGATGTTAAATATCTAACCACAATATGCAAAATTACAGATACAATATTAAATCTGGCCGTTAGAGTTGTTTTCGTCTTCGAATATGTTTAGGTTTGTTCAAATAACAACTAACACCCGAAGACTGTCAATAAAGTGATAAACAATTGCTTTGTAGGTATATTCGAGAATGATGTTATCAGGTAGTACAGTGTAGTATGTAGATAAAACGCAAAATTGGCTGTAAAATGAGATTTAAAAATATTTATACATCTATGGATAATTACATTACGAATAAGCTCTAATATTTGTATGCACTGTGGCCAAATACATTACATAATTACGTTATGGGGCATTCCATTGTGACTACTGGGACATTTGACTCCAGAATTTGACCTATTGGGAGCTATAATTATGCTGTCGAAACTTATATAATTGTGAAATATACTTTCTAACATAGATTAATGTCTAATGTATTGAATTCCTATAAAGAAAAAACGATATACTTTATGAGCTCTTTGTAATTACTTCTTGAGTGAGTGTGACTACCGGGACACTGAAAAATCCCTGTCTGTTTTCTTTGTGCACTCAAAGACATATTTCAGTCCCACCACTTAACTTTCAAATTAGATCTTTCAGTGTTGTAAAATATAAACTATACTCCTTCGATTTCATTGAAAGTTAAACTAATAATGTTTGTAGAAACAACAAAAAAAATATTTTAAATTGTGACTTCTGGGACAGGTGTTTGTGACTACTGGGACGAGTGCGAAATTATGTAAAATTGTTGTTGATTAAAATCAGTTTTATCGTTGTTTCAACTTTATTAATGTAGTTGTTACATTTCCACCTTAAAGGAAAACTAAAACAGTGCAAATATAAGAAATAAACTAAATCTTTGTAAGTTTTGGTTCTCTATTATGTTATTATCTCTCTATTTGTTTGAACGCGCTTATGTGAAGTATTAGAAGTCGGATTTGAAAAATTATTTCTACATTTGATAGCTTAATTCTTAAAGAAGGTTATAGGCTACTTTTTATCACTATCATCATCACCATATACCATCACTACGCGGGTAACGCCGCGAGGGCGCTGCTAGGTAATAACAAAAAATAAAGAAAACCTCTTTCCTACAATTTAAGTAAGGAAAATAAATTTATCCGTAATTAGAAAATAACTTTAAAAGTATTAATATTAAAAAAAAAATAACAATTTCTGTAAATTGGTAGAAAATTTGGTCTCCCAACTGTTTATTATCGGATCAGTATTTCGTTTATTTGAAATATCGATCTGTACATTTTTCGCCCAGTTAATAACCATGTTAGGTAAAAATGGTACACAACGCCTTTTCAATTGTAAGAAAAAAGATTAAACACTTCTATTATACAAAGAAATATGCTAAAATCTCTTTAAATATCAAAGTTAGCCAGAGTTGAAACATGTTTCATGAGGCAAGTGTGACTACCGGGACACATTTCAAAACAGTCTCTAGATCATAATTTTGATCTTATAACCATTAAAAGATGTTTAAATGGTACACCAACCGTTTATTGTTACTCCTAGAAGAAACGGAACTCATAACTTCATATTTGAGGCGAAAAAAACTACTTTTATATCTTTTGGTGTGACTACTGGGACAGGCAACATACATCTTTTTAGAAAATAATTACGCAAGAACTAACAAACATTTTCACTTTTTTTTCTTTAGTTACTTAGGTTTTTTCACACTTTCTGTAATATACACGCGCCAACTTTCTACAACTGACAGAAAGACCGAAAAATGTGCTGCCAGTAAAATATATTTTTCCCCCAGAGTATTTTTTTGGCTGAAGTAAAAGTTCGCACTGACGAAAAAGACATTTATTTTGTTTTTTTTTTATATTTTTCTGCAGATTCAAGTAGATTAGATATTTAGCTGTAGGTAATTACTGAAATATAAACGTTTAATGGAATTTCAAAATTTTTGTCACTTTCCTCTTTTACATGGAATGCCCCTTATATGTATTATACAGTTATTCGCTTCAACGGAAAAACTGAAACTGTATTATTTTTGAAAAGCTTAAATTCGTAAATTCACGCGCCCTTCCGCCCACGACTTCGCTACCTAACTCACTATCTTTGTTCCAACTTCCTATATTGACTGGTAAATTACATACGAGAACTAAGTAGGCATTTGATATTTAATATCAAGGTGATCAGACGTAGATTTATTCTTGTTTAGATGCGATCAATACAATTTATTTCTTTTAATATTCTACAGAAAATACACATGCAAAAATACTCGTTCATACCTATCTAAATCCAATTGAAACTAAAATAGGTATAATAAATTGTATCATTTTAGTGTTTATTTTTTGTTTCTTGAAAGATAATGACTGTGACGTTTGTTACTTAATTTTATCTTATCGCATTCAAGTGCAAATTAATCAGCACATATCATGATAAGTTATTTTTATTTATTATTAATTCTTTTATTTATCGGTTGTCTGCAATTTGGCTACAGAGCAGAACAACAAAAACATAAAAATATAGAGATAAACATAGAAGCAGGTAGGTCATTATATTGCATAAAATTTGGTCTAACTCTAGACCAGTGGTTCCCGAACTTTTTTTTCTCATGGACCCCTTTCAAAATTTTATTGGTTTCGGTGGACCCCCTGCTGCTACATTTCTACCATATTCCCAAAACTGGTCAGAAAATGAGAACCATCGTGGACCCCTTTCGAGTCTCCCGTGGACCCCTGGGGGTCCACCTGGACCACTTTGGGAATCACTGCTCTAGACTCTAGCTAGAGTCAGACCCTAGAGTTAGACCAAATGTTATTGTCTGTTGCCATGCGGATTCACATTGTCTCTAGAGTATAGGTTCTCAACGTGGGCGATAACGCCCCCTTGTGGGCGTTTGAGACTTTCAAGGGGGCCAGTAGAAGACCCAGAAAAAATTAGGGGGCATTGAGATGACGCAGAGAGGGCAAAAATGCTCTAGGAAAAAAAATATTTTCAAAGTGGGCGGTGGGCAAAATAAGGTTGAGAAACTATGGTCCAGCTAGAGTCTAGCTAGACAATATGAATCCGCAATAATCCGCATGGCAACAGAAACCAGTAGAGCCGAGAAACATAAAACGAATTATCGACATTCTACACTAATTAAATCTCTGTCAAAATCACAAACTAGGAAAAAAAATTCTTGACGCATTTCATCCTTGTCATGTTACCCATTTTATAAATATGTAAATCAATTTATCAATGCATTTATCGAGAAATCTAATTTTGAATTCTACAACACCCAGGCATATCAAAGACTGTTGCAAAGTGCAGTAGATAAATAAATAAATATTGATGAAAGCAAACATGCTCTAAGTGGGACAGTTACAAAATAATAGTCCTTGGTGAAAGGCATACAATGACAGAATCTAATCGGCATCACAGATTCTCATGTGAGATGTTGATTCATTCGCCCTGCAAGGGTTTTATTGATACGGATGATTCGATAAGATTTTACGAATACGTAAAATTGGGATCGATCACCTTTATCATGAGGAGATAAAGTTGATTGATCCCAAAGTTTTTTTTTTATAGTCATCGTCATCTTGCGCAGCATCATGCTGCATGCCTCATTTCACTACTGGGCTTATGCCTCTCTTCGTTTTTCCCTCCCCTATCTGCGCAACTCTAACTCCTTTTTGACCCGCAATTTTGACGATGACATCGACTAGTCTTGCTAACTTGCAAACAGGGCAACAAACGGTTCGAGGCTATGTATTGCAAAATTGTCGTACGATTTACTATAACTTTTCTTGTTTTTCTTCATCTTGTGTCAAGGCTCAATCTGATAGTTTAGGCATAGTCACTAGAATTCTGTTAGTAACAGCCATGTGACAGCGTTGGTCTCTTGTGCACATAATGTAAAACATTTTTTTTATCAGCGAAACAATGCACACTAAAGAATAAACGTAACGAGCTATACGTATAAACGTAGTTTTATTATTTCTTCTGTTCTGCTACCTACTAAATATTGCTTTGATGATATTTTTGTAAGATTTGTATGTATGTCTATATATGTATGTATTGTCTTCAAGTTATTTCTACTACACTTCTCTAGTAGACAATTCTTATCTTACCACAAATTCCCACGCAGGCCGCCTATTGTTATTAAAACCGATGTTCCTAATTAAACATACTAGGTAGAAACTTTAAAAAGTCAGTTCGATACACATAAAACTAATGCCAAAACAATCTTGTTGTAATAAATAGTTCTAAAATAGCAAGCAGATTAAAATGAGTCTTAAAAGTAAACAGCGCGAGAGATTTATCTGTCACTTGGCAGATCACGGTGTTTCGTAGATGTTCATTAGATCTTATGCGTTATTGCATTTATTTTATTTGAAGTTTCACAATAATAGCTCATTGTTTATCAACCTCCGCGTATCGTGTAATGAATGATATCAATCAATACACGACGTAGGTATTGAATTGCGAACTCTGGCGGTCGGAGGTCTGCCGGCATTCTATTTATCGCTCGCTACTGCTTCAATTTGTATTGTTTTCGTAACATAAACATATGCGACCACCACGCAATGTGTGTAAACAACTACCAACCACTAAGCGATTTTCCGCTTTATTACCTAACCGTAAAGAGTAAATTGGCGTAAAGTTCTAACAATGATGAGTAACAAGGTGGTTGATCTTTTGTGACTGTACGAATATGTATATCGGTCGCCATCGCTTGTGGAATGACTCAGCGTGTAATAATTGTGATTCCTGAAGTTTCATGTTGATCGGAAAAACCAATAGTCGTAAAAGTTTCCAAAAAAGTTTTTTTTTTGTGAAATACCTAGGTACTAGGTATATTTTAATAAAACTATTTATAAACTACATCTAGATAAAACCATTCCATTTTATGCTAAATTAAATCAAGTGCTACTAATGAAGACAGAATCTTAAAAAAGCACATTCTCTTACCTGTTTAGATAATATAGGTATTTATAGACCATAGTATATTTTAAATTTTAAACAACAAAAATAACAAATCACTTAATAAAGAATACAAAATTGGGGATTAACTTATTTGCATCGAAAAGAAGGAAGCGGAAATGATTGAACATAACCTAATTGGTATTGGTATCGCAGCGCTTGGACGAGACATGATAACTGAATGATCGCCAATAACAACTAGTTTGGTACCAGAGCGTCACCTAGGGATATTACTAGTAGTTCGCCCCGAACTGAGATCTCGCGCACCGTAGATGGCTTACATTTGGACTTTCTTCTGACTACCCCTATAATTTCAAGTGCTACTACCGCCGAGTATGCCTATTGCGCTAGCTCTTCATGGTAAAAAATACTAGCATGCATGCAATACATAATGTCGTGTCTAATTTTTCATTTATTTCATATTTATGAATTCTCGTCGTATTTCTAAAAGTATACGTCCTAGAATCAAAATAATAACTATTTGGGAATGTACAAATTAAGACATTTCATTTGACACCCCACTCAATATATTTGTTTATTTAACTTTTTTTACCCCAATTATTTTCATTCTTTATCAAAAATTTTTTTATCATGAAAATAAATCAAGTAGCATCTAAAATCATTGCAAACCAAACCGCAACGATGCCACTCTCTTTTTAAGACCGACCAGTCAATGAGCTATGAAGACATCGAAACTCTATGAAACGGGAGCTCTTGCAGCTCTGGTTTCGTAGTTTTTGTTCTTTGGTCGTATTTCAAAAACTATATATCCTAGATTAAAAATAAAAACCATTTTGGAATGTACAAAATAAGCCCTTTCGTATGACACCCCACTCAATATATTTGGGTAACTTTAAAAAAAATTTACCCCCTTGGGAACCCCATATCTTTACAACCCCTTCATCGATTACGCTCATACGCTCCACAGCAAATTTCCATAGCACAACCTATTGACCTATCAAGTTTCATACAGATTGGATAAGCGGTTCGATAGTTATGCGAGAACATAAAAATGAAACATACAAACATACAAACATACAAACATACAAACATACAAAGCAAAATCGCCTAACTTGCCACTAAGATCTTCGCTCGCTTCGCTCGCTCGATCGATTATCTGAGGAGAAAGGATAGTGTGTGTTATAGTACCTATAACATCAATATCCAAAGCTAGGTTTCGTCCTTTAGCTGGTGACAGAATGGTCTATGCTCTTAAAAGTGTCTTAGGTGACCCCCATCTACTTGCACACCTTTTCGTCAACGATGCTTGCAATGTCGTCCAATTATTCGTCGATTTTGAGTACCTAAATCAATTAAAAAACATTAGATATTATACTCATACTAGACACTTCTAAGTTTCTTTACTTTGTAAGTGGTTGCTCACATCAGTTCTACATTAGACTTGCAATTGCGACCTAATGTCGCATTAGGAGTTGCTTTACTCCGTGTGTTTCCTTTAACGGAAAGCGGTCATGTCCTCCACTAGCTTGCAATATTAATGTATCAGAGAGTATGAGCTAGTGGCCAACTCTAGTGACGGAGCTTTACGCCACCTGAAGACCTCCATCATTGAAGATAACAGTGGCCCTAGCCATATTACACTATCTATCGTCGCGATCGCTGTAGAACACTTCTAAATACATATATAGGAATTGACGTTCTGACCACGTGACTCATCACCTTTAAACGTCAATTCCTTCCTATACATTTTGAAGTGTTCTACAGCGATCGCGACGATAGATAGTGTAATATGGCTAGGGGGGCAGGTTCCAAACGTTAAAACACTATAATATTTTGTTGATATTATTCAAGACTTGTTGCCTCCTGTCCTGTCCTGACTATCAGTTGACGTGTTCTTCGTACACGGTTTTCATTTTCGCCATCGCTGATTTAGATGCTATTCAGACACCGCGGTTAGTATGCGATTTTCGTGCGGGTATAGCGATTAACCGCGCGGTTATGTCTGAACGATTACTTAATAACTCATACAAATAAGACCCGCGCGATTTCAGAATCGCATGGAAATCGTGCGGTTCCCGCCGTGTCTGAACGGGCGTTTTACGCTAACCAGCTGTCAATAGTAGGTGCTACTGGTTACTTTTATTTGCAGAGTAACGTTATTTCGGTAGTAACTAATAGCACTTTTCTTGTAGATGGTGAAATGATTAAATAAGCGTTCCAAATAAAAATCATAAAGGGAGATGGCCCTGCAAAAAATTATCAAAAGATTTCAGCATTATATGATAACTAATCTCGTAATAATCTTGTCAAAGTCAGCTCGAAGGCTAAACACACATGCTAATTCTATTTGTTCGCTGCAAACAAAGACCCCTTATTTGCCTTCCTTTGACCTGAAAAATGTTATCTTTAAGACTTGCATGCATGCGATATGTTTTCTTATTGATGTCCCTCTAATTTGTTTAAACTAAAGGTACCTACGTCAGATAATCTCATCTCGTACTACAACCGTCAGAGATACGTTATCGATATCAATTGAGATGATTGACCCGAACGATTTGTCAATTTTGTCAAATGTAGGTATTGATGGATCTGGATACAGAGCGAGTTTTTTTTTATCTATTTAATCATTCGATCTTATTGACGTGAACTACGATTTGTATGTAAAAGATCAGTCAGCTGTGGATAATAATTTAAACAATTTAAATCAAGACTCTGAAAGGTTTTCATGATCATGATTTGGATTGTGAAAGCATAAACGCACAAACTTACGTGCTCTAATGCATGAACTTCTGAGATGCATAAAACTAGTGATGATCCGGTTATAATAATCGTTAAACTTGATTTTTTTTAACAGCTAAGATTTGCTTAGCCTCTCGTTGCTCAATCTACAATGAACTTGTATTTCACAGCTCATTAATTATCCTTCCATCTGTAATAATATTAACTTGGTTGTTTTTATTAGGTACACATGAGGCTGTTCTGTAGGCTTTGCATGTATTGTGTAAATATTTTTGATATGTAGTCGCTCCGTGTGTCCACCGCATTGAATAAACATAATTACAACTACAAGGTCTGTCAATGATTCGTGACTGACTTTACTAGAGACGTGAACAAAGGACATTTATCATTTCTAGTCATTTTCTTTTGGTCTAACAAAGTTTACTTTTAACCTATTCTTCTGGTCTGATTTTTTGTCTCCCAAACTCCTATTTGGCTAGAATCAAAGCCAGTCGGTAATTTATGTGATTGTTTTATTTTTATGCAAAAGTAAAGCTGGTTTCTATTCTAGCCTATTTTATGCAAGTTTTTCATGCGTGATATGTCAATCCCCTTCGGTCATGTCTATTTGAATACCTCGAGGCCATTGCTCATTAACGCCTGGAGTTGTTTTAGGCATTATGATTGCTGTCTATCGGTCGGAGACAGGCTGTACCGGTGGCTTGACTAGTTATTTTATATTAGCTGTGCCCGGTGGTTCCACCCGCCCAAAAGAAATAGCCTACCTCAAGAATTGAGCTGTCAAATGCAGAAATAATTTGTTGGTTGTTCCAGAAATTAGCGCGTTCAAACAAACAAACTGTTCTGCTTTATTTTATCAGTATAGATTATTAACATAAATAAAACAGTAAAAAATATACTTTATTGTAACATCTTCCTTCAGCTATTTTATCTATCTTATGATAGTTTTGCGAATAATTTAAAGTTCTTTGTTTTTATTGTAAAACCAATTTTAAAGATTTATTTATTTATTTTTAACCCACATCGTCCCACGGCAGGGCAAAGGCCTTATAAAACCAATAACATTAAAAAAAAATAGGAAATTTTAGTATATTTACAAAATAAACCAATTATAACGTCGACGTACTCGACGTAACATAATTACGTAAGAAAACTGGGGGCATTACGCGAACTAAATTAAACTCGCATCTTGTTAATGATATTCAAATCGTTCAGAACCGGTATCTGTGTGAAATGGCTTGTGTCGGAGTCTTTGACGAATATTATCTCCACTGAGCTGAATACTTGTACCTACCAGAGCATTCTGCCCAAAATACCTTTCGAATACTTGTCCATGTGGAAATCCTTATAGATCTTTTTGGAGTTGACGGCACATATTTTCTATACCATCTGAAACTTCGGGATTTCACTGACAATCATCTGGACCATAAACATTTTTACTTATTTTATTGGAACCTAGATGCCTATTCTTTAGTATATCAATACATATAGCACTTGTTCGTTTTCTTTTCTGTGTGCATATTGTGCCTGTAATGTATGACCACAACCGCAAGAAATGTAGGCCATTTCTATCCCTGGACATGATAATGGTCACTTTGCGGGACGATGATCCCCCTCTATAATATTATCTCTAACCTTTGTTTTATTATATTTTTACCCGACTGCCCGCAGAAAAGAGGGTTATTACAAGTGTTTATTTATGATTGTGATGTTTGTTTATGATAATAGTACTTACAGAATAAAAGTTACGAGAGATAAGTTTATGGCACGGTCGTAAGTCCAACGATTGTAGGTGCAAAGTTGTTTGTAGGTGCATGAAATCTGTATAAATTGCAAAACTATAATACCTATCTAAAATTCTGAACAAACAGGACTAAACTGTAAACTCTTCTGAGGACATCGTTCACTCATTCATAGCTTCGGAGACCTAACATAAATGCGAAAATAGGTTCGCGTTTGACCACCTGATGTAAAGCAACAGTGTGGTCTAAGATGGAGCACGCTTACCTAGGAGGAACCTATTGAACCTATTGATTGTTTTCCATGAGTTATGCTGTCTAGCTCAAGTTCAATCCAAAAAATATACGATTTGGTTAAGTAAATGAAAACCCATCCAATCAGAATTTTTTTCTTCTGTTCCATGATGAGGGATCATCAGTTAGGTATCACACTTTATTTACCGATGCAAACTTTTTTAGCAATCTTAGTTCATTATCAACTTTAGCATTTACATTAGGTACATATAAGTAGTAGGTAGGCCCAAATAGACGATTGAAGGCAACAATTACCTACCGAGTCGGTACGGTAGTAACGACTCCATGTTGCAAGACCACGTATAACCAGGCCTGTCTCACTTCTCACTTTAGGTATTTATCGGACGCGCGCCGCCTCGGGCGGCGCGCGCAGGGTTGCCATTTTTACGAGAAATCTCGTACTTTTACGAGATTTAGCAGTCTCTTACGAGAAACGAGAAAAGTAAAAATCTCGTAAATTTTTTTACGAGATTTTAATAATGTTGACTGCGTGCGATAACTTAAGTATACAAACCAAAAACATTATAAAAAAAATGTAGGTCAAACAAAATAATAGAAATAAAAACAATCCCAAGTTTTGTAAACAAATCAGTTGACTGACAGATTGACACTGACTGACTTGTTTGTCACCACACAGATGCAAAAATCGTGGTTTTGCCGATTGCGTTCGTCTAAAGTCGGCTATTCATGTAAAATCGTGTCAATCGTTCAAATTTCGTGGATCTGTGGGTTTCTCGGCTGAACAACAGATAATTTTTTTTTTGCCATAAAGTGAAGCCAATTTCATGACTGATTTAAACCTGAGAGACCGCTCCACTGTGGTTCCATTGAGCACAGTATAAGTCGTAGTTTAGATGTATCCTTTCATGAGTAAGGCCCAGTGTAAATTAGATATAAGAGACTTTATATACCTAATAAAATTGAATAGTAAATATAAAATTGAATAATAAAATTGTATTTATATATACTGGGCCTTACTTACGAAAGCCTCTCAAGGCGATTGCACTGTTTAAATAACAGGTTTTGTGAAATTCTCACCTATTAGTCCATTTCAACGATGAGAGGCAGCCATTGTGACGTTTAAATAGCTGTCAAATGTTAACAGGCTCATGACCTAGTTTAAGTCATGTGTCAAATGTTGAGACCAAAGATGGCCGGATTTATTACATTCCAATCAGCTGTGACGTGAAAGTGTGAACTCGACTCTCGACGAAAATGGAAGATTTTGATAACTTTTAACCGGATTTTTCTGGAGGTGATGAGACGCTCATATGCCACTATCAAAACAACAATTATTGCATGTGCTGTGCTGCATAATTTGGCAATTATACTTCATGAAGAATATAATGCAGCATTTCTTTAAAGTAAGGATGAAGAAATAGAAGCTGATGTTGTAATCGACGACGACGTAGCACACATAACAAGAATCATGTACTTACATAGAAAATGATCTTTAATTTTAAGAAGTTTTAACAAGAACAAGAATTTTGAATTGTAATGAATAATTATACCTACTACAACATAATCATATTCATTTATAAATATAACTAGCTTCCACCCATACAGTAGCAGTAGGTACCCAGATAAAAAGTAGCCCAATGTCCTATTCCTTGTCATTATCTAAAATTTTAATTTCAGCCAAATCGGTTCTGTGGTTGTCAAGTTATAGAGGAACAAACATACATTCAAACTTCCGCATTTCTAATATTAGTGAGATGAGATAGGGAGACCAGCAGCACCCTCTTGCTGTTGCCCCCGTAGTGATGGTATATGGTGATCTGATGATGATGATGGTGAAAAGTATCCTATACTCTTCGTCAAGAGTTTAGCTATCACATGTAGAAAGAATTTTTCAAATACAACTAGTAGTTCAGATTAGCTCGTTCAAACAAACAAACTCTTCCGCTTTACTATATTAGTATAGATAGTGATTGCTGTTATGATACTGTCCTGTATAGTTAGGAAATAACACAAATAACAAAGGCAGAATTTACAATACAGAAAGATCATTTTAATAATCAATAAAAAACCTTAATTTTTATTATAACATCCTCTAATTATATTTAGAACTCTCCTTTTATTTTACAACATTACTCTTACAAGTTTATCTTCTCTGATTCATCATTACATTCATGAGTGACTTCCCTCGCTGTCCTTTTGAGGTGTTCTTGGTTTTCACTGAAGCAGTCGGACTTGGATCTGTTTAAAAGAAATTAAATTGTATGCTTATGTGTGCAAATTGTAGTGTACACTGGAATATATGTAAGAATATAAGTATAGAAATAGGTACCTTCTTGCATAGGTACCAGATGGAATCCACTGTAAGTTTCTGAGGAACCCTCCTTAGATCCTGGTCTACAGTAGGTAGGTACTCATTTTCCAACATCACTCTTACAAGTTTATCTCCTTTGATTCATTCATGTCATGAGTGACTTCCCTTCTCTCTGTCCTTTTGAGGTGTTTTTGGTTTTCACTGAAGCAGTCCGACTTAGATCTGTTTAAAAGAAATTGAATGATCATGTATGCATAGTGTGTACACTGGAATATACGTAAGAATATAAGTACCTATAGAAATAGGTACCTTCTTGCATACCACCGTGAGTTTCTGAGGAATCCTCTCCTTCAGGTCCTGATCTTCAGGTCTTCAGGTCCTTCAGGTCCTGAGGTAGGTGGACTAGGCAGGAAAAAATCCACAGTTACTTTCCTTGCTGCTATAAAGGTCTTCTTATTGATTGAACAGACATTTTTTCAAAATTAATCAAACAAAATAACAAATAGAAACACAATCCCAAATGTAAACAAATCAGTTGACTGACAGATTGACACTGACTGACTTGTTTGTCAGTCACCACACAGATGCAAAAACGTGGTTTTGCCGATTGCGTTCGTTCTAAAGTCGGATATAGACGGGGATATTCGTGTAAAATCGTGTCAATCGTTCAAATTTCGTGGATCTGTGGGTTTCTCGGCTGAACAACAGAGATTTTGCCCTTGTAGGTGAAGCCAATTTCATGACTGACTTAAACATGAGAGACCGCTCCACTGCTGTTCCATTGAGAACAGCTTAAGTTGTATCTTAAACACCTTACATAAGTAAGACCCACTTTTACGAGATTTGTATTGAAATTACGAGATTTTTGGCAGCTCTGGTACGAGATTTTGAATTCGCCACCTGGCAACCCTGGGCGCGCGACATAGGTTGCCACTTGCCGCTTGCTCGGCTTGCGGACTAGACGCATTGTGCGTAATTATCGTGATCTCGTATACATCGTTTCTTGTGATTTTTGCACGATAACTAAACGATCTAATCCGTATAAAAGATACTGCTGTGTCTACGGGTGTCTAAACAAAAGGAAAAGCAATGAATGGACATTAACATTCCACAAAATTCCGGAAGATATTGAAAGGTTGGTAAGCCTACCTACTAAGCTTTTCTATAATTTGTTGTAAGTACCTATTTAAATAAATCATCAATAAATACCTAGGTAGGTACTTACTTTTTCTCTGTAACTGTAGGTGCATAATGAAAACGAGATTTTATAGGTAGGTCTATTCGATTCCTTTTTGATTGAATAGGTACCTGTTTACAAATAAACAAACATAATACACCTACAAAACTACCTACCTACAAAACTGTAGGTAGGTAGGTACCTACAGTTTTGTTTATTTACATATGTACCTAAAAGTAACTTATCCATTAAGTAGGTACCTAACCTACTTAATATAATAATTGTAAGTGTTTAGAAGTTACATTACATTCATAGAGCCATGTTGGTCGAAGTGATTAGTACCTCAACTTTCGAGACGAAGGTCGTGGGTTCGAGTCCTGGCCGTGCATTAAATTGCAAATGTGATTGCAAACCTAACATTAAAAGGGTGATTATCGGATAACGGCTCCCGGTCTAGTTGTGTGATGATGATGATTGTGTGTGTCTGATCGATGTCTAGGTAGGTATGAAGGTATAGATATTTTGAAATTCAATTGTTTACAAAACGAACGAGATAATAATGTATCTACCTACTTCACCTACCTACGTACAATACGTAGTACCTACCTACTTACTACTATTTATTCTGTGGTAACGGTAGATTAAATTATATTTAGGCCTATTTATTTTAGAACTTAAGTAGGTACTGTTTTTGTGACAGATAAAATAAATTAATTTATTTGTGTTGTCGCAAGCGAAAATTCGACAACCCTTACGAGTCGCGTCACACCGCGCCAGACAGTGACACAGTTACGCATTAGAGCAGGATGGGAATGTTTAGGCAAATATCTCGATAGGTAATAGGCCCATAGGCGAGTTGAATTGCACTTTATAGCTTCGCCGCGAGAGTCTCTATTTAAACAAATTTACTCGCGAAGTGACCCTTCTGTACGTAGTACTAGTATTCTGTGGTATAACGCGACAAAATGATTAGGCACACTCCTCAGTGTGAGCAGGCCTGTCTCACTTCTCACTTTAGGTATTTATCGGACGCGCGCCGCCTCGGGCGGCGCGCGACATAGGTTGCCACTTGCCGCTCGCTCGGCTTGCGGACTAGACGCATTGTGCGTAATTATCGTGATCTCGTATACATCGTTTCTTGTGATTTTTGCACGATAACTAAACGATCTAATCCGTATAAAAGATACTGCTGTGTCTACGGGTGTCTAAACAAAAGGAAAAGCAATGAATGGACATTAACATTCCACAAAATTCCGGAAGATATTGAAAGGTTGGTAGGTACTAAGCTTTTCTATAATTTGTTGTAAGTACCTATTTAAAAAATCATCAATAAATACCTAGGTAGGTACTTACTTTTACTCTGTAACTGTAGGTGCATAATGAAAACGAGATTTTATAGGTACCTATTCGATTCCTTTTTGATTGAATAGGTACCTGTTTACAAATAAACAAACATAATACACCTACAAAACTACCTACCTACAAAACTGTAGGTAGGTAGGTACCTACAGTTTTGTTTATTTACATAAGTACCTAAAAGTAACTTATCCATTAAGTAGGTACCTAACCTACTTAATATAATAATTGTAAGTGTTTAGAAGTTACATTACATTCATAGAGCCATGTTGGTCAAAGTGATTAGTACCTCAACTTTCGAGACGAAGGTCGTGGGTTCGAGTCCTGGCCGTGCATTAAATTGCAAATGTGATTGCAAACCTAACATTAAAAGGGTGATTATCGGATAACGGCTCCCGGTCTAGTTGTGTGATGATGATGATTGTGTGTGTCTGATCGATGTCTAGGTAGGTATGAAGGTATAGATATTTTGAAATGCAATTGTTTACAAAACGAACGAAATAATAATGCATCTACCTACTTCACCTACCTACGTACAATACGTAGTACCTACTTACTACTATTTATTCTGTGGTAACGGTAGATTAAATTATAATTAGGCCTTCTTATTTTAGAACTTAAGTAGGTACTGTTTTTGTGACAGATAAAATAAATTAATTTATTTGTGTTGTCGCAAGCGAAAATTCGACAGCCCTTACGAGTCGCGTCACACCGCGCCAGACAGTGACACAGTTACGCATTAGAGCAGGATGGGAATGTTTAGGCAAATATCTCGATAGGTAATAGGCCCATAGGCGAGTTGAATTGCACTTTATAGCTTCGCCGCGAGAGTCTCTATTTAAACAAATTTACCCGCGAAGTGACCCTTCTGTACGTAGTACTAGTATTCTGTGGTGTGAGTCAATATTATTATCATTTATTTAAATATTATGCTGTTCAGCTTGCGTATTATCTACATCGGTGTCAGTGGCTAGTTGCTAGTACGTTCCAGAAACTAAATACTTTAACCTAATGCAAAGCAAACTATACTTATTATTAGCAAGTGTAACGAACTCTAGCTGGTAGGACAGCAAGAACCGTGTAGACTGTAGAGTCATAGAGAGGAAAGATCCAGCATTGAATGAAGTCAGGTCTATAATTATTCTGATAGTGCTTTACTCTAAAAATTGACAACTGCATGGTTCAGCTTATGTTGGATAATAAAACTCAAAACTTTTCACCAACATAACCTAAACCACAAAGATTGCATGAATGTTGAAGACTTCCTGGGCCAAACAAACTAATACCTGTTTTTGCCCGCGGCTGTTTCAAATACCAAGTATGCCGTTTACTATGGCGGTTTATTTGGATCAGACCATTAGACGAGGGTCAAACCCCTTTTAAACAGCAAAAGTAAGTAAGTAAGCAAACAATAATATATTTATCTCTTTTCCAGTCGGGCAAATACGGCGAAGGTTTCATTGGATCCTCTCGAGGTATGGCCGTGCACATCAGAGCGAAGGACCCTGAGGGGGCGCACGACCACTCGGGGTGCATGTGGCCGCTGTGGTCAGTGGCCACCAACGAGACCCTGCCCAAAGAGCCCTGGGTGGCGGTCATACGACGGGGCAGCTGCAACTTTGAGATCAAGGTATAACACGTCAATTAAAGAAAAAAAATCATCAATTTGCATACCAAGAATGTTATAAGTTCGGGGAATCTTCATCTGGGTAAAAGGGAGGGACGGTCGCGTCTTCATATTACTTGGTACAGTAGTTTGTCTAGCTCGACTCGCGAGAGTTTGGAAGTAAAAATGGTACACGCTGTCCGATCACCAACGTCGATTGCTGAATGTCTTACTAAATGCATTCAATGCCCATGACGCACCGCAGACCCAGGGCAAGAAATGTATTAATATTTCTATTACCGCTAGTGTAGCCAGCTGGTCTGCTTTTAAAAGCAATAGGGATGTATCGTGGTTCTACTTTGATGGAAACTGGAGTTGATAGGAAACAGATTATAAGGAGACTTATCATTTAAACGTCTTATCATTCACATACAGATTTTAAACACTGGTGTAGGCCTCCCTTTGCTTTTGTCTCAGCACAATAACTAAAGCAAGTTATTGTTCTGAACTTCTGAGTTCTCTATAGTTCGTTAACCATGACGATGACACTGTCGTCCATGCTGCAGATTTTCCATTGTCTCATCGGATAATTTCCAAAGTGAAATTATTTTCATTGGCCATGCTCATTTTCAATGCATTGAATGCACTCCTTACAAGTCCTTTGCACGAGTATTTTTTTTTTTTATTATCATTTTGGCATTTTGCTCGTGCGATAGTGGGATTATTATTAGCCTCATTCCTCTTCGATAACGGCGATTTATGATCAGATAGCTTGTTTTATTATAGCAGACAGTGACTAACTTAGCTCCATATCACTTATTTTCGCTGTAATTAGTTCGATAAGTGGTTTGATATAGCTTTATTGCCAACTTTATCTGTTGTATAATACACCGAAATTACTGTCCAAACAAATGCGTATTTTTGCAACTTTTCCTTTTGTTTGCGTCTTATTGCAAATCACCGATTTCTATGTTTTCTTTTCGTATTTTATAAAAGTCCACGAAATAATTTTTTTAAATATCTCTCTCTCACGACAAAAACAATAACCATCTCCCTCGGATTTGAATGGTGGGCTCATAAGGATTCGATGTTTCAGGTGCTGAACGCGTGGCGTGCCAACGCCTCCGCCGTCCTCATCTACAACGACAGAGACACCACTATGCTTGAGAAGATGAAACTCACCACAGACAATGGTCGTGAGTATTCAAAACATATCAAATTATCAAGAACTATTTTATAAATTCATTGACGGGGCATTAAACTCTGCAAGCTGTATAAATATTTGTCTGCGCGTTGGTTGTCACGTACTCGTAGTTTCTAAAACCTTCAAGTATGTTACTACGAAGAAAGGAAGGAATTCTGGGAACGGGAAATTAAAGTAAGTTTCTTGAAAAAAAAATATAAGTACTTGAATACAAAGGAAGAACTTGACAGCTTAGTTAAGAAACAGCAATTGGCTTACAACCAGTCACGACAATGCTGACTTCTAGCAAGAAGAGGATATACCTATGCCAAATGTGTGTTTAGACTTGCCTCTGACGACCCCTAGACATCTGCTAATCGTAAATGCTTGTAAATTTTACTTACCTAGAGATACAGGACAGGCGCAAGCATGTTTTCGCTTTACGTTATTTGGCAGTGACCGTCACGTCTTCTTTATAAATTCGTTAAGCCTTAAAGTGCAATGACATGTATTTACATTTTTAGTCCTTTACTTAATGTTAATTTATATTCTGAGGCCGTCCCACGAACTTCACCCACCTAAAGTGTCTTCCTGGCGCCGCCGGTTGCTAAAAATACCTGTATATATTGTATAGGTACTTCTTACAATGGATCTAGGCATTGAAATTAGCCGTTTCGATGCGCAGTGCAGCTTTTTCATACAAAATTCTCTACTGCGCAGCGAAACGGCTTACTTCACGAATGCCTAGATCCTTTGTGAGAAGTGTACAGAAGACGTCACGCCAGTCATTTCCGTCAATGTTGTTAAAATCTACCCACACTCAATAATACGTAATTAGTACCTTTATTGTTGATTTACGGAAAACTTATTATAAACAAATATGTATCCGGGTACTTATCACGTAAATTACCTTATTATTTTGCCCGAGACGTTTCGACTGGATTGCACCAGCCGTGGTCGCGGGAAAAGATGTCGACAGCATGTGAAATGCTAACTTCTGCTAAATATGTAGACTTACTCTCCTAGACATTTTAAAGGAATGCCATAAGTTCTGATAGGATGTCTGCCGCTCCTTGGGGCTCACATTTTTATATTATAGAAACAGTTATTTTTAGCGAGATGAAGAGCTCGTGGCGTAACTTGCTTAGACGGTCTTGATTGATCGTTGAAGTTAAACAGCGTTGTGCGCAGTCACAATTTGGATGGGTGACTGCAAGTGGCATTACGAGCTGAGTACTTCCGTGCTTCGGAGGGCACGTTAAGCCATGACGGAGGCTTTTAGGCGGCCTAAAAACTTCGTCAGCAGAGTTGGCCACTTATACGAATTTACTTACTTACTTAGCAAGTTACCGATGGTTTTACAATTCATTGTACTGCCTATGTTGTTGAATATTATGAGTCGTTGGCTTCTCGAAGGTCAACCAGATCCTACGCGTTATCGCGCGCTGAATGCCAATGTTTTCATAGCCCTTTGTACTTGATACATATACCTATGATAACTTGCCACGGAACACTATTAACTTGCCTTGTACTTGATCGTCTAAGTTATACCAAGATAGAATGATACTTTGCTGTGATTTTGCTGCCACGTTGGGCGCAATCACGAAAAAAGCCTTTTGAATTTTTCGTGACAAAGCGTAGTATGGTTTGCTTATTAGTCGTTATTGCTTCTTGGTAGATGGAAATTAAGCTCTTCTGTGCTATCACAAAAATTATGGACCGGATTTGTGGCAAACAAAAAAAAACTTCACTTAAACAATAAAACAAAATGCATATTGCAACGAATTTACTATTTTTAATGTCAACACTTTCCGGTTTTAATATTATATTTCATAAATTATATTATTCATCGGTTGACATTCATAATTTTACGAGTTTCTTAAAAATAATAAAACGCAAGCGCAATCACTTAAATGGTCGGATTTTATCAATTAAATATTTTAAATAAACATATAAAATATATAAATAAATACTTATCTTATGTTGAATCTTTATGTAAGTACGATACCTACATGACAATTTTATGAATGAATTCATAAAGTTACTAACTAACATTTATTTTGTAGCACAGAAACTGCTTTTTAACCGACTTCCAAAAAGGAGGAGGTTCTATGTTCGGCTGTATGTATGTTTTTTTTTTTTTTTTTTTTTTGACCTTTTTTTTATTTTTTATGTATGTTCATCGATTTCTCCGTCAATTGTGGACCGATTTTGAAAATTCTTTTTTTGTTACAAAGGGTATACTTCCGAGGTGGTCCCATCTTCACCAAATCAGGATCTGATGAGGGGATCCCATGGAAATCGAGGGAAACCCTCAAATTTTTTGTGTGTTTGTGGAACTATCGGGCTGAAATTTTGTGCACTTATAGATTCTTGATAACAATGAAATATTATGGTATCAGCAAGCTGATCTGATGATGGAGTCAAAAGCTGTTCAACAGAACTCCTCAGTAAATAAGCCGATTGAGTTGAAACTCGGCTTATATGTCAAGTTCCAAATACAATGTAATAATATGGTGTCAGTGAGCTGATCTGATGATGAAGTCAAGAGTTGCTCAACAGAACTCCTCAATAAATAGTCTGATTGAGTTGAAACTCGGAACTCAGCATATCTGTGAAGTGTCAACTACAATGTAATAATATGGTAACAGCGAGCTGATCTGATGATGGAGTCAGGACCTGTTCCATGGAATTTTTTAGTGATATGGGTATCAAATGAAAGGGCTTGATGAGCGAAACACAATGAGTAAAGTTACCTCTTTCTAAATTAAAAAAAAACAGAAACAAGGAAAAAAAAAACAACACTAAAAATGGAAAAATAAAAAATTTTCAAAAAAAAATATAACCGACTTCATAAAATACATGCACTAAAAAGCGAAAAATAAGACTACAAACAGATTTATTTAATTTGTTATTTTATGTTTGTTATAATGTTGAAGTCGGTGTTAAGTAAAACAATGACTACCTACTATATTTTATGCACACCGATTTCAACATTATAACAAACATAAAATAACAAATTAAATAAATCTCTTTGTAGTCTTATTTTTCGCTTTTTAGTGCATGTATTTTATGAAGTTGGTTATATTTTTTTTTTGAAATTTTTTTATAAAAACCAATAATTGACAAATCGGGTAGGGTTTCGCTTGTGTGAGTGACAACTAAGCTTGAACAAAATGGCCAACATAAGCTGAATTTATGAAAATTAGCACGATAATTTTTTTTTAGTGGCAGGCGTAGAAGCGGATCAATAGAGACTCTTTCTGATCAAAACAAAACTGGAAAAAGAAAATTTAAATCAAACCCGTAAACTACATTTGAAAATGAAAAATCTTATCAAAATTTTCAATTCCGACGGGATTCGAACCCGCAATGATACAAGCGATCCTCCTTTAGCCGGAGTGCTTTTAGGTACCAATTCTAAGTGTGATTTAACACTATAAAAATTAAAAAAAAATTGTAAACTGTTTATTAGTTAATTCATCTGTGAATTTTGTCTTAGAAAACAATAAAACGGCTAAAAGGCATAAGATGATGGTTATTTGGATGTTTCCATCAAACTTTAGGTACTTAAGTACCTACTTACCATTAATTTTAAATTAACGATGAAAGCAATGCTATAGATACGACTGTTCTGCTTAACCTCAATCAATATGCAGCTAATTATGCAATCAAACGAGTTATTCTAATTGCATCTCATTAAGTACGTACCTACCTAGTTGTTTGTTATATAATAGATTATCGATTAATGACCATTTTAAATGCACAGATCACTGCAGGCAGATGTATCCAATCACTATATACACTTAGGTACTTTATGTCTTAGCAATTTTTAAATAAAATGTATAAACTAAAGTTTGAAAGTAAATGTCAACTTAATTAATTAAATCCGATGTGTAGGAGTTAATTGAAAATTCGAATAATTATGTTGTTATGTTAGTTATTTATGTGCATACTGATAATGACAAACAACATTGAAATTACTATATAGGTACTCGTAAATCAAAACAGCAATGACTAGTTCAGTTAAACATAATAGGCATGATGACAGTAATCAAGTCTCGCCAAAATATTTATCTGATCTAATGAAATAGGATTCAAAGATTTTGAAAAATGTATTTATTATCTTATTAATGTCGAGATTAATAATTTATTTCTTAAAATAAATCTACAAATTACAACAATCCGCCATGATAGCTAAAACACCCATTAGAGCGAATTACGTCACGTCTCGGTAAATGTCATTTTGTTTCTATGTAGCTAAGTTGTCATCACTGGTTGATATACCGAGCCGTGACGTAAAAACAGACGCCATGACACCGGCGAGCGTTTTGGCGTGAATTTGAAAATTAAAGTTTAAATAAGGTTAGAGATTATTTATTTCTCAAAGAAATTTACATTTCACTTACAGAGAAACTTATTCTATCGTAAAATAAAAGCTTCGAACAATCTAAAAAATAAATAGCAACTGTAGGTAGGTTGTTAATTTTAACATACAACAGTCGAACAAAGTTGTTGGTTTTACCCTCAAAATTGTGCACAATCCTATTTAGTGTCGGCCGCATAGAACAATGCAGATCCGTTCGAAGTGTCACAGTGTAAATGATGTGAGTAGAATTATTCATTTATTTAGTAGTGTAAAATCGTTTAATATATGTTTCTTTAGTTTATTTTTAAACACTTCGAACGACTCTGCATTCTTCACCTCTCTAGGAAGTTTGTTATAAAGCTGTACGCCCTGGAACGTGATGGTTCTTTTCCCGAGATTAGTTCGTGCTTGGGGAAGTAGTATGTGATCTCTCCTACGACTGCTTCGATTATGAACCTGATGAATTTTTATAAATTTAATGTGTGAGTGAATGGTTTTATTAAGTATCTTTCTGATGATGATGCAGGAGCAATACGTATAGAGTTGTGTGATATTCATTATTTGTGTTTCTTTGTATATTTTAATCGTAGGTGTTAGGTATTTGTAATTAAAGAGCATTTTAATGATTTTGTTCTGTGCTATCTGTAGTTTTTTAAGGTTAGTTTTCGGGGCGCTTCCCCATATTTCGATGAGATAGAGAAGATGCGGCTTTACTAGGGAGTTGTAAATTAACTGACGGGCTCGTCGAGGTAGGCAGTGTATAATATTACGTAATGAACCCAATAAGGCTGAGAGTTTAGATTTAGTATGTTCGATCTGCATTTTCCAGTTTAAGTGACAGTCTAGCCTTAGACCTAAATATTTTTCGGATACTTTTTGCTGCAGAATTTCACCGTCTATTGTGAGGGGTGAGTGAGGTGCTACTTTTTTGTTTTTAGATTTGAAAATAACGTAGCAGGTCTTTGAAGTATTCATTGTAAGCAAGTTGCTTTGGAACCAGATAAACAAATTATTTAGGTCTTCTTGCGCTTGGTTTATTATCTCAGTTATACACTTCCCGAAATAGAAGAGACATGTGTCGTCTGCGTATAATGATACATGTCCGTGTAGTGGTAATTCATGTATTGAATTAATGTAGATGAGAAACAGCAGCGGGCCGAGAATTGATCCCTGCGGGACCCCGAATGTTATGTTGTGTTGTTTACTATGGTAATTGCCAATTTTCACTACTTGCTCCCTATTTTGTAAATAGGATTCGAACATACGCAAGGCTGTTCCCGATATACCTATTCCTTTGAGTTTTTGTAATAGAATTGTGTGACTGACTGTATCGAAGGCCTTTTTCAAGTCTATAAATACTCCTAAAACTAGGTATTTTTTATCTATGTTGGTTTGGATTTTAGTAATTAGATCTGCTGTAGCCGAGAGAGTATTTGAATGGGAACGGAATCCATATTGTCTGTCAAAGAGAAAATCAATCGAGGCTAGGTATTTGTTTAGTCGTAAGTAGATAATTTTTTCCATAACTTTAGAAATAACTGGTAGTACAGAAATAGGTCGGTAATTGCTTGGGTCGGTTTTAGTTCCATTTTTATAGATAGGAGTGACTTTAGCTAGTTTCAACGAATCTGGAAATTTTCCTTCAGCTAGATGGCTATTGATACAGTCAGTCAGGTCATCAATAATTAAGCTACTAATGCATTTAAGAGCTTTAGTGGTTATGCCGTCTATGCCTACACTGCAGTTTATGTCAAGACTACTTATTATTTCTGCAATTTCAGTTTTTGAGCAAGGCTCAAGGCGAGCTAGTTGTTGTGAGTTTGGTGGGTTTGTCAAAGCTACGTTGTCAGTGTGGTTTTGTTGTTTTTTAATAATGTTATTAGCAAGTTTCGATCCAATCGTAGAAAAGTATGTATTAAATATCTCACAAATATCATTGCCATCAGTAATGAGACCTTGCTCAGTAAGTAGGTTCGGGGGCGTACAGCTAGGTCTGAGTTGGTTTTTTGATATTGTGTTAATTAAGTTCCATATTTTTTTTGGGTTTCCCTTGTGTTTCATAAATGCTTCATGATAGTATTTTTCTTTTGAGGCTCGTATTTTGTTGGCAGCATCTTTTCTTTCTACTAAGAATTGTGTTTTTATTATTTCATCATCAGGGTTTTGTTTTAGTTTGTGCCAGATTTCATTTCTTGTTTTTATCTTGTCAGTTATTTCCTTACATATCCAATCTTGTTGTGGTAGATTTAGAATCTTTGTTTTTAGTATTTTACTCATTTTGATACCATGTTTGATGAAGCTTTCTAGGTTGCTATAGTTGTAAGGGTTTCGATCGTAATTAGTGTGTTTTATGTACTCATAAAGTTTCTCATAGTCGACAGCTTCATATTGCATTCGTTTCTTAGGTGGTGGCTTAAATTTTTTCATTGTAAGATATATTTGTTTGTGGTCAGACATGGGTGATTCAATAATGGCCATTTCAAATTTTTTATCTTTTAAGTTTGTGCAAACGTGGTCAATTATAGTTCTAGAGGCTGTCCGTGTGTAGTAGTCTTTATGGATTTTATTTATAATGTCGTAACCAGACTCGTGGAGCATTTCTTTATATAACTTTATGTTTGATTTCTTTTTCAGCAGGTCTAGATTGAAGTCTCCGAAGACAATAGCTCGCTTTTTCTTTATTAATTGAGTTGAGTAAACTTCTAGAAATGACTGTATGTTTCGTTTTTCATCAGGGTTGTAAATGACTCCTACATCAAGTGCGTATTTTTCAAGATGGATCCAAAGATAATTTACACCACCAGTGTAGGTTTCTTCTATCAGGTTATGTTGTAAATTGTCATGCACATATATTGAGACACCTCCACCTTTCTGGCATGATCTGATGTTATAGTAGTGGGAGTAGTTGGGTAAGTCGAAACTTGCTGCTTCTTCATTTGTTTTTATCCATGTTTCAGTTAGTAAAATTACGTGAACTGTTGTATCGATGGATCGTAAAATACATTGAAGTTCATTAAACTTTCCCTCTACACGTATGCTTCTTACATTTGCGTAGAACAGATGAAGGCATGAAGTGTCTGTGTTTAAGTCTTGATACGTGTGGTTTAATTTGTATGTTATTGGTTCATCAGGTTGTATTTGCAGATTGTGTAAGGTTATCAGTTTTTTGGAGCCTGTACAGTTTTGGGAGTGCCTTTGATATATTTAATTATCAGCTCTTTTTCACCATTTTTCGTGCGGCGATCTAGCTCTTGACTCAGTTCCTTTAGTACATTCTGTTCGGTAGGTGTTTTATCATAGTACACTCTCACATTGTTCTGGAGGTTGGCTTGTACTTTTATTGCACAAAAACCTTAATTTTCTACAGAAATATGATATATTTTAGACATAATAGATACTTCTGAATATCATAGAAGAGATTTTGAAAATTACTCATCATGCCTATTAGACGTAAACAGTTTTTTCTCCACCGTTCCATAAAAACTCAAAATAAACTCCGATTTGTCAGCATTGTCACTTCCAGGTATTTAGCCAGAAAGAGCCAGAAGATGTACTGGTCAATTGATCTGTGATCGTCTGTGGGCTCCAGCTGCCGTATTCCCTAATTCAGTTATAGCACAGAATACTAGTACTACGTATATACTACGCAACCTATGCTGTGCGCCTACAAGCGCGGCGCTCGGCCGATTCATACCTAAAGTTCGAAGTGAGACTCCCGTGGCACTTTGTAGGTACTCGTAGTACATTGTAGTTTTTATAAAATGATGGTGATTACCACGTAACGTCAAAGCAGCAATGTACTGTATGGTGCTTATCAAAATGTCAACTGAGTTAGGGAATAGAAGGGCAGATAACTCTAATTGTATTAATTTCTATTTTGATCCTGTCAAGTGCGTAGTTACATCAAGGCTTACCTTGACAGTGAAACCCTGAATAACCATGATCGCGTTAGCGTGGCCTTCGTAACTCTTTACTTTAAATATAGCCATGTATGTTGTCAGCACAACATCATACGAAGCTTGCGTCAGCTAGACAAATCATAATCCCTTAGCGTTTACAGAAAAGACACCAGAATTTTTGGGCTGAAAGGTTCCATCATAGCTTAAGAACTAACTAGGGACTGATAATAATTTAACATGCCCTGCAAAGTAAAGAAGCGCGTACGTACTCGGTCTTCTGCCTATCTATATTTATACTATAAGCTCATTACCCATCTTCAACTCCAGGGGCAGCCCCTGGGTCAAATATTTCATAATATGAAACATCAAAAGTGACCACTACCCCTCCAGTACGCAAACATGCGTTTTTGTTGTTATAGCAATGTTTGCTGGACTCAGATAACTACCATGACATCTACTGAAGGATCTACTGAACGATATGATAACAGCAAAATTTACTTGTTTTTTCGACAATTCGATGATGCAAAACGATTCAGAGCGATGCAAAACAACCTCATTTATCAATTCGACAGGGAATCACAAAAACACTAGATAAGTAAATCAAACGACAGCGTAATCTATTCGTTTCCCAACATTGATATCACTCCGGAAAACATGACTGTGAGCGAGGCGTTAAAGAATCTTATCGCGATCTCTGTGCGTTAACTCCATCTTGATTGTGATAAGATATATTACTTAAGACCACACACACCAAATGCACGTTTCTAAAATGCGGTGAAAGACTTCCTTAAAACATTGCGAAATGTTAATTTCTAAATATACGCATACGCTCCGGGTTGCGGACGTCTGCAGCCCTCTCCTTAGGAGAGCCGGGGCTGGAATGGAAGAAAAGTGTTTCTCGTGTCCTAGTTTGAAATCGAACACATTCGTTCGTGGCTAAAGAGGCCTATGCGGAAGTGTTTTTCGGGAGTTTCCTTTAAAATACCCTAGAGTTTCCAGGGCTAGAGATGTCAAGGGTTTGCGGCGCGTTGGTGACTTTTAGTCCGCTGTTCACTGTTCTGTAACTTGACTGCAAGCAAAACCATCTGCAAAAGATGTATAATGATGATGAGCTAGAAATCCTAGAAGATATTCCTTACTTGCGTTTTGAGAGTTATATTTTTTACTTTACGAAAACAAAGATCCAAAGCCACTGCTCAGAGAGCCTTGACACAGCAGGGCTGTTCTGATTTCAGTCTGTGATGCACAAACCACATAAAAAGTAACTGAGATGATAAACAACTTTGACGAAGTGTGGTGTACAATGAGAATAAGGTATATTTTTCATTGGCTCCTCTTGGTTTGCCACAACTAGTTTTCAACTGACATATTTATATCAGAGATATCTAGGTGTTTTTACTAAACAGGATACGAATAAACATCTTTACATCTTCACTTGTCTTGTAAGAAAACCCTACAACTTGCCCTATCTAATCTATCATACGAGGAAACTGAGGAATTATTAATAGTAGTAAAGTAGATAACATCTTAAAGTATCTTAAAATGTTAAAAGTATTTTGTATAAATAGTTATTTTACTGTCATCTTGCTTGTTAAATTTGCTTACTTAAGTTTAGAGATCAATTTATTTATTAACCTACCTTTAGATTAATTTAGCCTTCTCCGCCTGAGACACAGGTTCGCCTAGTTCAGGCACATTGTATACCACTACCTATGTATAAGTATTTAATTAGTATTATAGTATTATTATAAATATTATTTTACATACCTATTGTAACACATAGCACTAAGTTAATGAATAAAGATTTATTTATTAAAAAAAAAAAAAAAAAAAAAAAAAACTTACTGCCAACCTCTGTCCACTAAACGAGAACGTTGTTTTGGGGAACATGGTGGAATTGTTCCTCAAAGGCAGAGTTAGGTGGTTCTCTGCAACGGGCATCTGGCCCACTTGCCCTTGGTCTTTCGACCAACAGCTGTTGTTGGTTGGTCGTATACAGGGTGAATTTTTGAGATGGGGCAGTAAGGGCAGCTACCTTAACCGTTGTAGCTAGAGGAAAACGTTCTTAGGAGACCATCCTTAATTTTTGAAAATATTTCGACCTCCATTCACAGATTTTGAAAAATATGTACAGTCAGCGAGAAAATGGGCCATTTACACAAAAACTTTTTTTGATGCCAATCGATCCTGTTTCATCTAAGGATAAAAAGGCTCTTTCAGACCAACTGAGGTTAGAGTACTAGAAAAGTCAGAAATCGCTAAAATGTATTTCTGAGACAAGACAGTAAGGGCTACCTTAACCGTTGTAGCTACAGGAAAACGTTTTTAGGAGACTACTTTTAACTTTTGACGATATTTCAACCTGCATTCACAGATTTAGAAAAAAATGTACAGTCAGCGAGAAAATGGGCAATTTACATAAAAACTTTTTTTGATGCCAGTCGATCCTGTTTCATCTAAGGATTAAAAGACTCTATCGGACCAACTGAGGCAAGAGTACTGGAAAAGTCAGAAAACGCAAACAACTTTGATTATACATTTCGTACGAAATCATTTTGTCATTTGTCATAATTTTTCATCATTTTGTCGAAATATCTTCAAAAGTAAGGGTAGTCTCCTAAGAACGTTTTCCTGTAGCTACAACGGTTAATGTAGCTGCCTTTACTGCTCCGTCTCAAAAATACATTTTAGCAATTTCTGACTTTTCTAGTACTCTTACCTCAGTTGGTCCGAAAGAGCCTTTTAATCCTTAGATGAAACAGGATCGACTGGCATCAAAAAAAGTTTTTGTGTAAATTGCCCATTTTCTCGCTGACTGTACATTTTTCTCAAAATCTGTGAATGCAGGTTGAAATATCTTCCAAAGGTAAGGGTAGTCTCCTAAAAACATTTTCCTGTAGCTACAACGGTTAAAGTAGCTCTTACTGTCTTGTCTCAGACATACATTTTAGCGATTTCTGACTTTTCTAGTACTCTAACCTCAGTTGGTCTGAAAGAGCCTTTTTATCCTTAGATGAAACAGGATCGATTGGCATCAAAAAAAGTTTTTGTGTAAATGGCCCATTTTCTCGCTGACTGTACATATTTTTCAAAATCTGTGAATGGAGGTCGAAATATTTTCAAAAATTAAGGATGGTCTCCTAAGAACGTTTTCCTCTAGCTACAACGGTTAAGGTAGCTGCCCTTACTGCCCCATCTCAAAAATTCACCCTGTATATGTCGATCGCTTCCGAAAACATTGCTTGCGCGATGTAGACATTGTGATGTTGTGTCGCCATCTCATCTAGTTCATCTAGCGACAGGTAGATGTCGCTACAGTTGTAGTCCCTGGGATATTGTAGAGATGGATGTTAGATACGACAGGCTATTAACGTTATAATTATGTTTATTCCAGGGAACATAAGTGCGGTGTTCACGTACAAATGGAAGGGCGAGGAGATCACGCGGCTCATCGACAACGGGACCAAGGTCATGATCGGCATCATCAAAGGGCGGACCTTCGCGCATGTCACTAACAATATTAATAAGTAAGTTTTTTTACTTAAAATTTATAATGCCCAATCTTCTTCTACAGCAATTCTGTGCACTACCATCCTCTACAGCTATTTTTTAATTTCTCCATCCAAAGGTTGCCTGGAAGAAATCGCTCTCAGCGATAAGGCCGCCCATTGTACTAATTAAGACTATATTACCTATGTTGTTATATGTTACTTTTCTTTGTGTACAATAAAGTGTTCAATCAATCAATCAATCAATCTTCAAAAGGTCTTAACTTCTAGGTGGCACAATTAGTATTTTTGTAACCACTATACTTAAACCCCCTTACTTATGATTATGAAAGATGTTTAAAGTTGAACATTGGTTAAACAACGTCGTGTCTCTGTTTGTCACTATCCACAAATAAAGAAAAACCACAAATAAACCCATACACCCAGGGGCGTAGCTATAGCTTTGTTAAGGGGGGGGTCCAAAGGTTCCAAAATACAAAGATCATTGTTAAGGGGGGGGGTCCAAGGGTTCCAAAATACAAAAATTGACTAGGTTTCCTCCGAACTCAATGGGCTAAGGGAGGGGGTCCGGACCCCCTAACCCCCCCCCTTATATACGTCCATGCATACACCTAAGACCTGCTGTACCATCTTGAAACAATAAATAAATATGAATATGAAAAGACAGGACCAGTGTTTAACCAGTGTTTCACTTTAAACATCTTTCATAAGTAAGGCCCATAATAACCAAAAATTAATTACATGATTCATACTAAAAAGGAGGTCGCTTTGAAGTCGTATAAATAAGTAAAAGAAATTGCATTGGAAAGAGACAAATGGAGAAAATTGCATCCTTGCACCGACAAGAGCCGAGCTCTTACATTTAAATAAATATAATAAACCAGCAGTGCTTCTTTCTGCAATTACATCTATCTCATCTTTTGATTTAGCAAAGTTTAAAATACTGATATACGAAAAGCCTTAATGAGACAGACAGTTACACTATAATTATCCTGATTTAGCAAAGCATAAGAGAAGTTTGAAAGTAGCGCCAGTGACTGATAAGTTGAGGAGTAAAAGGTTAGCGTGGTATGGGCATATCATGAGGAGGAATGATAGCCACGTTACACGGAGAGCGATCAATATGAATGTGGATGGATACACCGGCAGGGGTAGGCCTAAGAAAAGATGGATGGACTCTGTGAATGCAGATAATGTGTGTGAAAGGAGTGAGCACTGAGATGACGAGTGATAGAATGAAGTGGAAGAGGGAAACATGTTGTGCCGACCCCACCTAGTGGGATAAGGGCAGGGAGATGATGATAATGAGATGATGAAGGGTGATCAATAATTTCTCGCATTATATCAAATTTTCTAATGTATTTTGGTGTTTGTTTCAGAACGTCAGTGCTGTTTGTGTCGATATCGTTCATCGTTCTGATGGTGATATCGCTCGCGTGGCTAGTCTTCTACTACATACAGCGGTTTAGATATATACACGCGAAAGATAGATTGTCTGTGAGTATAGTTTTTTTAAGACAAGCAGCGCTCTCGCTGCGTTGCCCCCGTAGTGATGGTTTATGGTGATGATGATGATGATGAGAAGTGGCCTATAACTTTTAGTTTAGCTATCACAGCTGAAATAATATTTCAAATCCGACTGGTAGTTCCTGAGATTAGCGCGTTCAAACAAACAAACTCTTCAGCTTTATTATATTAGTATTGATAGATAGTATGGATATAGATAACAGTACAGATATTAGTATAGATTACTGTTCGGATAAAGATTTTTATATTATTTTTACTTCATCTTTATGGAGGGCCAAGGTTGCGGGTTGGAATTCCGTCAGACAGATTAAATGAGAATTACTCCATAATCAAATTTTTTTCATTGTGTTTTCCAGAAACGACTCTGCTGCGCTGCAAAGAAGGCGCTCTCTAAAATACCTGTTAAGAATTTAAAGACTGAAGATAGAGTAAGTAAATTATTTAATAAAACATAAAGTAAATTTAAAAATAATTAATTATTTTAATTAAGTATTAGTATTACTTCATTATCTTATTCTTACATAATTAGTTAGCAGTGGCGGCCTTTGGGGGTGGCGAGCAGGGCACTCGCCCGGGGCCTCGCGCTTGTAGGGGCCTCGCGCAGCAAGCCGACTAGAGAAAATCTTTTATAAGCATTAGTAAACCTATCCGTTAAAGATAGACAAATTCTATTGTGAAATTTTCTTTAAACCTATAAAATAAGAACAATGCCTTCTACATTGTTTTGTTGTTATCTCAATAAAAAGAATAGGCAGCTTTTTTTAGGAAAACTCCCAGTCAGCTATATTTTTTCCAACTTTTTCAACAATCATTATCATATTTCAACCAATTTACACAAAACCTAAACTAATTATACACCTACCCTTCCTCATGAACCACTCTGTCTGTCTATTGGTGAAAAAAACAAATAAAAATCCGTTCAGTAGTTTATGAGGGGGCGAAGGACTTTGTTTTAGTTTAGAATATGTGCGCGACACCGACTTTTCCTCATCAAAATTTCATTACCTACCTAGGCACTTTGGTAGGGCCTCGCAATGACTAGGCAGGCTCGGTCCCAGGGCCATGACACCTCACTCCCCCAAAATCTTTGATCCAGCATCCAGCATTATAATGTCTCAAATTCTTAAATGCTAGGAATTCTAAATTTTTCGTACAAACGTTTGTAGCCCTTTTCATCCCGTCATATCAATATGTCATTTGCCTTAAAAAATCGGCTCGCTTCGCTCGCATTTTAGCTTCATGTGTATTTTGCGAACGAAGTGACGAAAAAGTGAAATGTCTGACCGCAGAATAGAAACCGACAAGCAGCCAGCCTTTTCTTTGAGCACTGTAAGCAAAATCTAGTGTCATTATGTTACATTTGTCTTTAAAAATTCGGCTCGCTTCGCTCGCATTTCAATTCATAGGTATTTTGTGAGAGTAGGGAGCTCGCTTTGCTCGCATATTAGGCTCATTATTTTGCTAGCAAAGTGAAAAAAAAGTGCTAAAAAAATCGGCTCGCTTCGCTCGCCCCCCCCCCCCCCCCCCGCCTTCCCTCAGCATAATATCGTGTGTTCCTCCCAAAAATCTTGGTCTCACGCCCGTCACCAGGGGCCTCGCAAAGATCTACCGCCCGGGGCCTCGCGATAGCTAAGGCCGCCCCTGTTAGTTAGTATCATTTAAAAATGGTACTAATGTATATGATATATTATATCATACACATTAGTACCATTTTTAAATGGTACTAACTATTATTCAATTTTCATACCTTTTTCAGTGGTCGAGTTATTTTGTAATTCCCTTCTACAAAACTGTATTTAATGAAATAGGTACCTACTGACATGAATTTAAAGCGTAGATAATTGAAAACTACGATACGGTCTACCAATAAGGAATGATAATTAATAATAATATTTACATTAATAAAGTGATTAACACTAATAAGTTAATATTATTGTTGCAGGAAGTGCAAGGCGACGGCGAATGTTGCGCCATTTGCATAGAACCTTACAAAGTGTCTGAGACACTCAGATCTCTTCCTTGTAGGTGAGTCATGTACTATTACATTTCCTCAATATCAGTGAAGGAAAACATTGAAATTATTTCCGGCCTATTAAAACACAGAAGGTTTTTGTTAATTATGTAGCGATTATGTAGCTATCCAATTTTGTTGGAAACCGATCTAGGAATCATTGCTCTGTCTCGCTCTTTGGCCTTCGAATTGCGTATTGGCATCCTACTTTAATTATCCTAACTTTTGCTAACTTCAGTCAAATGTGGAAAGAATACACAATACGCGACGGGAATCGAACCAGCAACCTTCTTTGTTTCGGGCCTTCACCCACTGTACCACAGAGATCGAATATCAGTCATGTAGTTCCCAAAATAATAAAACATATAATATAACTCTGCTTACTTTGGGGCTGTGTGAAATAAATCCAGCGAACTTAAAAGGCCGTAATAGCAGAATCACAATAGAAATTGAACTATATGCCGTCTATATTATGACGGCATATAGTATAATAAATAAATATTGCTGGACATTTCACACAGTGCCATCTAGCCCCAAACTAAGCAAAGCTTGTACTATGGGAGCCAGATAACTGATAGAATACTCATATAACTTTTGTAAATACATAGGTACATAGAATATTTTATAACACCCAGACACAGAACCAACATCTATGTTCATCACACAAATGTTTGTCTTGAGTGGGAATCGAACCCACGACCTACAGCGCAGAAGGCAGAGCTACTACCAACTGAGCTAACAGGCCAGTCAATTCCTATTGTGATTTTGCTATAACGGCCTTTTTAACCCCGCAGGTAATAATGTAATTGTTGGTTTGTTGCAGACACGATTTTCACAAGAACTGCATAGATCCGTGGCTGCTGGAACACCGCACGTGTCCGATGTGCAAAATGGACATACTCAAGTACTACGGCTTTGTGGTGAGTTGCAATTTACAAATATTGGATTACATCCGCTAATTTTGTGCTGTGTGTCAAGTAGACCTTCCCTCGGTAAGTAAGTAAGCTTACTAAGTGCTTTAGCTTATGCTTGATGGAGCGACAACATTAGAAAGGTGGCTGCCAAAATACAAAGAGGTATTTCTCGCTCCAGACTTCTAAACAGACAACCGGTACAGGGAAGCGTCGATAATGAAGATGAAAATATAATGAATGAAAGTTCCTGACTCTTAAGGGAGTGGCCACACTGCGTTTTCTGCAGCGCGTTTTTGAGCTGCGCGTTCGCATCGCATTTGTATCAATACAAACGCGCGTTCGCAGCGCATTTATCTCCATACAAAAGCGAACCGGGAGGAGATCAGCGCGTTCGCATCACGTTTGTATCGATACAAACGTGCTGCAAAAAACGCAGTGTGTCCACACACTCCCTAATATCCCCATGTGGTTCCATGAAAATTTGGTGAGGATCTGTCGAGGATCTTCGGAGTTATGAACAGAAATGCACCTCGAAAGAAGAAAGTTACTCAGCTTATAACATTGTCTTTTTTTTTATACTATTAAGGCAGCAGACAAGCATACGGCCCACCTGATGGTAAGCGGTTACCGTAGCCTATGGACGCCTGCGACACCAGAGGAGTCACACTCGCGCTGCTGACCCTTTAAAAATTTCAAAACGCCCTTTTTGAAGAACTTTGAAGTATTTTTTCTTTTTAATGTAGCCAGTTGTATTTATGATTATTGTTGTTGTCAGTTCACGGGCAGCCAAGAGAGTATCCTCCAGTTGGAGGTGGAGGAAGCTCGCAGCCGCGCCCTCAGCCCAGCAAGAAACCGACATCCGCTCACACTGGTAAGCAGACCTTACATCTCTTCTCTTCTATCCTATTCTCTTATTTTTAACCAACTTCAAAAAAAGGAGGAATCATATTTTTTTGTATGTTCACCGATTACTCAAAGACGCCTGGACCGATTTGGAAATTTTTTAGGGTTCCGTACCTTAAAAGGTAAAAAAAGGAACCCTTATAAGATCACTTTCTTGTCCGTCTGTCCGTCTGTCCGTCTGTCCGTCTGTCCGTCTGTCTGTCCGTCTGTCCGTGTGTCACCATCGATTATCTCAGGAACGGGTAAAGCTAGCAAGTTGAAATTTATACCATATACTAAGGTCTATAGTCCCTACTGTGAGTATAAAAATCAAGGTCCTGAGTCAACACTATAAAAAGATATAGGCAAATTTAGGTTTTCGTGAAAACTTGTGAGTACCAAAACTTACCTTAATTATCAACTTTTTTTATTTTTCGGAATTTTTCCTTTACTTGTGCTAGAAGACCTTGCTTGTAACCAAAATTGACAATTCTAGGTCAACCGGAAGTACCCTAGAGGTTTTGGGTCGAAAACCTAAATGGTAGTTCCCGTTGACCTAGAATAACGAAATTTGGCAAAAAGCAAGGTTTTATAGCACAAATAAAGGAAAAATTCTAAAAAGTTAAAAAAGTTGAAAATTAAAGGGTGTTCCCATACATACATAGTTGACGCCAATTAAAATTGTCCTCCGAGTTGTATGGGCGCTCATACAATTAAGCGGACTAGCTTAATTGGCACCATGGCTAGGCACGGAACCCTCGGCGTACGAGTTCGACTCGCACTTGACCGGTTTTTTTTTGTTTGAAAGGGTGTACTTTCCGATTGGTGACATAAAAAATTGGTGAGGATCTGTCGAGGATCTTCGGAATTAGGCTTGTTTCACTCTTCAGCGTGACCATTCACAGCACAGAGAAATTAATTTTGACCATTCACAGCACAGAGAAATGTGCTGTGAATAGTCAACTCGCGGACGCGACCGGCGACACGCTGAAGAGTGAAACAAGCCTTATGGACAGAAATGCACCTCGAGAGTGTAGTTATAGCTTATAGTTATAGTAACACTAGCGAACGCCCGCGGCTTCGCCCGCGTGGACTACTATTTTATCCTACGATGATCAGCAGGCTTAAAAAGGTCGCTAAAGCAGAATCACTATATGTAATGAACTATAATAACCGTCTCTTTATTTATTTAATCAATACTTACAAACTAACAGCTTGAGCCTTGGCTTGAGCCAAAACGTTTGCAAGGCACTTAAAACATAACACACATAAGTATATTTAACGGACACAAAATCAACTTAAAAAACATACAAAGAAAAACAAATAAATTAAGCTTAATGGTAAACACATCTACATTTCTTTTCACTCTCAGTCAATGAGAAGAGATGGCTTAAAGTTCAATTCCTATTGCGATTCTGCAACAGCGACCTTAAGCGCGCTGTTGGTTGTCGTGATGTGGTTTGATGAAATGTTAATATTACAGTTGACAAGCGACAACTCGTATTCGGAAGCTGGCAGCGCGCGCAGCAGTCGCGCCTCCTCGCCCGACGAGCTGGCGCCGTCGCTGCCGAGGGACAACGCGTGCGACCGAGATAACAGGTAACCATCTCTCTCTCACACACACACACAACAGCCAAGGAATTTGTATACTAAACGTAACTGGAAGGTTAAGGCTACGTTCAGATGACAAGCGTTCAACGCGCGCTAAATTTTTGTAGTGTTCACATGACACGCGCTTGTCAGGCGTTGAACGCGCGTTGTCGCGGCCATTTCGGACGATTTCTGAACGAACTGATCCCTAAAATGTGTATATCCGCGTTGAAAGCGCGCGCTCAACTGAACGGAAGCATAGAAAACCAATGATCTCAAAACGCGCGTTGACGCGCGCTGACAACAGTCGAGCGCTAGCGCAGCGTCAACGCGCGCTTTATTAAAACACGCGTTAGCATGTGTACGGCCTGAATAAAAAGTATGTAGTTGTAAACGCGCGTTATCGAAACGCGCGTTGAACGCTTGTCATCTGAACGTAGCCTAACTGAGACAGAAAACTCGGTTCGCTTGAGAGATAAAACTTGGGCGGTGTGTCTCTTTCTAAAGGGCGACCATAATTTATGAACTAAACATTCCCAATCCTTAGTGAATATCCTGAAATTTAAATGACATGGACACACTACTAATCCAACAACGAGTGTGAAAGAGACAAAGCTACCAAGAAAGCCTTTTAACAAGACCGACAATCCTTATAACCAAGATTGAATTATAATAGATCGTGTCTAGTCGTGATAAGGTTCATTATCCCTTTTACATTAAAGTCGAGTTCACTATCCTGTTACGTAGTATATAAAATCCTTGCATACAGCTGACAGTGACAACAGGTGATATCTCTCTCTCTCTCACACATACAGCTGATGCTGGGTATACACGCTTGCGTGCAAACAGACATCCAAGGATTTTATATACCTACTACGTAACAGGATATTGAACTCGACTATAATGTAAAAGGGATTTTGAACCTTATCACGACTCTACACGATCTATTATAATTCAATCTTGGTTATAAGGATTGTCGGTCTTGTTAAAAGGCTTTCTTGGTAGCTTTGTCTCTTTCACACTCGTTGGATTAGTAGTGTGCCCATGTCATTTAAATTTCAGGATATTCATTAAGGATTAGGAATGTTTAGTTCATAAATTATGGTCACCCTTTAGAAAGAGACACACCGCCCAAGTTTTATCTCTCAAGCGGACCTTGTTTTGTCTCAGTCAGCATTCCAGGTACGTAGTATAGAAATTCCTTGCAGACATCCAACAAGACAGAGATATGATAATAGCGAGCACGAAGTAAGTCTGTCGCTCTCATTTCAAGGAGACCGAACGCGACAGAAGATAAATGGCCCGTTGAATGTCTGTTCGCACGCGCGCGTGTAAACAGGTACCATCTCTCTCTTTCACACATGCACCTGACAGTGACAACCCTTTAAAATTATAAAATTAAAGTGGCTTTTAGTCGTCAATTATTGGCAAAGGATATAATTTCATCTCGCTCACTGTTGCTACGTTGGAAAGAAAGTGCAAAATTCAGTCTAGCAGAGCGTGGTTTCGATCCACGGACCTCTGGGTTATGGGCCCAGCACGCTTCCACTGCGCCACTCTGCTCTCGTGGAAGGCGACGAAATTAGCGTTTCAATCATAACGCGATATTGTTGTTTGTGTCATCATCATTATTCAGTAGGTATTCAAAAGCTGCTGGCCTTTTCATTTTTTGCATTACTTGATACTAGTACTAATTTATTGAGCATTTCGTACTAATTCAATTTAACCACACCATTTTATAAGCATAAGTTCATCAGTGTTGTATTTATCAAAAGGACAAATTTTGGAATTGACATTATTTTTGTATAAAACAATGATTTCTCAATACTATCGGCTGAACTCTCCATAGTTTTGAATCGGATATATTATTTTAAACAGTTATTTCTCATTCAGGTCGTGCGCAGGGTCCCCGTCGTCGCCGCGCGAAGAGAATCGACAAGACAACGAATCCATCAGTTCTACTAGCACGCACGAGTGATGTGTACAAACACCTTTAATGTTCTGGGGATACCGTTGAAAATTGCATGACCATGAAGTCACGAAGGAACTAAAAATTCCGTGATGGATCTTCACGATGAAAAAATGACTTTGTGTGATGGACATACAGAATTGTATGATTATGAGTTATGTTTGAACGTAGAAAACAAACTTGGAGTATACGTTTCTGCGTAAGCAAAAAGGATGCTTAAGAAAGGGAAGTGAAGATTGTATCTTATTTGTATTGTATATACTAGAACTTTTTTATCTCCATCATAGTCACCATAATAAATAGTAGCAGTTTCAAACATTGTGATATTGAAAGGACCAGTGTGGTGATTAAGTGATCTATCATCAAGAACTCCCAAGTAGTTTGTTCATCAATGTTTTGGTTTGGTTGGACGAAAAACGTTTGAAATTAGAAATTATTGCATGCAATTTTGAACTGTGCTCCCTATGAATAAAGTTCGGTTTGAGTGGAACAAAGACATCACACGAAAGAGACGTATAAAGTGAGACAGTGAATGTGTTCATAAAATAAGCGAAAAAATACTCAAAAAAATCCAGTGATAGTGAATGGTGGACAAGTGATATTTTATCGTAAGGACTCTAGCATCGTTTTGACGATCAATACTTATCTAAAAAAATTGTCTGACTATTGCATAATTTGTATTTCAAAATTGTTGAATTAATGTTTATTTTCATCAATACTACGGTAAAGAAAACATTTTGTGAAACATTAAATTTTTTTACTACTACTTGATAATATTGTGCTTTCTATAAGTATCTGTTTTGGTGTGGGTTTCTAACTCAATTTTAATTGTTAGTTAGAGAATTTCCATGTTTCTAAGAATGTTTCTCTGTTGCTGCTTTCATTCTGAAAACTGCGAGTTTTATGTCGCAGTAGTTCCAGAAATGTTAAAGCCAATTGATGGAATTGACAATAAATATTGATCGTTCAAACGGCCCCTAAAGTAGTAGCTATGAATAGATCACCACAACTCCGCCTAGTCATAAATTCAACTAATGCTATGTAAACCGACATGGACACTTAAGACAGTTTAACTAAAAGTTAGTGACTTAAGTTTAAATACCTATATTTACAAAAAGAACTTGGTTTCGCCATCATATAGAAATACGCATACAAGTACATATTTTTTTTATAAATGTGAAATAGAATAAGAGTCGCTAACTTAGACCCCTTTTACTTAAAATTCATTATCGTACTTAAAGTTTGATTGGTTCATGATCTCATAAGTTGGATCCAATCTCATACATTTATAACTCTTAATCTATAGGTTGTGGTGGCCCATTAACTTAGAGTGAAGGATTTTAATATATGGTAGCTATTTTAACTGGCACCAAAATAAAAAAAAACTCATGAATTTATGATAATGAATTTGTGAAAACTTAGAAATGGTGCCAACTCAAAATGCTGTACTTATATCGATTCGATCACGTTTAGCGGGTTTTGGGTATCCGTCCATATATTTAGATTATTTTGAATTTTCATTTACAAAATGTAGAGTACATATTTCATTTTAAAGTCATTTTGTTTTCGTGCCGTGCTCGAAATCCTGCGACGTTATTTCTTTATCTTGTATCCCGGTTGACAAGCGAAAATGGACTTTACGTCTTAGGTAGTAAGAGTATACGTATAATCATGTATTGACTGTTATTTAACCACCTTTATTTTACAAGATAACCTGTAACTATTAAGGGGCCATGTCGACTGTAGTGTGTGGTCAGACTAGACAGCATCTTAGTATAGGCACCGTTGGAAAAGTTACAAAAAATAGAAATATATTTCACTTTTATTACTTTTGGGAGTTGTAGGCATTGTCTATGATGTATAAACTATAGACGAAGAGCGAGCGAAGATCTTAGTGGCAACTCGGGCGATTTTGCTTTGTATATTTCACTTTTTTGTTCTCGCATAACTATCGCGAACCGTTCATCCAATCTGCGTGGAACTTAGTAGGTCAACAGGTTGTGATATGGAAATTTACAATTGAGCATGAGCTTAATCGATGAAGGGATTGTAACGATATTGGGTTCCCAAGGGGTTAAACAAAAATAAAAGTTACACAACCAAATTGAGAGGGGTGTCATATGAAAGGATTTAATTTGTACATTCACAAATAGTTTTTATTCTAGAATGTAATACTTTTTGAAATACAAAAAAATTAAGAAATGGCTGTAGCAACGTATAGGGGTAGTCAGAACAACAAAAGGTTATCAACGCAACGGTGCGCGAGATCTCAGTTCGGGGCGAACTAGATAAGTGAATCGTTAATTATTACAATAAACTTAATAAATATAATAAAAATTTACTCATTTATTTTATTTTATTCGGAAGACAGTTATACAGACTTAAAAATTAACACTTTAAATTACAAGTAACCATTTATTCGTCTTCGCATTTTGGTGGAATATTTCCTTTAGGGTTCTTTTCTACGGTGCTTATATTAAGACAGCAGTAATTTCGTTAGTTCCACCCGATAATATTGCGCGATTGGTGCAGAATGGTAGAATTTAATCGATAGTACCTAAATAGTTATTAGTTTTGTAAAGAAAATTTTTAATATTAATCTAGTCTGAAATCGTGTCGCTTTACATTCAAACTACGAATTGATTTTCTTTAAAAGTTTTCATTCATATCATTTATGTATACTTGCTTTTTTTTTTTGTAAAATTGTGTTTAAAAGCGAGTATTCAATCAAACTAAACATGAAGGTATATTTACATTATGTTAAGGTATTTTAAGTGAGCATTTAAGTTATTAATAACGCAGTAGGTACACGAGTACTTAAATCCATTGGATTTTATATTACAAGGAGACTGGCATGTAATTTTTAAAAGAAAAAAATGTGTAAAATATTTTACATTCCCTTCTTGCGATGTTCTTCGTTACACCATGTGCGGAAATGAAGAGAATAAAAAACCAATACAGTATTTATAATTGAGTTTCATTGAACCCGTTTATCTATCTTGATTTACGTTTCGGCACTCAAAATGTTCGACTTCATTAGTTTTCATGGGCCAACAAAACCATTTAATTCACGATCAGCGGCCCACTTCGTCAAGGTGAAATCAGACGGTTCTTCGTTCATTTCTGTTCTTCATTCGGCATCTTTCACTAGGAATGGTGCGTCTAAACATAAAATGAAAGAAAAGTGTCAAAGAAAACCCCAGCATTCATTAGTGATCTTTCACTCGAGTGAACCGTCTGATTCCACTTTGAGCCTGCCCAAGCCTATGTTTTTTTATATAGTGAGGTGAATGCCCTCCACATACACACAGACAATGCATTTGAACTCTCTAAAATATTAGTATAGATTCGATTCTCGACCACTGGTCGAGATTTGCTAAGCGAATCTTTTAGAGTCTAAAAGATTCGCTTAGCAAATCTCGACCAGTCGATACGGTGATTTTGCCATATCCCGATCCCTCATAATAAAAGAAGTAATTTGAGAACAATATTTTATTTTAAAAAATTACATTATTTACAGAAAGAAAAAAACACCTTACAAATAGAAACCTGAGAAAATTATGTAAAAATGCTATCTTTACTATACAACATAAAAAACAACACAATTTTTAAAGATACCGACAAATAAGGCTAAGTAGGTTCAACAAGCAGAAACTAAAATTGAAATAAAAATCAGCCTTCCAACCAAAATACTTATAATTAAATTCCCATCTCATGTGAACAAGGTACCAATTATGGTATCAAAACCGTTTTTTTTTAATACACAGCGTTGTTTTTTACTAGAAAAATCAAAAATCAATCAATCAATCAATAATATAAGAATTTATAGACTTAATTTTATTTATTTTTATTTTATAAGCTAAACGTATACAGCTTTATAAACTTGATTTATTTTCAAATGAGAGATGAATCAGTTTACACAATTTCATTTACCTACTTATGTTTTTACAATTGAAACTTATTAACAAATGAAAAATAAATATCATTACAGATGACCTAAAAAAATCGCTTAGTCCTCATGAAACAGCGTATTTACATGAAACGTGCACTTTTATAGGATACCACGATATTCATTATAGGTACCACACTAAGGTATTTACTGAGAGCTTGTGTTCTATGTCGTGTGACAAATTAAAAATGTATACAAGTCACCTAACACAAAGCAAATAGGGCTGATTCACGCTTGTCTGAGAATGCAGCGATACCGCTGGCTATGGGTAGTAGGAAATATTGTACGAGCGGAATTCTGGTATCGTTAAACTTCATATTTAACAATACTAGAATACCGAGCCAGAAGACAGTACCTCTTAGTTTGCAAAGCGAAGTTTCGCGATTTTATAACCTTTGTAATGTAAGAAAATATCTGTTGTTACCCACAGCGGTATCGGTACCGCTGATACCTAAACAGGCATCCGTGTGGCGTGAATCTTAATATTATTTGCACCTCAATAACATGACCCTAGGGCTAGGTTAAGCTGATGCACTAAAACAGTCCATTCACGTGGCTTCTGACGCCGCCTCCGCGCGTCCCCTCACGAGGTATTCGATGAAGAAATCATCGAAGTTGAACGCTGATCATTTGTCCCACAGGCCCACTTCCTTCATCTTGCTGTGGAAGTATTTTTCTAGTGCGTTCGCGCATCTGAAAAGATGTTTTTGTATAGATTTGTGTTCAAAAACTGTTCAAGCGGCAATGCGTGACTCGGGTTTAAATCCGTACCCCTATTATAAATGTGAAAGTGTGTTTGTTTGTTTATTTGTCGTGGAATCACGTCAAAACGGAGCGACGGATTGACGTGATTTTTTGTGTGGAGATAGTTGGAGGGCTGGAGAATAACATAGGCTACTTTTTATCCAGGTACCACGCGAGCGAAGCCGCGGGCAGCAGCTAGTTATATTATATTAGCGGTACCAGTAAGTAGATGTTGTCCTGATATTTCATATTTAGGGTGCCTTGCACCACGATTTTTAATTGTATTTGTAAATGCGTTTAGGCTTGCTAAATACAATTAAAAATCGTGGTGCAAGACCATAAAGTAGTTCTACGAGATATTAAGTTTCACGTCTGTTTCCACAGACAAGGAACCTAATTTGTATTTGCTATTGATGTTTCGTTGAAGGGGTAGCCAAAGGCACGTCCCACGTGGAGAAAAAGTAAGGTAATGCAAGTAACCTGTAGTAGTCAGTCTCGGGCGAGTTGTAGAGGCGGCAGTTGGTGCAGATGCGAGTAAGGTCGGCTACAAACAGTCGCCGCGACACGTAGTAGCGTGCCTTTAGACGCTCGCCCATCGTACGCAGGTCTGGAAATACAAACATAACACTTTATAGACCCCCTTGATTAGCAGCATTTACACGCAGAGATCGGACCGCGGGAAATAGCACGCGCCATTCCAACCTTTGCGTGTACCTTACGTGTAGATGCGCGACGCTGACAGTTCGATCTGGCAAAGTTTTTAGCACTGTGACAGTTTTTTGCACGCATCACCGTTCATAATCGTACCACGCGCCAGGCCAAAACTGTGACAGTAATTAACACGGCAGTTTTTTCCGCGGTTATCTTTCGATATCTGTGCGGTTCGGAACGCAGTCCAGATGCGTGGTAAAAACTCTACCGTGTAAAGGCCGCTATTGTCTATCTTTGATAGCGACCAAAATCGGCCTCAAACTCTCAAATAAGACAGTTCAGTGACCACGCAAGTAGCTCTGTCACTCTCATCTCAACGAGACAGAACGCGACAGAAGATACCTACGCGATCATTTTGACAGTTTGTGAGACACATAAAACACATTTTAAATACAATGTATTCGGGTGCGTATGACGTAAAAAAAGGTAATTCACATGATAAATACCCGGATACCATTATGTATTTAAAAAGACTTAGTTCTACTAAAGCTTATAAAACAAGTTGCTGAGTATTCACTAGTATTTAAGAAGATAGTTAGATATTGTTTAGGATAAGATACTCACCCATTGGGTACTTGATATGGTCGTAGTAATCAGGTACATCGGCCTTGTCCACCGGTTTGAGGAACGGCCACGCGGCTGCGTGGTTTTTGACCTGCAATAGTCCGTAAAGTTAATATGGTGAAGATTACTTTTGAAAAACCTGTTGAGATGGAGATGGACTTGGCATAACGTGCAGATGGTAGATAAACGTAGGCAGTGATAGATTGGATTTTGGATACTTGAAAACAAGGCACTGGTCCGACGATATTGTAATGTAACTGGCAAGAGTCCGACCGAAACAGGATTTTTAGCCGAAACCGAATCTTCGGCGTCAGTATCAGTCTCAGCCGTAACAGAAGCTTATTTAATCATGTTATTTCTATTGTATACTGAAATATAATACTGTACTGAAATCTAGTACATATACAGTTTACTCGTGGTCGTGTTAAATACCTATCTAAGTAAGTCGTTCATCGTTAAATTCATAAACCTTGCAAAGTCAACCTGAAGCACACTCGACGAAATCTCTATGCAAAAGTGGCGTCTTACTACCTATATTTACACTACACGATGTCAGTTTTGTACACAGTAAGGTTGTCACCGTATGCATAATGTACACTGAGGTCTCGGTCTCGTCTATGCGTCTGCGCGTGTGGCGCGTTCCATGTTCAAAGTCAGCTCTTCGCCAGCTCAAACTCACAGTGTCCAGTAGTATCTGTTCTGTGCCTGAAGAGAATAAAATATACTGACCGCATGCAGTACATTCCTGAGCAGCGCGGGGTCGGGCTCGTCGTGTTCTATCGTCCTCGGTCGTGCGCCCGCGCCGCCCGCCTCGCGCACGCCCGGCACACATTCCACTGGAATACTGCGCACCTGCATATTGACACTCATTAGTCCTTACATTACTCTGCAATATGCGTCTGATTCAAAAGCGGGTTAAACATATTTTTCTATGAACATTATGGCTTTAGAATTATGTGTGTGTAATTATTTTTTAATATTATTTCATTTTCGCTTAGAAATTAATAATCAAAAAGTGCAAAAATATAGTGGGAATTTCATAAGACTTGAAACGCAACGCTATTTGTCACATGTGCTGTGACGTCACACTCCTTCAAACTCGACAGAAAGTTTTTTTTTCTACCTACAAGCGCGTGTAATTGCCGTGAATTGTGACGTCACGTCCGTTTCAAGTGCATGAAAATGTTGGTAAATAATAGTGGGCAAACTTCACCCAGCTCCGCCAGCAATGTAATTAATATTACTCGAAAGACCTAACAAAACTAAGCATTTTTTATTATCGACGCATTAAAATCTATCCCGGTGGTCACTAGATAAATCCATGTTTGTACCTACCTAACCTGAGTAGTAGTACTAGATTGTATGACAACGGGGCAAAATATTATTTTTTCGACGAGAGTGCTATTTTGAATACAGAATGGAGCGAGGGATGTTAGAGTTGAAACCCGAGCGCAGCGAGGGATTCTAGATTAGAATACTGAGCGCAGCGAGGGATTCAAAGGACTTAATCGGAAATAGGAGATTGTTACACATGGGTTGAAAGTAACCTACCTAGGCACGAGATGGTTTGGTGCACGAGCGAAGCGAGGGCGCTAATAGTTCGAGTGTCTAAACAGGTTATTCACATCTATTTTGTAAGAGCTATTAACACGCTATGACGCTATGGCCGCATCGCCGGCCACGTGGCCAAACAGTTCGTATTGAAATGTATGACAGATAACTCACTTGGTTACGGTCTGGCGTCAGGATCCTGATCCTGTGTGATCCTGACTTCGTGATCCTAATCCCGTAATAATAATCCCGTGATCCTAATCCAGTGATCCTGCATGATCCTGATTCCATGATCCTATTCCCGTAATCCTGATCCCGTGATTCTGATTCTGTGATCCTGATCCTACGTGATCCTAATCCCGTGATCCGGATCCAATGATCCTGCACAATCCTGATCCCGTGATCCTTATCCTGTAAACCTAATCCTACGTGATCCTAATCCCGTGATCCTGATCTTCATCTTATGGTAAATAGAAATGTCAAATATAGCTAACAAAGACGATATGGCTCAATAGAAATGTCAAATAGTACAATGTGATTTATTTAATACTTTGTCAGCAGGGAAAATCGTTTCACAGGGAGAATTGCTTCCCAGGGACGCAAAAGTACTGTTTTCATCCCTCTGTTCAGCTAACTTCAAGCGTACTTTCCGAACATGAGAAATGAAAAATAAATACTTAAGAGACTTTCTGATAAACCTCACATTATTTTGAAATAAAAAAACATCCCAATAAATCGAGACTTTCATCGCTCTAATCATAATCATTTTAGCTTTTTTGTAAGTTAAACCTTTTCGACTTAAAATAAATAGAGAAACCTTGGACAGAATTTGATGTGAATTGGCACAGAGAAACAAGGTTTTGATACCTTCTAAGCAAAAGTAGTATAAGCTGTGGCAGCGGTGGGTCCATACATTTATGCCCAAAAATGCGGTAATAGTCATTTTAACCTCTCTCATTTTAACCTATTCGACTCAAAATAAATAGAGACCCCCGGGACAGAATTTGATGCGCATTGGCACAGAGATACAAGGCTGTGATACCTTCAAAATAAAAGTAGTCTGAGCTGTGGCGGCCGTGGGTGAAGTGCCCATATATTTTTGCCCACACTCTTTTTAAAAAATATTTTTGTTATAAAATTTTAGTTTTTCTGCGCTGGAATTTTTGTTACGGTTATTTGACGATATAACCTATAGTATAAAATCATTAAAAAAAATTGTGGGAGTTCCCTATTGTACTATAGTGAATGTTCTTTGTACCGCCTGAACACTACACCGGACTACTTCCGAGACCAAGCAAGCAAGTCGTCCTGAATCATCATACACTTTGTCGTCTGACCGAACTTGGAAGGAGCCGGGAGCTAACTTTCCGTCAACCTGCTGTGGACCGACTCCCGCTCTTACTAAAGGCCAGTGGCACATTGTTTACCGGTGCAATTCCGATACGACTGTACTTCCCACCCTTGAAATTTTAATTAATATATACATTTGTAACAGTTCTTCTTGGTTTGTTTTCCTACTCTCCTCATCTTAGGAAACAGCTCTGATGGAATGTTTCATTGGCAGATGTATAGTACAATACAGGAATTCGAACCCTATCCCCCTCGGCCAACTGAGCGAGGAATTCAAACTCAAGTTAAAACTCAAGGGTAAAAAAAGACCATCAAAAACCACTTACGCCTTCTTTGAAGCAGGTCAATCCTGGATGCACTTTTCTGACCTCCTTCTGTCGCATGTCTATTAATTTCTTTACTATCTGAAATACAATAGATATTTACTTGTTAGAACAATGCCCTACTAAATCGATGATTTTCTTTTACAACTCTAGTAAAGTAACTTCTATTTCCAAGATAATAATAGAATTTATGGGTTATTGGGTAGGGTTCAGTACTTCAAGCTTTATAATGGACATCGGTATGATTCCACAAAACAGAATGTGACAGAAGTGCACGTCGGTCGTTATCAGCGCAGCTCGCACGGCTTGCGACGAATTTGCTTTTCTTAAATATGACATTGATATTTATTTGATTGCGATAAAGTTGAAACTATGAGTAATTTTCATTTCCAAATGACTTTTCATCAATCGTTTTTGTAATTTTATGCGATTATTTCAGATGTTTTCCGAAACGCATTATTTTCCTGGTTTTACTGTAACATCTATTTACATTAACATAGTGTACATTACCTCCTTCTGCCTCCTAACTACGCTAGTGAACTGCGTGTAGACGATGCGAGGATTCAGTTCGCAGTGCATGAGAGTTGCGCCCTCGTAATCCTTGATATAGCCCTGGTACATCGCGCGAGGCAGTTTAATATCCTTGCTGAAGCCCTGCTTTTTGAAGTAGCCTGCGAAAAGATTATAATTGGTTTTATTTTTCTACTAATTGATCCGACAGACGCTTTCATGAACAAATATCGAGCTCATACAAAATAACTTATCCATTCTGTTCCTATACTGTCAAAAATGATAGTCGCAGATAGTAATGTATTTTAAAGTTGGTGAATATTTTGTTCAATAAAAAAATTCTGTATTTGCTACCATGGGCAATATGGGCATTCTTTATCGTGCATAGCCGTGTTGGTTAGTACATCGACTTTCGATCCGCAGGTCGTGGGTTCGAATCCTGGCCGTGTATCAATGGATTTTACGTTTCTAAAAATTTATATGCACATTAACACGAGTTCTAAACGGTAAAGGAAAACATCGTGCGGAAACCCGCGGCTTAGTCAGCCCCACACGTATCGACCGTGTCTTTCCTGTGGATATGACCGGTTAAGCTGAGGGGATGGTTTAGGTGCTGGCAAGCCTACTCCATCTCAAACAATGTCCCAGGAACTACAGTGTCCCGTTACGTGTAGGAAAAGGTTGCCTCCTGACACTGTATAAATCATCTAGTAAAGGCCTAAGTTTTTAACGACACTTATCTTCATATTCAAATATGTAGGCAATGTACAAAAATGTTCGTCTTTGACGGTATTTACCAATAGCGAACTCATCCGCAAAGCTAAGGAAGTGCAAGATGTTGTTCCGTATGTGATAGTCCTTGAGATGGTTCATGAGATGAGTGCCGTAACCCTTCACTTGTTCGTTCGAGGTCACCGCGCAGAACACTACCTCGCTGAAACCCTGGAAACATTGTTTATAGTAGATAAGTTTTTGATTAGTATGTTTTGTTTTCAGTTTACAGTAAATGCAAATAGAACACAGGGGCATTTTTCCAAAGAAATTGCACGAAGACGTACAATTACCTCAGGTGTCTGACTTTACTGAATCGGCATTTTACACCCTTGTATTCAGTGCTATTCGCGCTCCGATCATTACATGTGATGGAGTCGTTCACCGCGTATTTACGTTCATTGTTATATCGTAATAAACTTTCAAGTGTGATCTGTGTATGAACTTTTGCACTCCACTTAACTACTACCTACTTACTAAGAACTTTACTGTGCAGTCCAACTGGACGATACAGAAATTAAACTCGCTCTGGTTCAAAATCGAATAAACTCACACGTAACTTTACTTTGTCATTGATAGCGAATTAACAAGCAAGTATGACGTTTTACGACAACTGTTACGTTCAAAAACCGATCTAATTTACAGAAAATTTTAGAGTTGTTTTCTCCCTGCTTATTTTCAGTGAGGTTGGTGGGGTCAAAAACATCTTGTAAAAAAATCCAATTCGCTGTCGTGCTAATACACATAAATAGTAATTGTAGTAAATTATAATTGTTTTATTTACCTGCGAAGGAAACGTCCTGAAGCATATTCCACCGATAGGTCTGCCTTCTTTTATCAACGCTAACGTTTTATGCTTTCTGAAATACAAAACAATAATATAGTTTTCTGGAAATAGAGTACAAAATATAATTAAATAGATATTACTCACGAATCAAATACTAATTGGGAAATGTATTCTTTAGTCATTTCTGGTAGTTGGTGTGAGAACACATTGTGGAGTCCTGAAAAATAAAAAAATATAGTTATTTTTTCACCTTGAAAATTTTTATGGACACGGGATTTTATCGCGTAATTTACCTTATTTATTCCGACGTTTAGTCTACCCGCGACCACGGCTATTGTAACATAGCCGAAACATCGGGATAAATAAGGTAAATTACGCGATAAAATCCCATAAAAAATTTCAATATGAATAGAGATCGCGAAAGTTTAAAAAAGACTATTTTTTCACCGCCAAACCCAAGATCATCTTTTATTATCGAAACTAATCGATTTATTTCGAAAGACCTCTTACCGTTAGACTATAGAGTTTCTCTCTACACTTGAAAAGTGATGGAAATGAGACTCGCCTCCGTATGTTGTAAGATAAATGAAACGCTATTCGTTGGTAAATGCATAACTTGAGAATGGTTCGATCGATTTGACTAATTCTATTCTTTATGTCCATTATTTTAATGAACATTTTGCCCTGCCATTTTTTTTTTAATAATACCGAGAACCTAGTGTTTAGATAAACCTTACATAAGCTTAAAACACTAATCACAGATTTGTAATATCTGTATTTTGATCAATAAAGAAAAATATAAAAAAAATCTAGTACTTAAGTATAACAAATAAGTTCGAACCTATCAACCACAGCATGGTCTGCTTGTTAACGGGGCCGGTCAGCGAGTTGCCGATGACGTGGAACTCAATCAGTTTCCGTTGCTCCTCCACTTTGGCGGCCTCGTCACGCGGCGCTTGCATTTGAAATAGTGCCTGAAACACCAAATATATTTACAAAATATTTCACATGGCAAAAAATTTGATGGAAATGTGTGATTTTTTTTTTACAGACAGAGTTTTTTTTTAGAATTCTCTATACGAAATCGTATGAAACCTCGCACACCTGCCAGATTCGGACGAAAAAGACCATTCGACGCGGGCAGGTGTTTGGCTACGATAGGTATGCGTATGCGTTTACCTTTAGTCTCACGAATGAGTGAAACTTAGAAAGTGCCTGATTCAGACGCCTTTCTACCTGTGTTGTATCATTTTTACATGGTACAAGCTTTGCTTAGTTTGGGGCTAGATGGCGCTGTGTGAAATGTCCATCTTTTTTTAAACAAAACGTCATTCGATTATTGTCGCAAAATTACTAAAACAACACTTCTTCCAACGGATCTTGGCATTCGTGAAGTTAGCCGTTTCGATGCGCGGTGCTACTTTTTCATACAAAATTTATACTGCGCAGCGAAACGGCTAACTTCACGAATGCCTAGATCCATTGTGAGTTCACTTACATCAGGTCCGCACATATAATTGGGATCGTCGATAGTAGCGACGATATCTGCTACGGTCTGCTCGCTGACGTCATCACTACCTTCCTCCACCACGCGGCGACGCTTCGCTGCGAAACCGATGGCCTCTGAGCGCGCTTCGGAAGAACGCTTCGATGCTTCTTGCTTCACTGTGCCTGGTTATCGATAAGGTTATATTATTACTACTACAACTGGTGGACCGGTCTTGTCCATTGTTGTTGGCGCAGTGATTCCTCTATTAAAGGGTGTAGCGACATCTACCTGTCGCTAGATGAACTACATAGACATGCAACGCACTACGAGCTTCAGCGAAGATGGCGCCACTCAACATCAGAATGTCTAAGAACTCTCAAGCGAAGTTTTCAGCGGCGATAGACATACTTATAGCCGACCAAACAACAACAACTGTCGGTCGAAAGACCACGGACAAGTGGGCCAGATGGGCCGACCCGTTGCAGAGGAACCACCTACTCTGCCATTGGGGAACGATTCCACCATGTTCCCCAAAAAGGGTCATAGGAATAATGTCAAATAACTAACCACAGTAAGTAAGCAAAATCACAGATAAAATATTGAAACCGGACGTTCAGGGGGGTAAGCAGAGACAGAGTGCATAATACGAGTATGTTTTACTATTCGGTATTGACGCCGTTAACGTGTATTTGTATGGGATCAGCCAATCACAAGCCCTGACGCTTAAGTTTCACGTTTTCGCCACTAGTTGGCGCTTTTCTGATCCCATACTTTACGGTGTCGCGGTGTTGATAACGAATAGTGAAACAAACTTGTACAGTTGTCACAATGGATCTAGGCATTCGTGAGGTTAGGCTTTTCGATGCGCAGTAGAAAATTTTGGATGAAAAAGTTGCGCTGCGCATCGAAACGGTCAACTTCACGAATGCCAAGATTAGAAGAACTGTACTATACTCTGGCCATTTTGGATGTACAATGTTTACTAACATTGCACTGACAGATCAATCAGCTGATAGCAAGAATAGACCAATCACAGAAAAGTGTTAGTAAACATTGTACATCCAAAATGGCTCGAGTATAGGCACTCTGATAAGTTAGTTTGTTCACCTGATGATAGCGATATGGTAGTAAATCCATCCTTGCTGTCCCCGGCCGGCGTGACACGTTCGAACTCGCCCGACACGCCTCGCCGTCCGGACCAACTGGACTCATCTTAGAACGTATGCACGGTGAGACATGGACAACGAGCTTAAGGAATAGTTTTAATGGTGGTTTCGTATAGGCAAATGACGGATCACAACATAGTATAAAACAAAGTCGCCAACTGTCTGTCTGTCCTTATGTGTGCTTAGATCTTTAAAACTACGCAACGGATTTTGATGCGGTTTTTTTTAGTAGATAGAGTGATTTAAGAGGAACGTTTATATGTTTACATGCATAATATAGTAGAGACACTGATAATTTTAGAGGTTTCTAATGTGATGTGTCCTGTGCGAAGCCGGGGCGGGTCGCCAGTATAGGATAAGCCAAAACGGAGGCCTTTAGGTGGCCTAAAAACTCCGTCACCAGAATTGGCCGGTAGCTCATACAGACTATTTACTTATAGGCAAATCAAGGTTCAAATAATCAGTATATCGACGGTTAATAATCAATACCATCTATCTCAAGTTTTGGTGATTTTCACTTTTAAATGCAGTTAAATTCTAAAAAAAATGGTGCGTCGCCTACCAATTCAATATCTTTTAAATTGCAGAAATTGAAAGAGTTATACCCTATTAGAAATAGGGTGGTGGCACCAGTAATGAACAAGCACCAGTGTTCGACAATTTTTTTTTATTTGGCTTATAATAAGATTTAGGTTGAATATATCTATGGTAGAAACACAAAACCGTAGATAACACATTTCCAGTTGTTATTCCTAAAAACGTCACGTAAATTGGCCATTTAGTTTTCAAGTTATTGAAGAAAAAGTTGTGTGTTGGTGCGCTGCTGAACCAAAATACACTTTTACTAACGAAATTACTAAGAAGTTAAGTCTATATTTTTGCCAGCATTTTTGGAATTATTCAATTTATTCGAATTTCGATAGATTTTATGGAAAGGTTATAATATTCTGGATTTAATTTTATATCAGTAGCGCACCTACGCATGTTTAATTTTATTTTATAGTCGATGTTCATTACTGGTTCAGCAAAATTCACCTTCTCCAGAAATCGACAGGTGTCCATACTTATTATTTTACGTACTTTCTTAGTTATTAACCAAATTTAAGTCTAATTCATGAACTGATTACGTTAATGTTTGAAATTCACCGATTGATACATGTTCTCCAATAAAGAACATGTGTCGAACACTGGGTAAAATAAGTGTTCATTACTGGAGTTGGTTTCAGGTGCCTCCCAGAAAAAACTACACACGCGAACAAATTGATTATTAATTATAATAAAATGTTTCTCATGGCTAACTTGTCTAGTTTTTAACCAAAAAAAGGAAGAGGTTCTCAATTCGTCGGAATCTTTTTTTTTTTGTTCTTTTTTTATGTATGTTCCCCGATTACTCAAAGACGCCTGGAGCGATTTGGAAAATTCTTTTTTTGTTTGTAAGGGTATACTTTTCGATTGGTACCACAAAAATTTGGTGAGGATATGTTGAGGATCGTCGGAGTTATGAACATAAATGCACCCATAACTAACTCAGCAAAATACATTATCATTATTATACGTATTAATTATTATTATTTATTATTAATAAAATTAGCAGTCGCTGTCTCACTGCAGGGCAAGTCCCTCCCTTCCGGTAGGTAGTTTAAATAATGTTAGTTATTGCATGTTTTGTGCTTGTTCATTACTGGGTGTTCATAACTGGAGTGTTATTAACTGGTGATTTATCACTGTTTATCATTGGATTATTGGTGTTCATTACTGGAGATTCGGTAGGTATTTTGGTTTTCGTCTTCTGATTAAAAACATATAGCTTTAATGTGAAAAAACTTGCTACCTAACCTTTCTTGAATATATTATTTATCATTTGGACTAACTGCTGTAGATATAGTAGTAAAAATAAAGAAATTATTTCAAATTTTAGTCACACACTTCCCTTAAAGTGTCGAGCACTGGTGCTTTCACCCACCTATCGTTTCCATACGTATTTTTTTCTGCCAATATAACCTATCTCACTTGTTGTGTCAGGGCCCAATTTTTAAACTAGTGCCGGTAAAGCTGAAACTTTCAGGAAAATTAGTTAAAAATTAGTAAAACTTGATGCAATGATCCATAAACTTCTGTAACTTGAAATAATAAAGTTATGACCAAAAGACTTGGGCCCTCAATCCTTACGTTTAATTGAAGTTTTTAAAATGGATTTTCTCTTAAAGTATTTCACTTAGAGAAGAGGACGATACGTCAAAATTTAGATAAAAAAGGTTTAAAAATTGGGCCTTCAATCAAGATAGACACTCACTTGTTGACGTCCTCATTCCTACACGGCTGCTTGCATCTGACTGATTAACATAAAATTAAAATATATATACCTACAATATTTGTTGCTGATTTTATTACAATTACTTACATTACGTTACTTAACTAAACTAACCATAAAAATATTGGTTTACTAATAAAAAAGTTGATTTTTTATGTTGCTGTTTCAATTAAAAAACGACTAAGTATCTTCCTGATTTACAAAAAATATTCAAACCATTATGCATCAATACCACCTAACTTACATTATTTCTGTGTAGGATAGTAGTATGCTAATGGTACTTATTGTATAATAATTGGATAAATTTAAGTTAACTTTTTATAAAAAAACCTTATTAGAAAGGCTTTGAATAAAATTTTTAAACGTTTTTTTCGTCTCCTGTAAAGTTGGTTAAATTGAGATAGATGGTATTGATTATTAACCGTCGATATTCAAAAATAACCTGAACCACATGATACCAGACACTTTTTTCTGTGTGTATTGTGTATTACTCAGATATGTTCGCTCTTTTTTTATTTTATTTTCATCGAGTAGATTAGGAAATCGAATCATGGCGATAAATGAGCTAATGAGTGATGAATGAGAGTTTTTGTAACCAAAAAATGTTTTTTCAACTAATAGGTAAGTGACTATGAGCTAGTGGCCAACTCTGGTGACGGAGTTTTTAGGCCGCCTGAAGGCCTCCGCCATAGCTTAACGACTTAAAAGTTGGGACCGACAATTCAACGTGCCCTCAGAATCACGAAAGAGCTCAGCTCGTAATGCCACTTGCGTCTAAATTGTAACACTGCTTAAGTTCAACGATCAATAAAGAACCTCTAAGCAAGTTACGCCACGAGCGCTTCAACTAATAATATTATGAAATTCAGCAAAATAAAACAAATCATCACAATCACAGCTATGAAATAAATACGTACTTTTGCTGTCCATGAGTGTTTGCAAATGGTTGGGTGGGACTTGTTTATATTCCGGGTCCCAGATGGGAGAGTTGGGGCTGAAGATCTCTTCTTCTAAGAGTGCTAGGAAGCGTGGAAAGTGGGTCAGAACTAACACCTGAAACAAAGAAAAAAGTAACACTATGCATTCTGATTATGACAGAAAAAAAACTATAAACAATGTATTAGATTGATACACTTCTCACAATGGATCTAAGCATTCGTGAAGTTAGCAATTTCGCTGCGCAGTAGAAAATTTTGTATGAAAAAGCTGCACTGCGCATCGAAACGGCTAACTTCACGGATGCCTAAATCCATTGTGAGAAGTGTACTCTTACTTTTTACAAAGATATCCTTTGAGCTCATTCAATTTCTTAAAGACAGACGATATTGTGTGGAGCTTACTAATGGACAGTTTGAATATTCTATCTGTGGTTTTGCTTACACGTAAGATATTTGTCATTTTTAGTATAGGAGTAATGTCAAATAATCTAACCAAAGTAAGCAAAATCACAGATAGAATATTGAAACTGGGTTTCTTTACGTTTTCCTTAGTCATTTATAAATTCGCCGAAACTAATCTATTGATGCATGACCGAGATTTGAACACAATGGGCTTGAAATGAGGCACATCCTATTAAACTGACACGGCTACGTATAAATCTATACTAATCTCAGGAACTACCAGTCGATTAGCAAAATTATTTTTGCATTTGATAGCCAAACTCTTGAGGAAGGTTATAAACTACTTTTCATCATCATCATCATCGCCATTTACCATCACTACGCGGGTAACCGCGAGGGCGCAGCTAGTCCGTACCCATATTATAAATGTGAAAGTGTTTATTTGTTAGTTTATTTGTCCTGCTTTCACGTCAAAACAGAGCGATGGATTGACGTGGTTATTTGTGTGGAGATAGTTGGAGGGCTGGAGAGTAACATAGGCTACTTTTTATACTGGTACCACGCGAGCGAAGCCGCGGGCAGCAGCTAGTAAGCTATAATATCAATCCGGGCGATGTCAGAGCGAGCCGCTTGTCAATATGTACAACTAGCGGACGCCTGCGGCTTCGCCCGCGTGGACTACTATTTTTTTATCCCACGGGAACCGTACCATTTTTTGGGATAAAAAGTAGCCTATGTCCTATTCCCGGTTATTATCTATCTGCATTCCAAATTTCATCAAAATCGGTTTAGTAGTTATGGAGATACGTGGCAACAAACATTTACACACACACACACACACACGGACTTTCGCCTTTATAATATTAGTAGGATAGGATAGGATAGCTTACCCGTTTCTCTGGAGGCATTCTATCGCGCTCCGAATGGCATTTATCCATCAGCTGTCGGCAAACGGACTTGAATACCGCGCGAAGAAGCGTCCGTCCGAAGACGAGGGAAGTGTCGTAGTGAGGCAAGGAGTCGCAGAAGGCTGGCACATGGCAGAACACCAGCCAACGTGTGTAGTTTATCTGATACGCTGATATGTCTTCGGGGTTGGAAACTTGCTGAAATACAAAACATAATTAAATTCGAATACTGAAACGGTATTTGAATATTTGAGACGTTTTTACTCTATAGAACTACAGTTAATGTCAATGATGAGCACCACTTAGGCCGCTCGCAGTTCGCATCCCATTTTGCAACTTACGTATACGTACGGCGACTGACGTGAGAATTGACCTCGCACACTGGCTGCGTTTTTGTCCGTTACATACAAAATTAGACGGACGTACACGCACGTCTAATCGGATAGTGTGCGTGGCCCCATAGTAATCGGAGTGTTGGGATCGTTCGTGCGTGTACGCACGTCTTAAATTCGGATGAAAACGCATGCAACTGCGATCGGCCTTAAGCTAAGTAGCGTTTCAGTACTTATTCTTTTTTTTTCCATTTTTTTATGAATGAAGCTTTAGACCAGTTTGAAACATCTTCAGATATCGTTATGGCTATTATCTCACCAGCTTCCTAACACTGGGCGTCTCGAAGTTCCAATGGTTGAAGCAATGCAGGAACATCTTGGCCAGGTCGTACATGGTCTGCCATTCACGCTGGGGTAGGGCGTTGAACTTGTATAGCACGAAGTTGGTGATGGCCTTGGCGATGGAGGGCCGCTCGAAGGGAGGCTGGCCCAGTGGGCCCTCGATACGGGGGTGCGAGCGGAGGAGGATGCATTTTCTGAGGATCTGAAGTACAATAATGGAGATTTAATTTTGTATTGATGTGACTGAATATCAGGCAGTCAATACATTCAGGATTCACATAACATTGTCTTAACCAAATTTCTAGATTTTTTAATTACTAAGCCTTCACGTGCCTGTACTCAGGCGATATATGCAGCTCTTTTACTTATATTTCTACATAATGTATAATGTATAATCTTTTGTGCACAAAAGACATGTCTTTTCCATATCTTTTGTGCTGCACGGAAGGTATGGCAATTCGCCGTGGAAGATTAGCGATGAAATATCCGCTCATTGTAGCATAGGCCTTATTTTCTCACTAAACCAAGCTCTCAATTTTAATGATGTTGCTGACAGATTACCTTGAACAAGTAATAGTAGACCCGCTTAGTATCGTGGTCATCCTCTCTATGCATTGACATGAAAATGTTTTCAACATCCACAACAGCCCCGAGTAGACGGTTCACCTCTGCTGTTGGTAAGCCTTGCAGCTGTGTCACATGTTTTTCTGGAATTTTAATGTTTTATTAACATGTTTAGTGTTAAGAGGATGACAAATGTGATGCAGGACCTGGGAAGACCAGCGGACTTAAAAAGGTCGCTATTGCAGAATCGCAATATGAAATGAACTATAATGCCATCTCTTTTCATTGACTGAGATTGAAAAGAGACGACAATATAGTTCATTTAAGCCCGCTGAACTCACTAAAATCTCTAAATGTGACAAACCATGAAAGCTCTCTTTGGTTGGAATTATGTTTGTATGGACATAACCTAAGGACCTGTTTAACCGCGCACTTAGGGAAAGACCAATTTCTATCCATTAGGTTCACTGTTGTATATTTTCTCTCGTTTTCTTTTTGTCTTTCTTTGTGTTAGTTCTGTCGGTTTCTTTAGGGCCCATATAGTGGTAAAACATTGAAAGTTGTCATTACTAACAGTGCATTTGACTTTGTTAATGTTACAGAAATAGGCAGTCATCACTACAATATCTAGTGAATCTATGGTTACAATAGACCTGCATCAGCATAGCCATAAAAAATAACAAACAAAAATAAAAACATCTTGTCTATGACTGTTGAGTATGTCATGAGGAATGAGGCATTCAGTAGACATCCATTCAGTTTAAATGAATTATAAGATGTCTTAGGCAAATTCAGACATACACTATACTTGAGCCATTTTGGATGTACAATAGACCAATCACAGAAAACTGAGATTAAATATGATTAGCACTGATTCAATCGTAATGAATCTCAGTTTTCTGTGATTAGTCTATTCCTGCTATCAGCTGATTGATCTGTCAGTGCAGTGTTAGTAAACATTGTACATCCAAAATGGCTCGAGTTATAGGCACTTTCACACAAATTGCAGACAGTTTGGATGGGTTTATTGTGTAGTTATCGTAATTTGCATTGAACATGCTATGTCACTTACCAAGTACATGATTACAGATGCGACAGGGATCGTTGAAGCTAGCTAGAGGCTGGATATCAGCTCGAGCGTTTCCTTTATTTGGCTGTGGAACCGGAGTCTTCCATCCATTGCACGAGCATTCTGGTGTCTGTAAACATTATTATTGCATTATGTATTACCATTTCACAGCTTTATCTTGCAACTTTATTTGACTGGCCTCTTAGCTCAGTTGGTAGTAGCTTCTGCCTTCTGCGCTGTAGGTCGTGGGTTCGATTCCCACCCAGGAATAACATTTGTGTGATGAACATAGATGTTTGTTCTGTGTCTGGGTGTTATAAGTGTGTATTTAGAAAAAGTATATAAGTATTCTATCAGTTATCTGGTTCCCATAGTACAAGCTTTGCTTAGTTTGGGGCTAGATGGCGCTGTGTGAAATTTCCAGCAATATTTATTTATTTATTATTATTTAGTTAAGCTGGGATCCATGATGAGCACTAACACTTTCAAGTGCTTCAAAAATGCCATTCTGATTCTATTGTTTTGGTTTGATAAAAGGAAGATGATGATGATGTAAACCAAATATCTTTCCAAACTAAGTATAGTTAAAGATAGAAGTTGTTACAATAGTCATAATAGCCATTAGATGTTAATTTAAGCAGCCAATTAAAATAATAGTTTTTGTGAATTTAGTACTTAGTTGATGTGTATTTCAAATATTGAATTTTGTTAGATGCACTAAATTAAAATAATTGGTATAATTATTTTACTTGAATGTGTTGTACAAAATATATTTCGCATGAATAGTATCAATGTAGCATTAGATTTAAAAAGGCCGTTATAGCAGAATCACAATAGGAATTGAACTATATGCTGTCTCTTTTCATAGACTGGGAGTGACAAGAATGGCATACATTGCAATTCCTATTGTAATAGGCATGATGACAGTAATCAAGTATCGCCAAAATATTTATCTGATCTAATGAAATAGGATTCAAAGATTTTGAAAAATGTATTTATTCTCTTATTAATGTCGAGATTACTAATTTATTTGCCAAAATAAATCTACAAAATACAACAATCCGCCATGATAGCCAAAACGCTCGCCAGTGTCATGGCGTCTGTCATTGCGTCTCGTCTCGGTAAACATCCTTTTGTTTCTATAGTAACTATGTAGGCATCACTGGTTGATATACCGATCCGTGACGTAAAAACAGACGCCATGACACCGGGGAGCGTTTTGGCGTGAATTTGAAAATTAAAATTTAAATGTACTTTTATTGCACAAAAACCTTAATTTTCTACAGAAATATGATATATTTTAGACATAATAGATACTTCTGAATATCATAGAAGAGATTTTGAAAATTAGTCATCATGCCTATTCTACTATAGTGCCATTTTAGCCCAGCAGTATCAAACTTACTTGGCATGCAGAATAAATGGCAAGTTTCAAGAGTTTCTTGCTGTGCGGCCAGTTGTAGACCTGCTGTTTCCTCTGCTGGATGCGTTGCAGGTTGGACTGGCGGGAGGCCTGGCCCTCACTGCCCGTCGGGGTCGCAGCATTGGTGGAAGAGCCATCATCAGCTAGGGCACTGGATGCCGCTGGATACAAATAATTTATTGATTTAAATAGCCAGCTTTTACTTCTTATAGGCATTCGTGAAGTTAGCCATTTCAATACGCAGTGCAGCTTTTTCATACATTCAACTACAACTACAAAAAAAAAAATACAAATATGTATAAGTAGTTATAGTTACAGTGCATATGCTTCAACTAAGTACCTAAAACTTACCAAAATTATTCAGCTAGTGTATGGTGATAATGATAAGATAAGTAAAAGTTCTGGAATTAGATACTATTAACATTCTGCCGACAAAATAGTCATAGCTACTCAGGTAAAAAGAGAAATTGTTCGTGATTGAATGAAGAATTGGCCAATCAGCTGTTTTGGATTAAGGTCAAGGTTTTTAGAACCCTACAGAATATTTTTGATTCAGAAGTTTTTATCTACCATTATTTGTGTAATTTATAGGCATGTTTGCAATATCAAATGAGGGCGTAGAAGTGATGTGTAAAATCTTGTTTATTTACCTTCATTTTGTGTTTGTGAATCAGGGTCAGAACCTGTCATTGCGATGTCACTCAATTCGTCTCCGATTTGGGAAGACATTATTTGTTGAAAATCACTAAATCACCTCAACTTTTAAACTAAAAACTAGATCATTCTCAAGTGTGGGTATAAGTAACAAGTTAGGTTAGAGTTACATCGATTTTATTTCTATTCTAAAACGGATTGTTGGCAGTACCTCTAGTACAGGTTTTGACAGCTCTCACATAGTTTTGGAAAAAAGTATTGGTTTACGTTTCCTTCCATACATTTCCTTGGCAGCGCCTCTAGCGGACGGATAGTTTAGGAGTTGAATTCGGTAGGATGAGTTTCACTTGTGAAACTAAACCAATTCCAAATACGTTTTCGAGTGGTTTTGGTGCTTATTCGCACCATGAGTACACATTTTGACAACTCAACGGCAGTCTATGACGTAGTTTTCGAAAACTTTATTGGTTTCCTTACTCACCAAATTTATTTTGGTGAGAGCGTGCGAGCATCTTTGTTTTTGTGAGAAAAATATATTGCCGCGACGATTTTGTGAGTGGATTATACACGTAGAGGGATGAAGCTGACCGTCGCCGTGATGAGGAAAGGCATGAGCTCGTAGAATGGCGGAGATTAAATATACATAGCCGTATCTCCGACACTCACTTTGTGCAGTGGTATTGGCTCACCAAAGGGTCTGTGTATCTCTGTGATACCCTGAGGGAAAACACCGACCTCATGAGTTCGTAGAGAATCTCTCGAGACCAAGGTACGATGAAAACTTACCAACCAACTTGAAACCTTTGCTGTGAACAACTTGTATGTACCTAACCTATTATGTTGTATTGTTTGTTTATAGAAATGTTCTAAGCGCATTACTATTTTATGCGAATGGGGAATACCAAAGAGTGATTGGAATAGCTAATTCTCTTTCCCAAGAAGAAATAAGCCGATACATTCAACAAGTTTTTGTGGCCCTCAAAAAAACAACCCAAATGTTATGAAGAAATTCATAAAGTTTCCCAACACACCAGCGGCTAGAGGACAAACGAAGCAAAAGTCAGTAAATTACCATAATATTGTGACATTATTACATCAAAATATGTACTTATAGGTACCTTGCTGCTTTACTTACCTAAATTATATTTTTTTTTAGTTTCTACAACATGTATGGAATTCCTGGGGTGATAGGATGCATTGATGGCTGTCATTTCAGAATTTTTAAGCCGAATAAAGAGCATTTCTACTATTGTAGAAAGCATTATTCATCGTTGAATGTTTAAATGGTAACAATATTTTTATTAACAAACCTAACTGTAGTAGGTACCTCTTATGATAAATCTATGGTACCTATGATGTTTATATTTATAGGTACATTATTCATTTAAAGACCTATGTTTATAATGTACTTAAATAATAACTACAATTCAAATATCTTCTTTGCTAAACATTATTTCTTTTTTCTAGATTTGTGATGAGAAATGCCAAATTTTGGCCACCAACAGTTTGGTGGTGCAAGCCATGATGCTTTTGTTTGGGAAAATAGTCAACTCAACACCTTTAAGCAATACTGGGTGAGTAAGACATAAAATAATTAAATTGCTGTAGAAATAATCATTTACATACCTACTTATTCATGAAAGTATTAAAATATTGGAATAATTACCAACAGGTGACTCTGAAATATCCGCAAAGGCCATGGTTGATGACCCCTTACAGAAACCCTGCAACCGGTACTGCTGAAGAAACTTTCAACACAGTTCACAGCATGGCTCGCGCGACAATTGAAAACACATTTGGATGCCTCAAAAATAGATGGAGATGTGTATCCAAAGACAGGGTATTGCACTACAAGCCCGCAAAATGCGCCCAATTTACTCTGGCTTGCAGTGTGCTGCATAATCTAGCACTTAATTTTGGAGTACTTACCAGATGCTCAAGAATCAATAATAGGTAAGTAATGTGTCATAGCTAATCTAAGATTGAATTAAATTAATCATTCAATATCTGGGCGACCGAGCTACGCTCGGGTGCAAATAGAGAAAAATTAAAAAAGAAAAAGAAAAAAACTTTCACTAGCTGAGATTCGAACTCGAAGCCTTTAATTAAAAAGCAAACACCCAATCCACTCGGCCACTTTGGTCTTACCAAATTCTGTGAAATTACGAACCACGTTGCAAATTTACGAATTTTCTCAGTTATGAGACCTAGCTAGATCGATTTTTCGCCCCCTTAACCGCAGTACCGCAAATTTCATCGAAATCGTTAGAGCCGTTTTAGAGAATGTGAGTAGGTACAGATAAACAAACTAACAAACAAATATTGCTCGTTTAATAGAATAGGATACAGTGTACCTACTTAATTTTCATTTACATGACGTTATAAATACCTATTCTGTCTGTTTTACAGAAAATCAAGAATTCCAACGGAACGAGATTTTCCAACAAGGGGCTGCTACTGCTACCCTGTTAACAATGGGTGATCTAGGCGGCTGCGTGATCGGGTGGCTAATAGACTTCATAGTAGAGCTATAGACCAATAACAATTGCTCTGTAGCAAACTTTCAGACTGTTATTGGTGCTATTGACTGCAGACTTCAAGAACGGAAGGCTGCCCAGATCGAAAGGGCTGCAGGAGGTACGGGTGGTGGGCCTGCATGTACTTTAACCCTGACGGACTTAGAACAGCGTGTGATGAGCCTAATTGGGCCACAGGCTGCTGAAATGTGTGCATAATTTATCTATAAACATATAGTAAAACTGTAACTTACGAACTTTATTGTACATCCATATCGGACTTTACATCTATTGTAACTAGTAGTTCGCCCCGAACTGAGATCTCGCGCACCGTAGATGGCCAACATTTGGACTTTCTTCTGACTACCCCTATAATTTCAAGTGCTACTACTGCCGGGTATGCCTATTGCGCTAGCGCTTCATGGTAAAAAATACTAGCATGCTTGCAATACATAATATCGTGTCTAATTTTTCATTTATTTCATATTTATGAATTCTCGTCGTATTTTTAAAAGTATACGTCCTAGAATAAAAATAATAACTATTTTAGAATGTACAAATAAAGACCTTTCATTTGACACCGCACTCAATATATTTGTTTACTTAACTTTTTTTACCCCAATTATTTTCATTTTTTATCAAAAATTTTTTTATCATGAAAATAAATCAAGTAGCATCTAAAATCATTGCAAACCAAACCGCAACGATGCCACTCTCTTTTTAAGACCGACCAGTCAATGAGCTACGAAGACATCGAAACTCTATGAAACGGGAGCTCTTGCAGCTCTGGTTTCGTAGTTTTTGGTCTTTGGTCGTATTTCAAAAACTATACATCCTAGATTAAAAATAAAAACCATTTTGGAATGTACAAAATAAGCCCTTTCGTATGACACCCCACTCAATATATTTGTGTAACTTTCATAATTTTTTACCCCCTTGGGAACCCAATATCTTCACAACCCCTTCATCGATTAAGCTCATATGCTCCACCGTAAATTTCCTTACCACAACCTATTGACCTACCAAGTTTCATGCAGATTGGATGAACGGTTCGACAGTTATGCTCGAACAACAATTCGTGAAACATACAAACATACAAACATACAAACATACAAAGCAAAATCGCCCAACTTACCACTAAGATCTTCGCTCGCTTCGCTCGCTCGATCGATAAAGTAGGTATAAACTATTCCACAGACGAGTAGCTACGTGAATCCTAGAGAATTCACGAGATTTCCACGGAAGACGCGCGACTTCCTATAATTGGCTCGATCTAATTTGTACCTTAATGCAATAGGCGTAAAGTTCGTTATACAACTGCATTCCGCTGCAATGTAGGTAAATTGAGCATAAGACTATCATGATGGTTCATTAAATTAAAGATTTTTCAAAATTTAACCTCCTAAGCCCTGAATTTTGAAAATAGCACTTGTCATTGAGAACGGATGTCCAATTTTTGGAACAAATTGATTGATGTCACTAAGGCCTGAACCTTAATGTGCTTGCAATAAGCCTTAGATTGTATTTCCTGCATTTTCGCCAGAACAAAGTTGTTTTGGGTATTCATAAGGAATACATAGAGTTCAATTTGAATTACCTACAATTTGTTCGTTTTTTGGGACATTCGTCCTTAATTTTTCGTATTTTTACAAAACGAATGGCAGAACAGAATACACAATTTAGGTATTTTAACGCATTTATTTCAATAATAAACATGAACTATTCAAACAAATTTGAGCTTTAACCATATGGATGGCTCTAACCATGGTCATGCATACGGTTATGCTAAAGAAAATTTTACATTCTTCTTTGGTAAACTGAAACAGTAAGTTTTTATTGAATTTTTATTTTTCAAAGCAAACTCTTTTAGTAGGAAACAGAGAGCTGATTCAAATAAGCCCAATAAGCAGTATTTATTTTATTTATTGGCAATTTACTGAGGAGTTCTGTTGTACAGTTCTTGACTCCATTGTCAAATCACCATTCGGTAGGGAAAATAAAATGGCCCAGCCCTTTTTTATGTATTTTCGTATGTCGAAATGGTGTAAAAGATTATAAATTTAGCTCTGATTTAAAGAATATGGAACAATAAATCGATACATAGATTTATAATTGGGTACTAAAGTACCTTTTGCGGAACAAAATTTTACGATCCTTATTTTTGATGCAAAAATCAAATACCGCGTTAAAATAATATTTGTGACACCATTTTAACATTTAAAAGGAAGTCAAACCAACAAAATTTTAACAAATTGGATGCACATTATTGTAAAAATCCAAGATTTTAGTTAGCCCTGTCTGTGTGGTTTGCCATCTTGATGGATGAAGGGCGAAACACTGTGCAGCGCGTAAAGTCTATGGTAAAAATTGCATTTGCGGGAGAGGGATGGATATTTTTAGTTTCATTTTACACAGAATGTAGCAGTAACAAACGACAATATTTGGAGAAACAAGCAAACAAATATTAAGGTCAGTTATTGGGACATCCGTCCTTTACGAAAAGTCATGTTTTCTACAAAGCCGTCCTCAGCGACAGGTCTTATTTTGTTCCAAAAAATGACCGTAAGGGCTCAGGAGGTTAAATATCATTTTATTCTGTATTCCCAGACATTCTCTCGACCTTTTTAGGCATCTTTAAGATCCTTTGAAGATGTCTAAGAGGGTAGTCAGAGGTATGTCCAAATACATTTTGGAACATGCCCACATTTTGCAGAAGTTAGCATTCCATACGTGACAGGTTGCAAGCCCATCGACGCTATTAGAAAGCTAACTGGTTTCCTCACGATATTTTTCTTCACCGTCTAGAGCTCGTGTTAATGCACATGTAAAGTCGAAACGAAAAATCTATATAATCCTAACGATATTTTATGAAATAAATTATTAGTAGAGTGCGCAGCAAACTTAATGGCGGCTGAAGTGCGCGGAAAATTCGAATTTGCGCAAGTACAGTCAACGCAATAGAATACAGTAAACTTTATCTACATAGCCCGCCTACCCCCGCCCCTCACCACCTTCACTTCCCCGCAATTGCGTTGACTGTACCTGTGCAAAGTCGAATCTGCCGCGCACTTCAGCCGCCATTAAGTTTGCGGCGCACTCTAGTGAACCAGTTTAAAACTAGGATAGAGATACCTTAACATTATCATAATTATCTTTGGACCTATCAACTTTGAAAACCAAAGAGGAGATCATTTACATAATACTAGAAATAAGAAAGGGCCTAATCTGTGTGATTTATAGGAAATTAAATTGATAAAACCTTTATCAATTTGGCAAATACAGTTTGCCACTGAGCCTGCAACGACGAACGATCTTCCCGCGAGCGGAAGGTAGGTAGGGGCCTACGAGCAAGCTCTTTATCCCGGCTTTAACGCCAGGAACAACGTTCCCTGGGACTCGAGGTGTCGCCCGTGAGGGCGGTGCTGCGCGACGGGGCCGATCACTCAGCCGATGTCCAGCTTCCGCTTCGTCGGTGGGCGCGACATCGGTCCAGGCCGACAGGTAATGACCGCGTCAGCCGGCGGCGGGTCGCGCCTTCGAGCCGGTGGGGTCCGGGACTGCACCAGCGGCGACGGTCGGCGGACGTCAGGCGACGCCAGATCAGCGAGCGGGCAGACTTCGGCGAATGATGGGCTCCGTGGAGCAGCGGGGTGGTCAACGAGGTGGTCACAGAGTCGGGGTGTGCGCGAGCGCTCGCGTCGAGTCTCGCAGCGGGCCTCAAAGTCGAAGTCGGCTCAATCGAGCGGACCGATCGCGGGCGCATCAACCGGCGGCGGCGAGAATCCCGCATTTTCTAGCCGCGACGGGGGTGGCCGCGGTGGGTGAGCAGTGGGGGAGGCCGCGCAGTGGGTGAACAGGCTGCGGAGGTCGTGCGGCGGTTGAGCAGGCGGCGACTGACGGCGAGCGTCGGTCGGGGTAGGGCCAGCGTGCGGGCAGCGATGGGCGCCGTCGGGCAGCAAGGTGGTAGGCGCCGAACGCGAAGGTGGGAACTGCGACGCGTTCGGAGGGGTGCGGGGCGGAGCCGGCACGTGCGCTCACGACGAGGCTTTCAACGGGACTGTCTGAGCCTGCTGCTCGAGTTCTACTTGTCGTAGTCTCAGAGACTCAGTGCGACGTGTGACGGGTGCGAAGTGGTGGCATCGGTGCTGACGTCGAGAGCAAGCGGCGGCGGCGCCCTCGGAGCACGCATCAAGGAGCCCTACGTTGAGGGCTCTGTATGTTGTGATTGGTGGGCTGAAGTAGCCGTAGTTTCCACTTCCTGGCTACTTTCACCGGGCCTGTTCCAAGCTTCCACAACTGAAAAAAATAATTGTTTATGAACTTTAAAACTATTATACAATATTGGCGAATCCTTTCTTAGTACACCACTCACTACATTATTATAAAAAGAAGCTGCCCTATTAAATTAAAATATCTAGAACCTCTGGGCTGCACGTTGATAGTCAGTCAATTTTATAAGTTTACCTAGGCTTGGGAAGAAGGTACATAACATGCCTTATTTTAAATTCAAAAGTGACTACCTATTTGTTTGTATGTTATCTTTTTTTTGGCTAAATGGATATTGCTGAAATTTGTTAAGGAGATAGATTGTAGCCTGGGGAAGAACATGGCTACTTTTTATCTGGTTGTAATGTAAATTCTGGTGTTGGTTCTACAATGATAAGCACATGATTTTGTAGAAGATTATAATGTATGGAATAGATACTAGTAAAAAAAATGTACTAACTGTTTTCTATTTGTACTGGTGCTTGTGTGGGTGTGGCCGGTGTGGGCAATATAATTGCTGCCTCAGCTGTAGATGGGTCAGCTAGCTGAAAGTTGAAATGGATAACATTACAAAACCATACATGTTACATACCTACCATACCATCTTTATTTTTATTTAATTTTAACTTTGATTAATTCTAGGTAATTTACTTTCTATTCATTAACACAGGTCACACGAAATTCCCTCGACCACCGTGCCTGGTACTTATCTCCTCTTATTGCACTCTAGAAGGCCAAGATACAAGCTCACGCTTAGTTTGTTTTTCGCTGATAAATCCTTTACATACATCCGTACCTCCCTATTATTAGTAACAATGTAAACCTGTTAAGTTATGGAAGTACCCCTTTTTGAAATAAAAAAGTTGTATTTATATTTGTATACCAGCACCTTATAGGTACTTAGAATAAAGTCAATAGTGGATGACTATCTATGCTAATTATATAAAGCAGAAGAGGTTGTTTGTTTGAACGTGCTAATCACAGAAAGTACCAGTCGGATAATATGATAAATTCTTTCTGCATGTGTGATAGCTAAACTCCTGGAGAAGGTTATAGGCTACTTTTCATCATCACATCATACTTACTTACTTTATCATCATTATCATCATCACCATAAACCGTCACTACGGGGGCAACGCTACGAAGGCGCTGCTAGTTGTCTATATTGTGATAGCATTATATTAATAACGTTAATTACTTCCAAACCAATTTATCCAATGGTGACAATACCCTGAAGCAGCCTGTGGCCCAATAAGGCTCATCACACGCTGCTCCAGGTTCATCAGGGTTGATGTGCATGCAGGTCCATCACCCGTCCCTCCTGCAGCCCTTTCAATCCGGGCAGCCTATCTATGCCAATACCTACTATCAAAATAAACTTAAGGAGTAAGTATACCTACTGTTTTCCACTTTTCAACAGTCTTTGGTGGGAGTGCCTGTCGTGTCCATGTTAAGGGCATTTTTAAGGTCCTCCCATTTACTTATGGTCCTCAGTCTGCCACTGGACTCATCGGCAGGCTTATTTAGGTCTCCATTTCTGAAAAAAAAATCTATATGTACCGTACATTATTAATGTACTAGCTGACGCCCGCGACTTCGCCCGCGTGGACTACTATTTTGTTTATCCCACGGGAACCGTGCATTTTTTCGGGATAAACAGTAGCCTATGTCCTATTCCCGCTCATTATATATCTATGTTTCAAATTTCAGCCAAATCGGTTCAGTGGTTGTCGTGTTATAGAGGAACAAACATACATCCAAACATCTAAACATCCAAACTTTCGCATTTATAATATTAGTGTGATGTTTCAAATTTCAGCCAAATCGGTTCAGTGGTTGTCGTGTTATAGAGGAACAAACATACATCCAAACATCTAAACATCCAAACTTTCGCATTTATAATATTAGTGTGATTAGTGTGATGATAGTGTGACAGTGTGATTATCATTATTATTTGGTTCAACGGATCAGCGTTGCCATTCAGCGTGGTAATGCTGCCTAAGCTGCCAGTGTCTTGGGCATGTTTCCAACTGGCAGTGAATTGAATCAGTTGAGCTACCTATAGATCCTTTACAAAGATCCTTAGATGGCTCAACTTGTAGTCGTTACAATTTACACTACTTAATGCTTGTACATAGGCATAGAATAGATAATAATACTACGTAATATTATAAGGTAATCATCATCATCCGCCCGTTATTACCCACTGCTGGGTGTAGGCCTCCTCTCTAATACGCCTTTCCTCCCGGTCCCGTGCCGTTGGGGTCCCGTTTGAGTAGGATAAACAAGCAATAAAATGTATTGAATACATTTTTCCAGACTTTAATATTTTCGTATGTATGTTGGACTTACCGGTCTATAAAAGCCAGCATCACTTCAGCCTGTGATGACATTGTTCACATCGTGATTTTTCCCAATTCATTGAACCAACAAACACATTGATTAGATATTATTTTAATTTTGTTTAAAGAGCTTTGAGGTTATAACGTATTCATTCAAAACAAAACAAGGATACTTTGCTGAAAACGTCAAAAGGTCAAACCTTGTTTGTCTCTTTCTTTTGCCGGTGGGTGAACGAGATAGAAGATCGAGCAACTTTGAGCAACTCGATGGTCGATATGGAGGCCACTTTGTGGAAAACCTGTAGCCTATGGTACCAATTGAGATGAAACGTAAACGGAAACCAATACTTTTGAGAGCAAACGGAATTTTACAAAGTGTGCATACTATGCAAACCTGTGGTAGGCGTACAGAAACAAATCACCATTCGCGCGCAGAGCGCGCGCGTAGGGACACGAAAAAAGTATCGATACTTTATGGTATCGAGTAGTTTTCTTTTTGTATCGAGTACTTATGTACTCGATACTTTGTATTCGATACTTTTACTTAACAAGTACTTTCGACAGGTGATCGTATCGAATAAATTCTGTGACGAAAACGTTCAAAAAGACGTAATGACCTACGAGTCATTTGCAAAAAATTTGTACATTTTCTTGTCTCAGAAGGTATTTTTGTGTAACGATTTTACGTACCTACATTTGTGTATAAAATATCACCGAGGTGTCACAACAAAAAAATTAATAAAAAAAAAATATAGTCTTTTTGTAATTATTATCATTTGTATTATATGTCTATTGAATGAAACTACACAACGCAGTAAAATATTTGTGATTTTTACTTCAAATTCCCTATAATATTCGCGTAAGTTACACAAAAACACCTTGTGAAAAACCCGATCACCAAACAAAAAAACAAAAAAATTGTGGCTTTACTTACAGGTTGTTTTTATTTATCTTATATTTATGTACCTACGCCATACTTTTTTTTTTAATAATATTTTTTTATAAAGAAAAAAGAAAAAAAGTATGGCGGAGGCCCTGCCTGAGAAAAGTACTCGATACTTTGAGGTATCGATACTTTTGTGTCGATTCTTTTACGAGTACGATACTTTTTTATCGATACTACTCATGAGTACAATATCGATACTTTCTATTCGATACCGTGTCCCTACGCGCGCGTCTTTTTTTCTGTCTTTTTCACTGAAGAAAAAAAAAATGAAAATAGAAGACCATCCATACCATAGATAAAGTTATCTATGAAATAGACAAGTACAAGACCGTGTGAAGTGTTCCCAGACGGCTAAGTGAATTTCTCCCCAAACTTAGTGTAAAATCCCCCCCGAAAAACAGTTTTTTTGACATTATAACCCCCAACCAAGCCTAAGTCATCTTAGTTACAAATTAAACATTTACAACCCCACTAATAACAGGGAAAAAAAATAGGGGCAAGGCAACCCAGACCCTAGCGCAATGTAATATTTTATTTTGACGAAGGAAATCAAAACTAATTTCGTAGCGTAAATTCATATTATGGCTACGTTTTAGGCACCTTAAGACCTATCTTCAATCATTTTGTCCCTGCGAAAACCCCCCCCCCCCCGAAGGATTTGTCCCCACGGAATTCTCCCCGCGGCTCGGAAATACTCCCGAATTTGCAGGAAATCCCCCCATTTGGCATCACTGATCCATAGAGAATTCTAGATTCCACAAACCATAGAGTAGAAAAAAGTCTATGAGTACAAATAAAAAAGTAATAACAATGTCATTCTCGTTTACTTATTGACACGGCAGCTTATTTTTAGTCTATGGGACGCGGTAAAATTCAAAATGTTTTGGCGGGCACTGACAAGGAATTTCTGTATACAATTTCTTTGGGCACTGATGGATCACAGAGAAATTAATTGTTGCACAGAGTATGTACATTGAATAGGTATAATGATTGTATGCAAAGCGATTGCCGTGCCCGATTGAGAAAAAGCAGCAAACACAAACAAGTTGGAATGGAAAAGATATAAAACAGGCTACATAAGGCTGTTTATCTACACGAGGTACAGTGCCACAAGTATAACTTGGCGCGGCTGAGCGCCACTGTGTTCAAAAAATATAATTAATTGTACAGAAAATACCACGAAATTTGGGAAAATATGTAAGAAAGATTTAATCATTTGCGTATTTGTATAGGATAGTTTATTGATATTTCGCATCATATTACTCTTTTTCCGTTTTTCCGTTTTAGTTCCTCAAATCGCCACCGCCAACTTATACTTGTGGCACTGTACTTAGTCCATAATGTATTTTTAATATTTATGAATCATACAATTCGTGCCGATTTTGAATTGTTGGCACAGCAGTGCGATTCACACTTCTCGGATTCTCGGAATGCATTCGATTCGAAGATTTTCTTCGGAAAGTTGAAGTTTTTTCAGTAAAGAAATGTCATTTTACGAATCCGGAATGCATTCCTATTGTGATTTTGCTAAAACGGCCTTTTTAACCCCGCAGAACAGAAGTAAGTTGAGTATGTGGCCGACTCTGGTGACGGAGTTTTTTAGGCCGCCTAAAGGCCTCCGTCATGGTTTCACGACTTAAAAGCCGGGACCGACAATTTAACGTGCCCTCCGAAGCACGGAAGCGCTCATAATGCCACTTGCGGTCAGCCATCCTAAGAGTGACCGCGCACAACGTTGCTTAACTTCAACGATCAATCAAGACCGTCTAAGCAAGCTACGCCGCGAGCGCGGGAACAGTCCATTGAATCCATCTAGATTTCCGTATACCCCTATACATAGGTAGGTAAGGTACAATAAACAAGTTGAAACTTCAGTTCGCGCGGGAACCCAAACAGGATCGGTCATATTGAATGCACCGTGAATATTTTCTTTCGCGCGGTGGAAAATGTTTTAATTAAATTTTTAGTGCTTTTAATTAATATTAAGAAGGTAAAACAATAAGAATAGTTGCTATTTAGAAGATATTCAACAACCTCTATCTGCCAAAAATTATGTGAAAGTTAAGTATTAAAAAACTAAAGAGTAATTTAAGCTTAATAAAAGTGAGTGTAATTTAAAATGAAATTACCCAAGGGGGGCTAAAAAATTGTCAAAAAATCCAATCAAAATGGATTTAGTTTTTCTTCGTGAAAACGAGACTTACGATGGATTTTTCAACCGTTGCAACAACATCACCCATTTCGATTGTACAGAAGAGGAAATGCTTTGGTGGATGATGGGCTCTAGGCGGCTGCCTCTTAAGGAAATAATTCCTCTCAGTGTGCTGTTGATAGTGATCTTTTTAACTGGAGTGGTTGGGAATATCTGTGTGTGCGTGTTGATTGTCCGACATCCAGGATTGCACACAGCGACGAATTACTACTTGTTCAGTCTTGCGGTTAGCGATCTGTTGCTGCTTCTCTTTGGTAAGTTAACTTCTATGACCAATCTGTGAATTCAGTAGGTATGGAAAAATCCATTTTTTGAAATATATTATGTAAGTATATATTTTTTAAACAGTCTAACAACAACACGCTTAGTGTCGTCCAGATTATTTATATTACCTACTTACTTCAATTTTTGCATTAGGAATTCCATTACAAAATGTCAACAAAAAAAAAGTAGGTACCTATTTTACTAACATTTACGAGTTTAGTAAAAAAATAGTCCTTTAAATTTTGCAATAGCAGCAGCTCAGATAAATATTTAAACTTGACTTCAAAAAAACTTGCTTTTTAAGAACAAAAATATTAAAAAAAAATAAGTAAATACTTACTTAAATAAGGTAATTTCAATTTCAACCTACCGTGGTTGAAATTATATATTACCATCGTTACATCAAAATTCAGGAGGGGCAAACATATTTCGTAGAGCCTCTACGCGCCCTCTACGGTATACTTAATTATTGTGAAGCTTGCAATCTGCTACAAATGCTATACCTAGTTTATCCAATCAACCGATTTGGATGAAACTTGGAATAGGTTAATAGCCAATAGTTGAATAGCATAACTACAAGCTTTTTGAAATGTCGGTTCCAGACAAGCGAAAACGCGGGTGGAAACTAGTATTCCCTTATTCCCTTAGTTTGTTTGTACCGCTAGCTAGATAAAAGTTTCTAATTTATATTTGCCTTTGATCAGGAGTTCATTTAGTTCCAATAGGGTTTCTGCAGTTGGTAGGTACTCGTAGTAAGGCTTTAGGGTGACGATTCGACCACCGCGCTCCTTACAGTCTCAAGACTTGTAGGTACAATGTATAATATTGCTTTATAGTCCGCTGACACACCTCTATTAGGTACTACACTGCCACAGATTTCTCCATCATTGTTTACTATTATTGTTTGTTTATCACTAAAGACCCTGTCACATATATATATCCTTGTTTAAGCGGAAATTAATGGACGTATGTATCCTCCCCGTTCTCACATATGGTGCGCAAACAGTCCTTGACTAACATTCTGAAGACGGCTCAAAGTTTGCCAACGAGCAATAGAGCGCAGCATCCTGGGTTAACAAATTATCGGATAGAGTCCGAAACACCGAACTGCCCTTCAAAACGAAAATTGTTGATATGACTTCGAAGACCGATATGCTGAAGTGGAATTGAACAGGACATGTCTAACGGATGCCAAATGAGCTGTGGGTGAAGGTAGGCACCGAGTAGCAGCCGGTTCCAGTGAGAAGGCGACGCGGCATACCAAAACGGAGATGGCGGAACCAACTCGAGCAATTTTTGAAGGACTGACTGCAGGGTTGATGCTGAGGCCCGTGAAGTCTTTAAAGAGTGGAGAGAGGCCTTTGACCAGCAATATTGACGGCTGATAATAATAAATCATCACCGAAGAATGCTTGTAGGTACACTAAAGTCCAGTTTAAGTATACCTTACTACTGTAAAAAGCTGTTATTTGACACTCAATAAGTAGTAATACTAAAAATGTCAAGAATATTGAATCTGGAAGTTAGAGGTCGCGCAATTAGCTTGCAATTAGTTAATGAGCCCTTGGATGCACGTATGTCTAGATGTCTATGCAGTGGGTTATTTTGTAGGTACCTACTCATATTATATTGCGCCGCATTTATACTGGGCTGGCAAAGAAAGTTTCGAGAACTAGTATGATGAAAGACGGTGGCGTGTGTTTTATGTGGTCGCGTCCTTTCTACGTATCACAACTTGCAATGTCGCAGCGTTTATAAAAGACCTAACCTAGTTCTAGGTAATACACCCACGCTCATTATTTTCATTTTCTGTTCCAAAATACTTCGAAATACGAAACTTCGTTGCAACATGTAACCGACGTAGTAATTACCAATGAACATACTTTTAAGATATTCATGAATTTTCCTTTTTGAGTTAGTTAAGTATACATTACATACATGATATACAGCTATATATTTACGCAATAAACTTGTACACGGGGATACTTTACCCTTAATTGGCCAAAGTTAAGGCTGAGTTTTATACTTACAAACTTCTTACCTTTAACACAGAATATAATATTAGTACAGTCAGTGTCAGATTTTTGTCACAGGATATTTGATAAGTTTTAAAATTCCGAGTAGCTAAAGCTAAACGTATTTTTTTTTATAGTATTAATTTCTCTGTGGTCAAGGCTAAGGAACTATACAACTTTATATTAGAGTCAAGGCATCTCAAACCTTAGTTAAAATTATCAACAGCCTATCAGTAGGTATTTATTAGAGAAGCTAAAACTAAAACTAAGATAGTCCGTCTAAGCAACTATAAAACAAAATATTTAACAAAAAGGGTAAATCAAAAATAGTTTTGCACTAAACTATGGACTACGATGATCCACGTCTAATAAACATGTTTTATTACTTTTTGGCAACAGTGTTTTAAGGACGATTGAAGGCCTCCGATAAGGTTTAACGACTTTCCCCCATACTTATGAAAGATGTTTAGAGTCATTCGGGGTAAGTGATCGCAGTGGGTAAGTGGTCGCAGTGCCATTATCTCCGAAACGGGGCACGGGGGGTATACAGTATGTTTTGGTAGGTTGGCAACGTTTATGCAGACAACTAGTTGCGACACGTAGTTTGACCGCGCTGTGCGTGTACGAGTTGGTAAGGAGCGAACTACAATTTTGACGATTTAAAGTTAGTTTTGGGTTATTTTACGAAGCGTGTAGCATATACGTTCTAAGGCCGATAGTGGTAAGGCTTTTGCTATAGATTTGAAACTTATCTGAGCGTGTTTTGCAAAAGAAAGTTCTTGGCTGAATGAATAATTTTCTGATTTTGTGTGCATTCATTCGTAATTTGTCCGTTTGGGGTAAGTGGGCGCGGGTAAGTGTTCGCACTTTTACGCTAATCAAATAATTAATAATTATTATTTTTTTAGGTTTATAAATTTTATAATTATTAATTATTTCATTTGCCAACTTACTTAAGATAAGGTCTAGGTTTTTTTTAACTTGATGTCAAATTCGATATACTAATTAACTAATCTCTAAATAGGTAAAATCTATGCAAACATAAAAGTTAAAATTTTGTTTAAATATATAGGTACATAACATAACGTTTTATTAGGTATATAAATTTTATGATGATTGATTATTTCATTTTCCAACATGCTGGTATAATATTTAAAGTGATTATTTCTTATTGTGTTTTCTAAGTGTATTTTATACTTGTAATCGGAATAAATAATGCTTGATTTACTTTTATTTTGCAACGCGAACACTTACACCACATGCAATCACTTACCCCGTAAGGGTGCGCCCACTTACCCGCAAGTCGGGGCAAGTGTTCGCATTCCGATTTTTCGTCTTAAAATGCATTTATTTCAAAAACTGAAATAAATGACAGTACAAATTTCATTTATTTTAATTGACAGATAATTTTTCTAACTAAAAACAATACTTTAGGTGCTCTAAATACTAGATCTTGAGCACAGTGAGGTGTCAAAGTGGAAAGTGCGCCCACTTACCCCGAATGACTCTAAAGTTGAACATTGGTTAAACAACGTCCTGTCTCTATTTGTCACTATCCACAAATAAAGACCGGACGTTGTTTAACCGGTGTTCAACTTTAAACATATTTCATAAGCAAGGCCCTTTATGGTCGGGACTGACTTCTTAACGTGCCCGTGCTTAACAACATAACGTGTCCTCCGATGCACGGAAGCACTTTGTTGCTGTCATTGCCGTTGGAAGGCCATCCATTTTGAGACCGCGCATCGAGACATTTTGAAACGTCTCTTAAATTCGATTTTATCTGTCAAGAACTTCGAGCTTATAGAACGTCAAGAACGACTAACCAAGCTCTCGAGCTCTTCAAACCATCAACACTCTGCTTTTTAATACAGACAATATTATTCAGGTTTCCTGTCCCTCTCTTTATCAATTATCTTTTCAGTGTCTATTTCTAGGTATTTTCTTTGTATAGTCAATAACGCAGTGATTAAGTTTCTATTATCTGAGTTTTCAGATGGTAAAACTGCTAAATTGAAAATGTCAAAAAGCAATTTAAGTTGAAGTAGGTAGATGATTTATTTAACGCAAATTGAAATCGATCTTTAAAGCCTTTAGATAGGGTCAGATTTGAACGTAATTTACTTTCATTGTTCCAGGATTACCCAACGACTTATCCGTTTACTGGCACCAGTATCCGTACAGCTTGGGGATTGTGTTCTGCAAATTGAGAGCTCTTATATCGGAAGCGTGAGTATTTACAGTTATTTGAAAGGAGGTTCTACGAATTGGTCCCAAATATTTTTTGTATTTATTTACAGAAATAATACCTACTACTAAATGTTTACATAGCTTTATAAAGCTTTATAATATACTATAAGAACCAGTTGAACCACCTAAGGATCGTTGGGAACGATCTCTAAGTAGCTCAACTGATCTAAGCCACTGCCAGTCGGAAGCGTGCCCAACTGGCAGCATACCGCGCTGGATGGTATTTTTCTGTTTGAAGTATCTTCATATAAAAATAACAAGTTGAAAAAATATTTTCTTTTTTAGCAAAAGGTTTAAAAATTACACGTACCTACCAGGTAAGTAGGAGAGGTTAATAATGAAGACAAAAATATTTGGGACCAATTTTTAAGACTTGCTTTAATTTAATTTTGAAGCAAAATTTACCGTGACCCAATTTTGTCAATCAACTATAATGAAATTTTTCTAATATCAGTCAAGTTCTCTCAAGTAACTTGGCAATCTTGGCATTAGATAAAGTTATGAAAAATTCGCAACACATTTCGATAGGATTTATAAATTGTCCGATACTGTTAAAATATGAACCGTATTTTTAGATTTACCAATGAAAGTAATTTTGTTAGTATTTTCCTTTAAAATATCTGTTTCTTTTGTTTACTGTTCAAACACTTTAAAATATTTCGCCCTCTTTTCGATATAGTTAGGATAGAATATAAAGTGCGCGTACAGTTGGGCCGACGGATCTAGGCGTACGTGAAGTCAGGCTCTGCGCTGCGCAGTAGAAAATTTTGTATGAAAAAGTTGCACTGCGCATCGAAACGGCTAACTTCACGCACGCCGAGATCCGTTGGCCGTACTGTAAAATAGAATGGAAAAGGGACTGTTTTAAAATATTAAGAAAAGACTAGAACTGTGTTCCGTATCATTCTGTTTTGTCACTTTACTACAAGTCGTTTGGACCCTGTAAACGAGTCTCTAGAGCCTGCGACTTTGGAAATAGTCTGGACTTCAAAACTCTTGTTTCTAAGTCCTGTCTGTTCAATGAGTTTCACAGAAACATCAAAATTTCAAGAATTTTGAATTATCTGTTCTTGAAACTTTGAATACTCTTTGCTTTTGTAAATTGCTAAACAATTTTCATAACTAAGTAACAATAAATAAAGGAAAAGAGAGTAGGAGTAATGAGAATGGAAAATTACGGGAAAAACATCGAAATAATGGGTACCTACCAATCTCAGTGGTATTGGTAGTTATCTCACTTAATTACCTTGACTGAAATTGGCTTTTCGTAATTATTATTTATTACACATGTTTTCTAATAAATAAGTAAATAGTACCAATAGTAAATAAGTAATAATCAGTAGGTAGTTGCAATAAGCAATAATAGTCGTTGAACTTGGGTGTTGGATAATTTTGTACCAAATACAAAATCCTTAGAATAAATACTTTAGTTACTAAGATGAAGTAGTTGCTTTGTTGTTGACTAATACTACGGAACCCAACACTACGCTTGGCCCGACACGCACTTGGCCGGTTTATTTAAATATATTGAAAGTCTTAAACCAATCAGACTTTTCAGCCCGGAAATTGAATTTTAAATGTGTGTGAAAATCTATAAGCTTATCTGGTTAATTAAATATTCAATTAAAAAGTAAAACCTTCTCTGGATTACAAAGGTGCTACTGTAATTTATTTTGCCGATTTTTTCAAGGAAAACGGTAGCCACTCTCGAATATTCAACAAAAGAAAATAAAGGCACTCACTTAGTAACGAAAATAGTTCTGATTGATTTCTTTGCCGGCTGTCCTATAACCAATTACATTGTTTCGCCTACCGTGTGGCTTGATCCTGTTTATATTAGAAGTGGGTTTTGATTTAAGGTTCAGTGGTCCATACTTTTGTTAAATTCAATTTGTTGTAATAAAATAAGCGTGATTTATGCACAGTGGGTCCAGTACTCAAGCTATAAAAATAAATAAATAAAGAAATATTGCTGGACATTTCACACTTTCATAATATACGTAAGTTTTAGACTTGAACGACCTGCGGGGTTAAAAAGGCCGATAGAGCAGAATCACAAATTCACAATAGGAATTACAATATTTGCCGTTATTGTCACTCTCAGTTTATGATATAGGTAGTGCATATAGTGCAATTCATATTGTGATTCTGCTTTAACGGCCTTTTTAACCCCGCTACTCAAAGAATAATGCCAGTGACGCCATGATGTGATATATCAATGAGTAAGGAACACCAGTTTTTTTTAAATTTCTCGTTTTACATTAGGTACGTTAGACTTAGAGTAGTGTAGGTATGTAGGTACGATACTATAAGTTCAGATAATTTTTTACATACTAAATATTTTTTTACATTCATTACGAAGAACATATGTTTAGTAAACTTTATATGTATTTGAAAAAACATTTATACTTGAACCTAGCTGTACTTGATAGAAAGACATTTGAGTGATTGAAAAAGAGGTTTAAAGAGACTAAATGGTTTTCGAATGAATAAACAACACTGTTATTCCAATCCAATAAGACTATAAGAGGCTCTTGAGGGAAACGCTGCAGATTCAGCTTTCCAAGGATTTTTACAAGAATAAAAATAAATAAAACAAAAATCACTCTGTATCGTCTGTTTGTCCGTTTAACAAAAACTTTATACTTACCTCAAAAACTTTATACTTGCGTCAAAGTTGGCTTGGAGATGAACACCTCCAAAACAAAAATACTTACAAACAGGACAAAGAAACAAATAACTATAAATGATAAGGAAATAGAATACGTGGATTCATACATTTATCTGGGAAAACAAATATCTTTTGATAAAAACAGAAATATAGAAGAAATTAAGAGAAGAATAAATATAACATGGAGTAAGTACTGGAGCTACAAAGAGATAATGAAATCCAAACTACCTATAAAACTAAAATCTAAAGTTATGAATTCGTGTCTATTGCCATGTCTGACATATGCTTGCCAAACCTGGACATTCAACAAAACAGCAAAAAGTAAAATACAAGTGTGCCAAAGGGCGATGGAGAGAAGTCTGTTAAATATAAAGCTAGCACATAAACAAAAAAATTCACTAATAAGAAGTAAAACAAAAGTAATAGACGCTCTTCAACACGCACAAGCCTTGAAATGGCGATGGGCAGGGCACTTGGTACGTACAGAAGATGACAGGTGGACCCGTGAAACAACCCTATGGAAAGGCCCAGCTGGAAAAAGGAGGGCAGGAAGACCACAGGAAAGATGGCAAGATGAGATAGTGGCCATAGCAGGAAAGTCGTGGGCTAAGAAAGCACAGCACAGAGAAGACTGGAAGGCTTTGGAGGAGGCCTATACCTGTAGAGGGGTCTTCAGCGAATCTAACTCTTAGAATAAAATTAGTATTAGTATAGTCTCAAATGTAAAGCTGAGGAATAATAAAGGCTTTTTTATTTTTATTTATTTATTTATTTTATTTATACTTACCTAAAAATAATTTAAAACGATTTAAGGTTGATTTCTGAGAAATAGTTTGGAATATTTTATTTTTATATTCCGTAAATTAAAGGCAATTTTTGGCGAATACGGGTGAAGACAGAGAATATTTATTCATCTTAGAATTTTTCTACCCGTGTTGAGTGAGAGCTTACCTGTTATATTCGGCTTACAAAACCAGTTGGCATTGAATGAAATGTTCTTTGAAAAAGGAAAATGTATTTGTGCTATTTTGGTATCCTTCCTTATAGTGTAGACTTGTATCAAATATGTGTTTGGTTGTGACTCTGAAGCGTGAACCCTTAAGGTGTCGGTTCGCGCCGGAGACCGAGACCGGAGAATGAGACCAGAGACAGACTCTGTAGAGGCGCGCTAAAAAGACAGGAGAAAGAGAACCTTCAGTTTGAATGACAACGGTCTTCTGTATATGTCTTTGGTCTCGGTCCATGGTGATTATTGGTGATACAGTCGTGAGCATTTCGTTTCTTGTTCGTTGAAATTAAATCACCATGGGTCTTACTTAAAAAAGCCTCTCAACTTTGAACACTGGTTAAACAACGTCCTGTCTCTATTTGTTACTCCGGCACCATGCGTTGGGACCAACGTTGGCCCCAATGCCTCTCACCAACGTGTGGAGCTGACAAAATTGCATTGGCCCCAACGTTGGGGCCAACGTTGGGGCTGATTTTGCTAGATCCACACGTTGGCGAGTGACATTGGGGCCAACGTTGGCCCAAAAGTGTGGAGCCGGGGTTAGATAGAGACAAATACAGACAGGACGTTGTTTAACCAGTGTTCAAAGTTGAGAGGCTTTAGTAAGGCCCCATACCTAAGTATAAAGAAACGATTTAAAGTTTAAATTGGTTCTTTGAAGGTTGAATTTAGGTTATTATTCGGATTCAACGTCCCCTTTCCTTGTAACTTTCTGCGTTAGTCGAACTTTTTCCAGATGGCAATTTTATGAGCGACAACCATGGATAACAAGTTTTCATTTTCGCGTTGAACAGAATTGATGGATCAAAGTATCTAGATCAGTGAACGCAAGCAAAACACAGAAGCATCGCTAACCCAACGCAAATTGAGCCACGGTGCGGGTGGGTAGAAGTCTGTGCAGCAAGCGAGAAACCCAAACATCCAGGGAATAAGTTATTTTTGAATTGCGCGTAATATAGTCGTCATGTCAGTGACAGAGTTACGATGTGAGAGTTTGGTAGATTTTGTACTAAATTCCAAATTCTAAGGGATGATTTATATTAAACCGGGCCGTGCCTGGGGCTTGCCGTGTACTGGCCCCGGACGGGGCACGTATTTGAAACGTTACATACATTTTGTATGCAGCAGTTTAAACAGTTTAAAAAGTGTCTGATCCGTGTCCCGTCTGGGTCTGTCTACAAACAAATAAAAAAACTAACAAATGACGCTCGGTTAAGTACTACCAGACTACCACCAAACTACACTACGGTTGGCCCGGACACGGCCCGGTCTAATATAAATCACAATATGAAAATAAATAAATTATTTATTGCCATCCGATCCGCGTAGATAATGGATTTTAAAAGCAATTTGCACTAAATCTTATAATGACGTACGTAGAAGCAAGTGTTTTGACAGCATAATCAGTGTATTTTGTAATGTTTTTTTTAACTAAATTCTTAAAATAAATAAAAATAAATATTATATTTACGGTCCCTAAGCACCACGTAATAATGTAAGATAGTTTTTAGAAACTAGTTAACCATCCCTGTGAAGGAATATTATTTGCGTTTTCTGGTCTAGATGGCTAGACCTTGTCCCTGGGTATTTCAAAGTCTCAACTTATTTACTTAATGGCCGATATTATGACTTATAGGTTACCCAATATTTGTATATTGCCCGCTGGTGGCTTTCGTATCAGGTTTTCATTTCAGCAAATACTCTATGAGCAAAACGTCCTAATAGCAATACAACCTTGTAGCAAATGGTCCTAATATCTAAAGGGTCATGTTAGCAAAATGCGTTTAGAGTGCAACCTTGTAAATTATGCTGTTGATAGCTTGTACCTACTTTTTCTATCTTTTGTAGGTACGTTCTTTTGATCTTAAAATTAAATATTTTTCGAAATTAACTGATTTGTAATTTGGTTTGCTTGTTACTGGACATTGGACTGGACTGACATTGGAACTCTTTCTTTCAGAATCAGAATATAAATTACTCATTGTCTAGATACCCTTTGTAATAAAAACTATGGTCTTCAAAAAACACTAAAACTAGGTAACATAAAAACTCTTGTCGTAACATCTTAGATATATATATTTTTTTCTTAGGGATGCTCGAATTGACGTGTTTATAAAATAAATCAACAGTTTCAATATTCTAACTGTGATTTAGATCTGATATTACTTCTATAATGTAAAAAAAAAAGACAAATATCTAACCGTAAGCAAAAGCACAGATAGAATTATTGAAACTGAAAAACAATTGATTCAAAATTGACCGACCGACGCTTACTACATCAACTTCGTAACAGTCATCGCAATCCAAAAGTGAAGGAACAAGTAAACGCCGAAAAGGCGCTGCGGTACGGAGGCGACTGGTCAGCTATAACCATAATTATTAAGTCCTGATAGTATTAAAAAAAAGATTCCGACGAAATGAGAACCTCCTCCTTTTTTTGAAGTCGGTTAAATAATATTCTAGTCGCGAAAGCGTAAAAGGTGTAATGGTTTTGTTTTTTCAGGGCAACATACGTGTCAGTTCTGACAATATCCGCCTTCTCCTTGGAGCGTTACCTGGCTATCTGCCATCCCCTGCACCTTTATGCTATGGCTGGCCTGACCAGGGCATCGAGGATCATACTAGTGCTGTGGATTATATCGATCCTGTGCGCTTCACCCTACGCGCTATACACCGATATAAGCTACAGGGATTATCCTCCAAGTAAGTTGTATTTAGAAGTACATTGACGCTGAATGTTAAGCCTTTTTAGGGTTCCGTACCTTAAAAGGTAAAAAAAGGAACCCTTATAAGATCACTTTCTTGTCCGTCTGTCTGTCTGTCTGTCTGTCTGTCTGTCTGTCCGTCTGTCTGTCCGTGTGTCACCATCGATTATCTCAGGAACGGGTAAAGCTAGCAAGTTGAAATTTATATACCATATACTAAGGTCTATAGTCCCTATTGTGACTATAAAAATCAAGGTCTTGAGTCAACACAATAAAAAGATATAGGCAAATTTAGGTTTTCGTGAAAACTTGTGAGTACCAAAACTTACCTTAATTATCAACTTTTTTTATTTTTCGTAATTTTTCCTTTACTTGTGCTAGAAGACCTTGCTTGTAACCAAAATTGACAATTCTAGGTCAACCGGAAGTACCCTAGAGGTTTTGGGTCGAAAACCTAAATGGTAGTTCCCGTTGACCTAGAATAACGAAATTTGGCAAAAAGCAAGGTCTTATAGCACAAATAAAGAAAAAATTCCAAAAGTTAAAAAAGTTGAAAATTAAAGGGTGTTCCCATACATAGTTGACGCCAATTAAAATTGTCCTCCGAGTTGTATGGGCGCTCATACAATTAAGCGGATTAGCTTAATTGGCACCATGGCTAGGTACGGAACCCTCGGCGTACGAGTTCGACTCGCACTTGACCGGTTTTATTTATATTGTTGGAGTCTCTTTTACCTTACTTGCTAGGTACGAACTTACTTTTTTTGTTTGAGTCTTTGTGACTAATAAAAAGTAAGTTCTATTGATAGAACTCTACACTAAATAATGTAGAGTTCTATTTTAATGAATTACTTCTATTTATTAGGTACTCCTTGATTTCGTTTTCTATCTATGAATTTTGTTTAGTCATTGTTTTTCTTGATATTTTATATTTTACAGACTTTGGAAGTAATTAATACTGAATGATTTCAAAGTGTACTGTATTGCTTACAAAAAATATTCAACTTTGTTTACTGTTTGATAAAACAACATTCATTATTCCTTCAATAAAACCAGCATAAGAAAATAAATAGCTAAAATCCTGTCGATGACACAAATCATTAGAAAGCGAGGTGTCAGGTGGATAAACAGCTGAATCAATCAATAGCCTGAATCCCTTCTGAAGTGAAGGCTTAATTAACCAATTCTGTGTTGTTCCACCGCAAATCCTAGCAGATTAATGGAGATTAATTACTTTAGCTTAATTCTAGACGTATTAACCGATATCTATCAGTAAAAATCTTAATCTCGGGTGAAGGTAGTTTGTTTTTTTAAACTTTCACGATCAGAACACATTATATCTTCATCACATCATCTTGATTTCATCATCATTAGTCTTCCCGCGACCACGGCTGGTGCAATCCAGTCGAAACGTCGGGCTAAATGAAATAGTAGATTGTTGCATGAGGGTTGAAAGTAACCTATTGCGGCACGAGATGGTTTGGCGCCTGAGCGTAGCGAGGGCGCTAATAGTTCGAGTGCCGTAATAGGTATTTCACCCGAGGTAAACACTCTGCTTTTCATTTCGAATATTAGGAAAGTAAATAAAAATCTGATTAGCTCATTTTATAAAAATCTCTGCTCTCAATCGACAAAACAGATAAAAATCGAATTGGTGCTTTAAAAAAATACTGGCTGGTAGCTTGCCACTGAAAAAAAAAAACAAAAAAGGCGCCCACCTTTTTTATTCAGCCAGTATTTTTTGTCATTGAAGATGGTAAATATTTCAAGCTCAAAATCTTGTTTAAATAATAATAATTTAGTGAAATGTAATTATTAATAACAATACTCATGTAATAAATTGTTGAAAATATTTTTTACAGCAATTCTCAATAAAAAGGTAAAATAGAAATGTCAAATATTACTTTTGCTGTGTAAAAAGTTTCAACATGACTCAATAGAAATGTCAAAATAGAATGATTTTTTTTTTAATTTGACAGCAGGGAAATTTGCTTCCCAGGGCGGAAAAGTACTACTTTCATCCCTCTGTTCAGGTAACTTCAAGCGTACTTTCCGTGTATGAGAAATGAAAAGGTAATTTTTGTGATAAATACCCGGATACATGTATTTATAAAGGTAGTTTTTCTACAATGCACTATGCATATGTTCCAAACATAAGTGTAGGTTGCCCGCCGGCAAGATGTATCGATGACATAATTTTAAACCGCCAGCGGTTCAATACACATAAAAAATAATAGTACTTGTCGATCGAGCGAGCGAAGCGAGCGAAGATCTTAGTGGTAAGTTGGGCGATTTTGCTTTGTATGTTTGTATGTTTCACGAATTGTTGTTCGCGCATAACTGTCGAACCGTTCATCCAATCTGCATGAAACTTGGTAGGTCAATAGGTTGTGGTAAGGAAATTTACGGTGGAGCATATGAGCTTAATCGATGAAGGGGTTATGAAGATATTGTGTTCCTAAGGGGGTAAAAAATTTTGAAAGTTACACAAATATATTGAGTGGGGTGTCATACGAAAGGGCTTGTTTTGTACATTCCAAAATGGTTTTTATTTTTAATCTAGGATGTATAGTTTTTTAATACGACCAAAGAAAAAAAAAAACTACGAAACCAGAGCTGCAAGAGCTCCCGTTTCATAGAGTTTCGATGTCTTCGTAGCTCATTGACTGGTCGGTCTTAAAAAGAGAGTGGCATCGTTGCGGTTTGGTTTGCAATGATTTTAGATGCTACTTGATTTATTTTCGTGATAAAAAAATTTTTGATAAAGAATGAAAATAATTGGGGTAAAAAAAGTTAAGTAAACAAATATATTGAGTGGGGTGTCAAATGAAAGGTCTTTATTTGTACATTCCAAAATAGTTATTATTTTTATTCTAGGACGTATACTTTTAGAAATACGACGAGAATTCATATAGGTATATGAAATAAATGAAAAATTAGACATGACATTATGTATTGCATGCATGCTAGTATTTTTACATGAAGAGCTAGCGCAATAGGCATACTCGGCAGTAGTAGCAATTGAAATTATAGGGGTAGTCAGAAGAAAGTCCAAATGTAAGCCATCTACGGTGCGCGAGATCTCAGTTCGGGGCGAACTACTAGTAGGTATTTGAATATTAATTATAAAATATGTGGTGGGTAGTTTTGATGAATAAATCAGTGATGGCTAGATCATACACGTTTCATTAAATGGTCCCTATAAATAATAAATTAACATGGCGCAGCCGGTAGAATCATGTTAATTTATTATTTATAGGGACCATTTAATGAAACGTGTATGATCTAGCCATCACTGATTTATTCATCAAAACTACCCACCACATATTTTATAATTAATATTCAAATACCTACAACCCCCTTATTAAAACAATAAGTGTAGCGTGGTAAATCAACACAAAATTTAACATAATCCTATTACTTAATTACAACATAGGTACATACAATAATAACGAGTAATTTATCACTCATGCAAATCACGTTAAATTGGATAACATTCATGTTGATCAATAATACATAATTATCCTTCTGAAAAAGTACTTTTAAGCATTATGTAAGTAAGTACTTACATCTTGGATACATCTTGGATGCGTAAACATGAATAATCGACTAAGTACCTATCTCATCTATAAAAAAATATAGGTAAGTATCTACTCTTCAATTATAAATTTACAATAATGAAATGTGATTAATTCATAGATATTCTTAACTAAATTATAATAACATCATGCAATAATTTTTTTTTTTTTTTCAATATGACTTTACTTTTTAAACATGCATTATGTACAGTATTTCCTTGTGTAATTACAATTAGGTAAGGAACCTACATTTCTGAATTAACAATGGACAATAATTCCAATTGAAATAACATAAGTAGGTACATACTTTTATTTATGCTAGGTAAGAGTTGTTTCGCGACGTAGTAGGTGGGTATAATACCTATGGAACTCAATCACCCCGATTGCACACGAAGCTTCCCACCGGGTAGGTCCACCGATCAGGAGGTATCACTTCCCTGCCAGAACGAGTGCGATAGTTAGCGTTTTGTTGAACTGCAACACTGGAGCTGTTTGTTGCTAGCGTTGAGTTTTCGATGGATATACTTTCATTCAAAATATCATCGTAACAACGTGATGAATTAGGTGGTACATCAAAACGGTTAATAGCCCAGTCAAATTAGGAATTAACCTCGGAATGAGAGATAATAAGCTGAATTTTCGTATATACCTTCATTTAGGCGCCCTAAAAGTTGTCTCAAAAGTCTCATAAAATCTCGTGTCTGCGTCTTAAGTTATTCAAGGTCAAAGGTAAAAAAAATAGTTTTTCGCGAATATCTCGGTTGCTATTGGTCCAGTGATGTTAACATCTATTATGAAGTTGTAGAGCTTAAAATTTGCGACCAATTCATTGAAAAAAAAATTCCATGCGCTCAACCGTTTTTGCGATACAGGGCCGTGAGCGCAAAGCGTTCAGTATGTGTATTTCAAAAACTATACTTCCTAGAATAAAAATAAAAACTATTTCGGAATGTACAAATTAAGTCCTTTCATATGACACCCCACTCAATATATCTGTGTAACTTTTATCTTTTTCACCCCCTTTAGATCCCAATATCTTTACAACCCCTCCATCGATTACGCTCATATGTCATATATCAAATTTCCATAGCACAACCTAGTTATCTACCAAGTTTCATGCAGATTGGATTAACGGTTCGATAGTTATGCGATAACATAAAAATTACACATACAAACATACAAAGCAAAATCGTAAGATCTTAGCTCGCTTTGCTCGCTTGGTCGATAATTAACTGATAAATAAAACAAATTATTCAAAATTCAAGGTATTCACAGATATTCACGTTTGACTTTCCGTTACAGTACCTACGCGTATGGTTGAGCGCTGCTCACTCACCCTCCTCTATCGCGAAAACGGTTGAGCGCATGAAAAAATGTTTTAAACAAAATTTGTCGCAAATTGTTTGCTCTACAACTTTATAATAAATGTTAACATCATTGGACCAATAGCAACCGAGATATTCGCGAAAAACTATTTTTTTTACCTTTGACCTTGAATAACTTAAGACGCAGACACGAGATTTTATGAGACTTTTGAGACAACTTTTAGGACGCCTAAATGAAGCTACATACGAAAATTCAGCTTATTATCTGTCATTCCGAGGTTTAGACCATTTTTATGCTAAGCTGACTGGACTATAACTGAATCAATTATTATATGTTTCCGATTGCGTCTCAACGAACGTCCTGATCGCATTCTGACCAAATATGATCGTGAATCTATAATATCCTGAACTACGCCAGGTTCCCACGTATTGTTATTCCATACCTTCACTTTTTGACCTATGCTTAATTGTTTAAGATGACGTGATCCTTTGTCAAAATACCTCTTTTGATCTACTTGACGAGCTTTCAATTTACTTTGAATATCCTTATTTAATCTAGGTTTATAGACTGAATGTGACCTTGGTATCAAACTACGTAGTTTTCTGCTGTATAGCAATTCAGCAGGAGAAGGTATATCTGCACATATAGGTGTATTTAAATATTCTAAGTAGGCCAAATTAAATTTAGACGCATCATAATCAGTCTTTTTCATTAAATTCTTTATAGTTTGTATCGTACGCTCGACCTGCCCATTTGACTGAGCGTATCCAGGTGAAGATGTCTTATGCTGAAAATTCCACTCATCAGAAAAAACTTTAAAATAATTAGATGAAAACTCTGGGCCATTGTCGGACATTATCGTTTGAGGAATTCCATGTCTAACGAATATTCGTTTCAATTTTTCAATCACCTCCTTTGATTGCAATGAGCATAACTCTTCAATTTCTACAAACTTACTAAAGTAGTCTACCACGATGATAAAAGACCGATTTTTAAAATGAAATATGTCGGCTCCAACCTTATTCCACGGCACGTCTGGTATTTCGTGATTTACTAAGGGTTCCTTTGTATTCTGCTTTCTATGAGTTAGACATGCTTGACAATTACTTAAATAATTTTCTAATTGTGAATTTATATTAGGCCAAAATATACTTTCGCGTATTCTGAGTTTGCATTTCTCTAAGCCCATATGCCCTGTATGTATTGTTTTTAACATTTCTTGTCGCAAACATTTCGGAATTACTATCCTAGATCCCTTCCATACAATACCAAAATTCGTCGTTAATTCATCTCTGTAATCCCAGTATGGAGTTAAAACACTATCTATTTCTCTTTTATGCACAGGCCAACCTGACTTTATTATTTTAATTAAGCTTTGCAAATCGCTGTCGTCCTTAGTACATCTCTGTATTTTTAATAGATGCGAGTCTGTCAGCTGATTACTGGCTGCTACAGCACACACCTGCGCTTGGAAATGTAAATAGTCACGTGGTTGCGTTTGTGCCTCACTACCTAACGCTGCCGGTGCAACTGCACGCGATAATGTATCGGCGATATATAAATATTTCCCTGGTTTATAGACAAGTTTGAATGCGTAAGGTTGCAACCTTAGTAACATTCTTTGCAATCTAGGTGGAGCGTTTGCTAACGGTTTGTTAATAATACTCACTAACGGTTTATGATCGGTTTCTATAGTGATATCTGACCTTCCATAAATATACATATAAAATCTTTCACATGCAAACACACAGGCGTATAGTTCTTTTTCTATTTGTGCGTATGATTGCTCGGTTTTTGTTAACGACTTTGATGCATACGATACAGGTAAATTGTCTTGCAATAAACACGCCCCTAAGCCATTTTTACTTGCATCTACCGAAATTGTTATTGGTTTATCTAATGTGTAATATTGAAGCACTGGAGGGCTCACTAACAACTTTTTTATATTATTAAAACACTTTTGATGCCTTTCTTCCCAATGCCATTCTACTTCTTTTTTTAGCAATTCTCGTAATAAAGCTGTATGCTCTGATAAATTCGGTATAAAACTACTCACGTAAGTTACCAATCCTAAAAATCTCTCAACGTCCTTTACATTAGACGGAGTAGGCATATTTTTTATTGCACTAACATGAGACTCGTCAGGAGATATTCCATTTTTTGATATTTTATGACCTAAATATGATATTTCCGATAATCCTATTTTACATTTTTGTTTATTCAATTTGATGTTTATTTCCCTACATCTTTGTAAAACTGCCCGCAATCTTTGATCATGAATTTCTTTATTTGGTCCGAACACTAAAATATCATCAATAAATTGAATAACACCTTCAAGGTCATCCAAATGTTCATACAATTTCTTATGAAAAACTTCTGAAGCTGAGCAAATTCCAAAGGGTAATCTTAAAAACTTAAACCTCCCAAAAATAGAATTAAATGTACATAAGTCTGTTTCTTCTAACTTTACTTGCCAAAAAGAATGACCATATTGGCAATATTGGAACCGATTCCACATCAGCTACTATGAATTTTAAAAAATAAAAATTCTGTTTATATTTTACTTTCAAGTAACACTTGCCGATTACTATTATTTCAGTACCTGAATAACCCTGCAGTTTTATAGACGTGTTCATTAAGTCACATTCGGAAACACCAATATTTTTGAAACATTTCTTAGGAATTATATTTACATCAGCTCCAGTATCTAGTTTAAATTTAATTGATGCATTATTAATTAATAGCTCTGTAAACCAGTCATCTCCATTCTGTTTATCATGACATTTAGAAGTTTTTACCTGATCGGTGGCCTCCAGGTGGTCCTCCTCGCGTACCGCATACACTCTGCACATTCTCGAAAAATGGTTCATCCGATTGCACTTGAAACACTGTTGACCATAAGCTGGGCATTCATAGCCCCTATGCTTTCCACCGCATTTTTTACACATGATCAGACCGGCACTCTGATACGAACGTCCGCGAGCACCGAAATTCGCATTAACACGATATTGATGAGAGTTCGTTCCTCGCCGCGGAGGACCGCCAGCGCTGCCACTAGCGCCGCCACCAGCGCCGCCACCAGCGCCGCCGCCAGCACCAACAACGCCGCCGCGGGATGACCCCTGCCCAGGAGATATCCTTCGAGATTGTCCTTGTTGGTTTCTTCCTATCCAGTGCACGTCTGCCGATTGTGGTCGATCCTCGCCGTGGCCCGCGTTCACCCCATGGACGTGATGTTCACAACCGATTTCTGTTTTAATATTACTGGCTTGAACTCGCGACATTTCCGCCAAACGGCAAATATCTATTGCCTTCGATAATTTTAAATCAACTTCCCGCAATAATCTTTCTCTCAATATTCCGTCCCTCAATCCACATATCAATCGATCTCGTACCAAATCACTGCATAAATTTTCGAATTCACACTTCGCCGCCATTTTGTTTAATTCAAACACGTATTGTTCCAATGACTCCAACTCCCCTTGGTCTCTCGCAAAAAATCTATGACGTTCTATTGTTAGATTTTTTCTCGGCAAGAAAACTCCATCAAACTTTTGTAATAAGTCTTCAATAGTTTTGATCTCATCTTTTGACTTCAACTGATCATAAACTTCACGGCATTTCTCCCCAATAATGTGTAATAAAATATTCAACTGCACTTTTTTCTCCTTTTTGGAAAGTTCACACGCTTCATAGTAGATTCTGAATGTATTTTTCCACTTGTCCCATTCCTTGCTCAAGTTTCCTGATGTCACATTAGCTAAATTATTCTCGAACATAAATGGTTGAGGCGGTTGCAACAAAGACTCCATTGTGTTGCGGTTGCGGTACATTTACTCGTTCTCCCTGTGTTTCTATGACTTGTCCACACTTGTACACTACAATACTTCTATTTTCTTCACAATTAATTTAATTTTAACCGGCTGCGCCATGTTAATTTATTATTTATAGGGACCATTTAATGAAACGTGTATGATCTAGCCATCACTGATTTATTCATCAAAACTACCCACCACATATTTTATAATTAATATTCAAATACCTACAGTACTTACCTACATTGTTATAAATATGTCTTCAAAGTTTCGAAGAATTGTCTAAACTAAATCTAAAAATTAATTGATGCACCTACCGGATTTGGAGCAATCATTTCTAAGGTACCGTAAATGGAAAATGGCTCTCCACCATTCAATTTAATTTTGAATAGCCTAGGTATAACTTTCCTCAAGAAATGAAAGCTATCAAATGCAGAGAGAATTTTTCAAATCCGACTGGCAGTTCCAGATATCGCGTTCAAACAAACAAACTCTTCCGCTCTATATACATATATTGGTATAGATAGGTCAAACTGAATAGAAACACGGAACATTGGATTTTACAGATCCATTTTTTATTTATCCAGGTTTTTGAAGATTTTCATAGAGTTTTTGTTTGTTTTAGGATAACACTATCTAGGTACTATCCGTATCCGTACCCATATTATGAATGTGAAAGTGTGTTTATTTGTCCTGCTTTCACGTCAAAACAGACCGACGGATTGACGTGATTTTTTGTGTGGAGATAGTCGAAAGGCTGGAGAGAAACATAGGCTACTTTTTGTCCGGGTACCACGCGAGCGAAGCCGCGGGCAACAGCTAGTTTATTATAAAATTATAATCGCAAATGATGTATTAGCTGTTTCGCGTTATGCAAATTATATTCTTCACTGTGACAAAGCCATTGAATTGATACAATTCACATAATAACTTTAAAGCAAGAGCTGTCTAAACCTATTACAATAAAATGAGAAAATTGTCTTTATGAAAGCTGTGTAAATTTTACGACGAGTAAAGAAAAAACTCTAAAAACTTCCCTATCTAATAAACCGAAATAAACTCTAATTTATTCGTGACGTTCCTGGGATTTGTTGACATTACTTTAGGTTTCGCCAGGATCAGAGTAATGAAACAAACAACAAATCCTTTACGATAATCAGCCGCTATAAAAGGATTCAATACAAACCTACTTATTTTAAGAATAAATTCATTTTCTAGTGTATAAAATCGTTGCGTCTTTAACTAAAAACGAAACAAGACATGGTCACGATTGTGTTACCAAGGCGTGGTAGACATAGAGATCTTTTTTAGTCATTTAAAATCCTTTGAAGTTTGAAGAAATCTAAGAGGGTAGTAGGTATGTCCAAATGCATTATTTTGTACATGCCCATATTTTACAAAAGCTAACATTCTGTACATGACAGGTTGCAAGTCCATCACCGCTATTAGAAAGCTAACTTTTTTCACGATATTTTATTTCGTCGTTCGAGATCAAGTTAGAGCGTAAAATAATATCCATTTTAGAAACTAAAAATTTATGGATGCACGGGCGGGATCCAAACCCACGTACTTCAGATCGAAAGTCAAGACATCCACTCGGCCAACACGGCTTACTGACTTACAATTCCGGCATAGAGCCTTAGTAAATGAATGAATGAATAAACTTGTATATCCTTATACGTGAGTTATCCTTATGTAAGTAGAGGCCGAAAAAAAGATGGATGGATTGTGTGATACGCGGGCAAGAAAACAGTGAACCAGTGTTCACTGTTTTCTAGATTAAAGTGATAAGGGTGTATAAGAAGGGACGTTGTGCACACCATGATACTATTCTACCCACTTGTGATATAAAAGCAAGAAAATACTGTTGAAGATGGCGTATTTCAATGTAATCCTACTAAAACTATAAAGCCGAAAGTTTGTATGAATGTTTATTACTCTTTCACGCAAAAACTGCTCAACGGATTTTAATGAAACTTGAAATATACATAGTTTATGACCTGGAATAACACATAGGTTATTTTTATCCAGGTACCTAGGTATCACGTGAACAAAACCGCGGGCGGAAGCTAGTTTATAATAGGTTTACAGTGTTCCTGCAAACCTATTATTAACTGCAGGAACACTGCAAAACTAGCTTCCGCTTAGGTTTCAAAATCAACGGATACTAGTATTTACCTTACATAATACTGAAACACAGTTCATACTCATTTAGAAATTCTCGTTAGAGAAGGTTCCGGTTAGGTCGATAGATGTCGGAAAATTACGGATAATACAAATCAAATAATTTATTTCGTACATGTTCTGAGAAACCTAGCGTGCGCCGAAACGGACAAAAAAGCACAATAATGTGCTACCTATTCAATGAAATTGCCGACCCACGCTATTAAGCGTTGTCTCTTTTTTTTCACAAGAATGTTGTGTTATATCCTTCTTTTTAGGGTTCCGTACCTGAAAAGGTAAAAAAAGGAACCCTTATAAGATCACTTTCTTGTCCGTCTGTCTGTCTGTCTGTCTGTCTGTCTGTCTGTCCGTCTGTCTGTCCGTGTGTCACCATCGATTATCTCAGGAACGGGTAGAGCTAGCAAGTTGAAATTTATACCATATACTAAGGTCTATAGTCCCTATTGTGACTATAAAAATCAAGGTCCTGAGTCAACACAATAAAAAGATATAGGCAAATTTAGGTTTTCGTGAAAACTTGTGAGTACCAAAACTTACCTTAATTATCAACTTTTTTTATTTTTCGGAATTTTTCCTTTACTTGTGCTAGAAGACCTTGCTTGTAACCAAAATTGACAATTCTAGGTCAACCGGAAGTACCCTAGAGGTTTTGGGTCGAAAACCTAAATGGTAGTTCCCGTTGACCTAGAATAACGAAATTTGGCAAAAAGCAAGGTCTTATAGCACAAATAAAGAAAAAATTCCAAAAAGTTAAAAAAGTTGAAAATTAAAGGGTGTTCCCATACATACATAGTTGACGCCAATTAAAATTGTCCTCCGAGTTGTATGGGCGCTCATACAATTAAGCGGATTAGCTTAATTGGCACCATGGCTAGGTACGGAACCCTCGGCGTACGAGTTTGACTCGCACTTGACCGGTTTTATTTTGAGTAAGGCTGTGTCCTCAGTAGGCAAACTGTGAGCGGCCGACTGAGTTTGCGGCGTATCGGTTTAGTATACCTACCATTCCATATATTTGAAATGGACTTCACGGTCTTGGTCGCGAAGGAACAGGAGTAGAATCACCTAGCTCTTAAGACGTTTCAAAGTGGTACACTAGTGATCTTATTGAATAAATGAATTTGACTTTTGACTTTTTGACTTTTGGAGTGTCCACAGTTTGCTAGTTTTGCGCTCACTGTACGCAGTTTGCAGCGTAATGCTGCAAACTAATAATTTTTAGATGTTAAGCGTCAATTTTGTTGAGAATGTTGTGTTCGCCTGTAATTGGCACATGTATTAGTTTAGTTCCTATCCCTGCTATTTAATTTTAGAAAAAGTTTGATACATAGTGCTGTTGTGCGATCCTTTTTAATAAATAAATAAATAAACTAGTAAACTGTGGACACTCCATTTCAAATATGGAAGAGCGAACTAAACCGATACGCCGTAAACTCAGTCGGCCGCTCACAGTTTGCCTACTGGGGACACAGCCTTACTGAAAAGGAATGTATCTAGCCAGTCTCTAGTATTCTGTCTACGATTTCTGTCTACATTTTACTAAAAATAAAAGTGGAAGTAAAGGCTTGACCAAACCAGAGCGTCCGCGGTGGCGTGCAAGGTCGCGATCAGTTTTTGTCCAATCAGAGAACGCATCGTCACACCAATTGTCATCATCGGTGTCACGATGTGTCCTCTGATTGGACAACAACTGATCGCCACCTTGCACGCTATTGCGGACGCTCTGGCTTGGTCAAGGCTTAAGAAAGTGTTTTGTTTGAATGATGCATCGCGGTCACAATTTGGATGGGTGATCGCAAGTGGCAGAATTGATGACAGCTGAGCGTTTTCACGGCCTCCGGCGTTTTCGAATTCACGGCCATCTTACTAGTCTATATGAAAGGTTCAGTCTAATCAGGCTATATAAAACATCCTTACATTACTTTACATTAAGATTAAGAGCTAGGGTAGACCTAGACGAGATTAGCTATAAAGTGTTTTAGTACTGGATTTAATGTGTGAAGATTCTTACGAGATGCGTAAATCCTTTTGTGGTGAAGATAATATAAGTTTTTGTTACCCTATTTTAGAATGATAGATGAGTGATCTTTTTTATGTGGGCAGATCGATAGAGTAATGCGCCGTTTATACGGTACGAGTTTCTTGTCTCTATGATGCGATTTTCGAAAGCGAATGTCAAAATATGACTATGTAAACTAAATATTGACATCATACGTGGTCGTTAACCGCTTGTCACTGAATTGTCATCGAGCGAGTTTCTCGCATCTTCGAGGCAAAAAACTCGCACCATATAAATGCCCCTTAATTTAGTTTATCTCACATTTGTTTTTGTTTATTAATATACAAAATTATAAAATAAACAAAAGTTAAAAGTCTTTTATATATGTATGGTACATACATCAGTAATGAATGTCAGAAGGCACAGAGGCTAGAGGGCATCAAAAGTCAGGATTTATTCACATAAACATTGGGTTTATATCTTCAGCGTTTTATGTAAACGTCCTCCTTCTGTTTACTTTATGTTTGTCTGTTTTTAAGCATCTTACGAATATGAAATACCGGCACCAGTTAACAATTTCAACAATGCTGAGCTTAGAAATAAAATGAGATTGTGCAAACGTTTATACCGAGTACCGAGACGAGAATCAAAGTTGCACTTTGCGTTAAATCCGGGCAATCGAAATCGAAAGATTTCATTACCGTAATCGTCAAAATAAAATAATATGACGCTATTTAGCGAGTTTGACGGGAACAAGTAAATTTGTAGGTTATATGTGATAATTATATTTAAATGTTTACACGGTTCGCCAGTCATATTATGCTTTCATGAATATAATTTGTCGCTGGCGTTGTAATAGAAACAACACAGATTTACGATCCATTGCGCACTATTTGTACTACCACAATTTCCCAATTTTCACTGTTTCCCAATGTTAATGTTCCAAATAAATATTTTTGAATTTGAATTTTGAACTTGAGTAGGTACCTTCTTTATTTTCTAAACATTAGAAGTTAACTCAAATAGAACTGTGATTCATGCATGAGTTGAGTTAGAATTCGGGTCGAAGTGAGAAATCATTGTGAATATTTCGAGAAGTAATTTGCCTCGGTAAAGACTTAAGGGCTCGGCGAACGTATCTACGTACCTAGAAACGTAATACCAAAATAATTTAAAATTTGAGCATATTTTTATCACTTTACGTTATTATTTGGATAAAGGTAGTATTTATCTAGGTTCCTGTTAAACTTTTGTTTCAAAAAACTTACTATAGAACAAATGAAAAGAAAAAATGCCATTTTTGGTGTACCTACAAAGATTTCAATTCAATTGGCTGACATTTCTTTTTAGGTAAGTTTTTCGGAACAAAAGTTTAACAGGAACCTAGATAAATACCTACTCTCCTAATCTAACAACATAAACTGATATAAACATGCTTACATTTTAAATGATTTCGGTATTACGTTTTATGGAAATTCGCCGGTCGCAGCCCTCTTAAAGCTTCGATGTTTCAAACATTACTCATTCATTCAATTCATATTGCCTAGTTTTTTCTGGGATTATTTTTTGTAATTTTACCAGTATTTTTGGAAAATGATAGCATAAAGGAAATTTAAACTTGAAAAATATTAACACCCTTGCAGACCGGTCAGGGTTTTGATTACATACATCTTTATTTTATTTGACTTCGTATTGACTTGATCATAAATCAACGAAAAAGTCACTATAAATATGATAAATCTTCATTGGATAGGTAATTTAATAATTGCTAAACTGCGTTTTTTTCGTGTTTCGGTGCATGCAGGTATCGTAAGCGTCTCGCAGCCAAACGCACAATCGTTGTGTTACAGGCGACTTTCAACAAAATAATTAGATCGTTTCGTAGCCGTAGTCTCTACGCCGTAGATGTTCTTGCTACGACGTAGCAGATCAACACCAAAACGTTAGTAATCGATTTTTATTTGAGGATCGGTATTTTGATATTCTCTGCTCATATTTTATTAGCTGACTTGACAAATGTTTTCTTGTCCAAATTTAATTTTTAAAATATCCCTTATAATATTTTTATTGTTTTCCGGGTTTCCCAATTTTCCACGGCACTTTTCCATTTTTTAAAGCTCTGTTCCATTAATAAAAAAATAGTCAACACCAACGAACACTATTTCATTATTTTTATATAGATACATTCTCAATACTTCTGCAAAATGTGGGCCCGTATCAAAGATGTTTTTGGTCGTGCCTCTGACTATCGCCTTAGACATCTTCAAAGAAAATTAATTCAGTAAAGATCCGAGAAAATATCTTCTCCATTTTGGGAATAGGTACAGTCGTGAAGATGTAATGTTTGTTTCTAAATACAAACTAGTATTATCAGTAACCAGTTGAAGCATTTGCGTAAATATGATAACAACCGAGCAGCTAAAAGCATCTTACAATTCCAGTTTACGATTCCGTAAATAATCTCCAACATTTCCGCAATATTGCAGGTACTCAGAAAATACCGTTTTGTCTTATCGTAATTCATATTATTATGTGTTTACCGTTTACAGTATACGGCTGCCCGTATGGCATAACTGGATTAGAACGTCACGCGTCTGTCTGTATACAAACGAATTGAACGTATTGTTCGCTAGCGTTCGCTGGTTTCGTTCGCTTTGTACCAACATTTTAAGCCCGTATCAGGGGTAGTCAACTTGATTAAGCTCGAGATTTACTCTTCTTTGACTGGGCTGACCAAATACGTATACATATTTCTTGTATCCTAACGAGGTAACTTCCCTATGATTAAAAGTTTGATTTTAAATAATAGTAGGATAAAAAAAATGCTACAGATGATACAGATCAAAATTTAGTGTCGATTATTATCGAGTTACCAATTTACTTTCATGACAAATCCAAAACTACTGATGAAATGGAATTTGTCAAATTCATAATGTGATGTTTGGAAGGATCAAGGGGAGGCCTTTGCCCAGCAAAGAGATACAATGGGCTAATTAAATTAATAATACGAGTACTCAACTCATAAACTCACAGCTTGAGCCAAAACGTTTGCAAGCCACTTAAAACACACGTGTACATAAAGGAAACAAATTCAACTTAAAAAATAAACACAAAGAAAATAAAATAAATGATGAAACTTCATATTAAACACACCCACATAGTTCCTAGGCAATCATTGGGGTTGATGTATACCGAGCGGCGTCAGCACTGGGCCTCTAGCCAAGTGGCATCAATCGATTCTATTTCTACAATTCGCTTCGCTTCGCTTACTATCGCCGATGTTTCATTGGTGGATAAATGAAACGAAGACCACGTGACCTTACGTTCGACCAATGAAACTTCACGTTCGAGTGTTAGCGAATTATAGAAATCGAATCGCTTCATAGCGAATGCCAGTTGGCTAGGCCCTCTGAACACTGGTGCTCCGTCGATTATTTATAAACTTCACTTATGCTCTTCATCTCATGTTTACAAACAAGAAGCCATTTGATTTGACGCAAACTTTACCGACTATGATAAACTCAAAATAACTTTATCAAATGAGATTGCGTATTTGAACAGCTTCAATAGAAGATGCACAGATGCAGAAGAAGTTTAAATTTTTCTGTACCCTATGAGGAAATTGCAAGCAAGATTATTTATAGCTTAAAAGCCCTCACAGACTGCAGACTTTCTATCAGCCGATAGTTCGGTCGGACCGTAAAATGTCTGAGTTTTGAGTTAACGACATCTTTTATAATTCCGTCAGTTATTAACAGTTTGCCGCTTGATTTACGGAACAGTTTGACACAAGATAACATTAAAAACAAGCTACTTAAAAAACTATTTTTTAAATTGATTGTTGTTGTAACTGTGAGGAGATATTATCTTTTAAAATAAGCTACCTATTAAGTATAAAATGGCTCGCAATAGCACAAGACAAATCTTAGTGGTTTAATTAATGTGCTATTACAAAATAAGTAATTTTTTGTATTCATTTAAATAATTATTTTGTATTTGGTAAATAAAAAATAAAAATAATGTCTACTTTTCGTTAATTCCGTTTTTTTTCGGATAAAGCTGTGAGCCGTTTTTATAATTTAATTCGTCTTATTCGTATTTTAATTTTTAATTTCGTATTCAGTCGTATCCAGCCAATGCTATCAACATGCTCAGATTGCTGACAATATTCTTGCGTTAGAGAACAGACAATAATACTACGTAGTTATATGTCAATTAGCATTAGGAATTTTCCAGTATTCAGGTCACGCTTAGTCTGCGGGGCTAAAGTGGCCGACCTGAATCACAATAGGGATTGCAATATATGCTGTTCTTGTCACTCTCTAGTCAAGTCTAGTCTATGAAAAGAGACGGCATACATATATGTAGTTATATTCCTGATTCTGCTTTAACAACCTTTTTTTGTTTTTTTTTTTCAAATAATTTTTGTCTAAGTACCGTTTTTTTCTTTTTGTGTTCGTAAATCTTCACTCATATTAGTACCTACTCATATGGTTAACGAGAACCATAGTGTTTATGGGGTATACAAACCTAATATAGTCTTAAAACACTACTAACTAACAGTGTTTGTTAAATTCCTATGTCAAAAACTATCTATCTACTTATATTTTTGCGTAGGTTCTGGCAACATCTCCAAAGAGTCTGCGTTCTGCGCACTGATGGCTCCTTCACCGCTTTTGGAGCTGAGCAGCATATTCTTCTTCTTCGTACCAGCTGTCCTCATCCTGTGCCTGTATGTTAGGATGGGACTTCATATAAGGTATGTAAATCTACAAATTACAATAAATTAATATGTAATACTCACGGGCCGTCCCGATTTCACCCGGGCTTCTATAGTCTATGTTCATCTGGAATAAAGTATATAAAGTACTAGCTGCTGCCCGCAGCTTCGCTCGCCTGGTACCCGGATAAAAAGTAACCTATGTTACTCTCCAGCCCTCCAACTATCTCCACACAAAAAATCACGTCAATCCGTCGCTCTGTATTGACGTGAAAGCAGGACAAATAAACACACTTTCACATTTATAATATGGGTACGGAAACATAATATCTTTAGGATTAATTTTTTTTAAATAGTAGTATATCCTTTACATACAAACATATAACATTCGCACTCTCTCTATACATATTTATCATAGTTGTAAAGAAAAACCTGTCTTATCCGAAAGGGCACATAGGCACATAATAATCTTGATGACATTTCTCAAAAGAATAAGAAAAAAATATTATCCACGTAGATAATTTAAATGTAACGAATGTTCACGTTTTTAGAATCATGTTACCTCAAATTTAATCAAAATATAAACAACATTTCCTTACGTTTGGACCTTTTTCGCCCGAGGGTGAGTTTCATCAATTAGCCTAATTAATTAATTGACCCTTCGACGCACCGTTTTCGTAGTCGTGACATTCGATGTAGCCACTTTTGATTTACTTTGGTTTATTTTTTCAACATATTTTCTGAATAGAACCAAATCTCCTCGTTTTAACCGCTTCGGAGGCACCTTAAATTGTGGGTCCCTGCTTTTTCAGGCGGCCCAAAACTCCTTCACCAGAGCTAGTCACTAGCTCATACGAATAGGGGAGCGGAGGGTCATTCCGTGCAGCGGCTGATACCGTACACGTGATATCTCGAGAACGAAACAATCAGAGAATATGTATGTCCTTGTTTAACATGCAGACTAGTCTACCTTTACGTCCCCCGACCAGCGCTTGCCAGTCTGCTGCTCGACTTCAGTGACAAGAGATGCTTTACGTTTTCGCACCGTTTCATATAAAAAGTGTTGAGAGTGTTTTGCACTGTAAGTACATTTTTTATACTTTATTGTTTTGTTATACTTGTCTATCTAACTTATAGAATGGTAACTAAGGCTTGCATCAACTGCCTTGTTTTGTCTAAATCGTTGATAAGTTTTCTGTTTTGCATCAACAAATTCAAAATGGTTACTTCGGGTCAGCACCGTACACTTTTGTACGGTAAAACCAAGATCTCTGGTATCGTTGCTTAATGTGTGGCAATTGGGTAGATGCATTTTGCAGCGATCAAGATAAGCTAGATGGATACATTTGTGGTTTTTGTTACGTAAAATAGTGAATATTTTCTTGTACGGAATCACCCGCAACCGTCGGGTAATACCGTACTTCACTAAATTTTCTTTTCATTAAAAATAAAATACTTCTGATTATCTGATTTGTTTCATTTGCGAAAATGAATTAGCTAAATATATTATTATGTGCATTATGGTATGTGGTCGTTGTAGGTAATGGTTATGGTTATTCCACAAAAAGAGGTTTCCTTTAGGTGTACGTACACCCCCGCCGCTCCCCTAAACATACATAGGTACCACTTACAACCATTCTATAGTTTTATAGTGAAAGTGACTCCCACTTTCAAGTAATGGTTTATTAGTAAAAAGATAAATTAGAGCCCTAATCGTCTTATTATTAATTTCAACTTCTGTTTTGAAAAAAAAAAAAAAGAAAATGGCTGATCCCGTTTCTAGGCTTAACCTCATTAGTGTAAAGGTATTTCTCTTGTTCTCTTTTAAGGTTAAAGGTATCTCTTGTGTTTAGATTTAAGCGGATGGATCACCGAAAAAAAAGCTAGGCCCCATACCGTGTTTGTTGCCCTGATTCTTCACGGTGTTGGTCGCGAAAGAACAGGGGTAGACGATTCAAAGTGGTCATAGCGGTCCTACTGAATAAATGATACTTGAATTTTGAATTTCTCTCTAGAATATTCAAATTAGGCAGATCTGTTAAGTAAGTTTCCAAGTGGCTCCGTAAAATACTTCAGTTGGAACCATGAAGCTTTATCCATTTAGGGGATGGTCATTCATTCTCTTGTCTCATAAAATACTGCTAACTTACACAATTTGATTTGCTTTTGAGACAAACGTTAGTTATAGCGATTGCCGCTTTTCCGGCGGTTTTCGGCGGAAAAGCGAAAAAAAATTTTACACACTTTTAAGTTTAGTCATATTATTCGGTTAAATGTAACGTGTTTATGATTTGAATTTTTTGTTGTCCCCACAATATTTTGTATAAGTCCTGTCACATCAAGTTTGTTTAGAAAATAATACTTACCTTATTTTGATTTTTAAATACGGGTCATGGCATGAACATAGAACCGCCTCCTTTTTTGAAGTTGGCTAAAAACGAAGATAGGGTCAGCTTTTCATAAATTTGCAGCCGTTTTTAGGGAATATAAGCGAGAATTGGTAGATTCCGGGCTTCCTCATCAAATTGGCTTTATATTCTATCGAGGTGCTTTGCCCCAATTGGCTTAAATTGATCAGTTTAATATTTGGACTTGCAAGGTTGAATAAGATCGCAAATAACTTCACTCAACAGTCATTGGGTACTTAATGTACTTATGCTATGAGAAATTTACAGACAAATTACAAAAGGCGTTGCCGCGTTTAACATGTACAATACACACCTACCTACATTACAAAATGTATCATTCGAGCACTTTTTAGTTTACGTTTTTTATGATAAAGCTTGTTAAGCATGAACTAACAAGTGCAAAGGAAAGTGTAAAGAAAAACGTACGAAAGCACAAAAAAAAAGAGATTAAAAGATGTCCTTTATAAATTAGGGATGTTCTGTGCAGATAGATGAGCGTTTCCTTTTTGTAGCCATTTTGTGATGAGCAACGAATAAATATCAACGTATCGAAATGTCAGTCGTATAGGCCAAAAACAGGGAATTTATTTTCTATCACGCTGAAATACAACCAGTAGGCACGGACAGGCACGTTAGACGAAAGTAACGAAGATAAAAAAATAACAGGATTTTTCTGAACGGTTTTATCAAAAAATAATTTCCAGCACAGCATAAAAAAGCAATGCTCTCCAATTTGTTAAATCGAGCACACAAAAGTGTTCTAGAACGTTCTCGTAGAAACTTTCGGTACTTACTACAAGGCCTAAGTGCCTATACATAGTAGATGGGAGTAGATTGTTGTGTTCGCTTTGATCCATGGAAATTGTTACCGTTATAAGACAACGTATCAATTCCTACAAGTAATCTAAATCTATATGTTGTTATATTTGCATACCTACTTGTGCTTGACGGCGAGCTCGGATATTCGGCGACTTTTACTAGGTAGGTACGTCTGGTGTCTTTTTAATACATAGCGATTAAACATACATACAAAGCGATAATAGCTTGTGATAGTCCAATATTCATGTATGTAGATACCTACAGTATTTAAACGAATACTTTGAATTAGACACTGCGAGCGAGTTCTGTTAGAGGCGCAACGATTACCTCAACATTACGGACGGTAAAATATCATCACGGTCTCTTCAGAAACTACATTGTAGATTTAAGAATCTACACACGAGTTTATTTTATGTGATTAAGATTAAAACTTATCGCATGAGGCTCTATTCGTAAAACTCTGTTGAAATTGGATTTGAAGTTTCCAAGCTTTTATCATATTTGTTTTTGAACTTCATTATAAGGGAAAAAGACTGTAACGTTGAAACAATTGTTGCTATATTGAATAAAACATACAAGTGAAGTTAAAAAGCTTTTAAACTCTTTAGTTATATAACTAAACAGCTACCTACTTTTATGTTGTACTGTGACAGGAAACGAGAGTTTAAAAGCTTTTATAACACAACAGTTGGTTGATGTGAATAGTTTGCATGATACAACTTTTGTCGTCAACGTGGTATTTACTACCAAAAATCATAGTCTCAAAATTTTAAACAATTCCTATTTAGCTGTAGTCTAGGAATTTTTACAACAGCCTGTAGGTAACGATCGACGACGTCTCATTATTTCGTAACCGTCAAACCTTGTAACAAATAACAAGTACCCATTAATCAACGTCACTGGATGCCGACCCGGCCTCAGAATCTAGTTTACGATCTGTTTTAAGAACTGCCCTTGAAATATCAACTGTTAAACGACGGATTAGTACCTATTGTACATTATTATCTCTAAGCCCTGGAAAGGGTTATTCGATTTTGAGGCGTTCTTTTGAATAACCCTAAAGTAATTGATGAATTATTTTGGTATTTAATTATTTTCTGTCTAGCTAAGAATAACACCAGTTTAAAAGCTTTCACAAACATTATGAAAGCATTAGCTGACCTGCGAACTTCGTATCGCATCAGAATTCGAGATAATACTCGTATCATCAAAAAAGCCGTTCCCTTCCATACAAAATGTTTGAGAAAATTATTTTTTTTTCGTGAATTTCCCGATATTTTAATTGTTATTCTGCTATTCGGGGAGACAAACCCAACAAATCAAAGATCATAAAAAAACGGTCCAACCGTTCTTGAGTTATACAACACAACTTAAATGGAGCAACTAACCCGACTTTATTTTATTTTTTATATTATTACATTTTAGGGGTTATTTTTAAAATCAATTGAACACGTGTTCAGGCATTTTGCGTTAAATGAGGAATATTTTCCAATGCTCTCCCGTAAGTTCTCATGAGTTCAAAATCTAAAACCCGTCTACTGAAAAGTCATGATCTAAAAAGTATGAAGCAAAAAATTTATTATAAAAAAAACGCGTCTCGTTCACCGAAGCCCCGCTGGTATCACGCCCACTGTGTAGTAAATTTGAACAACTCCTTTTAGTAATTTCAGTTCTGTTTGAACTTTTTCAAATGAAGTTATTTTGTGGTAATTTATTGCTGGTGACCTAATAATTCGCGGGCGTCGAGTATATAAATGGATTACGGTGGGTAAGCTTCGTTCTCGACTGATAAAAAAAAAGCCCGTTTTTACCTTACCAAAATAGAACTGGTACCGAGGACCGATAAAGGTCTATAAAAAGAAAAACATTGTGATTGTGGAAATTTACCTAAATACAACACCTAACCCTCAAATTAAGTAAAGGTACTGTGGGAACTACATAACTTATAAAATAGTGTTTAGTTGAAGTAATAATAATAAGGCACTTGTAGTATTATGATAATACAAATACCTATCTAATCATAAGACTATACAGACTTAGAGTCATATTAAAACATCTACGAGTATATTCACACAAATGTTTTCCTGGATTAAAACCGAAACTCACAAACTAAAGTGTAGAAGAAAAAGCTAGTTGAGCTTTGAGCCAAGATCACTTCGAAACTTGAGAATTGGTTAGAAAACGTTGAGTATGTTTCTCTTGACATAATAGCAACTGAGAAATTGTATTCATTCAGTGCAGTGCTATTGGATGTCGCAAACGTAAATTTAGATTTGATATTTCCATACTAATAATTGTTATAAAACTCATCCGATTTCAAAAATTCTTTCGCATTGAAAGTTGTAGGTACTATCCGTGAGTATGCTGGTACCATGTGAATAATAAAACCGCAGATTCAAGCAAATCTAAGATAGTTTACTACGATTGTAATAACAAAACAGTCATCAATATAGGTGAATACCCTTTAGAGCAGTGGTCGTCACACTTTTCTGCTCAAGGGCCGCATTGGACAATGTGAGATATCGCTGCGGGCCGCACATTCTTGAATTATGGTTGACGATTTTTCTATTTTTCGAATTCCTAAATGTAAAATCCAAGTAGGTACCTACAGCTTGAAACTTAGCAGCATAAGTTTGCAGTGCTCAAAGACTTGCTGCTTGTCGGTTATCGTATTCTGCGCTCTGACATAACTCACTTTGCTCGCAATATACCTTACTCATAAAGTTAAATGCGAGCGAAGCGAGCCGAATTTTTTAAGACATGTGACACTAGATGTTGTTTGCGGTGATCAAAGAAAAAACTCTGCTTAAAGGTTCTTATGCTGTCGTTAGACTTTACTCACTATACTAGCAATATACCTTACCCATGAAGTTATTTAACTTCATGAGTAAAGTATATTGCGAGTTACATTGCGAGCGCAATTGCGAGTGAAGCGAGCCGAATTTTTTAAGACAAATGCAACATGTGACACTAGATTTTGTTTTGCGGTGAGCAAAGAAAAAACTCGTTGCTATAGGTTCTTATTCTGTGGTTAAACTTTACGCACTTTACTCGCAATATAACTTACTCATAAAGTTTAATGCGAGCGAAGCGAGCCGAATTTTTTAAGACAAATGCAACATGTGACACTAGATTTTGATTGCGGTGATCAAAGAAAAAACTCGCTGCTATAGGTTCTTATTCTGTGGTTAGACTTTACTCACTTCACTCGCAATATACCTTGCTGACCAAGTTAAATGCGAGCGAAGCGAGCCGAATTTTTCAAGACTAACGCAACATTGTGACACTAGATTATGTTTGCGGTGTTCAAAGAAAAAACTCGTTGCTATAGGTTCTTATTTTGTGGTTAGACTTTACTCACTTTATTCGCAATATACCTTATTCATGAAGTTACCGAATTTTTAAGACAAATGCAACATGTGACACTAGATTTTGTTTTGCGGTGAGCAAAGAAAAAACTCGTTGCTATAGGTTCTTATTCTGTGGTTAGACTTTACTCACTTTACTCGCAATATACCTTACCCATAAAGTTAAATGCGAGCGAAGCGAGCCGAATTTTTTAAGACAAATGCAACATGTGATACTAGATTTTGTTTGCAGTGATCAAAGAAAAAACTCGCTGCTATAGGTTCTTATTCTGTGGTTAGACTTTACTCACTTTACTCGCAATATACCTTACTCATGAAGTTAAATGCGAAGCGAGCCAAATTTTTTAAGACAAATGCAACATGTGACACTTGATTTTGTTTGCGGTGCTCATAGAAAGCCTCGCTGCTTGTCGGTTCCTATTCTGTGGTCAGACATAACTCACTTTGCTCGCACTATACCTACTCATGAAGCTAAAATGCGAACAAAGAGAGCTCCAAACCAAGCAAACAAAGCGAGCTTCATTATCCCGAAGTTTTAAAATCAATCATAATTATTATTGTAGCAACGTAGGTAGCACCTTTCATCATCATCATTTCCTTGCCCTTTTCCAACTAGGTTGGGTCGGCACACTGTTCTCCTCTAACGGGGTAGCATCATTATCTACTAAAATTTTTAGCTTGGCCGCGGGCCGCACCAAAACCCTCGCGGCCCGCGGGCCGCACTTTGACGACCACTGCTTTAGAGCAAAAAACATATTAAGCGAAAACTTTCTTACACGTCGAAAAAATAAGTTGCGAACATTTTTCAACGGTAATTACTTTTTCTCTTCCATTTGCCACCGACACATTAGAAACATAAACCTTTTTTCGATGTAAGTATTAGGTGTAATAAGACTACTTTCGGAAACGAACGGCACCTTCGAAGCCATCGGATTACGTTTCTATATTACACCCAAGAAAATAGAAAATCTAGGAGTGAATTCAGGGCCTGTATTCTACTAGATGACAACCGCTTTGGTTTGGTTCGATCTCTTAAATGTCAGCCATTTGGTGAAATAGTAGAATAGCTTTTCAAAAATTTGTTCTGCCAAAGTTCAAAACCTCACCACAACTGAGTCGTTTGTTATTAGTAGTCATGGAAACAGTCGCTTTAGTTGAGGTTTTGGTTGAGGTTGATAAAAAGTTCGGTACGAGAATCGACGCCCGGTCATGTGGACTCTGTGGAGATTAAATAATTTTATTCTAACTTCTTTAGAATAAACCAGTATCAAAGCTTAAGTTTCGTTGGACAATGACCTCGAACAATTAGAAATCTTTTTTTGTTGGTAGGTAAGTATTCAATCGTAATGGTGCTGTTACACCTAACGAGTACAGTGGCGAGTCAGTGCCCTCGGCCGAGCGCTCGGTTGGTATAAACACTTTAACGAGTACTCGGCCGAGTGCTAGGTCGAGCAGAGAGGCGAGACAGTCACTAGAATCCCAATCTGTTTACTAGGCCGAGTACCCACCTCCCCGCTTCATTCTTCTGCCCCCGCAGCGACTCGGTATCCCACTCGGCACGCATGAACACGCACTCGCTTGTTACTCGGCCACTCGCCACTCGTTTGTTCGAAGCAGTTTGTATTGTTTTTGTTTTTAAAATTTTAAATTATTATTATCTCAATTAAAATCCCACAATTCGTTAATAATGTCTGGTAACAGCCGGTTGAAAGCTCTTTTAAATTCCTTTTTTTTTCGATCCATTGCAGACGTTGCGTGATCAAAACTGAACTGACTCACCACTATATAAATACGTGTGACCACCCACTCGGTTCGGCGACTCTCTCGGCCGAGAGCTCATTTACTGACTCGCCACTGTACTCGTTAGGTGTAACAGCACCATAACCTATAGTAATGTTGACTTTAGGTTTGCCAACATGCATTGATTGTTTGAATTTTCTCAAGTAATTTTCTTACACCCAGGGATGTAAATGTATTTCGGAGTACTTTTTTAACTACTAATGGTGCAAACATATGCTGGGCAAGCCTAGGCGAGCCTGGACGGAGTGCTAACGAGAAGGCGAATCGATGCAAGGTGATTGCGAGAGAGAGGCAACGCGTTCACTCGGCAAGCCTGGGCCAGCGTGTGTTTGCGCCTTTGTAGTTCTCTGAAAGAAACTTAAAACTGTGTTTGTGCTTAAATATTTATTTTTGTCGTATGTACGGTACGACAATTCTAATTATTGAATTCAACTCAATGACAGGACAAGGCAAGATTATACATAATTATGAGTAAGTACCATTGAATATAAAGATACACAAAAGTTCCAGAATTTCTTTCCCTTAAAACCTTATTCGGACTATTACGAACACTTAAACAAAAAAACATAGCCAAATCGATCTAGACTAGAGTCTAGCCGTTCGTAATTTATACACTTCCAAAAGAACATCATTTTGTTTTTATTTATACTTAAGATAATGTATGAGATATTTCGAATCAATGAATTTTATGAAAGGAATTCAGTGATAATAACTTTCCAGGCCGCTTGATCGCATATTTACGCTACCTGATTTTATTTTTACTAACATCTTTTCTCGCATGGCAGTAGATATTAATGTCGCTCAAATACTTTTGATCGGGGAAAACCTTTTAGAAGCATTTCAGCATTATTAAAGTCAAACGGCAATTCAAATTGAGACTTTAAATTCGATAAAATACATTAGAATATCTATTATTTACTTCAACCCTAGGCGCGTTCTTAGGAGAGTTTGTACAAGTAGTCACATAATATTATGCTATAATTAAGAAAATGAGAGCTTCTGAGAATTCATAATTTGTGTTATTAAATTTGAATAAATACAATTTAGAAAATGTTTGAATTATGGAAAACTCCAAAGTTTAGGTACTTAAAATGTATTAATTTAGACATGTTTAAATATTGAAAGAGAGAGTGTGTAGAGTAACGGAATCAATACATATAAAAAAATACTTTATGAAATGCACTAGGCATTTAAATTTTATTATTCCAGATACTCAATACAATGTAGTGTAAGTACTTAGTATACCTATTGCAAAATAAAAACCATGACGGATCCGAAAGGAGAAATCCCAATAAAATTTCCAAAAAACAAATCAAAATTGATTAATTTCTGTACATAAAACCTGAGGGCGGCTTGCACAATGATTCACTAATTTATATTTATCTAGCTTAAAGTTGCTACCCGTACAAAAAAAGCGTTTAGGCTAGCTTAAACACAATTACATTGTACTTAAGTTGTAGGTACAAGCAGGCCTAAGTATAAAATAATATTGAATTTTTAAGTTTTAAAGTGTTTAACCATAATATTAAATTACACTTATTTTCTGAAAATGATGTAACAAATAGAACCTTATCTCGATGAAAACTAATATCACACTCACAGGGATTTTATTAAGTACACAAAAGTCGAGACGGGCGGCTAGTAAGATGTAGTAGTATAGTAGGTATGTTAGTATAGATGCGACTTCATCGCCGATATCTTTGGAATTTATTTTAACAGACTGGATTCAAATGATCGCATCGCATTACCATCTTTATGTCCTTGTCCTACATTACGTAAGCTCGACACAACATGTATTCCTCATCAACTTCCCTCTGTTTTTCATCTCAGTGCTGACTTCTTTCTAAATTTATGTAATTTTTCAGACAACACAGGAAGTTATTGCATAATTTACCTATCTTATTTTATGATCCGAGATTTCGGCTGTTTCATCAGCCACAGTTGCGGGCAGACTGTCAATCAGTTCATCTTTTCTTTGGTTGATGTTTCATAAAGTTGCCTAATTTATTATTGAAGCCATTACACTACACATTACAATTATCCAGTATGCTTATGTACCTACTGCCTAAAGATTAATAATTCAATGCTCACAAGGCCTGATTCAATATATTTAGGAATTAGCAGCGCCCTCGCGGTGTCGCCCCCGTAGTGATGGCATACTGTGATGATGATTATGATAAAAAGTAGCATATAACCTTCCTCAAGAGTTTAGCTATCAAATGCAGAAATATATTTTCAAATCCAACGAGTTGTTCCTAAAATTAGCGTATTCAAACAAACAAACAAATTCTTCCGCTTTTTAACTGGTAAAGATATAAAGTTGGATAGGTGCTTAATGCTCTTTTCTTATGTAAATTAGTACAGCACTCCGTAATAATGGAAAAAATAAGGCTACCATCTGACGCTTTAGATCATTTAGAATCGATGTAATGGTCTAATTACATTGATTTACTTAGCATACGAAGAACATAGGATTAGCATAATGAACGCCTGCGTCAGGATCGCGCATAATTAAGCGCTTGATTTTATTACACTAAGGCCCGAGTTTACTCCGACACTGAATATCTTATACCGAGTAATAACACGGATGATATAAATTATATCCCTTCGTCCTTGAAAAGCTCTCTTTCATGAAACCACATGAGACGAGATGATTAATCTTAGTCGCAGCAACTCAATATATGTCGTAAGAAACAAACCGTGTATTTATTACGGAATCGAATTTGCGAGAAATTGATCCTAATGCCGCGTATACACCCTGGGCGAGCGAGAGGCAAGGCGAGTTTGGGTCAGCGTGTATAGCGCCTTAATAAGTAAGTAGTGCATGTAAAGTTGTGTGAGCGGATAACCGCAGGAACAAGCAGATTATAGTTAGCGCTACATCGACCGATGCGCTACGAGTATGTAGGCTAAATGTAAAATGCTTATATGCCACAAGTCGTTACATCCGTACCCATATTAATGTGAAAGTGTGTTTATTTGTCCTGCTTTCACGTCAAAACAGAGCGACGGATTGACGTGATTTTTTGTGTGGAGATAGTTGGAGGGCTGGAGAGTAACATAGGCTACTTTTTATCCGGGTACCACGCGAGCGAAGCCGCGGGCAACAGCTAGTTATTGATATATTAATAAAAAATAAGATTAAAATAAAATACGTTTATTTCAGACCAATTTTTTGTGTCCATATTGTGTTAGTATTAACTTAAACCTAGATTAGTAACTAACCTACATTACATAAAAAATAAAATATCTTATTGAGACACTAGGCGTGTGACTGGCCGAAGCACTGCCAGCCAGTGTCTCATATAAGCCGAGCAGAGATCCTCCACAACAACGGTTAGAAAGCCATTGGTGCCACCACGCAACCGATTAATGTGAAGTGCAAACAGTTTGGTTGTTATTCACAAAATTCTAAAATTCGATATTTTAAAAGTTCAGTAGTTTCTAATTTTTTTACTGTTTGGTACCTATTCCTATATTGGATTCCTAAACTAGGATTCCCTATTGCTATGGTTAGCTATGGTATTTGCATATTAAAACAAGTGAACCAAAATTGGTAATTTCTATCCTTTATGTAATAACTATCATAAAATATAAAAATTCAATTCAATAAATCAATAACAATGTCAAAACTAAAAATTCAAAATTCAAAAACACATTTAAAAAATAAAAAATAAAAAGTCATACTTACCTACTGAATTTAAATCATTTCAAAGTCATCCCTACACAAGAAGCATCAAGAAACCAGCCCTAAATCACTGGAAAATGGATAATAGAATCGCAACTTCATAAAAATACTGTTCAAAGTATTGCGGATCACTATTGAGATAAGCACTGTTTGTCTAGAATTCTATATGGATACTTAGAAAATAGTTTCTACACAGCGTGTGTAGAACGACCCTTCTCGATGGCTATTCGAGATTGGGTCAGCTTCTTTAGACAAATGGATATCCAATACAAACACGAAAACGTTAGGAAAATGTCCGGGTCACATTGATACGTTTAAGTGCCTACGAGTTCGGCTTAGAAAAAAGAGAGAGACTTAAATATCTATAAGTACCAACTTTTTTCTGAGACTTGACAGAACTGTAATTTCACTCGTAAAACGCGATTAAAACATAAAATTCTGTTACTAGTTTCGCATTTTCATACTTCATAGCCTCTGTCGAATATTTTCGTTTTAGCTAACAGAATTTACCTACCTTTTGTCCAAAGCTGATAAAAAATATATGGTCTGGATGAAATGGCTGGTAGTAGTTTTAAATGTAGCGGGTAATATTTACTAGCCTAGATTTTTTTCATGATAGTAAAACAGCAAATATTGGGGAACATGAAAATGTAGTAAATGTACATTTTTAATAAAAGCTTTTATTTATTTTTGTTCCATTTAGAAGCAGTCTGTTGTCATGTTGCCGAAAATTATAATTCAAAGAGGTTAGTTCGGTTTTAAAAAATTAAATGCTCATTAACTTTCGTGGCAACATGATTGATGTTTTTAAACCAAGTTCTGTTCGATAAATGTCAAAGTTGTGCTTTATTATTTAGTTATTTGTTCATAGGCCGTCTATAGTCGTATTGCTCATTATACGGACTAAAAGTGAAGGAAAAAATGTCATTTTTCCTTCAATTTTGATTAGTTTTGATACGTTTTATGTCAAAATTGAAGGAAAAATGACATTTTTTCCTTCACTTTTAGTCCGTATAATGAGCAATACGACTTATAGTTTCAAATATATTTAAAGTTCTGAGGTTCTAAAACCAGATTAGCTTTTTTTTCTCCCAGTTGTGATCATACCAATTTGTTTTGCTAGAAATCTAATTTCGTCAATGTTGGGCAATCGGCTCCCTAGCGATTCAAAGGGTTTGAACCTAACATATTGAAATATTAGGATTCAGATTCAAAGCTGCGCATTCAAATAACGTCCTCGTTCTTTATTCATCGATTCGTATGTCAGAACGCTCGCTGCTTGAGTTGGAGTCGTGTCACAGACGTCAGATTAGCAAGGCCTTAGAAAATGGGTCTTACTTATGAAAGATGTTTAAAGTTGAACACTGGTTGAACAACGTCCTGTTTTCATTTGTGGATACTGGCGAATAGAGACAGGACGTTGTTTAACCAGTGTTCAACTTTAAACATCTTTCACAAGTAATGAGGAATGTTTCTAGTCATTCTCATGTCAATAGATGAGCAGCCGTTTCAGCTATAAAAGCTTGTCCAATATGAATAACAGTTATCGGGTTATAGTCTTTTATGATTAGGTAAGTTATATCGGTTCTAAATGAGTCAATTTCTATGCATGAGATACGATAAAAATATACCCTAACTAGCAGTGCCCTCGCGACTTTGCGCCTATGGTGATGAGGATGAAATGTAGCCTATAATCTCCCAAGAGTTTAGATATCAGATGCACAAATATTTTTTCAAATCCGACTGGTAGTTCCTGAGATCAGTGCTTTCATACAAACAAACAAACTTTTCCGCTTTATATATTGGTAATATTATATTAATAGTGATTGTGATTGGTATAGATATTCATTATTAAACTTATAAGCTTACCAAAGCTCAAGTGGCTGTTAAGTTACCATCTTTTAAAAGCTTTTTTTGAATAAAATATGAATGACATGAAAAAAACACTCTCAAAGCCTTCCTAAAATTACAGCTTATCTATACTAATATTATAAAGCGGAAGAGTTTGTTTGTTTACCTATACGCGCTAATCTCGGAACTAGCACTCGGATTTCAAAAATTCCTTTTGCATTTGATAGCTTAATTAATAAAAGTAGCTTTTGATCATCATCATCGACACGATATACCATCACTACGCAGGTAGTTCGTTTTGACGTGCCATGCCTGGGTTTTATTATTATTATTATTTATTTATTTAAATTTATAAATATATATTTATATATTTTATTAATTAAACTTATTACTCACATCGCAGGTCTACGAAAATCACGGAAAAGACAAAGCTGGGCTTGCTCAACGGACACATTCACGGCGAGACTCGACAGGCTAAGTCTCGGAAGGCTATTATTAGGATGCTCGGTAAGTCTAAATTTTAATATTCCTAGCTTAATTCGTAGACCTAAGACAGTTGACAACCTAATTTGGAAAATTAGAATATTGTCAATTGAGAATTTAGAATAACGTTTGCCTTTTGAAAGATTCATTGATAAGGAAAATTGAGCAAATAATTTATACAAATTATTTCTATTAGATTTGTAAAGAAAGAAAAATGATTTAATGTAATTAATTTCTATCTTATCTAATCCAATAAGCCGACTGGATCCCACTGCTAGCCAATGGCCGCCCTTCCCTTTTTCCATTCACCCCGGTGCGGTGTAATAATTTAATATCATAAATTGCCACAGTTGAAGCACTTTAATAGAATTGTATCTCGTGAAAACAACATCAAAAGAGAGGAAAAATCATAATAGAATGAATGAATAAATGAATGAAAATACTTTATTGCACACCTTAAAACTACAAAATACAACCAATAATAAATATATAAAAATAAATAGAAGGTTTGAAAGGAATTGAATTAGCATCAAAAAAGACCGATTTAAGCCCATCAGGCCATCAGAAAATATATCTTATGAAAGATATATTTTCCGATCGCTCCCATACATATTCTATGGAGCGTCACACACAGCGCCTATAATATATATTTCAACAGATAAAATTCCGATTGAGAAATATATCTGTCAACCTATCAAAATATAAACTACAGGATGTTCTCGTAACTCACAAGAAAAAATTTAACTGCAGTTCATCAGTTTATATTTTACTTCCTTAAACCAGAGCTGCGAGGCTAATAAGATCGTTAAAGCAGAATCATAATAATGATTCTTAGCGTGATTTTTCAATTAGAAATCACAAAATTGACAATTCATATAGTGATTCGTATCGGCACGCTTTTGCCGTATGCCTTTACCAAGGAAGTTATATACCTACGTAACTGGAAGGTTAACTGAGACAGAAAACGCGGTCCGCTTGAGAGATAAAACTTGGGCGGTGTGTCTCTTTCTAAAGAGTGACCATAATTTATAAACTAAACATTCCTAGTCCCTAAGGGGCCTTTTACATCATTTTCTGATTTACATGATGTTTCAGGGCATGATTTTTAATTAAAATACTAATACAATTTTGATCCTTGATTTTGATCCTTGATTTCGATCCTCGATTCTTGAATCTTGAATCTTGATTCTTGAATCTGAAAACTGAAATCTTGAATCTTGAATCTTTGATGTGACAGCTGTCAAATTTAAAACCGCCATATCTCGGTAACTACTCGTCCTAGACTCCCCGTTCTCAGTTCAAATGAAAGCTATGACCAAGATCTTCATTTGAAGTGACAGCTGTCAAGCTTCAATCAGCTATATCTCGAAATCTACTCATCCTAGACTCTTCCTTTTTAGCTCAAATGAAAGCTATGACCAAGATCTACATTTCAGATGACAGATGTCATTTTGACAGCATTTTGACAGCTGTTATTGAAAATGTAGATCTTGGTCATAGCTTTCATTTGAACTGAGAACGGGGAGTCTAGGACGAGTAATTTCCAAGATATGGCCGTTTGGAGTTGGACAGCTGTCACTTTAAATGAAGATCTTGGTCATAGCTTTCATTTGAACTGAGAACAGGGAGTCTAGGACGAGTAGTTCCCGAGATGTGGCGGTTTGAAGTTTGACCGCTGTCACTTCAAAGATTCAAGATTCAAGATTTCAGATTCAAGGTTCAAGAATCAAGGATCGAAATCCAGGATCGAAATCCAAGATCGAAACCAAGGATCGAAATCAAGGATCGAAATCAAAATCAAGGATCTAAATTAAGGATCGAAACCAAGGATTGAAATCAAGGATCGAAATCAAGGATCGAATTCAAGGATCGAAACCATGGATCGAAATCAAGCGCTGATTTTGTCGAGCGCGATAAGGTAAAAATATCCTGAAAATTAAATGACATGGGCACACTACTAATCCAACAATGAGTGTGAAAGAGACAAAGCTACCAAGAAAGCCTTTCAACAAGACCAAAAATCCTTATAACCAAGATTAAATTATAATAGATCGTTGTGTAGTCGTGTTATGGTTCAAAATCCTTTGTACATTAAATGTCAGTAAGCATTCCTGTATGCCTTTACCCATATGCGTCTGATTCACAAGCGGGGATTTTTTTTATTAACATTATTGCTTCAGAATAAATAAATATTGCTGGAAATTTGACACAACGCCATCTAGCCCGAACTAAGGCAAGCTTGTAGTATGGGAACCAGATAGATTACTCATATATTTGTAAATACATTCTTATAATACTTTATAACACTCAGACACAGACAAACGTCTATATTCAAAACTGTTTGTCCTGCGTGGGAACCAAACCCACGACCTACAGCGCAGAAGGCAGAGCTACTACCAACTGAGCTAAGAGGCCAGTCAAGAATTATGTGTGTGTAATTATTTTTTTTATATTATTTCGTAGCTGTCAATTATGTCTAGCAATAGCAAGTTTTCTACGCGCTTCATTGCAAAAACTGAACACTCTGTATATGAACAAAACTCTACGTCAAAACTACTCGCAAGACGGGTTCCTGTAATCCATACCCGAAGATCTATACCCGCTGTAAACGGCTACCAAATTTATTAGTTAATGTAAATAATAGGTACCCGTTTTCTATGACCTTCAAGTTATTTTAAATTGGTACAGTCAACGAGAAAATATCGTATGAAATTCTGACAGCTTTAACAAGAGCAAACAGTGTGATTTATTAGGACGAGTAGTTTCCGAGAAATGGCCATTTGAAGTTTGAGTGCTGTCATTGAAAATGTAAATCTTGGTCGTAGCTTTTATTTGAGCTTAGAAAGAAGAGTCTAGGATGAGTAGTATTAGAGATATGGCCGACAATAAAATAATGTAAATCTCTCAAAATGACATAATCTCTCATCTTGACTTAATCTGTCAATTTGGTATAATCTATCAACTCGACATTATCTCTCATTTTGACATATTCTGCTATAATTCATCAGTAACCTTTATACTTTTATTTTTTTCCGTTGGTGTCCGTGTAGTCACGGGACCTCATGGGAGTATCCAGCATTAGCTGAGACTGTGCCTTTTTAACACCACGTGTATGTGAACCTTTTTATTGTGTGTTTTTATGTTTATAACTTGCTCTGTGTATCTTTTTCTGTTCTGTATCCTCTGTGTGTGATCATGCCTATTTTATTGGAAATCGTTGTTGATTTCTTATGTTATTTTCATGTGAAATATAGATTTGACCTATTTTATTCGTTTATTTGCCTGACTGTACTTCACCTTAATAGTGAGAAAAGGTAGCCATTTTCGTCATCGTTTACTGGAGTTTGGAATGCGGGTACAGATTACAGATAAATTCGGTACTGGATTATCGGGGACAGTTTACAGGAACCCCGCAAGACGGCTTCGATGATTGATGACGTAGTTGGGATATAATTTATATTATCTGCTATGTGTGTGATAGCAAAAATATAAAATATTTACATTACGACCTATAACTTATATTATCTGCTGTGTGTGTGATACGCTTTATCAACAGAATCTGTCGGACGTCATTGTCAGCGTGGTTTGACGAGAATGGATGGAGAAATGGCTTATACGCAAGGAATTTCTATACTACGTACCTGGAATGCTGACTGAGACAGAAAACAAGGTCCGCTTGAGAGATAAAACTTGGGCGGCGTGTCTCTTTCTAAAGGGTGACCATAAACTAAACATTCCTAGTCCCTAAGGGGCCTTTTCCATCATTTTCTGATTTATGTGATGTTTCAGGGCATGATTTTTGAATTAAATACTGATACAATTTTGATCCTTCATTTTGATTCTTGAATCTTGAATCTGAAAACTGAAAACTGAAATTTTGAATCTTGAATCTTTGAAGTGACAGCTGTCAAACTTAAAACCACCATATCTCGGGAACTACTCGTCCTAGACTCCCCGTTCTCAGTTCAAATGAAAGCTATGACCAAGATCTTCATTTGAAGTGACAGATGTCAAACTTCAATCAGCCATATCTCGAAATCTACTCATCCTAGACTCTTCCTTTTTAGCTCAAATGAAAGCTATGACCAAGATCTACATTTTCAATAACAGCTGTCAAAATGACATCTGTCATCTGAAATGTAGGTCTTGGTCATAGCTTTCATTTGAACTGAGAACGGGGAGTCTAGGACGAGTAGTTCCCGAGATATGGCCATTTGAAGTTTGACAGCTGTCACTTCAAATGAAGATCTTGGTCATAGCTTTCATTTGAACTTTGAACGGGGAGTCTAGGACGAGTAGTTTCCAAGATATGGCCGTTTGAAGTTTGACAGCTGTCACTTCAAAGATTCAAGATTCAAAATTTCAGATTCAAGGTTCAAAATTCAAGAATCAAGGATCGAAATCCAAGATCGCAACCAAGGATCGAAATCAAGGATCGAAATCAAAATCAAGGATCAAAATCAAGGATCTAATTCAAGGATCTAATTCAAGGATCGAAACCATGGATCGAAATCAAGCGCTGATTTTGTCGAGCGCGATAAGGTAAAAATATCCTGAAATTTAAATGACATGGGCACACTACTAATCCAACAACGAGTGTGAAAGAGACAAAGCACCCAAGAAAGCCTCTCAACAAGACCAACAATCCTTATAACCAAGATTAAATGATAATAGATCGTTGTGTAGTCGTGATAAGGTTCAAAATCCTTTGTACATTAAATGTCAGTCAGCGTTCTAGTATGTATAGAATTTCTTTGCCAAGATCTTCATTTGAAGTGACAGCTGTCAAACTTCAAATGGCCATATCTCGGGAACTACTCGTCCTAGACTCCCCGTTCTCAGTTCAAATGAAAGCTATGACCAAGATCTTCATTTGAAGTGACAGCTGTCAAACTTCAAACCACCATATCTCGAAAACTACTTGTCCTAGACTCCCCGCTCCCAGTTCAAATGAAAGCTAAGACCAAGATCTTCATTTGAAGTGACAGCTGTCAAACTTCAAATGGCCATATCTCGGGAACTACTCGTCCTAGACTCCCCGTTCCCAGTTCAAATGAAAGCTATGACCAAGATCTTCATTTGAAGTGACAGCTGTCAAACTTCAAACCACCATATCTCGAAAACTACTTGTCCTAGACTCCCCGTTCCCAGTTCAAATGAAAGCTAAGACCAAGATCTTCATTTGAAGTGATAGCTGTCAAACTTCAAATGGCCATATCTCGGGAACTACTCGTCCTAGACTCCCCGTTCTCAGTTCAAATGAAAGCTATGACCAAGATCTTCATTTGAAGTGACAGCTGTCAAACTTCAAACCGCCATATCTCGAAAACTACTCGTCCTAGACTCCCCGTTCTCAGTTCAAATGAAAGCTATGACCAAGATCTACATTTAAAGTGACAGCTGTCAAAATGATATCTGTCATCTGAAATGTAGATCTTAGTCATAGCTTTTATTTGAACTAAGAACGGGGAGTCTAGAACGAGTAGTTTCCAAGATATGGCCATTTGAAGTTTGACAGCTGTCACTTGAAATGAAGATCTTGGTCATAGCTTTCATTTGAACTGGGAACGGGGAGTCTAGGACGAGTAGTTTCCAAGATATGGCCATTTGAAGTTTGACAGCTGTCACTTCAAATGAAGATCTTGGTCTTAGCTTTCATTTGAACTGGGAACGGGGAGTCTAGGACGAGTAGTTCCCGAGATATGGTTATTTGAAGTTTGACAGCTGTCACTTCAAAGATTCAAGATTCAAGATTTCAGATTCAAGGTTCAAAATTCAAGAATCAAGGATCGAAATCCAGGATCGAAATCCAAGATCGAAACCAAGGATCGAAATCAAGGATCGAAATCAAAATCAAGGATCAAAATCAAGGATCTAATTCAAGGATCGAAACCATGGATCGAAATCAAGCGCTGATTTTGTCGAGCGCGATAAGGTAAAAATATCCTGAAATTTAAATGACATGGGCACACTACTAATCCAACAACGAGTGTGAAAGAGACAAAGCACCCAAGAAAGCCTCTCAACAAGACCAACAATCCTTATAACCAAGATTAAATGATAATAGATCGTTGTTTAGTCGTGATAAGATTCAAAATCCTTTGTACATTAAATGTCAGTAAGAACTCCAGTTACGTAGTTTAGAATCTTCTTGCTTATACGATAAAATTTGTCACATTGCGCATGCTTGGCATTAGCGATGAGTAGGTCCGGATGGATACCGGACCGCGGACCGGAATCCCTCGCGGTACTGATGGATGTACATCGCGCGTCAACTCGGATACCAGTCCGCCGGTCCGGACGGCGGCGGACGGCGGACGGCGCGGACTGGTAACCCGGAGCGATAACGCGGAGCTGCAACCCGGAGCGGTAACGCGGAGCTGCAATCCGGAGCGGTAACGCGGAGCTGCAACGCGGAGCGGGCGGACGGCGGATTGCGGACGGAGTGGGGTACTGCATAGGTCCGGGAACTGCGGGAAGGGTGCAGGTGCGAGACCTCAAGCGAAGTTTGCGTGTGTAACACCGAACTGGTTCATTTTTGTTTGTGTTTTCGTGTGTCAAGTCAGGTCAGTGTAAATAAATGAAGCGTGTCGAGTGTCGCGCGTGTCACATCATCAAGATGTAAGTAGTAGGCCATATTTATTTTTATACCTACCTACGCGATTGCATACGCATACCTAATTTTTTCTCTCTCTTTTGTGTGTAGCTTGCAAGTTTTATTTGTACCTACCGACCGTTGTGTTTCTCTAAGACTAATTACTTACCTACTTAATAGGTAGTAGTAGGTACATACCTAAATTGTGTAGGTAGTGTATTAGGTAACATTTATAGACTTAGTTCAAATAAGTACCTAGGTACAATTGGAGTTAGAAGTAGGTACCTACACAATGTAGATAGATACCTACCTACCTACTGTCTTTCATCCCTCGCCACTGGTATCTATCTAGGGTTGGGTGCAACGGACACGGAACCTATGTAGGTCATTAGACGGTGACGCGGAGCGGGCGGAGTGTGGACGGAAAGGATAGGTACTGCAAAGATGCGAGTGCGAGCTGGACCTATATGAGTGCAACGGACACGGGACCTGTGTGTAGGTCTTTAGACGGGGTGGAGGAACGGCATCGCGCGCGACGGAACCGAAACCTACGCTCCCGCAGTACCGAACCCATATGGGTCCGACGGACACGGGACCTGGATGTAGCTCTTTGGAGCTGGATGTACATCAAGATGTAGCTCCGAATTATCGTCGGACCTACCCATCTTTACTTGGCATACAAGATTTGACCCACGACCTGCAGATTGAAAATCGTGCTTTCAAAAACTAAGAAAATCTTTACACGAACAAAGCCATCGCAATTTATTGTTTATTTTCCTTTTAGTAACCAAGGCACGTCCCTCCGTTATCGACTTAACCTATCCTATCCAATCCAGATCATTGATTAGAGTGGTCTCTTTTACCCTACCTAGGTTTAAGCCAAGATCACGTACTTTTGCTGACAAATAACAGGTTAGGTTCTTTTTGATCCACTTTTTCTATTGTTTTTATTTTTTTTATTCGGAAGTTATACAGATTAAAGAATAATTTGCGTTACATTACAAGATTTTATACGTCTTTGCATGAATTCGCATTATTTGTGAAACTTTTTCATGAAAATAAAAAAAAAACTAAACAGCATCACGACACATCGATCCTGTTTTTTGTCAAGGCTAGACATTCTGGCAGATCCTAATGATATTCAAGTTTTTTTGAGCATATCTTATAGGCCGTAGTCAGAGGCACGTCCAAATACTCGTACATAATTTAGTTAGAATATCAACTAGTTTCTTTAGAAAGGTTTCCTTTAACGGTTAGAGCACCACCTACCACTAATATTACACACATACATACACAAAAATACAGATGTATTCCCGTTGTCCCCGGTGAGCAGATACGGCCAACGGGGACAACGGGAACTACACACACACTCATACACACAGATATACATATACACACGCACACACACATCCACTAGACACACATCCATAGATAGTTCACAGTATTCTTTACTTACAGTATTCATTTATGCTATTTAAAAGTTTTAACTTACTTTTTTTCTCCTATCGTGGAACACAGTCCTTGTTTTGTTCAGAAAGGTGGGCGTTGATCCTGCTTTACAGTTTGAACTTTGAACTTTTGCAGCTGTCAACGTTTCCCATTGTATAAATTACCTTTGTTTTTTTTAATTCTTGATTTAAATGATTTGAATATTATGAAGCGTTATTTTGAATCTGTCTGTGGACTCTGGAGCCAATAATCCGATTTTAAAAATATTTTCGGAAAGCAATCGTTCAAGTGAAATTGCATACCTAATTATAGCTGACCAGCGAACTTCAATACTGCCTCAGAATTCATGTCTAATAAGTAGGTAGTTTCAACCGCAACACATGGAAATTTTTAAGGGAGGCCTATGTCCAACAGTGGACGTCCAACGGCTGAGATGATGATGATGATGATGAAATAGGTAGCTCATGTCTGTGACTTTAACTTAGCTTTTTATCATGATACGAGTCGGTGACTTATTTAAAATACCAAAGGAAACTTATCAACCATGAACTAAAATGTACGTGTTTTATTCGAACTCATTCGGTTCGCTACGTGTTCTATCATTATTCATTTATGAGTTAAAAACTGCTTCATGTTCATAATTAACTGCGTCTATTTTAGTCTTATGTTTTCTCTCACAAAAAAACCTAAGGGTTGAATGTTGAATATCATAAGCAAATATTTCAATGAGAGAAAAAATACAAAAAGCGAAACGACACAAAGAATTTAGAGTGCGTAAAAAACACATTAGTTTTTGATATTCAGAAAATGTTTGGGCACAAGTTATTGAAAAAGTAATACGGTTTCACTGTTTATTGAGAATACACTTCAAATAATAAAGCTAGGACTTTTTAAATGAGTTCGGTACTACATAGGGTAGTGTGCCCGACTGAGACGCTAGTGCTGGTTTGATTCCCACTAAAGGACACATTTTTGCATGATCTGCACCTGAAAAAGTCTATTTGTAGTAGTTTACAAGTTTACCGGTATTGACTGGTATGAATTAAAAAAATTACACTGTAATACACGGTCGTAGTGCCTTCTCTCAACTATATACTAATGTATTTAATAGAATATACTAATACTAATTAATAGAAAAAATATCACCTATTGTTATTCTAAATAGCTTGTAGGTACCTTTATTGTGCTCAATTACTTGTTCACTCTGTTTCTATCTGTGAAAACTTGTCATTAGCCATTTATGATTCTAATAACTCGCTATGTAGTATGTTTTAATGTGCTGTTGGTTTTCCTAAAAATAAACAAATGTAAATAACTCAAGCCATATCGACGTGGTGGGAATTCAAATCTTTTCCCGGTTTGGGCCAAAGTCCAGCAGAGCTAAAATGGTCGCTAATGCAGATTCACAATAATATGATTCACGGGTGATTTGTATTGATATTGCTAAAGCATTTCATCTTTAATTACCGTCAAATGTTAGCTGAATTGTACGCAATTCACGCAATTCAATTCACAGCAGAATCACATGCTAGGTCTTAAATTGACACACGAAAAAAAATAACCCGGTTGGTTTTCATTTAATATTGCATCGTATTATTACTACTAATACTCTGTAAATAAGTATTTGGTTTTTTAGTAAGTATTTAGTATGTTTTATTATCATTATTAAACATAAATAATATTTGATTGACACTTAGTGCAATTCCAATTCATAGGTGGCCATTTTATTTTACGATTCTCCACAAAACTGTCAAACAATAAGATGATATTGCTGGTACGGAATTGTCAACTTTGTGATTTCTAATACGAGAATCTCGACGCAAATCATTTGTGAATCTGCATTAGCGACCATTTTAGCTACGCAGGACTAAAGTCACCTTGCAACATGTATGGCAATGCTGAAATATTCCCAGTAAACCTTAGTAAGTAAATTATTGTAGGTAAAGTATGCGACACGGTCACATATTTAGGGTAAATGTGGTTATCCACGAATACAATATGAAATAGCTGACAGGAATTTCTTCAGAGGCACTCGACCTAACAAAAGTGCTTTTGTAGAGATTTCTCGCATTCTTTGTACATAGACAATATGGAGCTTTTGTTGCCATTACAACTTATCTATTTTTACTTATTTTTCTGAAAGAGTTCAAACTAAATACTTGAGTTTGCTTGTTTGTGATTCTTAAATAAACTGATTTGAGCAAACTGAAGTAGTAACTAAAAGTGAAAAGTTACGTTTTAGTGTAGGTAAATATTAAGATGTTTGTGCTCGATCTGTGGAGGGTGGAAATTAGTCGGAATATCCCTCACTAGGAATCTTATGTTATGTTATTATACTTATTATAGACTTTAGAACGGTAAGAGGTAAGTAGGTACTTAACCTACTTTGATGTCTAAAGTAACTCCAGTAGCAGTGATATTATTCTATGAAAGTAACAAACAAGATCTAGAGCATACTTTAATTTTCAGAAAAACACTCTTAGATTGAAACCTGTAATATCTCTATAGCCGTTTCTTACCGGTAGCCAAAATCGAAAGTGTTGTGATCTCAATTTACGCCTTATTTGCGGATAAGCTTCACAAAATTTGTGTGCAATGGTCTAATAGAAGAGGTGACTATTGACAAGACACACTCTGGTATTGATACCATTGATGTGAGGCAGTATTGGCCGGGGGCGAGCAAGAGTTTCGACTTCTCAAATCCAACGTTTCGAATATCACCGTGGGTTATTAACCGACTTCAAAAAAAGGAGGAGGCTTTCAATTTGTCGGAATCTTTTTTTTTTCGTGCTTTTTTATGTACTTACTTATATTCACCGATTACTCGAAGACGCCTGGAGCGATTTGGAATTTTTTTTTTGTTTGATAGGAAATACTTTCCAATTGGTGCCACAAAAATTTGGTGAGGATCTGGCGAGGATCTTCGGGGTTATGAACAGAGATGCACCTCGAGAGTTCAAACAATTGCTCGGCTTATGACGTTGAATTTGTTTTTTTTTATTTTTTATTTAGCCACTTGTAAAAATAATCCCGCGCGTCTGCACGCTGTCATTCGCCGGTCACGGGTTGGATAATTACTAAAACATTGAAACTTGTCTAGTCTCAAACATTTTGATACGCTTTCCACCAGACTTCTTTATCTCATAAACTGAAAAAACTTCTGTCTGCAAAGTTCGACCGATAGCAAAACTAATTTGCCACATCTGCTTATTGTCATTGAAATAAGCTATTTCAATGCAAATTCTCGATATTCCTTCATTAATTCTGAGATAGAACGCAGTGAAATTAATACCTTCAAGATAGTGTGCTATAGTAATCCTTTTAGTACAACGGATTTTTAACCTTGCCTTATGCCACAAGGTCATTTCAGCAGTGCGATACAGGCTACTGAAAAGCATCCGATTCGATGATTTTCTTCGGAAAGTTGACGTTTTTTCAGCGAAGAAACGTCATTTTCCGAATTTGGAATACATTCTGAGAAGGTCTTATTGTCTTATTGGTACCTATACATATATTACTACTGGTCAACTTAGTCATAAGTCCCATTCACCCTTAGAACCAAAATTAACTAAAAACTCTTCCATAAATCGTTAGAATTACTTAGTCCTGTATGGTTTTAATTGCTTAAATAGCACAGACAAAAATAATTAAGATAGCCTGATGAAAGTTAGAAATTCTGAATTTTGCTTGAAATGAAGAGGGCAGGTTTTTCACAGATCTTTTTTGTTTGTTTGGAGATCGGATTTCAATTTTTATAAAAGGTAAGCATCTGCTGCTTTTAGTCAGAGGGATGTTATTAGTTTGACATTATGTGTACTTATCTGTGTGTTTGCATGTGGCATAGTAGCTCCGAAACGGAAAAATTGATTTTCTTTTGTTAGAATGGTGGCTTAATCGACAGTATTCTTAGCTACGAGTATGATTCAAGAAAACTGTTCAGTTGAAGATCAGCTAATATATACATGCAGATATACAAGAACATGATAACCTTGACATGATGCTGCAGCGTCAGTTCCCACTGTTGGGTGCAACAGGGGCGTAGCTATAGCTTTGTTAAGGGGGGGGTCCAAAGGTTCCAATATACAACGATCTTTGTTAAGGGGGGGGGGGTCCAAGGGTTCCAAAATACAAAAATTGACTAGGTTTCCTCCGAACTTAATGGGCTAAGGGGGGGGGGGGGGTCCGGACCCCCTAAACCCCCCCCTTATATACGTCCATGGGTGCAGTAGACCTCCGTAAACTCCACATAGAAAACATATCAACCAACGATTCCATAAAAATCTATACAAATCTTAGTCGTTTTAACATATTCCCAATTATTTTAGATAGACTCTCGAAACAAACCAAGCGTGAATTCGCTGACATATTAGGTACAATACTTTGCATAAACGACGTAACGACGGGCTTCTTGTGGACGCGGCAAGAACAATAAATAAAGGCTTTTATTCAAATTGCCCTATCCTTAGTGGAAGTAGCGAACGATGTCATACAAAATAAATAAATAATGCTGGACATTTTACACAGCATCATGTAGCCCCATCTTTCCTAATTCGTACAACCTGGTACAAGAATTTTCAGTACGAAATGGAAACTACTCAGCAAGCAAGGAGTCTTGTGTAACCATTTGACTGATATAGGTACTACTTATATACTTTTTTTTAAATACATCGGGAACCCCCAGACCCGAGACAAATATTTGCAGATCATACAAACATTTGTCCCGCAGCGGGGCAACCTCCTGAGTTCCAGGCTGGCTTTCACCCACTGTAATAGAAAAATAGTTCAGTAAAATTCTGTTGGTCTGAGTTGAGCTCAAGGAACATGTTGTGTTATTGGAGAAACGTCTGTAATATATTCAAGCTACGATACTGGAACATTTAGCAACTATAATAAAACTAAAACGAGCGTTTGCATAATAAATGCTAACGAGCATAGATGTGCTACCAGAGAAAAAGTTTAGCTAACAAAGCTTTAATTTAAAATTTAATTTACTTTTAAAATTGTTAATTAATAAAAAAAAATAACTAATGTAAAAATTAATTCAAAATTATAATTATTAAGTGGTTTAAATTGTGTAAAAGTACCTAAATAAAATAAAGTAGGTACTTAAATAATTTTTTTACTTAATAAATCACGGGATTTTTATGCTCTTTAAAATTAATCTTGGGATTTGAGGCATATCCACTTTATTTGAAATCTGTGCAAGTACATAAATAACTCTACCTAATTCCGACCTCTGATAATAACATAGTGCTTACCTATATGCTTCGGAGGACACGTTTTATTAGGTACGGCATGACCTTAAAACTCCGTCACCAAACTCCATCACCATCAGAGTTAGCCACTACCTCTTACGAACCTTAATTACTTAGTAAAACGTAAAACCATGTTTAGTCCCGGACGAAATACTGAAACATGCGATGATGTGTGAAAGAGAATGTACCTAAACAGTGGAGTAGATATTGACTTCACTTCTACTTGTATCGAGTCCAGTGAATAACGGAGTTTAAACTAGTTTGAGAACTATGTTTGCCAAGTGGGGCTTTCTCCGCTCTCAATCCCTGATACCTTAGTATCAGAATCAGAAGTAGTCTTACCTAATTGTTTTGAAATTTAATTAACATAAAAATAGCACACTCGCAAAGAAGAAGAAAAAAAAGAAGCCCAGTAGCTTGTAAGTACCTATTATTTTTAAAAACGATGATGGGTTTAGGAATGGGGTGCAAGTAGTGATTTTCCATTGTAAAATGTTAGCATTTAGATACTAAATGTTTCTCTGACTAGGTAGGTAGACTTTCTGAACATTTGATGGTTATTTATAGTTTTCGCATTTCATCGTGTTCATTTTTCTACCTTTTATTTAACTTGGCACGGTCCTCCCTACAGAATAGTCACTGTTCGCGTAGATGGATGAGTTATGAACAAAGTTGGTCATCTCATATCACATACCTACATTATATGTTTTCACATTTATAGGTACCTACCTAATGTTGCCTAAGATTGAATGTTGCTATGCGAGTTGATTAAAAGCGGCATTGGTTAGATAGGAGTGAATTTTGAAATGAAACAACCTCTTGTGTCTACTTCAAAGTGACAACCACAGAAAATTAACACTACGTTTGTGACAGCAAGAGTGGGTGGGATAAGAGTAGGGTACAATAACGAATATTAGGTTTTCGGATGCTACTTCTTAGACGTATAAGATTATTATTTACTAGAGGACCCGATTGGCAGACGTTGGTTGCCTCTCCTTCAATTAATATAAAATAAATCATCTCTACAACAGCCACCAACAGAGTCCAACTAAAACTATGAATCAATTGGGTCCCATAAGTACCTACATAAAAATTCAACGAAATCAGCCAAGCCAGAGGAGAATAATTATCAAATCAACACACGCGCACCGGAATTTAATAGGTAGGTATACCATTTCATTCGGATCTTGGCTGACACGTCGTGTTTATCAACACCTAGTTTATATGCTTTACTAGATAATGCTTTTGAATATATGCCAACGTACATGCATACCAAATGATCCGGTGCCCCTATTCAGTAAGGAAACGGTGGGCGATAAAAGGTATTCCTAGTAGTGTAATTGAAATGCGGCCAGAAATCGAATCCGACGTTGTTGATTATCGGTTTGTAAGTGATTTAATTTTCTCAGAAAGATTAATCGGAACGTATTCGTTCCAAGTTGGGAGTAGGTACAGAGTTTCTCATACATAACTGATATAAACACTAGTGTTGTGTAATTACTAAAAAGTATGTTTATTTGCAAATAAAAAATTAAATAGCATCCAACAGTAACATACATAGCCTGAGCTTGCACTAGGATTACAACAAAACCTAAACCTATACCCGGAAGAAATAACAGCAAATTCAGACTTCCGAAAATGCATCCGATTCGATTATTTTCTTCGGAAAGTTGATAGTTTTTCAGCGAAGAAACGTCAGATTCCGAGAAGATCTGAATCGCACAGCAAGGTCATCAAATGGGAACATACTGATGTTGTTTAGTGAGTAGAACCACGACTTGTAATATTATTATTTTACATTTTTTTTTTTTTTGTTTTTTCTGGGAACTACAGGACCGATATACCTACTAATTTTTTTTTAAACATATACAACATAGCATAGAAAAAACACGCAGACCCGAGACAAATATTTATTAGTTACAAAAATTTGCCTCGACGGGAATCGAACCAGCAGCCTTCTGATTTCAGGTGGGCCTTCGCCCTCCGCGCCTCAGAGGTCGTCAATTGCGTATCTTTCTCCGTAAATCATAACTTCTTAGTGAATAAGGTCTCTGGGTATTAACACAATGAACTAAATAATCTAACAGTGCAATTCGCACTAGAACCACATAGGTAAGTAAATACTAAATACTAGAACTGATAACGTGGTATTCTACCCATCACATCAGGGTACCTGTCTACAGAAAACTAGCCCATATAAATTTTAGTTTACAAACCCCATTCAATCCTAACAATGTCCTTACAAAATATTTGTTATAAAATTCGATGTTGCATTCCTTCCGGGCCCAAGGCACAACTACTATGCTCAACTGATCATTGCATTACGTATCCGTAATTTTTCTCCTTCTAATCTCCTATTCTAGTCTGCATATCGGGTCCGATAAGTGCCTTTATTTTAACACACAGATACAGTAAAATCTCTGTTTTAGTTTGGTGTAGTAGTTTTCCCGTTCAAGAACTATTTTTGCTATTCTATAAATAAACTTACATCAAGATTGTTCATGTAGGAATCTAGAATTTGGCATGCAAACAGTCAAGGTCAAGGTCTTCTTCTTTATTCTTTACTAGCTTCCGCCCACAGCTTCGCTCGCGTGGTACCTGTATAAAAAGTATGTTCTATTTCCGGTCATTATCTATCCATATTTTAAACAACCAAATCGGTTCAGTGGTTGTCGAGTTATAGAGGAACAAACATATATTTTTTTATTTTATTTAGGTTTAAGAATGTTTGCAACTTACTGTACTTTGTTACTCAGTTAGATTTATGCAAGTGTTCACACGTTTATTATAAAACTACAATATGTCTATCAGCGAGAACCAGTAATTGGCTTTCTGAATCTAATCAAAGTGTTTAGTGATATTTACTTTAGCTGTTGGTTTTCCATAAGGTAAACAAATAAATAAATAAATAAATATAAACATACATCAATCCATTAGTCACAAGGTGTATCTTTTAACCATAATTTTTAATTTATTATTGGCGGGACTTAATCGCGTAATGAAATTATTTTATTCTATAATTATTAGGGGGGTGACAGACAAGGTTGGTTCTTTGCTGAAAAAATATGCAATCAAGACAGTCTTCACTCCACTACGCAAGATAGCAGCACAAGTAGGAACAGTCAAAGATACCATACCCTATCAAACACCGGGGGTATACAAGATAGATTGCAGTTGCGGTAGTTCTTATATCGGACAAACTAAGCGGACTATTGCTGAAAGGGTCAAGGAACATATCGCAGCTGTTAAAAACCGCCAGGTGGAAAAATCAGCGATAGCGGAGCACTTGTTAGAATCAGGATTAAACCACTGGATAGAGTTACATAAACCGTTAATCCTTTCCAATGATCGCCATTACTATAGTAGAATTGTGCGTGAAGCGGTTGAAATAAAGAAACATAAAAATTTCAACCGGGAAGTGGTTACAAGTTGTCATCAACGTGGGATCCAGTTATTAAGAAGTGTTCGTGTCGTAAAAAGCCGTCTCGTATGTCGCCGGACATTGTCAGTGTGGTGTGTCGCAACCCTAATAGTGATTTGTGTTGACTGAATGAGGGTAGTACCTCATCAGTCAAAGGTACGAGCGAACAACGGCCGCCAGTCTACTCGTGACCACGGCAACTGTAATGTTGCCGAAACGTCGAGGTAAATAAAATAATTTCATTACGCGATTAAGTCCCGTCAATAATAAATTAAAAATGTGTTCAAGTCGCGAAAGTTTAAAATATGTTTTAACCATAATACGAGTAGCTAGACAATTAAAATTTTCCTACGGATGGCCGCTAATATATATAATAAAATAAACTTAAAAATTAGACGGGGTTCCTATACAATTAACGTTTGAATATTTAACACAGTCTTGTGTTCAAACTTTGAACCCACGACTGTGTTAAATATTGTACGTTGGAACGGAACCCTTTGCGTATAAGTTCCATTCACTCTTGGCAGGCTTTTTAAACCCTATCTAATAAACATTGACACACATATTCAATGAGGGTGGTGGGGTTTGGGTTCATACAACATCCCCAATGGTCCATTGCATATATCATTTACATCAGGATTATAACGAATTCCTAAATCTTGTAAGGCTTAATTCGTTTTACCCTCGTAAACGTAATGAGAGGCAAATCTCGACGCTGCTATATTGTACGCAAAAGAAAATCGTTCTCGATTCAATTTACCTTCCCTCTAAAGCTTGATGAATTGAAAATGATCTATTGGAAATCTAAACAAGATCTTAATTACACTATTTTTTGAAGTAGGTATTTAATACAAATTGCTATCAAGACACAATCGAAAAATAGGTACTTATACATGATTACGCTCGCTCGATACGAACCAAAGTACAAGTAGGTATGTATGAAATCATGCCAGTGCCTCGATCGCCAGTATGCACAAGTTTACTATTCGATCCGTGACTGTAGTAAAGGCTCTCAAATGTATGGGATTCCGGTGCAGCGCCTCCAGTGGTAACTTGACTGAACTAAAATCCCAATACATTTGAGAGATTAAACTACGGTCACGGATCGAATAGTAGACTTTGTGCATACTCGTGCTAAAGGCTCTGATCACGATCTTTTATTATTCCAACACCATCAAACCAATAAAAATTTAATTGAACTAAGCACAAATATTTTCACACGTGTAAAATGATGATCGTTATAAGTTTATATTCAAATTGGAAATTCATTGTTTGTCCCTTTACTGGTACCTAACTATATTTACACGAAATTGTTTTGTAGACCTACGTATCATTCCCATTAAATGAAATGAAATGAAATGAAATGAAAATGAAAATGAAATGAAATGAAAAAAGCTTTATTGCAACACAAATACATTTAGGTACTTATATATCTAAGGTTGCAAATGGCGGTCTTATCGCAAAAGGCGATTTCTTCCAGACAACCAATAATTATCAGTTTTAATTAATCATTAAAACTCAAATAGCATTAAATTCTCTGAGGATTTAATTGAATAGTCATTTTTTCTTTAATCTTTTTATCTATTTAAATAAAAATAAATGTTTGGAGGCTACCTCCAACTATTATATTACCAAATATTATAGGTTATACCTATAACCTTCCTCAGGAGTTTAACTATGAAATGCAGGTATAAGTTTTCATATCCGACTGGTAGTTCCTGAGATTAGCGTGTTCAAACAAACAAACAAACTCTTCCGCTTTATATTATTGGTATAGATTTACAGTGTCTTTATAACCGAGAAAAAAACCATTAAGAAGAGGATGAAACCGGCATTGGATGAAGTCGGGATGACGATGAAATAACGAAGGATACCAAAGAGTTTGTTTTCGTAATTGTTTTTGAAAGCAAATCAGTTTTGTCCCTTCATAAAAGACAACTGACGCCCACGTTTAATCGATCACTTTTCAATCAAACCAATTAAGGAATTTTGAAGTAATACAATCATCAACCTCAATAATAAAGCTAGGATGGTATCCTTTGCTCTGACGGCGATGCGTATTTCCTTTTTAAACTTGTAAAGAAAGGAAATAAAGAAAGGAAATTCATTGTTTGTCCCTTTACTGGTAGGTACCTAACTATATTTACACGAAATTGTTTTGTAGACCTACGTATCATTCCCATTAAAACTCAAATAGCATTAAATTCTCTGAGGATTTAATTGAATAGTAATTTTTTCTTTAATCTTTTTATCTATCTAAATAAAAATAAATGTTTGGAGGCTACCTCCAACTATTATATTACCAAATATTATAGGTTATACCTATAACCTTCCTCAGGAGTTTAACTATGAAATGCAGATATAATTTTTCATATCCGACTGGTAGTTCCTGAGATAAGCGCGTTCAAACAAACAAACTCTTCCGCTGTATATAATTGGTATAACAGTGTCTTTATAACCGAGAAAAATGCCATTAAGAAGAGGATGAAACCGGCATTGGATGAAGTCGGGGTGACGATGAAATAACGAAGGATACCAAAGAGTTTGTTTTCGTAATTGTTCTTGAAAGCAAATCAGTTTTGTCCCTTCATAAAAGACAACTGACGCCCACGTTTAATCGATCACTTTTCAATCAAGGTTGCGGTGAGTCGAGCTCGGAACTTCTCTTCCAACGTATCTATCTAAATTGTTCGTCCTTGTCACGCAAAAAACTCTATGTAGTATAGTATAGGTGTACTACTCAGTCTACTATGAGCAATCACAGCCCCGATTGGCAGTATTACCTCTACCTAATCTGTGATTGGCAGATATGAGTCTGACATGAGGCCCGCCCTTTTTTGCGCGATTCAGGACGCAGTACGCGCAGCTACTGTTCAATAATTTCAAATACAAATGCATCAGGACGTTTGGCTCAGTGGTTGTGAGCTCCGCTTGCAGCGCGGTAAGTACTTGCGGAATGGAGATCAATTCCTGTTGATATTGAGTTTTTGCATCTTTGGAGAGGCCAAAAATGTTATATTGTCAGTCACTAATGAATAATGTTCATTTTATTTCATGGAATCGTTAGATAAATGTATGGTAAAAATGCTTTTTTTGGAAATTTATCTACAATATCTAGGTAATTACCTACCCATCTTACTCTCAAGATTTTTAGGGAGGGATGAGATCGATATTATGACGCTAGACAGAATATGTGGGTTGTTACCTATATAAGTAGGTACACAATTACCTAAATTTTCAAAGGGAAGTAGGTACCTAAGTAGGTACTTACCTATGTTTTTTTCTGTCCAATGTCTATAGGTAAGTAGGTACTTACCTAACCCTCTACCGCACACGAAACCAACTAAGGTGTAACAACTTTGCAATTTTTTTTTACCCCATTAGAATGTTATAAAAACAATTCAAACAAATTAAATGCATTGAGATGTTACCTGGGAATAATGATATGTAGTTGGTTTGTTTATGGTTAGATAACATTTCAATATACCCTCACTTTTTTGTGCGTGGTCGAACAACGTAAACGAGTGTGAGCAAAACTCAACTTCAACAAATAAAAACAACAGAAAAAGGCAAGTTATTTTTATCAAAAAAAATATTTTCATAATTCACATTCCCTCCTCTTTGTGTCTATGTAGTTAGTTTTCAGCTTTTCAACTGATTTTTATTGTTTTCTTATATATTTTTCCTGGCCCCAAATATGGTTTCGTATGCATTGAAACATTTTTCTACTTGGTCATATTAGGTTTCGTGTGCATTCAAGCAAATGTTTGCACTACCTTTAAAATTTATGATTGGTCGGTATGTAATGCTTTATTTTCTTTTCTTTCTACTTTTTACTTTTCATTCTTTGGCAGAATGGACCCTCGCTACTTTTTGGTAGAAATAAATAAGTATAGGTACCATCCCTGACACGGTAAGCGATGATGTAGAGTTGTATTCTGAAGATAAAAATCTGTGTCAGTTAGAAGACCAGACCGTCCCAGAAAAAGACGGTGAAAGTTCAGAAACCAATGTTCCACTAGCTAGTCTTGTCAAGAACAAAATGACATCCAACCATCCGTCCTTTTGGTAAAGTCCTTCCTGAAAAAGCACGATCATTTGGCTCTTTATAATCCAAACCACTTTAGTACTTTTACTAGAGAGGATGAACTACCTCCCAACATACAAGAGCTGGTAACTTATTTCTGATACTGGTAGACTCAATATCGCCGATAATAGAGCTATCAAAATTAAAAAATATTAAAGATAATGTGAATAAACCTGCGAACATTACCTAGTCTCAATGCATGTGAAACCAAATATGGTCTCGTAATTTTTGCACTGATGCATACGAAACCATATTTGGTTTTACGAAAAAAAATCTAAAATATTTGACTTTGAATATTTTTTTCTTTGAAAATATGTTAATTGGTACGTGAATAAACCATTATTCACACTAATCATTTTTTTATTCTTCTCCTTCATAATTCATGCAGTAGAGGGCTAACCTACCTAACTACTGAAGTCACAACGGATGTTTGTCCCTCTGAAATTAGGGGGCGTCCATTAATTAAAATTAAAGAATAAAAATTAAAGGTGATTTTTGCGATTTTTCAACCCCCGCACCCCCTCCCCCCTTGGTGAGATGTCCTGAGATTTGGCTCGATTCCCTCCCCCACCCCCTAATCTCACGTGAGAATAAAAAAAATAATCTTAAACAGGTACCTACCTAGATTTGCCGAGACCTCCCTTTCATTTTTAATCCCACATGGGATTAGGTGCGATTTGGCTCAACCCCCTCCCGCCCCCTAAAAGCCAGACGTAATTAATGGATGCCCCCATAAGTGCAACAAAGGATGACGCATATTTAGGTACTTATGACGTGGCGAATCAATTGGTGGTACCAATAGGCTGAGAAGGCTGGAGCCTAGGGCGGCAGATTTTATGGGCGGCAAATAGGGAACAATTTTTTTTGTGTTACAGAAAAATAATATTTACCTATATTTATTGATAATGCTATGTTATTATGTACACACAAACAATTCAACATGTAAGTAATGTTTTAAAAATTGTTAGAGTGAGAGCTTTTCTTGCTTAAAACTTTTTTCCATAATTGGATTGGAAACGAGCGATAAAGGCGGTGCGTTTAGATAGGCCCGCGAATTACAGTAGTATCCCGAAAATTTCCAACAGTTTACCTGTTGATCATGTTTGTTTCTGTAGCTGTAATCAGCACGTGTAAGGTCGTCATGTACGAAAAATCCCTATGTGTACCGAAGAATTTTTATTTTCATTAATCATTAAATTTCACATCATCAATCAATCATCATCAATCAAACATCAATAGGTATCCGTACCCCTATTATAAATGTGAAAGTGTGTTTGTTTGTTTGTTTATTTGTAGTTGAATCACGTCAAAACGGAGCGACGGATTGACGTGATTTTTTGTGTGGAGATAGTTGGAGGGCTGGAGAGTAACATAGGCTACTTTTTATCCGGGTACAACTCGAGCGAAGCCGCGGGCAGCAGCTAGTTTATAATAAAACTGTAACAGGTCAAATTCTGTACATTGAAGATATTTTGAAATTTTTTTTGGAGGGCTCTCTATTGTCGATACTGAAGCCAAAACTGTAATTTTTTTCATTCATGTCTGTCTGTCCGTATCATGGCCGCGCATTACGTCGAAACTACTAGTTGGATTTAAATGAAACCTGGTATTATTTGAGTGCATACTACGAGGTCTAATATAAAATACTTTTAATCCTGAAATTCAGCACGGTTCCCTAGGGAGAGGGGATGAAAGTCAAAATAAGTATCTGGTTGTAATTCATGAGCGCGTAGTCCGATTTCATTGATTCTTTTTAGGGTTCCGTACCTTAAAAGGTAAAAAAAGGAACCCTTATAAGATCACTTTCTTGTCCGTCTGTCTGTCTGTCCGTCTATCCATCTGTCTGTCCGTCTGTCACCATCGATTATCTCAGGAACGGGTGGAGCTAGCAAGTTGAAATTCATACCATATACTGAGGTCTATAGTCCCTATTGTGAGTTTAAAAATCAAGGTCCTGAGTCAACACTATAAAAAGATATAGGCAAATTTAGGTTTTCGTGAAAACTTGCAAGTACCAAAACTTACCTTAATTATCAACTTTTTTTATTTTTCGGAATTTTTCCTTTACTTGTGCTGTAAGGCCTTGCTTGTAACCAAAATTGACAATTCTAGGTCAACCGGAAGTACCCTAGAGGTTTTGGGTCGAAAACCTAAATGGTAGTTCCCGTTGACCTAGAATCACGAAATTTGGCAAAAAGCAAGGCCTTATAGCAGAAATAAAGGAAAAATTCCAAAAAATTAAAAAAGTTGAAAGTTAAAGGGTGTTCCCATACATACATACATAGTTGACGCCAATTAAGATTGTCTTCTGAGTTGTATGAGCGCTCATACAATTAAGCGAACTAGCTTAATTGGCACCATCCTCAAATAAGGTAAATAAATAAAATTGTGCTATTGTGTGAAAGAAAATAAAAGAAAATATTTATTGCAATATTATGCTCGTGTGCGCAGAACATTTGCGGCGCTGCTATCGCAGAACTAGGATATGTACAAAAAAATTACTAATTGTTCAATAACTTAATGGGTATAATGGGTAGGTACGGAACCCTCGGTGTACGAGTTCGACTCGCACTTGACCGGTTTTTACTTTGTTTGAAAGTAAGTACTTTATATATTGTTCCGTAAAAATTTCAAGGTCATCGGTTTTGTAGTTCCGAAATTACAAACATCCGGAATCCTTGACACCCGGAATGCACAGGAACCGTTGAATGTACGGCTCATCTTAAGCTGGTGTGCAAACAACTCCAAACGAGTTGTCGGTGCTGGTTGTTGTTGTTGGTGCTGAGGTAATTGTCTGGGGGTCTAAAGTGGCCACTTTTGATGAAAAATCAGATGTTTCATAGATGCTTCATCTATGAAACATCTGATGAAACATCAATTGCTTCATAAATGCTTCATATATGCTTCTTAAATGAAGCATCGATGCTTCATCAATGCTTCATCGATGCTTTATAGATGCTTCATATATGAAGCATCGATGAAGCATCTATGAAACATCTATGAAGCATTTCACAAAACATCTTTTTTGACAGATCTATGTGCGAGGTTAAATTTATTTTTAGAAAGTAAATAGGTTGAATGGAAAACGGATGGCTGAATGCAAAACCCATGCGAAGCCAAATTTAAGAAAAAAAAACTCAGACCCGCTCCCGCGACAATTTACCTTTTTTATTTATTCGTGTGCCTCAAAAATATTTCCATAATGTCCATCAGGGTGGCGCAGTGCAATCATTTCTATAAAAAAACTAAGTAGGTACCTACCTATTTAATTTATAAAAATAAATTTAACCTCGCACATAGATCTGTCAAAAAAGATGTTTTGTGAAATGCTTCATAGATGAAGCATTTATGAAACATCTATGAAACATCTATGAAGCATCGATGCTTCATAGCTTTCATGCTTCAAGCATATGAAGCATTTATGAAGCATTTGATGAAAAGTCAGATGTTTCATAGATGAAGCATCTATGAAACATCTGATTTTTCATCTATGAAACATCTGTGAAACATCTGATTTTTCATCAAAAGTGGCCACTCTAGACCCCCTGTATTTGGTAGGATCAGAAGAATCTCATCTATTTTGAACTGTTAAAACCTAGTGAAACGATCACGGGAGGCCGAAAACAGCCACAATATGCGACATGTTATGAATCCATTATTATTCATCATGACAACAATGTTCTGTGGTGCTGAGGGCGAAGGCCCGCCTGAAACACAGAAGGTTGCAAATTTAATTCCCTTTGCCTGCCTGTGAGACAAATGTATGTGTGATCTACGAATCTCTGTCTCAAAATGATTCTCTCAAGAAGGCAAAAAGTCGTAGATTCTGACGAAAACTTTGAATAAAATACCTACGTTGTAGCACAGAATTATGCGACAAAGTTCAATTCAGCTCGCGTAAGCGTTCTTTGCCTAGTGCAATATGCACTGACACGTGCCTACACAAATTCTCTCTTTCTAACGCATAACTCTGTCACTGTCTGGCGCGGAGTGACGCGGAAGGGTTGTCGAGTTGTCACGCGATAGGTATTAGAGCCGAGTGGCAAGTGGGAACCCTGCCAAGGCCCGCCCGGGCGGGCCCACCAATGTACTTGTAGCTTCGTACCTAAAGTGCGGAGTGCGCGTAATTAGTAATTAGGTAAATAAATCTGTTTATATTCTTATGTTTTGCTTTTTAGTGCAAGTATGTTTTAAAGTCGGTTAAGTATTTTATTTTTTATTTTTTCATTTTAGTGTTTATTTTTTATTAAGAATGATGTCATCTTATCTACTTATTGTGTTTCGCTCATCAAGCCCTTTCATTTGATATCCATGTCACTACTACTATACTACTATACTACTAAAAACTAAGATACTGAAAACCAGCGCTCTAACAGCCATGGCGCTGCTGGAGCAAATGCTGAGGGGTAACCTTATTTTCTTGTCACTGTAATGTAGCATTTCTGATTTGTGTTGTATGTATCGTAGTGGCGAAAATAAAACTTATTTCTATTTCTATTTTACTAAAAAGTTCCATCTGACTCCATCATCAGATCAGATCGCTGTCACCATATTATTATATTACATTGTGTCGGAACTTCACTTTTTTACTCAATCGGCCAATTTATTGAGGAGTTCTGTTGAGCAGCTCTTGACTCCATCATCAGATAAGCTTGATTGATACCATAATATTTCATTGTCACCGAGAATATATAAGTGTGCAAAATTTCAGCCCGATAGTTCTACAAACACAATAAATAACCATAAAATTGGAGAGTTCCCCTCGATTTCCATGGGATCCCCTCATCAGATCCTCCACTTCTGGAGTATATCCTTTGTAACCAAAAAAAAAATAATTGTCAAAATCGGTCCACAATTCACGGAGAAATGGCGTAACACACACACAAAAAACTAAAAAAAATATATACCTAAAATAAAAAAAAAACACACAGTCGACTTGAGAGCCTCCTCCTTTTTGAAGTCGGTTAAAAATAATATTACACAAATCATAAAAGTTACAATTTCATTAACAAAAAAAATGTAATTAATATGATTGTGATGTGGTATCGAGTGTAGGGGCGGCAAAAGTTGAATAGCCTACTGGCGGCAAATTTGGAAATCCGCCACTGTTATAGGCAGTAGAGTAGGTAGGTATCTATGTAAGCGAGATAAAACATAATACCTACCTAACAGCCAACATCAGAGAGACAAATGTAAAATATACTAGGTTCCGCCCGCGGCTTCGCTCGCGTGATACCTACCCGGATAAAAAGTAGCCTATGTTTTATTCCAGGTCATAAATTATTTTACGTATAGGTACCTACCTACTTAAGTACCTACCTATATGTATTCCAAGTTTCATTAAAATCCGTTCAGTAGCACTGGCGGTCGCAGACTTTGATCTTGGGGGGGTCACTAGTTTTGGTAGTGCGTACCTACCTCTCTTTTTGCTGGATGTTACAGGTTTCTCAAGGATTTTGAGGGGGGGGGGGTCATGACCCCCATGACCCCCCCCCCCTCGGACCGCGCGTGTATCAGTAGTTTTTGCTTGAAAGAGTAACAAACATACAAACATCCCTAGATAGCGGTACATCTATACATCCATACATCCTCACAAACTTTCACACTGTAAAATTATTAGTAGGATGGAAAAGCCCCTCTTGGCAGATTCAAATGGCCCGCCGTCATTTTGTGACGTCATTAAAAAACTACTACTGTTCTATTTATAGACTTTGAAGTTTAAAAACATAACTTCAACTTCATAACTTTAGTATGAAAATTACTTTCTTTTTAACCGACTTCAAAAACAGGAGGAGATTCTCAATTCATAGGAATATTTTTTTATGTAGGTGGGTATGTTTTTGGAATTTTTTTGATTTGGAAAATTCTTTTTTGTTTGAAAGGGTCCCAGGTGGTGCCATGGTCATCAGATCAGGTCAGGATCTGATGATGGCGTCAGGAGCTGTTCAACAGAACACATCAGTACCTACCTAAATCTAAATAGGCCGATTGAGCTGAAACTCGTCATCATCATCACCAGCACCATTTTTTGAACAGCTTCTGAATCCATCATCAGGTCAGCTCGCAGTCACCATAGGTACGCATATGTATTACATATTACATGACATTGTAGTCGGAACGAAACGGAACAAGACAGCTTACATTATGCCGAGTTTAAACTCAATCAGCCTAGGTATTTACGGAGGAGTTCTGTTGAACAGTTCCTGACTCCATTATCAGATCCTGACCTGATCTGATGACCACCTGGTACCCTTTCAAACAAAAAAATAATTTTCCAAATCGGTCCAGGCTCACCTATTCAAGTAGATACTCGAGAAACATACCTACCTACATAAAAAAATATTCCTATGACTTGAGAATCTCCTCCTTTTTTTGAAGTCGGTTAAAAAGAAAGTAATTTTCATAAAAGGGTCTACAAAACCTACCTACCTACATACCATTTAAAATTGAAATAATTGTTCAAAGTAAAAATCAATTCTAATCTACGCTAGGTACACCTATCTAGTTAGTGTGTATACTACCTACACCTATACCTACATACCTACACATCGGGCGAGCTAAAAATGCTAAAAATTATAAAAAGCGGTGGTCGTTGCAAACCAATTTTGCGTTAGTGTGAGTGTCGAAACTCCGCCTCCGGGACTATACACACACATTGAAGACATCCGAGCAACCCGTACGGCAATACTCGAGTTCAGAATTTACAAGAATTTACGATGTATTCCGTAATACCAAAAATGATGAATGAAAAGTTAATGATTTCGCAATTTTTTTTGTATGGCCTGTAACTAGACACTCTAAGCTGTGTTCCTATTAAAAGGATATTACAATCATTGTTGTTTATCATACAGAACAAATGCAACGAAAACACGATATTTTTGCTGTAAAAATGTTAGAAATACAATTTGGTTACATTTTGTTTCAGGTAAGTTTTTTAGATCAAAAGTTTAACAGGAACCTAGATTAATACTTCCTTAATCTAAATAAGTGCATAAAGTGGTGAAAATACGCTCAAATTTTAAATGATTTCGGTAGTACGTTTGTATGGAGAATTCGTTCGTCGCTGCCCTCTTAAGGCATTTAATTAATGCATTTTGTTCTGAAGTAGGTATTTTGGAAATTGTTCACTTTTTTCTTCTTATTGTTTGGTTTATTTACTTATTAATAATTATAACTACCTAGCTAATTGAGGCCCTTTTTTGCCAATCGTATATTTGGTTCCCACGATACAGGCCCAGCCTAGTGTGGGAATCATTAGTAATTTAACTTTATGTAACCTCTCTACTTAGATGTTCGCCATAGTTAGTTTACTTAATCTTACAAAACTTTTGTTATTTAAGTAGTAAATAAATACATTTTCATTTTCATTTTCATTTTCAAGGAATTTTGAAGTAATACAATCATCAACCTCAATAATAAAGCTAGGATGGTATCCTTTGCTCTGACGGCGATGCGTATTTCCTTTTTAAACTTGTAAAGAAAGGAAATACACATCGCCACATTACTAGGGTTGGAATTCATCGCGTGGAATTTGGAATATCCACAATGTGTCAGACGTCTTCCAAACTATACAGGGTGTGGCAAATTCTTGGGCCCTTAAGGGTACCTACCTTTTCTTTTGTAGTTAGAAAGTTTTATTCTTATGAAATTAGAGGTTTATTTTAAAGAAAATAATAATTGAATTTTTAAATTTTATGATTAACTAGCGGACGCCCGCGGCTTCGCCCGCGTGGACTACTATTTTTTTTATCCCACGGGAACTGTGCAATGTTTCGGGATAAAAAGTAGCCTATGTCCTATTCCCGGTTATTATCTATCTACATTATAAATTTCATCAAAATCGTTTTAGTAGTTATGGAGATACGTGGCAACAAACATTCACACACACACACACACACGGACTTTCGCCTTTATAATATTAGTAGGAAGTAGGATATTAGTAGGATAGGATATTAGTAGGATGATGCAACAATTGAGAAGATAATATCTTGGAGTGATTTACTACAATAGGCAACACCATACGGCAGGTACAATGTAAACTGCAGGCCTAGCCTAAGTATTCTGTGCTATTAGTGTATCTCCGTTGTCATAGTGAAGATCATACTGGCTGGGCAAAGTTTTGAATGATCATTAATGATGCACCGTCAAAATTGGTTTCATCGTATCGTTAACTTATGGATGAACTAGATTACGTGTTCAACATCCTGTCTCACAATAACTAGACGGTTACGTACAGATAAAGTGAAGATACGATAGTTTGACTAATGTTAATGCTGTTAATAACTATATCAGTTGACAACCGAGTTCGGTGTCGAACAGAATCCGGTCACAATCACAAAGTTACATAGATACGATTAATAAATAACAATGTAGGTAAACACAATTATAATGTGCATTCAATGAGTTTTGTTTGTACATCAACAACTCCCAAAACCGAAAACAATTTATCGTGCCAATTATCGTAGTTCAGCTTATGCTGGTCAAATGTTCCGAATTCAGTTTCCACCAACATAAGCTGAACTCTACGAAAATTGGCACGATATATCGTTTTTAGCTTTGAGAGTAACCCTCTGATTCGATTTCCGAATTCGTTTTCCACCCGAATGCACGCATTTAATACAAAATTATATTGACAATTGATAAATTATCGTTATTTAGCTTGTTGAGAATACAGAGCTCAGATCATTTAACCTACATTAGCCAAATCACGATAATTGTCCCGAAATATTTCAGGACTAGAGAGCCTGGTCGGGTAAACTCTATAATTATCTCTATCTATTTATACTATTTAAAACTACTATTAAATTCTTATAAGTAGGTACTATCCCGCAGCTCCGCTAGCGTGTTAACAATATTTTTAATAGCATATGTGTCATGTTTAAAAAATAAAATAAAATACATTTATTTCGAGCATACTTAACTCATAGCAGGTAATAAAAAGACAAAAGTACTTAAAAACTAATTGGATTGCTGGCCAGGTGTCGCCCACAACAGTGCCTTGTATAGGGGCAGTCCACTCTGGCCGCAATCATTGCCAGGACGGTGTTAGAGCTGGCCCGCAACCTGCGCACCAGGGATGCGGCCCGCTTGCGCATAGTAGCATGGAAACAATCAACCCGCGCCGCCGCAAACATCCCCGATGCGCTGCAGTAGCGGGGCAGCCCCAACACCGCCCTGAGTGCATTATTGTACTGGACGCGGATGGCGCTGTACGTTGCGAGCGTATACTTCGCCCACAGGCTGCACGTGTACAGAGAGGTACAGTAGGCTCGAAACACCGTAAGTTTCACCCCCTCTGAACTACGCGCAAACCTACGGGCAACCATATTCGCCCGCACCGACAGCGCCCTCCGCTCCCGTTCGATGTCGTCATTGTCCTTGAGGTCGGCAGTGACGACGTGACCTAAGTACTTAAAAGAAAATACCCTCTCTAGGTCTGCCCCGTTCAATCTGACAGGTGGGATGTCTATCAGCCGCCTTTCGACAATTTCCATTAGATAAGAAGAGAAAGCGACGCGTTCCCCTATTTCGCAAGAGGTGCTTTACTTTATTACGAAAACGCACAAACGTCGGGTCTTTTGTTTATTTAATTTACCATCTTCCTATGTTTTAAATTACAAATTTCCGCTACATCCTTTGTTCTTGGAATTGAAACTGAAAAAGAAAGTCGGCATTGATTAAGATACATCGAAAGAGATACGGATTGAAGGAGGGCCTTCTTTAAAATCCCTTCTAAATGTCAAATCAAGGGACAGTTTAACGTGTTCAGTGGCAGTGCAACTGTGCAATGTGGTTCGTAATTTCACAAAAATCGTTGAGACCAAAGTGGCCAAGTGGATCGTCCGCCTTTCAGCCGAAGGCTTCGAGGTCGAATCTCAGCCAGTAAAAGTTGATTTTTGTTTGAGTTTTTTTTTTCTTTTCCTTTTGTCATTTTTCTGTATTTGCACCCGAGCATAGCTCGGTCGCCCAGATATTATTGATTTTATGAGGCACATCAGATTCTGGTATTGATTACTTATTATAATTACTAGTTTAATTACACCCAGATTGGTTATATTCGAAAGCCAAAAGCATTTTGTTTTAAAAACCTTTTTAGTTTTTTTAAATCAAGAGCGATATACAAAGTTTAGACTGCGGTTTCACACAAAAATTATAAATGTCTCAGTAAAGGTTGTTTGTAAGTTGGTCACAATTTAGATAAAACTTCATGTACCTACCTAATTACAAGTTTCTTTTTTAGAATAATCTTTTTCAATAACAATAAACAAGAAAACTTATCCGTGAGCTGATTCAAATGAGCTTGTTATTTGTTGAGAAGTTAGGTTTAGCTCCTGACTCTTCTATCAGATCTGCTCGCTACCATAATTCAGCTTAATGGGCAAGTGGTCATATAAAAAATTACATGTGAAGTGAAGTACTAAGAGGCTCGTAATAATTAATTATTGAAATTCAAATTAAATAATAAAAATATATAAAATTATTCAAATTATTCGAAGCGCTCGTGGCGTAGCTCTTGTGTGTAGCGACGTTCTTGATTGATCGTTGTTGAGCAGCGTTGTGCGCGGTCACTGGTGACCGCAAGTGGTATTACGAGCTGAGCGCTTCCGTGCTTCGGAGGGCACGTTAATTGTCGGTCGGTTAAGTTAGGCCATAACGGAGGCCTTTAGGCGGCCTAAAAACTCCGTCACCAGAGTATCACAATAGACGTTTATAATAATATATTGAATTAGTAAGGCTTAAAATAATGTTTTTTTCATGTCAACAAGTGGCTAACTTAAAAATTTAAAAAACCGACTTCAATCTTATTTAAGCTTAATAATAACTTAATATTAGTGGGTTAATAATTTTCTGCACTCTCGAGGTGAATTTCTGAAGAATTTGAGTAATCAGTGAAGAACATACATAAAAAAAAAGAACAAAAAAATGATTCCGACGAATTGAGAATCTCCTCCTTTTTTTGAAGTCGTTTAATAACAGCAAAATGCAAAAAGTCAGCAGCATGAACCATGAATAAAAGCTAGTTTTTCATTATAAACCGCCCTAAAGCCAGTCATCTATCAAAACAGAGCGACTTCGCCGTTTTCCTTCCTCATTTTCCGTGGGGTGATTAATCATTTTAAACGTTGATGTTTACAAGTTATGCAATATTGTTTGTTGTTTTTGGGTCATTTACATACTAAGCGAGAGGTTAGTAGCAACTTGTGGTCGATTTTACTTTGTATTGTCTGTGGGTTTGTTTTTATGTTTTAAAACTACTTACCCATACTCAATAAAATGCATCCAGATTTAACTGGTTACCCGTCGAAGCACAGATCTGGTCGAGACACAATTGATTTTCTATTGTGTCTGGAATCCCGACAGACTAAAGGTTAATTATATTTTCTTCTCATCGATCGAGCGAGCGAAGCGAGCGAAGATCTTAGTGGTAAGTTGGGCGATTTTGCTTTGTATGTTTGTATGTTTGTATGTTTGTATGTTTGTATGTTTGTATGTTTCACGAATTGTTGTTCGAGCATAACTGTCGAACCGTTCATCCAATCTGCATGAAACTTGGTAGGTCAATAGGTTGTGGTAAGGAAATTTACGGTGGAGCATATGAGCTTAATCGATGAAGGGGTTGTGAAGATATTGGGTTCCCAAGGGGGTAAAAAATTATGAAAGTTACACAAATATATTGAGTGGGGTGTCATACGAAAGGGCTTATTTTGTACATTCCAAAATGGTTTTTATTTTTAATCTAGGATGTATAGTTTTTGAAATACGACCAAAGACCAAAAACTACGAAACCAGAGCTGCAAGAGCTCCCGTTTCATAGAGTTTCGATGTCTTCGTAGCTCATTGACTGGTCGGTCTTAAAAAGAGAGTGGCATCGTTGCGGTTTGGTTTGCAATGATTTTAGATGCTACTTGATTTATTTTCATGATAAAAAAAATTTTGATAAAAAATTAAAATAATTTTGGGGTAAAAAAAGTTAAGTAAACAAATATATTGAGTGCGGTGTCAAATGAAAGGTCTTTATTTGTACATTCTAAAATAGTTATTATTTTTATTCTAGGACGTATACTTTTAAAAATACGACGAGAATTCATAAATATGAAATAAATGAAAAATTAGACACGACATTATGTATTGCATGCATGCTAGTATTTTTTACCATGAAGAGCTAGCGCAATAGGCATACCCGGCAGTAGTAGCACTTGAAATTATAGGGGTAGTCAGAAGAAAGTCCAAATGTTGGCCATCTACGGTGCGCGAGATCTCAGTTCGGGGCGAACTACTAGTAATATTAGATTATCGATCGAGCGAGCGAAGCGAGCTAAGATCTTAGTGGTAAGTTGGGCGATTTTGCTTTGTATGTTTGTATGTTTGTATGTTTGTATGTTTGTATGTTTGTATGTTTGTATGTTTGTATGTTTGTATGTTTCACGAATTGTTGTTCGAGCATAACTGTCGAACCGTTCATCCAATCTGCATGAAACTTGGTAGGTCAATAGGTTGTGGTAAGGAAATTTACGGTGGAGCATATGAGCTTAATCGATGAAGGGGTTGTGAAGATATTGGGTTCCCAAGGGGGTAAAAAATTATGAAAGTTACACAAATATATTGAGTGGGGTGTCATACGAAAGGGCTTATTTTGTACATTCCAAAATGGTTTTTATTTTTAATCTAGGATGTATAGTTTTTGAAATACGACCAAAGACCAAAAACTACGAAACCAGAGCTGCAAGAGCTCCCGTTTCATAGAGTTTCGATGTCTTCGTAGCTCATTGACTGGTCGGTCTTAAAAAGAGAGTGGCATCGTTGCGGTTTGGTTTGCAATGATTTTAGATGCTACTTGATTTATTTTCATGATAAAAAAAATTTTGATAAAAAATTAAAATAATTTTGGGGTAAAAAAAGTTAAGTAAACAAATATATTGAGTGCGGTGTCAAATGAAAGGTCTTTATTTGTACATTCTAAAATAGTTATTATTTTTATTCTAGGACGTATACTTTTAAAAATACGACGAGAATTCATAAATATGAAATAAATGAAAAATTAGACACGACATTATGTATTGCATGCATGCTAGTATTTTTTACCATGAAGAGCTAGCGCAATAGGCATACCCGGCAGTAGTAGCACTTGAAATTATAGGGGTAGTCAGAAGAAAGTCCAAATGTTGGCCATCTACGGTGCGCGAGATCTCAGTTCGGGGCGAACTACTAGTTATTATACGCATTCATTCCTCTACCTTTTGCTTCAAACGGTACCTACCTACTACCCACTCACTTAACCTACAGTTTTCTGAGTAAATTCAATTGTATATTGTATTAAAAAATAGAGTAATTAAAGACAAACATTCATGAAAGATGTACCCTATTATTTATAATAATCAGCTGTCATTCTATAAAGGCTTTAGTTTAGTTAGATAGAGAGTATTTTTTCTTGTCTCTCTTATTATTTCATTGACAAGAGAAGGCAAGATATACCAGCCGTCTGAGCCTTAGTAGGTAAGCTTTTAACTTAACTATTACTAACAGGGTAAGTGTTAATATCGGAACCTCGTTGAAAACATGGGATTTTATCAAAACATCCCAATCCGAAATCATGTCATTTAGAGTTCCGTCCTTTTATAGAAAAACAGAAACCTTGGAGGATCAATTGGTAACCGTTTGTCTATCTATCCGTCTGTAAAGCTACGTTTGTACTTCAATCCAATTTACTTTACAGAACACTCGGAGTGCGAATGTCTAGCCCGCACTTAGTCGGTTTTTTTTTAAATTCGTAAAACGGTCAGATAAATTCTAATAGAAATGAAACAAACTATCGGCAAAATTGTAACTAAAAATTCAAAATCCTCATGCAAAGCAACTTAAATCGTATTTATTATATGTTGAGAGCTTAAAATAAATCGTTCGATAGTTACCAACACATAAATAGTCACAGAATATAGTCCATGCCAATACCAACATCTGGCGACAGCCGGTTACGTATCTATCGTTCGTATCGGTTACGTAGTTGGAAGTTATCTTATATTTCCAATATTAGGGTTTTATGGTCTTATTTTTTGGGTTGAAAACTTTTTTTATACGTTTAGTATAAAAGTATTATTTACTATAGTAGAGTGAGACGAGTGCCCGGTAGGGTCGCAAAAGGTGCTGTTTCGTTTCCCGTTTGTCCTTTCCTGTCTGGATGTTATACCTACCCGTGGTTTCTGATACTTCATGAGTCATGACCAGAATACTGGTTTATTTACATTGATATTTATCGTAGTTTCTATCACAAATGATGAAACTAACTAACTAAAAACAAACCAAGAGCCAATGACAATGTTAAAAGTGTAAGAAAACACATAGCCTTGAGGCTATGTGTTTTCTTGTTATATGGCCTCAAATCAGCAAAATAAAACTCTAAGACCAAACCACCTCAGTAAGGTAAATTAAAATAATCTGTTAAATAGGGTGATATATATCACAGTGGGTATAATTAGTTAATTAGGTTCCATTGAGGTCGCAATTACTCGGACAGCTAAAAAAAAAAAAAAATATTAAAATAAAGATCATGAATACGGTGTGAAAATGCATTAATTGACAACAGTGAACCTTAAAGTAGTCGACAAATTAACAAATAAGTATAAAAAAAATGTTTCTTTGAAGTGAATTAAAAAATAGGAATAACGATAAATCCGTTTCTTGGAAAAATCTGATCGGAACATAACGCGTTTTTAGTAGTAGGTCGTAGTTAACGTTACAAATCATTATGACCTATAATGTCTGTCAATATTGAAACCTTTCTATTTTTTTACATAAGAACACTTTATCATTCTGTTAGTTTTCATATTTGGTACATTTGGATTGAATCCGTACCCATAGGTATTATAAATGTGAAAAAGTGTTTATTTGTTTGTTTATTTATTTGTCCTGCTTTCACGTCAAAACAGAGCGACGGATTGACGTGATTTTTTGTCTGGAGATAGTTGGAGGGCTGGAGAGTAACATAGGCTTATATATCCGGGTACCACGCGAGCGAAGCCGCAAGCAGCATCTAGTTATACATAAAAATTAAATCAAAGTCTAAGTAATCCTATTCCATGCGGGTTTGTGAGCTCTCGTAAAGATCTAAGATAACTAGTAGTTCGCCCCGAACTGAGATCTCGCGCACCGTTGTGTTGATAGCCTAGATTTGGACTTGTTTCTGACTACCCCTATACCTACGTTAAGTGCTCTTTCTAGTGTTTACCACACAATGATATCTAATGCGCTACCTCAGTATGATAAAGATTATAGGCATACATGCAATACATTAAGTCGTGTCGTGTTTATATTCAATAGTTGACCCCGCGAACTACGTACCGCGCCTCAGGAACGGCCTCTTAGTTTGAGAAATTATTAAAATAGCAGTTCAATACAAAATGTATTAGAAAATCAATTTCCCCTCCCCTCCCCCTGCCCCTCCTACCCCCTCCTCCCCCCCCCCTCCATCCCCCCTCCCCCTCCCTACCCCCCTCCCTACCCTCCTCCCCCTCCCTACCCCCCTCCCCCACCCTACCCCCTCCTCCTCCCTACCTCCTCCCCCTTCTTACCCCCTCCCCCTCCCTACCCCCCTCCCTACCCCCCTCCCTACCCCCTTCCCTACCCCCCTTCCCTACCCCTCTCCCCCTCCCTTACCCCTTCCCCTCCCCCTCCCTACCCCCTCCCCCTCCCTCTCCCCCTCCCCCTCACCCCTTCCCTCTCCCTCTCCCTCTCCCTCTATAATTTTGGTACATGCCCAGCCCACTATTTGCAGGAGTTAGCATTTGCATACGTGACAGGTTGCAAGCCCATCGCCGCTATTAGAACGTTAACTGGTTTCCTCACGATGTTTTCTTTCACCGTTTAGAGCTCGTGTTAATGCGCATTTAAATTTTTCTAATCGAAAAATCCATTGATGAGCACGGCCAGGGTTCGAACTTACGACCTATGAATCGAAAATCGAGCACTCTTCCACTCGGCCAACACGGCTTTTATTTTCAATCTCAAGAAAAAATATCAAGAAGCAACTAAAATCATTGCAAACCAAACCACAACGATGCCACACTCTTTGTCTGATAACCAGACCTACGAATACATCGAAACTCTATGAAACGGGAGCTCTTTCCATACATCCGTTAATTGGTTTTCATCATTTTTATTTTTCTCTGTATTTCAAAAACTATAGAACCTAGAAGAAAAATAAAAACCATTTTGGAATGTATAAATTGAGTACTTTCATATGACACCCCACTCAATATATTTGGGTACCTTTGAAAAAAATTTACCCCCTTGGGAACCCCATATCTTAACAACCCCTTCATCGATTACGCTCATACGCTCCACAGCAAATTTCCATAGCACAACCTATTGACCTATCAAGTTTCATACAGATTGGATAAGCGGTTCGATAGTTATGCGAGAACATAAAAATGAAACATACAAATATACAAACATACAAACATACAAACATACAAACATACAAACATACAAACATACAAAGCAAAATCGCCTAACTTGCCACTAAGATCTTCGCTCGCTTCGCTCGCTCGATCGATGAAGCATAATTTGATCATGTTCCTCGGTAGGCTGATAATGTTGCTAAAGAACATTTTAATTAGACCACCACTCTACTTAGTAATGCGTTAAGTTACCACACGTAGGCGAAAAGCCATCATAAGTACATAACTGAGGTACTTATTAAGGTAATGTTCTATTAAATAAGTTGAAGAACTTGTAAAAGACACTAAAATATTTAAGACTTAAGGTACACTTCTTCCAATGGATCTTGGCATTCGTGAAGTTAGCCGTTTCGCTGCGCAGTGCAACTTTTTCATACAAAATTTTCTACTGCGCAGCGAAAAGCCTAACTTCGCAAATGACCAGATCCATTGTGACAACTGTAGATGTCTTACTTTCTAATGGTCTGAAGATGCTCGAAGGGTTTGAAGGCAAAAGACCAGTAGCATTCCAGATACGCCTAGAGAAAATATCCAAAAATCGTATGACTGCTTTTTCATCGCCGTGCCTATTTGAAATGTTGATCTATTTGAAATATTCCACATACAATTACTGCAAGTAATAACATGAAGGCTATAACATTTTGCGGTTTCTACAACTATATTGCGAAATTGGTTGGTGTCTGGTTAGTACCAAGTTGATAGTTGAGAGAGCGCTGGGTCGATTTGGATACATATAAAAGTTTATTCACCATTCAAAGAGGGATATGGCCTCGTGGTCTCTAAAGACCCCTCGGTAAATATTGAACTAAGAAAATAAGAGAAACCTAATAAAAATGCTACCAATTGTAAAATACGGCTACAATTTTACAAGTTGTTGTTTAATCAAAATTATAGTGGAAAATTTACAAAATTAAATTCATTTTCTTTGTTTGTTTGAACGCGCTAATCTCTGGAACTTCCACTTGGATTTGAAAAATTCTTTCTGTATTTGATAGCTCATTTCCTGAGGAAGGTTATAGGTTTTTTAAATTATGTACAACTAGTTTATTATATGGCTTGACGAGTTGAATGTCCATTTAAGATTTGCGCTGCAGGCAGTGGGGCAGTAATGGCTGACAAATGAAAATAAATAAAGAAATATAAATAAATATTGGTAAACATTTTTCACACAGCGCCATCGAGCCCCAAACTAAGCAAAGCTTGTACTATGGGAACCAGATAACTGATAGAATACTCATAATAACTTTTTGTAAATACATACATATTATTATACTGTATAACACCCAGACACAGAACAAACATCTATGTTCATCACACAAATGTTTGTTCTGGGTGGAAATCGAACCCACGACCTACAGCGCAGAAGGCAGAGCTACTACCAACTGAGCTAAGAGGCCAGTTATCATCATCATCTCCTTGCCTTTTTCCCACTAGGTGGGGTCGGCACAACATGTTCTCCTCTTCCATTCCCTCCTATCACGTCATCTCAGTATTAGTCACTCCTTTCACACGCATGTCCTCTCTCATACAATCCATCCATCTTTTCTAAGAGCTAAGAAGCCAGTCTGAAATGAAAATGTATTATTTGATATTCCTCCTCCAGCGGCAGTGGTAATCGCGTTCTTCGTCTGCTGGGTGCCATTCCACATCCAGCGCCTATTCTTCATCTATGGACACCAGCTGCCTCAGTTCCACGTCATCAACGAACACCTCTTCAACGTGGCCGGAGCTCTGTACTACGTGTCTGCGACCGTCAACCCAATACTCTACAATGTCATGAGCGAGAGGTAACTTAATCACCGAATTACCTTAAGTAGATACAAAAGGGTTCGTAACCGCTTTGCTAGAGTGTGATGCCAGTACAGTATACACCGTTTATTTTTGGTCAGTTTAAAGCCGGCGGCGGCGCCTACGTAATCTATATCGATAACCTTACTCAACAATAATAATAAATATGAGATCTATTTTTTTGCAATTAATCCTAATAATAATATGAGAACCGATAGTAGTAGTACTATTCGTTTGTCGGCTCGACTCGGCCGCCGTGGGCGCGGTCATTCACATCACATCTATCACACATTCACATCAGCTGTTTGCTACGGCGTAGAGCTACTCTCAACCAGCGACTACGGCGTATAGTCTACGTCGTAGACGCGCAGAGATGACCTCGTAGACTCCACGAGGTCATTGGCTCTGCGCGTCTACGACGTAGACGATACGACACCTTACCCAGTGTTTATCTCACTTTTGTTAATCTTTTCAACTATTCAGTTTCCTATGAAATAGGTATTTATCAAATTAAAAAACTAAACCATCGACACGAATACGATTAAGTAAAAAAAGCAGTCTGTGCTGGCTTTAAACTGACCCAGAATTAAGATGTAGTATTAATAAGTAACTTATTGTGTAGCGCCGTATATTGAGGAACGGTGTTGGCGTGGAATATAGCCACGACTTTCAACGGATTTCCGTTTCGAAAAATTAATATGCTCATATACCTAACACGAGCTCTAAATGGTGAAGGAAAACATCGTGAGGAAACCCAGCTAACATTCTAACAGCAGCGATGGGCTTGCAACCGTGTTAACATGTCGTACGTGTCAAGGAATGCCAACTTCTGTAAATAGTGGGCATGTTTCAAATATGTATTTGGATATACCTCTTCCTCTTTCCCGATCTAAGACAATGTCTACTCGGCTTAGGGCCTCCAGAGGCGTGATATGACAAAATTACAAAAAACAAAAGGCTGCCGCTGCTATCTGGTAGTCTTCATACTAAAAAATTATAACCCCTATTAAACTCACTCTAGAATTCTGTGAAAGAGGATGTTATTTAGATTTTAGAGCATTTTAAAAGTTTTAATCATCCTAAACCAAAAACTGATTCCTGTTTGTCTCCGAATTTAAAATCGGGGACAGGCAGGAATTTTGATTCCTGTTTGTCTCCTCTCAGAGACAGGACGCGGTGACAAAACTGACTGTGTGTAAACTTGATAGAGTGACACATTTATAAAGAAAGAAATCCCTCTATTAAAATTTTCTTATAAGCTTCATTTATTTATACCAACTTATACCTAAACCTGACGCTAAGTTTTCCTGATATTCTTTTTAATTTGGTTATATCTAAATGAATGTGTCTTTGGGACTGTCAACCCAAAACAATGTTATAAGAGGTCAACTGAACACCCAATAGCTGTACCAATACCCAATATACATCGATTTGACCCTACACTACTTTGAATAGGTAGGTACCTTACAACGTGGGCCTTGTACTTCTTGTTTGCCCGTGGCCTACATTTCAGGTTTAACTTGTATAACTTTATACATAGAAAGATTGTTATGTTCCGCAAGCTTAGCAAGGCTTGATTATGTTTCTTTCCAATCACTCCTAAGTCATTTAAAAAAGACTAGACACCAAATGAAGTCTAAACGTAGTACAAACTTAACTTTTTGTTGAATCTTTTATACATTCCAATAGGAATTAATGTAGGTACTTAAGTTTGTAAAATATTTTTATGTGATAAAGTACAGTAGGTTTCGATATTCTCTTAATTTGTGTATTGTGTTATGAGATCTAGCTCCTAGACAAATTTCTTAATCGTAGGTTAACGGAAGTACCCTGTAGGTTTTGATTTACTTGCGAGCGTCAAAGATTCCCATATTTTTTGGACTACCAAACCAAATTATTACAAAAGGGTTCCTTTTTACCCGACTGTGGTGAATCCCAAAAGGTTTGACCTTCTGTATGGCGGGTTATTTTTAACTTTTATTTCGCCACTTGTTCCTTTGAAAAAGACGAAATCTAGACTCCTACACCTACTATAATGTATTAAGTTACAAGTGATCCCTTATTCATAATTTATTCATATTCATCCATTTTCATATTCATTTATTCAACGTTAAGATCACAGGGGCACAGATAAGGGTAGGTAGTAATTTTTATTTGACTTAAAAGTGAGATTGCTATATTTTATCAAAATAGATAAAATGAATTTATAAAATAACTGATTTAGATTTTCTTATCTAAATACAATTTTTTACAGAAACTAAATTTAGTAAGTAATTACTTACTACATATTTACATCAATACCAATAATATAAAGCGGAAGAGTTTGTTTGTTTGAACGCGCTAATCTCAGGAACTACCAGTTGGGTTTGAAAAATTATTTCTGTGCTACTTTTCATCATCATCATCATCACCATATACCATCACTACGGGAGCAACGCCGCGAGGGCGCTGCTAGTAACATTATACTCGTTGGAAACATAAGTAAGTAGGTATAACTAATAACTAAATAAATAAAAATTCATTTAATGCCACATGTGATACATGAAAAAAAGAACTAATAAACTTATTATAGGTAGTTCACAGGGCAAAGGTGATAAATTCAGCAAAATTGCTGCACATACCTAGGTTGCAGCGCTAATTTTCAATTTATCGCCCTCGGATAGTTCTTCACCCAGCGGTTAAGAGGAGTGGGTTACAATTCAACTGAGTGCTATATACCTACATAATATACCTACATCACATCATAATCACAATACTATTTAAAATTCTTTGTCGTGACTGATTGACTTATTGACAGAGACGTGAGAATTGGGAAGTGCATTCTTTACATTGCGTAGACGTACGGTAAAAAGGAATTTTGGAAACTCTTTTTCTACTTTATCGAGCCTCTCTTTGTTAGCCTAGCTCCCCACTGGAGCTTGACTACATATTTAGATTTAAGCGGGTGGATCACCGAAAAGAAAGCTAGGCCCCCGTACCGTGTTTGGTGCCCTGATTCTTTACGGTGTTGGTAGAGTTTCTTTAACTACCCCTAAGTTTAAGGAAAAAATAATTTCAGACTTATAAAAAAACGGGGTGAAAGAGATGATAGTTATGCATGGATGGGATGTTTGTAATGCGTCGTGTGATTTGAAATAAAATAACTAAAAATCGTATTTTGTAAGTAGCTCTACCTACAATTATCTCGTTAAATTTTTAAATCGAATACGTGAGCGAAGCCGCGAGCATTCAGCTAGTATCTCATGAGCAAAAATTGCAACTTAATTATAACATACTAACCAACTTCCTACAGTAAAATCTCATTTAAAACTGCAACTATAAAGCTAATAAAACCACCGGAAGTTGTGCAGAGATTATAGTCTAATGACTAACACACAAAATAAAATTACTCGAAGTTTACGCTAGTTAGGCGTAGCGCGTAGTCAATCTAAAAATAACAAAAAAATAATTAATAACATGATGATCGAAGATATTAAAATAGAGATAAAATAAAAAAGATATACTTCTCATATAGTGCCAATAGATGGCGTTACAGTCACATCGGTGACCTCATTTCTTGCCCTTACCTTGTTACTCTCGCAGTAAACACATGCTTCTATCTCATAACATCTAAAAATACATTTTCTAATATTTTTGTTTTGAACTTAGGAACAAGTTTACCCAATTGAATATATTCGATAAATACTAACTGTTGATATTTAAATGCAAAAAGAATATAAAGTCTATTAATAAAAAAGATAAGATACAAATAAAAATCGTTTTCTGAATCGCGCTTACGGTTTTTCATCGTTATTATCGGAGTATACAACTCTGTGGAAAATTATTTCTGGGGAGTCCGTGTCTACACAGTGAAACGAGTTTGGGGTGAACAGTTCTAATCACCCCGCTAAGAGGTCGACTTTGTGCGAGTTCGTTGCAGAAGATGCAAAGTAAACCCTATAATCGACCCCCCCGAATCGGTGTAAGCTGGTACGGGGAAAACCCGACGCGTCCAAGACGCCGTCGGTCGTGATAAACGGCTTCCTCCTAGCTGTTTACATGAGATACGGCGTTCTGACGTCGTGGCTAAAGCCGAAAATGGAATGGCTGCCGTACGTACGGCCCTCACAAAAGACTTCGGTCCTTGGTAAATAGAGGCAACTCACAACCCCACTGTTGTAGACTATTCGACTTTCCTTTTTGTTAATCGACTTCAAAAAAGGAGGTGTATGTTTCAGACGCCTGAATTGATTTGAAACATTCATTTTTTGTTTGAAAGGGTATACCCCCCATGTGGTGCCATAAACAATTTGTTGAGGATGTGTCGAGGACCTCCGGAGTTATGAACAGAAATCAGAGAGTGCAGAAAGTTGCTCAGCTCGTAACATTGAAGTTGTTTGAGTTTCTTAACATGTAAACTAATTATTTATGTCTGATGCCAGTGACCTGTCAGGGTGACCCCTGGTCCAAGACCATGTAAAACTAGGTCAAGACTAGGTCGTTATGTTTACTACATTATATTGTTTCGTGTGTTTCTATGTATGTACCTATATGATATTTTTAATTCAAGTTTGTCCGGTGACGATCTGGGTAGTATGTCCTTCCAATCAATGAGAATTTGTTAGTTTTCATCCTAGTTTGATGGTCGAAAAGTAAACCTTGCAACGGCTCTATATTTACACCTAGCATGTGAAATTGTAAAGAGTATTTTGTTTAATTTACAACCGGTCGTTGATAGTTTCTTATCCAAGCGATAAAAACGTGTTATCAATCAAAATTAAATAAGAATTTGTGAAAATCTACGACTCTAGCTAGACTGAAAATACAATTTTATAACGCAGTAGGTACATTCACAAACAAACTTCACTATTCAAAGTTCGTCGAACTAATTAGGTATGCCATTTTGCTTTGATCTAGGATGGGTTCACTGCAGTCGGTTAACTTTGTTATGTATAGATATCTACATTCGATCTAGCCACTAGTTCCTCTATTTTGAAATAAACCAAAACATTATTTCTATCTCAAGACCCTTCAAACGGTTTATGATAAAATAACGTTGTATTTTATTGATTGGCTAATCTGTAAAGATAACAAATACTTAACTCCTTTGTTGGTTTTGATAATTTGTAACAAAACTATTCACGGTTTACGATGTACGTATCTCATAAATATAAAGTATCGTTGAATTGAGTAGAGCTAGGTTCGTTACGGTATCTCTTTTGTTTTAGTTGCAAATAAAAAGTTTTTATCGTGTGTAAACTTTGGTTTAAAAGTTAACAAAAGTCTGATTGAATCGATTTACCTACATCATAGTTTCTCAACCTTATTTTGCCCACCGCCCACTTTGAGAATATATTTTTTTCAAGAGCCTCCCCTCCCCATATCTTAATTCACCATCTCAATGCCCCCTAATTTTCTCTGGGTCTTCTACTGCCCCCTGAAAGTCTCAAACGCCCACAAGGGGGCGTTACGTTATCGCCCACGTTGAGAACCTACATAAATAAGCCTACATACCTACATAAATAAGTTTTGAATGAATTAATTTATCGAGTAGGTAAGTACATTGAAGATGACATGTACATGATATAGTCAAAAGAGGTGAATTAATTTCCAAAGCTTAAAATGTTGTTCCATCTGTTTTTGACACTTAATATTAAACTGATAGGATTTTCTAGATTCTTACATAAATCTAATTTCCTTTCAGTCAGCTTATTCGCGCATTTTACGTGTAGGTACATCCAGTATGCTCGTATCGTTATTATATCAACCCGACAAGGAAAAAGGTATAGAAACATCTATTGCTGGGCCGATTGTAAATTTTTAAGCAGAGTAATTTGCTGCACTCTCAATCAATCATAATCATTTATTTCTCTCACAAAGGCTTACATTAGGGCTTAAAATATTGTAATATTGCTATCTAGGTGCATTTCGGTTCATCATTGCGAAGATCCTTGTCAGATCCTCACCAAACCTTTTATGGGACCACATTGGGATAAAACCTTTCATACAAAAAAGCATCATCAAAATCGATCCAAAATTGACGGAGATCTCACGGTGTTTTCCTTCGCCGTTTAGAGCTCGTGTTGATGCGCTTATACATTTTTTTTTACGAAAAATCCATTGATACACCGCCAGGATTCGAACCGACGATCTTCGGATCGAGAGTCCAGGTACCTACTATGACCCTCGATCAACACGGCTCTACATAAAAAAAACATAAACGAAGTCGAATAAAAAACACCTTCACACCTTTGGATATATTTAAAATCTTGCTCTCTATTCCTCATTTCTTTTCTAAGATGAAACGCAGCGTTATCATCTTACACCTCAATAGGTTGCCAGAAAACGTTTAACCTCACATTTCAACCGGATCTCTATTGAAACATGCTTTTTATCTGCAAAACGAGCACGTACGAAGGGAATCCGTTTACGCGTCATTTTTCGTGCAATTGTCGGTAGTTTCAATATTACTGAGCATTTACAGTTAGGTAATATCTACTTCCTTGTCACAGTTGGAATGAAATGAAATTAAATGAAATGATTTATTTGCGTGAAGTATGGTGCACAAAGAACTTAAACCTCTCCTTTCTAAATTTAATCCACACACTTCGCTACCCAGCTAGGATATTTATTTATTTTTACTTTGAAGAAAAAGTAAGTAATCCTGTACTAACGCAAGAGAGCTTCAGAGTCTAGCTAGAGAGACTAGATATTATCAAATAGGTACCTAATAGAGACTTATAAAACACTAATAATTCAGTATTTTTTGCGTAATAAAATGATAAATGACTTTTAACTAGCATAGGACATGTGACGGCACGAAGAATTGCATGTGATGATAATAATGATGAATCTGGATCCGCTATTCATAGTACCTACTTGTCTAGATCACCCTATTTGCACATTTCGTAAAAAATATTACTAGCCACTGACTTCATCGATCAAAATCTGGCATTGACCGAGTACTCACATTATGAACAAGTAGAATAAACTTATATTAAGAACACAATACCTACTATAAAGTTCCCGATATAATTTCCTATCAAGGCCACAGCTTTCGAGTGGAAATGGCTTAATGCTCACGGCCGAACATAAACATTCATCAAAATCGTAAAATAAGCTTTTGTGTCGTATATTATCCTACAATTGGCCACAGAATTAAGGTCAAAGGAAGGTATGAGTAATAAAGAATGATTTATCATTCATTTTCTGATGAAAATGGATTCGCAGAATGCTCTGGTACTTAACGTAAAAAAATATTTACTGTATTATTTATATTCTGAAGAAAAGGAAACAAGTTGTAGGTAATGCTATTAGTATGTATAAGTGCTCTATTAAATAATTTATCTAATAGTAGCAGTTACGTAAAGAATGATTGTTCAATTCTCAGAACGACGGGATTAATGTCTGATATTTTATTTATTTCATTTGGGAATCATACAGATATGTATTGATACTTTAATATGTGCTTTAGTTATTAATAAGTGTGTATTTCATTAGAAATACACACTTATTAATTTTTCTATTAATTTCATTAGAAATACACACTAAAACTAGCACACTAGCACAGAATGCAAAAAAGTTTTCTTAGAAAAAAGTATTATGTAAGAACGTACCTAAAGGAGTGTACACATTGCGTTTTCTGGAGCGCGTTTTTGAGCTATACAAACGCGCGTTCGCAACGCGTTTTTTTCCATACAAAAGCGAACCGGGAGGGGGGCTGCGCGTTCGCATCGCGTTTGTATCGATACAAACGCGCTGCAAAAAACGCAATGTGTACACTCCCTAAACAAAACAAAGACAACAAACAACAGTAGGTACTTATTAAAAAAAAATTGGTAGGTAGCTATTAAAAAACAATAAATATTTGGTGAAAGAACATTATGAAGGGGTCTAGAATAGTTTAAATACTTATAATAATAGCTGTCAATAACTTCTGTCGTATATTTCCATCCACGTAGAAACAAACTAGTATTCAGTGACCTGTATTAGATCTGTCTTGTATTAGAACATTCAAGAGAAATCCTACGCGAGATTTAAAACAAGTTTATCCTTATTCTAAGAATGCTTTGCATTTCAAATTATTCTGTAAATGTAGTAGTAATACACCCAGTATTTTACAGTGTAAAATACTGGGTGTATTACTACTACATCTGAAAAGCCTTAGTTATTTTCAATATAACAAAGGTGTTTGTAGTTTCAAAAATTGAATTTGACAAATTGACCGGACAATGATTAATTAAACTTTTACTTTTTTTTTATAGGAAATATATTCTCAGCAGTGTTACATAGATGGCTCATAATAATAATAATAATTATAATAATATTCTCAAGCTTTTTTGTTGTAGTTTTGTTACAACAAAGTTATAACCTTTAAAATATACAGCATTTAAAGGTTATAACTTTGTACTATACTAAGTTACCAGGAAATATGATCTCAAGCTCATGTTTGATTTTCTAGGAGTAAGTAGTTTTGTTACTACAAAGTTAGAAAACTTTAAAATACTTAGGTATACAGCATTTTAAAGGTTAAGTATAGGTACCTTTGACTTTGTACTAAGTATATGTTACCAGGAAATATGGTCTGAAGCTCATGTTTGATTTTCTAGAAGTACTTACCTAGTTTTGTTACAGCAAAGTTAGAAAACTTTAAAATATACTTACAGCATTTTAAAGGTTATAGCTTTACCTTAGGTAAATAAGTAAAGTTTCGGCAGAATAGAATTACGTTTAGCAATTTCTTTTTATTTCAATCATAACTTTGTTTGTGCTGATATTTTAACAATGTTTCTTTATACGCTGGCAATATAAATTGCGTTCATGTTTTGTGTAGATGATTAAATGTCTGAATACATTTAACCATCATACTTTTTATGAAGAAGATTGGTAACAGAATTGTGACTTGACAATCAATAGTCGCAGTAGCCCTACAGAAGAAATGGAGTGAACTTTTGGAGGACAGTTATTATTATTATAGGATTCTATAAAATATAAATACTTCCTTGGAATTATATTATCAAATCTTGGTGGAAATGGAACTACCTCGTGAATATAAAAAAATCCTTTCAAACAAAAAATAATTTTCGAAATCGATCCACAGTTGCAGGAGATATCATCGGTGAACAAACAAAATATACCTACACAAAATAGGAAGAACATAGTAGAAAAATATAGTTACCTACCTACAGCAAAAACCCTCCTTTTTTTTAAGTCATTAAAAATTGTACCAAACAGAAAGTGGAAATGATGGGCCGTAGATCTGGGAGGCTAAAAAGGCCGCTCCGCAATTCATTTTATGAATCATGTTATGATTTACAATTATGTGTTTTTCTTGTTTCTCTCAAGTCTATGAAAAGAGACACCATATAATAAAATTCATATTATGATTCAGCTAAAGCGGCCTTTTAGACCCGCAGCTAACAAAACAAAAAAGGTTGATCAGAGTGGCACTGGAAGAAAAAATTAAAAATAGTACCTAACCCCGTAGAAATATATTTAACTCAAAATTATGTACTACACCTTAAAGGGATAAATGGACATAAAATTTCCAATTATCTGAGTTTGGGTTAAAATTTGGAACAGGTCAATTATATAAACATAAAACTTAAACCTACGTATGAATTTCGCCGGGTCAGCTATTTAGATAAACATTCGCGCTACAGTACATATTATGCTAATAACACGAGGGAATTTTGCCGCGTAATTTACCCTATTTTATGACCCGATGTTCATAAATTTACGACGTTTGGTAAATTACGCGACGAAATCCCGAGCTATTATAAATAAAATGTTTTATATATTAGTTTCTGTGTTCATATTCTAAATGCATCGATACAAATGTGATATTAAAATTGTAGATTTCACTTTGAATGCTTCCTGTACAATCCAAAAAAAAGTATTTTTCCAAAGCATTAGTAGCGCAACGGTGTACGTACTACATACCTACAAGCACAGAACATAATAATGTAATCTTTGACTTTTATCTTTACCCTACTCTAATCCCATACAAAATATATTCCACTCCGCTAATCAGCGTTACCTCAAAGTTTACAACTTCCATTAAACAACCCATTAGCTTTACCTCTACATTAATGAACATTCATACGTTAAACTCTTCTCGTCACGTGAGATTTATCCCTTTTCATGACATGCTAACATATCGAAGCATATAGATAGATATGCCATGATGCCTAAAATCCATGGCATTTTTTCGTAAGTTCATTTGTCTCACGTGAATTGCAAAATTATTTTCTTTTTCTGACGTGTCAGCTCATTCTTCTACAATATCAACATTTATCAGTGTTATAAAGTATCATATTAAAAGTATAAAGTATTAAAAGTATCATATTAAAGTATTTACAAATTATAGCCATGACGGAGGCCTTTAGGCGGCCTAAAAACTCCGTCACCAGAGTTGGCCACTTACTCATACGAACTTACTTACTTACTTTACAAATTATATAAGTAGGTATTCTATCAGTTATCTGGTACCCATAGCACCCATAGTACAAGCTTTGCTTAATTTGGGGCTAGATGACGCTATGTCAATGTCCAGCAGTATTTATTTATTTATTTCTACATGGTCAGTAGAAGCAAAAGGCATGGCGGCGAATCTAATCTAACTGAGCTAACAGGCGACCTGGCTCTAATCAAACTTCCACTGATTTGCTCATTCAGAATCTACCTTGTCAATTCATCCCACACATCCCAACATTCCATAAGTTCCAATTCTAAGGGAGTGTACACATTGCGTTTTCTGCAGCGCGTTTTTGAGCTGCGCGTTTGTATCGATACAAACGCGCATTCCCAACGCGTTTTTTTCCATACAAAAGCGAACCGGGAGGGGCTGCGCGTTCGCATCGCGTTCGAATCGCGTTTGTATCGATACAAACGCGCTGCAAAAAACGCAATGTGTACACTCCCTAACATAAGTGGGCTTAAAAAAGCCGTTATAGCAGAATCACAATATGAATTGAATATGGCGTCTCTTTTCATAAACTGAGAGTGACCAAGAACGGCACTATTGCAATTCCTATTGTGATTCTGCTATCGCAGCCATTTTAGCCTCGCAGGATCCTCAGTAAATTAAAATTCTTGGGTTATTCGTTCTAATTAATTTGCTAGGGCAAAGGGTGAGTTAAATTCTTACCCTAAATGAAATTTTGTAGATCATATCATCGTAGGTTTCATTACTTGGCCCTATGAAACGCAATCTTGTCCTTCAAACGCATAATCTGGTATATGAACATTTAATTTAGAGTTTAGAGCAATGCGTATTATAAATACCTACAGAGTCTGTATTTATAATACGCATTGTTCTAAATTAAATGTTGATATAGATACTTTCATTAAAATACCAGGTTATTTAATATTTACATTATTCAAATGTAGGTAAATTATTACAATTTTTATTCGAATTTAGTATCTTCTCTCAATTTACTTATATCTTCCAAATAGAAGGATAGCTCTGTTTCTCACTACATTGCTTTGCTGGTAATATTTTTAATTCTACTAAATTATGTTTAATATTGATCACCAATATTGAAATTTGTACTTATATATCTTGATATTTTAATCAATAAACTTTCTAATTATGATTAGTTAAAATTAATGTACTTACATACAATTTTTAAAAGCGTGTCCGTAGAAGCAAAAAAGGTTACGTTTATAAAACAAATAAAATCAAAATATGATCATGACTGAATCCCCACGGGGCGGTAAACATTTTTCATATCTCATTAGGCATTCTAGATCCTTTGAAGATGTCTAAAGGGGTAGTCAGAGGCACGTCCAAGTACATTTTGGTATATGCCCACATTTTGAAGTTTATAATTCACAAAAGAAGGCCCTTTGTAGCGGCGTAGATAAGTATCTACGTAAGAAGATAAATTGCTATGGGATTTTCTTTAGTTCTTCGTGAAAATCACTTTACTTTTATTCAAAATTTTCAATTAAATTCCGTTCATTCATGTATTTCGTTACTAGCTTCCGCCCGTGGCTTCGCTCGCATGGTACCCGGAATAAAATTAGCCTATGTCCTATTCCCGGTCATTACTTATTTAACTATATTTCTAATTTCAGCTAAATCGGTTCAGTGTTTGTCGAGTATAATACATACATACATCCAAACTTTCGCATTTATAATATTAGCGTGATTTCAATCGTTTCAGGTACCGCAAAGCTTTCCAAGAGACGCTTCTCTGTCGCAAGGTGATCCGTCGCCGTGACTCGAGAACCTGCGACCACACGATCTGCCGTGACGTCACATCACTACCCAGTGTCTCTAGGCATCGGGAGTCGAGGCAGTCTTTCGTCAAAATAGACTATGTCAAGGACCCGTCACCAGTGCATATCGAACATGAAAGCAGTGAGTTCAAAACGTTTTCTATCACTTAGAGAATATAAGTTTCATTTTGGCATAATTGTGTGTAAATGTTTTTCTAGGGAAATGTTGTTTCATGTTTTTTCAGCTGAAGGAAACGTCTATTACTCGTATAAAATGTATTAACAGAGGTTTCATGAGCGTCAAAGCGTCCAAATTTATGTGGATAAGATATATGAATAATTGTGTATTTTATTGTAAACTAGCTGACGCCCGCGGCTTCGCCCGCGTGGACTACTATTTGTTTATCCCACGGGAACCATGCATTTTTTCGGGATAAAAAGTAGCCTATGTCCTATTCCCGGTCATTATCTATCTATGTTTCAAATTTCAGCCAAATCGGTTCAGTAGTTATGGAGATACGTGGCAACAAACATTCACACACACACACACACACACACGGACTTTCGCCTTTATAATATTAGTAGGATTCACTTATAACCTGATAGTGTTTTTACTACATAAACACACACACAAATGTATGTTATAAAATAATATATGTCTTCTCTTCACTCTGGGTGGAAATCAAACCTACATTGATGATGACATACTATACCATCTAGCAACTAAGCTACACTAGTTATAAACTAAGCTAGACAAGTTAAAAAACTAAACGATCTGCTTCGATTAGACATATTATTGATATGTATGTGTAAACCTATGTTTACTAATACCTACGTATGTCGGATACGGCTACAGAAATCGGAAAAATAGGTATTAACGTCAATCTCTTTCATTCCGGTATCGTTCAACCGAAACCTCTAATGCAGCTGTATAAAGAAAGCAATATTCAATAGGATTTCTAAGCCACGGGTGATTTTGTACCTAAAGTCGAACAGTTTATCGTCAAGTTTTCAGTCAGAATGTAAAGCCACGTAGGTCACAATTTATAGGTAAAATTAAAAAGTAAAAAATGTTTTATTGACATAAGTATTAATTTTGAATCTATAGGCTCCCGAACTAGTCATAAACTGTATTTCAGGAGACATAAGTAACCGTTTTCTTTGTAGGTATGTCTAACAAAATGTTTTATCTGTTATCCTATTTAAAGTCTTTCCTTTCCAGTGTTTAAAAATTAAGTCAAGATCAATTTATATTCATATTTCAAAGCAAAAACGCTGAAAAAGTGTGTTGGTTTTGTATTGATTAAATCCCTAGTCGTTTGGCACACCAATCAAACACAGCCACGGGTAGATTGATATTTTTCCAGTGAAATTGATATAAACGTTTTTATGCGCTTTGTGCGACCGCGTAGAAATATTGTCATCGTGGAAAAGCTCACAGCTCAAAAAAATAAATTAATGTTCCAATTGATTGAGGGAGAAAAAGATGGCGACATTGTTATTTTTTCCGATTTCACGAAAAAGTGCGATCTCGGAGAGTTGTGAATATGATATTCAATAAACTCTAGGAGTCTCGGAGTTGACTATCATTTACGAAAAATAATGCTAAAGATTTAGCTATCAGGGCCTATTTAATCGTTTACATCATTGGCTCTGGAAAGCGGGGCTAATAAGGCCGTGATAGTAGAATCACAAAAGGAATTGCGATATATGCCGTTCTTGTCACCCTCAGTCTATGAAAAGAGACGGCATATAGTTCAATTTGTATTGTGATTCTACTATCACGGCCTTATTAGCCCCGCTTTCCAGAGCCAATGATGTAAATGTATGCTGTGCTGCGACCTCTCGCGCGCGTTCGACACCGCTGACCACCACCTAATCGCCAATAAGCTGGACTTCTACGGAGTACGCGGCCCCGTGCTGTCTCTGCTGACCTCTTTCATGTCCCACCGGACGCAAACCGTGGCCGCCGACCATGGACGTCTATGGTCATCCGAGCTAGAGAACGATATGGGAGTGCCGCAAGGTTCGTGCCTATCGAACACACTGTTCAGCCTACTGCTGAACGACCTACCTGATTCCATAAGGGACGCACAAGTCTACATGTACGCCGACGACGTGGCGGCCATTGTAACCGCTCAGACGACACTCGAACTAGAGCACAAACTGAACAGTGTGGTCGAGACGCTCGAACGATGGTTCAAGTCAAACGGTTTGGCTCTGAATAGGGACAAAACGTGTTTCATGACCTTTCGTCTGAACGGAACAACCTCGCCGCCCTTCAAAGTCACCGCCGGCGATACCGCACTGCGGAAGGTCGAATCCACCAAACTGCTGGGCTTCCACATCGATGGTGGACTTACATGGGAGGTGCACATAGAGGAGCTGTGTTCCAGATTAGGCCGTACTTGTTTCGCGCTACGTCGACTCGCTAGTACCGCATCCCGCGGCGTTGTACTGTCGTGCTATTTCGCGACCGTCCACAGCACCATCACCTACGGTGTGGAACTGTGGGCGCGAGCCGCGGACGTTGAGCGGGTCTTCGTAATGCAGAAACGAGCCGTACGCGCGATCATGGGCGTGGCTGATGATGTGTCATGTAGAGACCTTTTTAAGGAGCTTAAGATTATGCCTCTCCCCTGCGAGCTCATTTACCAGGTAGCTCTCTTTACCCACATCAACCTCGACAAGTTCCAGCGGAGAGGGGTGAACACCTCTCGCGCCATGCGCAGCAACAGCCTCGCTCATGTTCTCGTCGCGCCAACACATAAGCTGTGCAAAGCGGAGAGGTCTGTGTACATAATGGGCCCGTCCATTTACAATAGGCTGCCGGACATTATTAAAACGGATGCAACTTCCACCATGATTTTCAAAGCAAGACTGAAAAAATGGTTGCTTGACCAAACATTCTACACTGTAGAGGAATTTTACGAATTACCGATAATTTAATTTAGATATTTAATTAATAATTAAGGTCAATATAATTCTTATTTCTATTGTACCTGCCTTTATGACTTGTAACCTGGTGTTATTAATAAATATATTGTATTGTATTGTATTGTATTGTAAACGATTAAATAGGCCCTGATAGCTAAATCTTTAGCATTATTTTTCGTAAATGATAGTCAACCCCGCAGAAGTAAAATCTATCGATGAATTAAAAAATGTTTTTTTGAGGCTGTATTTTTAGTAACTATAAAACCTTATGCATATTTACACAGATGCTCTAATGAATATGGAAAACCTTGCATTTGAATGTTCGTTCTGTACCTACTTATTTGCGTATTATTGTTGTGAATTTGTGATCGAGATAATTAGTCCTATTCTATGTTATACTGTTGGATAGCATTTCGTATGCGTTTCATTATTTTATTAAAAAATGTATTATGGATTATTATATGTCTAGTAATTTATTTCGGGATAAGTATCTTCCTAATAATAAGAAAATAGGAAATGTTAGTCTTTTTCTATGTCGGTCTTCAGGGTCTTCTTTATATTAAATTGTTAATTCTATAGAATTTGTGGTGTAATAATTTGTAAAATTGTAAATTAGATTTAATTAAGTACTAAGTATAAGGTAGGTAACTCTTTTTCCATGGTCTAAAAGAAGCACTTGTAAGTAACCAGAACCTTTTGTTTCATTCTACTATGTTGTATAACCGAGGCCACCACGAGCTATAACTTTCGCACATTGTGTGAATGTTTTTCATTGTATATGGAAAAAAATATATAGGATTACGCATTCGCATTCCCGAATTCTTAAGGAGCTGACAGACTTGAGCATTCACTTGTAACAAAACATCGAGCCTTCGCCGCTTTTAAAATTGTCGAACTGAACAACGAACAGAGCCAAGCATAGAGCCAAACATCGTTACAAACATTTTCACGATCATTCTAGCGAACGCTCTTGTCAATGCTCGTCAAAAACATATTCTTCACGAAGATGTCGGACTTGACGGTCGCGTATCAATGCTCGGCAAAAAGCTCGAAGCAAATTTACTGTCCCTTCGCTAGAACGCTCGCTAGAACACTCGCTAGAATGTTCGCTAGAACCCTCGCTAGAATGCTCACTAAAACACTCCCGGTTTTTCTGTAATGTATCCTTCGCTAGAATGCTCATGTATGTAATTATTAATGTTTATATTTGAGCAGTGTCTAAAAATAAGCAAGTTATTAATAAGTGTACTAGGTGTGATATTCATTTTTAACTGTTAATTTGAAATGCTCATTCAAAATAATCATAACCAATGGTTGCTAAGCCCAGTGAACGCAAAAAAAAAACACGTAAATATTCCTTTATGAGAGGCGTGCTTACACATTGGAAATCTGTCACAGATTTACCAACATTTATATCATTTCATGACGGTTTTTTCTCGCAGTTCAAATCACGATCTGGTTTTTTTTTGGTAATTTAGGTCACTCGCTTGCTCTGTTGATCCTGAAAATTGTGGCTCTGTTTGCGTTGGGTCATTTTTAGCAATAGCAGCAATAGATATGTTTTAGGGTTTATTTGAGTTCACTGGCCAAATAACCCTGTTCAGATTGTAAAAACAATGTTTTTTTTATGTAAATGTACTACATTATTAAAAATTATTATAATTATTTTAATATAAGTAATTATTATTACTAAGGTGTCTTTGCGATGAAATTGTTCACTGTTTAAACTAGTGTAAATATCATTTATAATTGAAATAAAGTTCTTCATATAATCTGTTTGTTATTAACGTTTTCAGCCAATTAAATTGAAAGATCAGAGGATTGTTTGTTTTGGCTTAAAGTTAAAGTTGGATTAAAGTTTCAACTTTGATGATGTCGTCAAAGTTGAAGACCTCTGTTTAACTTAGCTGTCACTGTCAACCACCCTTAAAAGTACTGATCGTTTACTACTTTTAGATATTTTATGTACTTACTTAGGTACATTACAGTGAGTTTAAAAACCCTGCGTGAGTGTCATCATTTTCATAAAATATGTCAAAAAAATATCCCGAAAGAAGCAAAAAAAATTTGGTAAGTATAATGAGAAAACACACCCACAAAACACACCATTCTTGAACTGAATAATTTCAAAGTGGGCATGTAAAAACATAAAGAGGATCCATTTTATTGAATTTGCTAAAGAGAAATTGTCTAATTTATTTACAAAAAATGAGAAAATAAAATAACATTCAAAGTTTTAATTACAAAAATAAATGAAGTTTTATATATTTGGAAGGTATTGGGATTCCTACATGCCCCAAAGGATTTACAATATTACACACTTTAGACCCGTAGGCTAACTGCTACGGGGTGCTACGACGTAGCACTGGAACTTGAAGAAATGAACGCGGCATAACAAGTTGTCTACTGGTAGGTAAGGTACTGTACTGAGTAAGAAGAAACATTTCCTAGGGTTCAATAATGACTGAGTGGAAGATCAGTTGAACTGAAAATAATCTATACCAATATATATAAAGCGGAAGAGTTTATTTGTTTGAACGCGCTAATCTCAGGAACTACCAATCAGATTTGAAAAATTCTTCTTGCATTTGATAGCTAGGTAAACTCTTGAGGAAGGTTATAGGGTACTTTTCATCATCATCATCATCATCATCACCATATATGGGCAACGCCGCGAGGGCGCTTCTATGTAGTTTATTATAAAAAAGACTCAAGGATTATCACGACTAGCGTAGGTACGTTTATCGTGCCACAGACCTCGCTAACAAAATAAGAAAAATATCTTCTGGGTCTCAACAGTAGCGCCACCTACCGGGTCCAATTATAACTAAAAACAATCCAGGTGACTCCAGATACCGGAACTTTATAGGTATGTAAAAAAGGTAAGCTAGTTTGTGGTGTGGGACCTTTGTGTGACATACTTACTAAATACCTAGTTATTAAATCTTTCTCACCCCTTGTTCTCACCACAAGATAGATGCACTAACATTACCACAAAATTGCGAAAGTAAATACCTACAAAAACTGTAAAGAGCGCTCGGTTTGTGATAAAAAAAATATCCAAGCGTTTTTAAATTCATATTATGAACTGTTTCAATAGCATCGTACGTTCCGGGCGGCCATATTGCTTTAATTATATTAAGCGCTGCCGCATGTCCAATAGCCGTCGACAAAATGAAAAAATAACTCTAAAAACGTGCTGAAAAGTCTATGGCGCTTGGGTTTTCGGAAACCACGTAAAGTAGCCAGTAATTTTTGCTGAAAGTGAGTTGCAGCAGGCTCCTTTTACCTGTTACATACATTTAGTCCACAGAACACTCATATTATCCTACATTTTGTCTACAACTTAATTTCTAGCATAATCAACAATAAAAATTGGTTATTTAGGACTACTATACTATATTGGAAACTATAGTCCGATTGCTCATTATACGCACTAAAATTGAAGGATACAATGACATTTTTCATATATTTTTAGTTCGTATAATGAGCAATCTAGTAGATTGCGCTGGCTTGGCCACGTGCTACGGATGGGGGAGGATCGAGCAGCAAAACGTGCTTTCCATGGTGTGCCGATCGGACGGCAACCAGTCGGCCGACCCAGATACAGGTGGAAGGATGAAGTGGGGAAAGACCTTCACTCACTTCATGTGTCCACGGACTGGACGGAGGCGGCGCAAGACAGAAGCCGGTGGCGTTCTATTGTGTCAGAGGCCAAGACCCACTTTGGGGTCGACGCGCCAGGATAGTAAGTAAGTAAGTAAGTAAGTAATGAGCAATACGACTATTCTTACTTAGTAGGAAACTATAAATATCCGACAAGTGCACAAGACACGTTCAAACTGAAACTTTCATAGTAGGTAAACCGTTGAACAATCTAAAGCTCCTAACAATTTTAGCAACTCATTCAACTTTTTAAACTCGTTTCTATTCCGAAACTAGGTTGCTTGTGATATTTTAATGTAAGTTCACATGAGCTTGTTACTAAGTATATCTGATGATAGAGTTAAGTTTAGTTGAAGGCCTCCATTAGCCTTGAACAACAATCGTTTTCAAACAAATTATTTATCTACTGTCATTTTGGAGAACGAAACAAAACGCGGCGGTATAATGAAACCGGAATGGTTGACGTTGTAAATTAGTAGAATTGGGGCCCTGTTGTTAACAGCACTAATGTTTAGGTAGGAACCTACTCATCTATTTCATGAACGTTCAAAACTTTCTTAAATTGTCATAAGTAAAACACGGAGAATACACGATTCATACATTAAAAAGAAACAATTACTTACCTAGGTACCTACCACTTAGTTTGAAAATAGATTTGAAAACGACAGACTTCCTCAATGATGTTGTAAGATATCCTATATTTTTTATCGAGTTTGCGTTCTACTTAAGACAATTTCACGCGTACCTACAAGCTTTCAGCTCAGCGACAAATACATAATTACAAAAGGAACAACACCTGTCTGAAAGCCTTTGTGTCAAAGTACTTCGAACGTGAAAATATGAACAATTTGTATGAGACAGGGACGCTGAGAGAATATTATTTGCATACATAATAAGCATTAATGGATAAAGTTTTTGCTTTAAAATGTTTGAAAGATTTAATGCGTGACAAATGTTTTTTTTTGTGAGCCGTATTGGCCAAGTAGGGGAATAGTAGCTCGACTTTCGATCCGAAGGTCGTGGGTTTGAATACTGGCCGTGCATCAATGGAGTTTTTGTTACGAAATTTTTTTATTTAGCATTAACACGAACTCTAAACGGTGAAGGAAAACATCGTAAGGAAGCCCGCGGCCTAGTCAGCCCCACAAGTATTGACCATGTCTTTCCTGTGGATATGGTCGGTTAAGCTTAGTTTAAGTGCTGGGGAAGCTTACTCCTCCTCAACAATGTGCCAGGCACTAGTGTCCCGTTAAGTGCAGGCAAAGATTGCCTCATGACACTGTAAAAGATGAAAAGGCCTAAGTTTAGGTAATGCCTTTTTATTTTGATCTAAAATCAAAGGCCAAAAAAGTTCTATAAGTACCTATATAGAAGAAAAGAATATTGATATTTCCTTCAATCGATCAAAAGAGCTCGGCGCTAACTCCTCACTGACTTATGAATAAAACTTAGTGCGCCGACCAAGCTCATTAGAGCGCTATTAGAGCATTGTTTCCAAAAACAAATGATCGCTCTAGCAAGCCTGGTCGGCGCACTAAGTTTTTATGCATAAGACGTTCAGATTGCATGCAATTAGATACAGCAAAAGCTTCGGTCTTTGACCCTTATCTCATTATACACAACAATGGTATTCTTTGATAAAAGCAACTACCCTAACAAAACAAACCTAACAAGGCGTGAATTTAATAAAAGTACGGGGACCTTTCAAAGGCTATACTAGAGACCGGGATCAGACAGAATTGAGATATTGTCTGATCCCTGTCTTCTACTTTATAAACAAACTTGAATGATCAGAGGATGATTTTCTGAAATATATCTTATTAGTGTGCTCTTGTATAAAAATATGAAAATTAAACCTTCATTCAAGCCTAGCGTTTTTCTAGCCTGGGAACAGGTATATTATACTACCAATGAGTAGTATTGGCCTAGGTTAAGGTGCTCCATTTATTTATCTAAATGGCTTGTGAATCAAGTTGAATGCTAATATTTACACCGCCTTTTTGCCTTCCTGTAAATCCAGTTCATCCCAAGGTTGTCTGGAAGATATCGCTCATAGCGATAAGACCACCACAAGTAGAATTAGGTAAATTAATGTACAGTCAGCGTCATCAATCGGTATCCCCCTATTGATTTGAACAAAGACTCTTTTCATTTCAATCTTGGATTTCAGTCGGGTATTATATCAGCTATTTTTGTTTAGGAACACGAGCGAAATTAGATATCCATAAGTAAGCAAGGATGTAAAAGTTTTTACAAAAGTTGAGATCAACGGCTTGCAAACCGACCTCTTACTAGGGGGATACCAATTGATGACGCTTACTGTACGTATAGGTAAGTTTAATTGTGAAATTAAACAAAAACATATCCAATAGAACACATTGGCGATAACCAGTTTCAGCGTGTTTATTGAAATATAAATTGTAACCAAAGCAATCGCTTTGCCACCTTTTTATCGATTTAGAAACACTCCAGTGACCTGTATTATGCATGCAGAGCCTCACTGAGGAATTCAAATATTACCTAAACCTTTTTTGTCCGGCCACGTTGTGCGGGCCCATAGTATCCAATTATAACTTAGGGCAGTCGCTGACAATAAGATGTTTACTCTCCATACATTTATTTATATTATGTGCCTATTAGCCTACCCACAACAATTTTTAAAGAATACTTACCTATTTCATTATTTAGTATTTTCCTTTATTTCTGGATTTTTTTACTCAATTTCCTTTGGTGCATTTAACTATTTTATATAGGTAGGTACTAATACTTACTTATAACTATTAGGTAGATACCTACTTATATATAAAGTTATTTACGAAATCTCATGTAGGTAGGTACCTACCTACCTACTTAATAATTATTTCCTAATTTTTCTTTTTACTCCTTTTATACTTAGGTAATTAAAACCTTTAAATAATTATTTTAGTAGAAATTTTTATATATGCTTGTTTTTGATAGATTGTCGTGTTGAGAGAAGTTTTGCGGGGCTGTCTTAGACAACCTCCTCTTATGGCTTATAGAGAACTTGTCTATAGCCATAACAGCAGCCCTAAGGCGGCCTAAAAACTGCGTGACTAGAGTTGGCCACTAGCTCACACGGATTTTACTACTTACTTTAGTGTTACCTACATACATTCAGAAAGTTTGTAGGTATCTACCTAATATTCACAACAACCAACATTCCACTTAACCCACTTTCTGGTTATCTACCTACTACCTTCGAATAAATAATTTCGTCTAGAAAGTTTTGAAATTAAATGTTCCTTCTAGGATAGGCACCTAACTACTTTATAAGTGTGAAAGTTTGGATATTCACGTCGAATTTGCATGATTTTAGGAATATTTATGACTGCCCTAGTTATAAGTTCAGTAAATACCGACTACAGTCAGTAGGTACATTTTTAGGTTCGTTCACCCCGCGAAACACTGTATTTCCATGTCTATAGAGTGCGCCGCAAACTTTATGGCGGCTGAAGCACCGAGGCTGAAGTGCGCGGAAGATTCGACTTTGCGCAGGTACAGTCAACGCAATAGAATCATCATCGATGTGCTAATTTTAGCTCTAGGCACGGCCTTAATTAGATGAACATCCAAATTGTAACCACTCAGACTATCAAAAACTATCAACAACCCTTCTGCAAGGTTCCTCAAGTCAACTTTCAACCTCCCTATATCAGATTATGTCCCTAGCTTGTTAGTACAGGCCAGTACAAATATGGGGCACCTTATTCACTCGGCATGACACGATAACAATTTAAATAATGTAGGTACGATGGTAAGACATTTGTCTGCTGTGATAAAGGAAATCTAGGTACCTACATGAAGGAAAATAAAATTAGTTATAGGTAGTTATTACTTAGGTAGTGTGTTTCGCTACTTTATCAATTGTGCTATTTCCATAAACAATATACTTACCTACCTACCTGAGCTTTTAAAAGGGGATAAGTAGGTATTTACCATGATTTGTGGATATCGGAGTTTCCCGATATTTCGGCATAGTTGCATGCGCCTTAACAACGGTATTTTCATAATAAAATGTAGGTAATCTTACAGTTTTCACATTAAAAACCTTCTCATAACTTTTCTATGTAACATGAAGTGACGACAAGTACCTACAAAGTCAAACAGAGCAGCGAGTAATGTTTGCTGAAACATGACCTACGCATATGAATGAGACCACACTGACCTAGGATGCAAATATTAGTTCAGTTTCTAGATAAACAGCATAACCTGCATCAACTAGATACCTACTCAAGTAATGCCGCGGCCAGAGATTGCACTAGTTTCTAAAGCGATTTTTTACCCTTTGGTTTAGGTACCTATTGGGTATTCGGGTGCACTTTTCCGCAAGTTGAGGAAAGTATACGGCAATACAAGCGTATGGCAGGGAAATTGCAAATATTGTCCAATCAATTAATTTTTTGTTAGGTACCTACATAAAGAATGATAATTTTGCAAATGGGCTTTTGGTTGGGTTTAATAATTTACCTGATGATATAAAACCTCTTTATCTCTTTATCATTAGTTATCTATATTTAAATCTTCACCACAAGAGTCGTTGGTCATTGGTAGATTAGGAAACAAAACGAAGGAAAACGATAACGTTATAGTTGACGTTTTGCTTTGGTTGATAAACAGTTTGTTAGTAGAATCGGCCCCCTGGACTGATGCGGAGTTTAAGGAATCTTTGCTTCCGAGTTTTTCAAAGTGAATGTTTGATTAGATTTCCCTTTGAAAATGTAAGTGCTCCTGAAACTTAACTAGTTAAGGAATTGATTGATCGTTCACATCCAAACTTACTACAAAGCAAAAAACTTTTAATTCAGAGCCAAGTTGGAAAGAATTTAAATAGATAGCTACTTAATAAGCCGTGTTGGATCCCTTTAGCAATTATAGCAAGTTTAAGAAAACAACATTAATTCACAAAAAAACATTTGTCCTTTATTTCAAACTTAAAATTTACTTATGTCAATTCCTATTCGGTTTTTCACAGAAAATGGCACAACAAAACATTAAATTAACATGAAACTTATACCTTAGCTTAGGTAATGTCGTAAGTAATTCACATCCAGAGTTTAACTTACTAGGTACTAAAAAGTAACTTAATTCTAAAACACAAAAAAAAAACATAAAACGATTTGCCAACCAATTTTTACGTATATTTTTAGAGGTACGAATTTATTTGTTTTATAATTAAACAACCCATTAGTTAAATTAAATGCTGCTCGTTGTATTAATTTGAATTTTTTAATTTGTATTCTAATTTAAATTAATTTGAACATTCTGTTTTAATATTTCTATTGTTTTAAGTTACAATATGTAAAGAAAACGAAACCATTGCTGCAACTTAAACTCCATTGTGGAAATAATAAAATACTTAATACGTGTATAAGATAAACAAGTATACTCTCGCTAATTGAAATATACTTAGGTAAGTTTTACAAATATTTATATTACAACAAGGTTTGCATGCTCATTTTTCTGTCCAAGATAACATATTTAGTGATTGCCATTAAATTGTCCATAATATATTGTTCGCCGCTATTTCAATTAATTTCTATAGAATCAAATAAGCAAAGGCATTTGAAGCCAATTCACAGTGGCCAGTTGATTATGTTAAAAATTTTTTAAAGTAGGTAGGTATTTGTAGCTACATCATTTTCTGTACTAAGTTTTTGGATTTTTCTGCTGCTGGTCAAGCATTGGTCGCGGTCAGAAATAGAATCACCTAGCTCTTAAGACTATTATGTGACCCCTGTGGTCCTACTGAATAGATGCTTATTTACTGAATAGTTTTCTCTCTCGGCTGAGTTCCATTACTTCGTTGTCGTTCAACATCTAACCCTCAAAATAGTCTACACACCTTTGATTCTGCCTTCTGCAGTAACCTCACAAATATTATATTTTAACGTTAAACTGGTTGCTGGTAAAGTCCGATCGTGTTGGCTCTCCACGAACCCTGTAAACCCTAGATTAATTTAGATTCTCATGTGAGCTAGCCGTAGCATCTTATTCCTACCTAACCTATCTTTTAAAGGCGCCCAACTTTCTTTCAACCTACTTCAATTAATGTAGAACCTTATAATAAATGTTTAAATTGTATTTCAATTCATAATCCTCTTTCTCAGTTAGGTAGCTTATTATAAAACGTTACAAGATGATAATGATGACGACACGAATATACACGTTATCTGTATCTACCCTAGAATCATGTTTCCAATACGCACACTTTTTCAATCTCTCTCTTCCTCACACACACACATAAATATACAATTCTTAAATTACTTAAAACTAAATGGGTCATTACTCATTAGTGACCCATAGTTCCTTATTTATCACTGGGATTGGACAGTCATCAAATCTACACACTTACAATTAAAACTATATTAGAATCATGCTGTCGTGATGCCATCACATAAAAATTATACTAACAAAGTAGCATAATAATACTTAAATCTTCCATAATAGGCTTTATGTCTTACATAATAGGTCTTATGATACATGATATCGTCCTGTGCTTCATATTATGTACAAGGCTTATTTGAAACTACAGGACAATATTCTATTGCATTTATATTTCATCGTCGCTGTTATATTTACATGACCTTGACCGTCTTTAAACAGTCTACACAAAAAAAAATGCATACCAGAGACTTTTACACTTACAATATAAACTATAATAGAATCAAGCCGTCACGATGCGATTACATCATTACACTTATAAAGTAGCATACTAATACTCAAATCTTACCTAATAGGCCTTATGTCTTACATAATAGGCCTTAATTCTTACACAATAGATCTTATGATACATAAAATCGTCCTGTGTTTAGTTCACATTAATATGTACAAGGCTTATTTGGAACTACAGGACAATACCTATACTTGAGCGAGCTGTACGCTGACGACTTAAATTTCTATACTGAGGTTAGGTCTGATGCTGATTGTCGGGCATTACTACAATTGGATGTAGATGCTATCTATCAGTGGAGTGTCCTTAATAAAATGGACTTCAACGCAGATAAATGCTACGTGATGTCTTTTGGTCGAATGTGGCATTCTATTGTCTTTGATTACAGAATCTGCAATGCCACTATAAAGAGAGCGAACGTAATGAAGGACTTGGGCGTTACTTTCGACCAATAGCTCACTTTTCACGATCACATCGGTTTGTTGGCGAAAGATTCATACAGGCGACTAGGATTTGTGCTCCGGAATGCCCGTGATTTTAAAAACGAGCATGTCACTCGCCTAATCTTTTCGGCACTTGTTAGAAGTAAATTGGAAAGCAGTGCTTGTGTGTGGAACCCGCACGAGGTCACCTACACGCTCATGTTAGAAAAGGTTCAGAAAGCTTTTCTACGGTACCTCTACAAGCGTCGCTATGGGTACTACCCGTTCCTTTACCCCACTAAGTTTCTCCTAGGTTGCCTTGGGTATAACTCGCTTGAGGTACGGTGTTCTTACGACCAGTTGATCACAGTCTGCAAAATCCTCCACAATAAAATTGACGCATTAGATCTAAGTGACGTGCTGTGTCGACTCTATGCTCCTAATAATTATCTCCGGGCTCGGAAGCACAGGCTGTTTGCAGAGCTTTCGTGCCGGACGGTAGCTCGGGCCAGCTCTCCCATCCCGCGCGTTTTAACTGCACTCAACACTCTTCTTGACTCTACCCTGACTGTGACTTGTTCGCTGATAGCTGGTTCAAAATTTTGACTGAATGTTTGTGTTTTTGTGAGCGTCTTTCTTAACTATGACATTTATGAATTTCTGTTACGTGTTATTTGAATTGTCTTTTTATAATTTTATTAATAGGTTTTGACATTATATATCTCTATACATTATAATAATCTCTTTGATTAGTGTAATTGGTTTTGTGCCGTGTTAATGAATAAATAAAATAAATTATCCAGTAAAGTGCATTTCGTCTGTCTTCATCGCTTACCTATATTTACATGACCGTCTTTTAACAGTCTACACAAAAATTACATAGCAGAATCTTTTGATTACCATAAACCCTTAAATTCTATTATGGTACAACTTTGCGAACAATCATTAAGATTGTCTGCTTGGAAATCACAATGCTTAAGCATACTCTTTCGTTTGTTAACGCGTGCTAATCTGCTAATATGCTACTGCTCGAAACTAACTTGCTTATGTCAAATAATAGTGTACTTATGTGCTACTACGTAGCATGTGTATTCCAGGCATTATAGTCAAGTTAGAAGTGAACCTAGCAAGATTCATTTATAATTTATTTAATTCACATTTTAAGTCCGACTGCTATATTACTTATTTTATAATAGTTTAGATATTTCAGCTCTAATGTGCGTCCCATATATATTTTTACAGTTTCTTGTATTACTAAAGATGTAATACTAAAGATGAGCGTTTACTAGGCCGCAGCGTCCACAGCGCTTATTTACGTGCATATTGGTTTGTTTTCTATTAATCACTTCGTCCTACCTATGTTTTTACTAGGATTTGTATGATGTTGGTCTCGTTTTAAACTTTGTGAGACTAAAGCTAGGAGTCGTTTTGAGAAACAGACTGAGGCACCACTTTATAAGGCACTCATTTACACCAACAATCGGTTTGAGTTTAATGCTGATCGGGTCACCACTGTCTTGGTTTACGGAATTTAGTAATTAAATGTCATTGTTATAGGGCAGCACGAGAAAAGGTAGATTCACGGGAACTGAGCTGGTAATAGCAGTATCCTGAACCCTAGGAAAATGGAGAAAAATATTGAAAACTGCATTGATAAAGCTTGATTTACAAATAGCTCAGTTTAAGCAGTGTGTCTATTAACACGGTACGTCAATCGAATACCTCGTACATGTCTCTAACCCGACCTGGGGTGCAATTCTAGTACCGAACTTTTTATCAACCTCAAGCAAAACCTCAACTAAACCTTAGATTTTCGACTGTTTCCTATTCTACTAATGACAAACGACTCAGTTGTGGTGAGGTTTTAGCTAAGGTTTGGACTTTGGCAGAACAAATTTTTGAAAAGCTATTCTACTATTCACCAAAAAAGCTGACATTTATGAGATCGAACCAAAACGCAGCGGAATGATTGACGTTGTCATCTAGAAGAATTGGGGGGCCTGAGCTCTTAGCCCAGTGTGAGGCTCACCGCATAATACGTGAATTAACCTTTCTCGTGTAGTGATGCATTGTGTTCGTTAAGGCCTAGTCAACGCATATAAAACACATATAGGTACAACACCTACTACTTAAAAATAATATCCTTAAATAACTAGTAATATAAATTCTTTAAACGTTTCTGTGATTGCATAGTATTATACTGTTTTTCTATCAGCGACATAAGCTTTAGATCTAGGCTCTTACAAATTAAACGTTTTAAAAGTAATATTAATAGTAATAACTAGTTCTAAGTGAGGTGGATTACCATTCGGTTGTATGAAGTATTTTGAAATAATCCAATTTACATTACATTCACTAGTCAAAAGTGTTAATTTTTTTTAGTTTAGCTCAAAAACTAAACTAAAAATAATTTGAGCCGCTATTTTCTTGTTTTTGGGCCGTATTGAACGCTACACCGTCGACTTTTGATCTTACAGTTGTCACAATGGATCTAGGCATTCGTGAAGTTAGGCTTTTCGCTGCGCAGTAAAAAATTGTGTATGAAAAAGTTGCACTGCGCATCGAAACGGCTAATTTCACGAATGCCAAGATCCGTTGGAGCAAGTGTCTTAAGGTCATGGACTTGGATTCCTGTATCACCATGTTTGATGAAGTAAAGCCAAGTTAGTCCACCATAGTCAGGTCTACATTGTTCACTAAAAAAATTTTTTTGATTGTGAATACGAAAAATTTTACAAGTTGTCATTATTTTACAGAAAGTCAATGTTTGCTTAATTGTATTCACACAAAATCACATGAATGTAATACAATTTGGAACAATTTAGGAAAGTGCAAAAGCACCCCTTACTTTTTTATTAATGATAATAAAGCGGTGCTTCTATGCTCCCATTATTATCATAGTTTTAAATGAATACATAAACGATATGTTGTCGTTTCTCATTTAAAACTGCATTTAAGTTGGTAATGGTAACAATTTTTCTCTCTCTCGCTCGCCTCGCGCGTAATTATTTTACTAACCTAACCTATACTGTGCCTATACCTAAAATGTTGGTGAGTTGTTAAATCCGTGGATGAGTTAGTAAATTTGACGGCGATGTATAAATCAGTAGGTCAAGTAAAAATAATTGTTTTTCTATAGTTGACGGTTTCTTTGGAATATTAAAATTTAGTTGATGAGAGACGAATTAGTTTATTTAAAACTATCTCATTTTCCCGTTGCTTAGTTATAAAATCAGAAGTTAGGTACCGTTACCGTGGCCTAATTAAATCCTGTGGCTTGCCTTATAATTCCCCATTAAAACATTGGTCTTCTTTGATTCTCGGTTTTCAAATTTTGAAGCAATTAAAATGTCTAAGCAAACAAATACTTTGAAAATCATTTGATACAGTTATGAAAACTAACGCTATAAATGTTTTGGAAAAATTAGATTACCCTTGATCAATAAATTTTTGAAGCGTGGCCTTAAAGAACCAATAAAACCAGTGTGTTGATAGGACTATTAAGGTTTGTACGTACTACCAGGGCGTCGATTCTCGTACCGAACTTTTTATCAACCTCAACCAAAACCTCAACTAAAGCGACTGTTTCCATGACTACTAATAACAAACGACTCAGTTGTGGTGAGGTTTTGAACTTTGGCAGAACAAATTTTTGAAAAGCTATTCTACTATTTCACCAAATGGCTGACATTTAAGAGATCGATCCAAACCAAAGCGGTTGTCATCTAGTAGAATACAGGCCCAGTATTCTGGCGTAGTTACTACTTGAATAAAAAAAAACTGCGAGTTTTTTTCCCTTGATATAGGAACAGTTATTCCGCAGTTAAATGAGAAACAAATAAGTATAATGCAAATAATTACAATGAATTAGTAAAACTTATGAACTCAAGGCGGATAGCCGACATAAAAAAAACTAATTTGTGTTACTTAAGAAATAATACACAAATTAATACAGGTCGTAAACAAGAGCTGAACTTCAGTAAATAAAAAAAGTTTGGTTTTTTCTCATTAAATAATAACTTATTCAATAAATTAAAATCAAAGACTGTTCAGCCACAAAGTAAATTAAAAAGTAATAATAATAATAATAATTGAACGTAGGAGTGCAAACTAAAAAAAGCTATATATTTACGCAAAAAAAAACCAGCATATAGATACATGTAGTAGATACATGCCGTTTTTTGTAGCAATTTCATGAAGTTTTATTTTTCTTACACTAGTTTAAAGCATTGTATCTTAACTTTTTTTTGTATTTATTTTAGGTTTTTTTTTTATAAGTAGTTTTTTTACTAGAATAATTTTTTTCGTTATTTGTTAAGATTTTTCCTTTCTTTAATTACAACATACATGAAATACAGTACATGAAATAGTTGACTGTAAGAGAAAATTTTTCTCTTACAGTCAACTATTTCATGTACTTCGTACTTCCATCTTCCTTTTTTGTTCCTAATTACAAAGTTTTTAGTTACCTTACATCACGATTTTACTTTTTTATTATATCCATTCAAGAATAACATACTGACGAATGCTATAGAGATAGACCAACCGAGCACAAGTCACAATTATTATTGTACTCAACACAGTAGCATAGCAATCACTTTGGAATTACATTGCGATAGTCATATTATTTACTTATTACTTTATTTATTTTATATTTATAGGGTAATTCCATATGTGACAGACTCTACATTTGACGCAATTTGCGTTTTATTTTGCATTGTATTACGTAGTACCACTACTTTTATAGTATCAATTTTAGTATGTGTGTATAGGTCATCCTTCAATTATACCTCTGTGGTAAAAAAAGTGCGCATAAAAAATTGTTAAAGATGGTTTATTTAACAGAATGTAAACGTGACTGACACTACATGCAAAATGCCGTCGTGTTGGAGAGTGTTTTTAAACTTCAGAAATCTTCCTCAGTGCAAGCTTTGTGATTTTTACTTGTAGTTAAAGTGCATGAAATAAATTATCGGGATGTTTTGAAAGGGAAAACCTTACATTCATTGAAACTTTTTTTATTAGAAAAATAATTCGTGACGGACACTACAGACCAAAGCGTGACGGACTCTACCGTCACTTTGGATTGCAAAATAGTCGTATTTTTAACTGAATTATTAGAAATTAAATATATATACCAGCACATAATATAGGAATTTAGAAACTGTTTTAAACATACAAAAATGAACTGGTAAATTCTAAAATGCTATTTTGAGTCTAATTACATCTGCAGAAAATTACAGTTAAAATATTAAAAATCAACACTTTAACCAAAACGACTAGGTTCAAAATATTGCTAGAAACAAGAATAATTGAATAATTTCCAAAAAAACTTATCATTTTCTGAAATAAGTCGATTTTTGAAGCATTGGAGTTGAAAATTACAGTATTGACAAAAATCCATAAAGTAAAATTTATTTTCCAGTGTAAAAACTTAAAGTAATTAAATGTTATTATCAAACTAAAGTAGTTTTACAACAAAAAACAATGTTTTATTTTTTCATTCAAGGGAGCCTTTTACATGGAATTACCCTATATATAAGCCTGATGTTTTCTACTGCAGGGCAAAGGCCTCCCTTCCCTCTATCTCTGCTTCGTAAAAATATTTGGAACAAAAACAAAAACTGGCTTTATTTTTTTTCCAAAATGATTAAAATAACAATTTATTCATTGTGAAATCATATGCGACCGCAGTGTAATGTACTTGCAATCACTTTATGCGTTTTTTCAATCTTTCACGGACTTGCGCCCGAAAAAGTGTTTATGCGACTATTAGTTTACAAAAAGCGACACATTTTCTTATTGTTATTTTTTTGCCTATCGTTAATATGCAATATTGGTATGGGGCTATTCATTTATTACGTAAGCCAATATTAACCACTTTTTATACCTAGTTTTTTAATATGAATACTTAATCCAAAAGCTTAACACAGCAAGATTTATATTTTTATTTTACACAATTTTAGCATTATAAACGTTATGTTGTGGAATTCTTTAGCGCACTGGCGAACAATATACATTTACATAAGTATTTTATAAACCGAAAACATTTATTTACATTTATTGTCTAAATCTTAGTAAACGATTAAACGTTATGTTATGAAGCTTCTTTAGCACACTGGCGAACAATATACATAATTTATAAACCGAAATTTTTGTTTACATTTATTGTCTAAATCAGTAAACGATTAAACGTTTTGTTATGAAGTTTCTTTAGCACACTAAAAAATATTTTATTTCAACAAACTAACGGGACTTTATCGCGTGATTACCTTTGTTTATTATTTCCCGACGTTTCGAGTGCCAAGTTTCGTGACCACGAGAGCTGTGACGCACTCAAAACGCCGGGAAATAATAAACAAAAGTAATCACGCGATAAAGTACCGTTAGTTTGTTGAAATTATGATTACAGATTGCGAAAGTTTAAAATGTACGAAATTATTTACATTTTACTGTCTAAATCTTAGTAAACGATTAAACTTTATGGTATGAAGCTTCTATAACCCACTGGCGAACAATATACATATTTTATAAACCGAAAATATTTACATTTTATTGTCTAAATCTTAGTAAACGGATATAAAGGGTCTCAAAACAGCTCACCGAACGGATAGCCTTTTTAGACTCTGTATATACTGAATAATGTCACACAGACGAAATCTTAATTACTTAACATTATTTTAATAAACATTGCCTATTTTAATAACGACAATTTTATAAGTGGTATATCCATGGGCTAAGCCCGTGGAGTTATTTTCTTACAAACTTCAAACTGCTATATAATTTTAATGACTAATGAGAAACTCGCGTTCGATCTCGTTGAGATGAGTGGCATCAGTGGCATGGCAGAGCTACCTGCGCGGTCACTACGAACTGATTGAATATTTATATCGACGACCTCTGCGCAGTGGGTGATGGCCCGCCTGTGACGCAGGAGGTTGCGGGTTCGGTCCCCGCCGCGGGAAAAATGTTTGTATGATCTGCAAATATTTGTCTCGGGTCTGGATGTTGTCTATGTATATTATTTATATATTTACAAAAAAATGTATTTAAGTAGTATATCAGTCATGTGATTCCCATAACACAAGCTCTGCTTAGCTTGGGGCAACATGCATGGTACTATGTGAAATGTCCAGCATTATTTATTTATTTATATGCTCGGAAGCGGGTAAACGCACCATGATAGATCGTTGAAGTTAAGCAACGTTCTGAGCGGTCACAATTCAGATGGGTGACCGCTAAGTATCTATGTATCAGTATCTGTGTCAATTTCATAGAGATTTGCAGTTTGTGGTTGCAATTTGCATTCTTGCGGTTAGTCTGTGACTTGTACCCTTAAAATAAACTGATTTAAAAAACAGGACGACTGTATTATTAATAGTAGAAATTTAATCTTATTGCTGGTATTTTAGATCTATTCCGAGATACTTACAAAGGGTAGTCAGTTAATTAATCATACATACATTGGCAAATGCCCAAATTGGGTAGTCAGAGGAAAATACATGTTGCATAAGAATTGAATTTTTATCATTTTTTCTATTTTGGTTGAAGTTTGTAAGGAGACAACTATATCTAATTGTAAGGTGGGGTTAGAATTTAATTTAATTCCTGAGTGCAATTCTAGGCCGCAAAAGGAATAAACTAGGACCTACAGTTTAGGCTGCGTGTATGAAACGCAACATATTTAGAAGATAACGCTTTTAATAAATCTTAAAGGTACATACTCAATTCCTTTCCTGATAGCGCTGTTCTGCGTAGCTAAAATGGTCGCTATTGCAGCATCGCGGTGAAGGAATTGAGCTATTGCCATCTCTTTTCACTCTAAGTCAATGAAAAGAGATAGCAATAGTTCAATTCGTTCACCGCGATGCTGCAATAGCGACCATTTTAGCTACGCTGTTCTTTGTGGTGTCAATTTGGTTGCGTGCGTTAAGGCCCTTTTAACTTATACGGAAAATGCGTCGTGATATCGTCTATTGCACGATTTTAATACGAATAGATCAAGTAGAGTTGGATGCTATTCTATTCTGGCGTATCCTACGCATAATAAAGAATTCGTGCATTTTCTGGCTAATGTGAACCGGCCCTAAACTAAAAAAAACTTATACATAATTACGTCATACATCATTACGTGTCGTGGTATGTATGACGTGAGGTGGTTCTGGAGTTTCGAGTGATACAGTTTCACGTTGTTGTGGATAGGTGTTTATTGATGAACGGTGGAATGAGTTCGGTATCGTCTTTACAGTAACTATAAACTAAACTGTGTTACAATTATGCAGAGCTGTGCGCTCACACCACAGTCGTTATCTGTTTTTCCCACGTCAATTGCAACCAGTGTTGCTAACCCCAACTTAGTGAAAAACTACAAAAATGCTTTACAAAAACTGTAGAAAACTGTGAATATGCAAGAATCAATAAATTTTTGCTCGTATCTAACTAGTTGACGCTAGCATCTTTATTAAAAAAACTGTAGATTTGCTTGTAGGCTTAAACTGAAAACTGTGGACATTTCCAAAAAACTGTAAATTTACAGTTAAAACTGTGGTGTTGGCTACACTGATTGGAACGTTACTTTCTGACGTGTGAGCTAACTTTTTCAAGATGCCAACATTTTCACGCGGCCGCTTAACTTTAGGGGGCGTATTAAAATTAATTATTACGGCGGCGTTTTGAAAATCTGCTAACTGTTTTGTAAAAGTGCGAATTCCACAACTGCTTTTGTGGTACAACAAAATCAAACAAACTTCATAAAATCTGTTTCAAATTATATTGCATTATCTTTTTCTAGCGTTTCTAATTTCGACATTACTTCAATTTGAACTAAATTTGCCTGTTCGCAACTCAAATTGACACCAGTAGTTATACGATACAGTCACTCAAACAGTACGCAAGTCACGACCGTACTTATATTAATGCTCAAAATAGTTTGTCTATAGCCAGCTGCATACGATTTCCGCATTCGGATTCCGGATGCGTTTTCCGAGATCGGATATCCGAATGTTCATACAAAATGGTCATAAAGACACGCTTTTAAAATATGAACAGGCTTACGCCCGTATCTTCAGGTACCTACAGTAGACAGCCTCTACGATCTTTAGTTAGTCAAGATCTTTTTGCAGATGTCTAGGGAGGTAATCAGAGGCAAGTCCATGTTCGTAAGATTTTTCGTTCAGAAAAAAAGTAGTGTTAGTGTATCCGATTTCGGAAAAAAAATATTTGGAAACCGAATGAGGTAGATATGATGTAGATGAGACCAGCTTAAGATGATAATAGCTTTGACAGTAGAGTTCTAAGCAAGCCGCTTTCCGTGTCTTTCATGGACTTGCGAACTTATTAATACGCGCCTATTATTTATTATTGTCCTTATAATTACTACACCACCTGCTTCTAAAACAGGTGATTGAGAACATAAGATTTTTTTTGTATTTTTTACATAAATATAGTAGGAGATTTACTTTTTCATTTAAGTGTATCAGTAATATATTTAAATATATAGGGTGTAATAGGACTACTTCCAAAAACTTCACCACCGAAACAAGCAGTAGATACTTACCTAAATAGTTAGTTCATCGCTATCCTCTATTCCTCATTATAAAAAGGATAAAAGATCTTCTTAGTCGTTATAGGGGAGGTTAGTTATGATAGTTCTGTCGTTGAGCTAGCAAGTGTGCGAATGTTGATAGCTCTTGTCGCCCAGCGATAAACTAATAAAGAGAGCCTTCGCCGGCAGTGTGAACAATCAGCGAACAAAAATTAATATATGGCGGAAAGCATTATAAATTCAATTCAAAGATAAAAATCATAGCATATTTTTTTGTTCGGTCGGGAATCGATCAGCATCACTCGTTTAAGTTTTAAGAAGTAGTGTTATTACACCCTGTAGAAAAAAACTAAAGATGCTATTTATAAGATACTTGATTGGGGGGTACCGGTAGTTATTTATTGTAAAGTATACCGGTAATTATTTAACTACCGGTATCCATCCATCCCCCAATCATCCCATCCAATAATACTAATCCGATCATCTATAACAGAAAAATTATATCCGTCTAATTATTGGCTGTATTTACAATCTCATGTTTAAATTAAAATGCTCTTATAGCAATAAACTAAAAAAACTACGTTTATCACTCCGTTGACGAGTACTATGCCATGTGGCTATGATATGATTAATTATAGTTTATTATAAATCCTTACTTATTGATCCTGCGTTAAAGGTTAAACTTTGTTTCTTTTTTTTATATATACAACTTTTAATTTATTGTAAATCCTTAACTTAATGCATCTTTGACCTCCATATCTCTTGTTCCTCTTTTATATTTACAAGTTTTAATATATTTCCATATTGTATTTTTCATTGTACTTATACTAATTACATAATGTATGTATATTCGGCAATAGCGATGTACTCTTGACAGTTTTTTTTTATAAACTTCACCTTAAATGATTGTACAGTCAACTTCTAATGTAGATATTTTTAAGGTTACTAGGTTACAATTTTTTTTATAAATGAGCACTGTATTTATTAAAAGTGCTTAATATTTAAAAAAAACACATCAATATGAGTGAATAAACTGTATTATTGCTAGAAATTTGCTGTAGATCTGTTTCTATGAATGTTATTATTTCTTTATTTGTGGATACGAAACTTTAAACTTTTATGTTGGGTTTGTCACATATAACGTGGGGTCGGCACAACGTGTATTCTTCTTTCATTTCCCTCTATCAGCCGTCATCTCACTACTCACCCCTTTCTTACTCATAGTATCTTTCACACAAATAAGTTTACTTATTAAATATCATCTACATCTCATGTTGACTACACAAACAATATTTATAATATGGGTCAATGTTTATACAGAATTATTATTATTATTAATAGTAGTTTATATTTTACTTGCCTGGGTCATGGAAGACGTACGATCTAACTTACAACAATACTTAAACAATGCTTAAAATGTTGTTTTATTATCATGAGGGATGCGCACGGCTAGCTCGCGAAATTCAAATTTTCTTGCGTCATTTTTGATCAAATTACAAATGACATAGTAGGTATTTATTAACCTTTGTTATGCCGGTTTTTTTGTTTTTTGATCCAAACGAGACACAATTGATTTTCTATTGTGTCTGGAATCCTGGCAAACTAAAGGTTAACAAACAAAAGAAGTATTATATTACTAGCAACTTATATCATTTTAAAAATGTAGGTAAATGTGTCAAAGTTATTTTTTTCTGTCGTAATGTCGTATCATCCTGTAGCGACTGGCATGTTGGTTAGACTGATGTTTATCTTACTTGGAGCAATTTTAATGTATTTTGTTTCCAACCCTGCAAGCATTTGAAAATTGACTTTTACTATTACTATTTCCTCGGAAAATGTAAAATTAGAATTGAGCCCATTATTGTGTATTTGGAATACTTACTTGTTAAATTCTGTTTAGAAAAATATTCAATAATTGAATGTTTGATTTCTCGAATGAGAACATAACCTTATTCCAATCAGCGAGAGTATTGAACGCACACTTAAAATTGTTGACATAAATAGATTTGGCAAATCGTCTTACATAATACAAAATACCTTATGAGAAGTAACAATTGGCAAACGCTTAGACTAACATCGATATGAAATATTTCATTTTAGTAGTGACATAGAAATGTGAACGAAACTTTAGTTTTTTTATGTAAAAGTATAAAGTAGTAATTTTTTTTCTAGAAAATAGATTCTTTGAAGATTTCATTATGTATCGACGCGGAGTTTGCTTACAATAATATAAAATTACTTTTAAATATCAAAAAGCTAAGAAAAACATCTAATATTGAGTATATTTCAATTTTGCACATGTCCAATTTTCCTGAGAACTTTACACATAAACAACAAACAACAAGTAACTAATTATTTAATTAATAAATTAGAATAGGTATATGCGGCTTGTTTTCGAAACATCGAAACATAATGTAAAAAATACATTCAAGTGTGTTAAAAGTACCTAGCTAGATAATTTTAATTCATACATTTTTTATATAAAAACAAATTTTGATTTATAAGTGTCATGGATACAGACTTTGCAATTTTGCTAAAAAAGATTCATTGAACACAAACTTCGCGTCAAATAATATTAAGAGTTCTCGTAAACTGCAAACTTTTCATCGGCCGATAGTTGGTTGGGCTGCTAGTGCAAACATGGCCGCAGGGCTTAGAACCGGTTATGATTAACCTGTTCGTGACCGGTATAAACCGCTATTTCAATTATTTCTCCAAACGTTATCAAAACCTAATTAAAAACCTCTATTAACAGGTTTATTTCGCAGTCAAACTCTCACACCCAACGCGCTTCTGATTATTTGAACGGCGCGCTCGCTTCCAAAAGAAAAGAACGAATCTTTTCGATCTATACCGGTTTTTCGAACGAAACCCTTAAAACGCTTTAGTTCGCATTAACCGCTCTAAATAGGGATTATATTAGAACGGAACCGGAAAGTAAAGGTTTCATGTACTTAGGCCGAAACCGGTTTGAAATTTTTTTCCGGTTTCCAAGCCCTGCATAGCCGATAATTAATCGTTGTAGTGTGTGTGCGCAATTGCATACATCTACTACATACAGAAAAGTTTGCAGTTTCCGAGGGGTATAAGAACCCAAATTTGAAGAGGAAGAGGTATAAGTTAGAATTGTATTCCCTTAATTATTACACGGACGCCACACCTTAAAAGAAATACTTGTAGAAAGAATTTTGAATTCCAAATTTTTTAAATTTTCATTTTATGATTCAAACTACTAAAGAATCAGCGTATACCTGATGTGACGCTACACTAACATTAAAAGCAGTATTTACAGCGTTTTTTAATTAAATTACGTTTAAGTCCAATAATTATGTATCCCTATTGGACAGTGTTTTATTTTTAGTAACATATTTGTATCTACGACATTTTAAATAACCTAAATTTAAAACTGCTTTAGAATAGTGCTAAAAATTTATTTGAAATAAAAAATTCACAATTTTGAATGGAAAAATATTTTAAATTTTAACTTATTGTGATCCAACTTTTAAATTCAGCATTAAAATTTGTATTTAATAAAAAAAATACTGAATTTGGTAAAATATCGCCTGCATCGATTCACAAATCATAAAATAATATAAACTTAAGTTATTGTGATCAAACTTCTAAAGTTCAGCATTGAAATTTGTTTTTACATAACAGAAATTTACTAAAGGTAAATTTGTCGCCTGCACTGATAGATAAACGATAAATCTGTTGTATTTGTAAATTTGTTAGGGGTTCCTTGGTTCATAAATTATAAATTTGTACCTGTAAATATGAGTACCTGTACCTGTAGCTATTCCTGTTTGATCTGTTCTTGCAACAATGACTCCAGGCCTTCTGGTGTTCGGCCCTGCTCCAACTCAGTATGCAACTTGTAGAGCTGAAATGTGTAACAAGTGGCTAAATAAAAAATTTAAAAAAATCGACTTCAATGTTCGGCACACTGAGCAATTTTCTGCGTTCTCGAGGTGCATTTCTGTTCATAACTCTGAAGAGCCTCGACAGATCCTCACCAAATTTGTGTGGCGCCAATCGCAATGTATAACCCTTTCAAACAAAAAAGGAATTTTCTAAATCGTTTCAGGCGTCTACGAGTAATCGGGGAACATACAAAAAAAAAAGGTATCAGAGTTTATTCCACGGTATTTATGAAATTTCTGATTGTTCTCTCAAATATTCAACCTACCTTCTCCAATTTCTTCCTCAGGGTCAGCACTGAACGCTCCTGGTCTGCCACCAACTCCTCAAGGTACTGGTATCAGAGTGTTTTCGTCGGTATCCATGAAATTTCTGGCAGTTCTCTGAAATATTCAACGTACCTTCTCCAATTCCTTCCTCAGGGTCAGCACTGAACGTTCCCAATCTACCACCAACTCCTCAAGGTACTGGTATCGGAGTTTCTTCGTCGGTATCTATGAAATTGCTGGCAGTTCTCTGAAATATTCAACGTACCTTCTCCAATTCCTTCCTCAGGGTCAGCACTGAACGCTCCCGGTCTGCCACCAACTCCTCAAGGTACTGGTATCAGAGTTTTTTCGTCGGTATCCATGAAATTTCTGGCAGTTCTCTGAAATATTCAACGTACCTTCTCCAATTCCTTCCTCAGGATCAGCACTGAACGCTCCCAATCTACCACCAACTCTTCAAGGTACTGGTATCAGAGTTTATTCGTCGGTATCTATGAAATTTCTGGCAGTTCTCTGAAATATTCAACGTACCTTCTCCAATTCCTTCCTCAGGGTCAGCACTGAACGCTCCCGGTCTGCCACCAACTCCTCAAGGTACTGGTATCGGAGTTTCTTCCTCGCGCGGCACTCGCGCGCCGACTGACGGCTACGTTCTGAAATATCCATAAAAGAAAGTCCTTTTCCGACCCTGAATATTCGGCGGGTATTCCAACAAACTTGGTTCTAGCTTTGATTAAAAAGACAAAATAACATTTAGTTTCGACACGAGACTGTCGCACCCCATAAGGTTAGGTGTTATGAATATACTTTTTTATTATTATGGAAATACCTTTAAGTTATTTGCGCAATTCATATTTTGATCAAGATTCTGCAAATTGAAAAAAAAAACGCAAGTTTGAATTTCGCGGGCTGGTCGTGCGCATCCACCTTAATCTGACATACCGAGTTTAGCCTTCATGTCGGACTTGTCAAGCGTGGCCTTCCGGCCCGGTTTGCGGCCGCGCTTGCCTCCCTCCCGCCGCTCGCCGCCGTCGGCCGACCCCGCCCCCGCCGACCCGAACACGCCGATTGATTCCTGGAAGAAAGACACCATCAGCCTCCCATCACATCACACCAATATTATAAATGCGAAAGTTTGGATGTTTGGATAGATGGATGTATGTTTGTTCCTCTATAACTCGACAACCAATGAACCGATTTGGCTGAAACTTAAAATATGAAGAAATGATGACCGGGAATAGGACATTTAGGCTACTTTTTATCCGGGTACCACGCGAGCGAAGCCGCGGGCGGCAGCTAGTTTATATTATTTATATTAATCAGTCTCCCATTGGTTAAGAAGAAAAAAACACTGTAAAGCCTTTAAAATTTTTATAAGCCAGTCTTTATCTTAAACGGCTTGCTGTTTAGCCGTTATCTAGCCGTTTTGTAAAAAAAAGTTTATTTTACAAAATATTTGAGCTTTTGCAAATTCAATGACGCATGCGTCGGGTATTGTGTTGATTTGAATAGAAAATCAATACCCAAAAATACAAGTTTTATCTTATCCTTCGAAAGTGGCCTGAAAGGAAGGAAAGGTACCTGTCTGGCCATTTTTTATGACAGATATTATGCGAAGCAAGATAATTATAATTTTGAATACTTACTACTTAATTAAAATATAAATACAGTTTATAATTAGTCTGTGGATTAGTGGAATAAATTTAATTTTTTTATTCCCTGTCCAAGAGTTTTGTGCAGTTATAAGTTTCTTATTCTTCAAAAGTGTAAATACCTGGCCATTTTGTATGACATAATTATGCGAAGCAAGATAATTGAAGGTTAAACAAACTTACCTAAAGTGAAGTTTGACCATAATTATACGACGTCGCTGCATCCGAAGCATATTTTATAATTCACCATGTAGTCCATTGCTTAATGTACTGGGCACGAACACTATTTAGAGCTAGAAAAAAACTTTAAAAACATGATAACATAGATATAAAAACGACTCAAAGTCCGTAGAGGGCGCCGTGTATTATAATAACCCCTTTGGGATAGAAAGGTTTAGTTAGATGAACAAACAAAACCTTGATTTACTGTTATAAAATTAACTACTATCTCCATGATTTGCATTGCAAAATCGGATTAATTTACTAGGCACAATATTTGTTAATTGTTTCATTAAAATCGTTAGAGCCGTTTTCGAGAACAGAATTACAAAAATTTAATATAATTATATTTAGGCCAATACAAATATTCTTCACTCAATAGTATAGGATAAACAATAATTGACATACCGATGACTAGCGCAATTTGGCTCAAGATCGGAATGAGCGTAGAATAAAAAAGGGAGGCATTTGCTCTGCAATGGGACTATGCCGGCTGTCTAATCTGCGTAGTTAATTAGCCTGTTTAGTTTATTAATAAATAAATAAATAGTAATTAAAATTATATCGGCTAGGCCCTATTGTAAGTTTTACAACTATAGGGAAATTACCAGATCATCCTGCAGCTTTTTTATTGCCTCAATAGCAAAGGCCCTATGATTTTCCGCTAACGTCGGTCAGTTGCAGCGTGCGAGCTGAGTGTGCAGAGAATAACTTCTCCATCTTTGCAGTTGGATAAACTGATCATATTCATGTAGGTTAATAAGGTATTTGTCGGACATATCTCTATTAACAGAGGGATGACTTAACATGGTAACGCTCTCCTAGGAGGCGAATTCTTTATTAGACTACTATTAATAATTATAATTTGTAATCGAGGACTAATAATGTTTATTTTAGATAACGTAGGTAATCAAAAATGCACACATTGTGCAGTTAACAGTGCTAGCAGAGCCACAAGCTTTGTGGTTATTATAGGCAAATGTAATTGCTCATTAGGATGAATAAGATGATCAGCAAAACAAGGGCAATTTTAGTGTCCCGAGTACTTTGCTATTTTGGGAAAGATGGCAGAGTTCGGTAAACTCTTTTAAGGAGACGAGAGATTTTAGCATCTTTGCTGAATTTATTTCCTAGTACGTATTAGAGAAATTGACGGGATTGTGTTGACGGTGGAATGGTTAGTAGCTCCAGAATTAGAGTGATAAGTGGTAAAGTTTAAAGCAAAACGAATTTGAAATATTCTAAATACATATTATTTTATTATGTATCCGGATATTTATCACGTAATTTACTTTTTATATATATATTTACGAATTTGAGATAGACAATCGAAATAGTCGAAAATATTATTATTCTGACAAAAAATCCACAATTTTTATATTAAGATAATAGTCATAATGTTTCAATATAATATTATGATTATTTTATTAATGCGATCATAATTTAGACGGTGTCTGGTTTTACGATTTGGTAAGTGGCAAGGCACCGGAGAAAGGCTTCGCTATATGGAATGCCGCGTTATAATTGACATTCCGGAAGTAAGAGATACCAGGGCTGGCTGGACCAGTGAAGGACTGTCAGAATCAGAATGTCTTTTACACAAAACGTCTAAGTATATAATACTTTGTCTGCATCTACATTTTCTTTGGATTTGATGTACGATGCAAATAAATAAACTTCATTGAGATGTCTTAATCTTTATGATGTTTGGTGTGCCAGGATTTTTCCTATCTTGAAAAGTTTATTATAAACTCAATGTTAATCTATAGGTGCTTGGACATACAAGGATCAATGCACCAAACAAATTTTTCAAAATCTCAAGTACCTGCGTAGAAGGTAGTTTCATGAGTCTACCTAGAAATATTATACGCTTAAGTATTAGAAGTTGACACTTTTTGTGGTTTATTATAAACCTTCGGTTTTGTAACAAGTTAATTTTATCGTCAACATTTGTCACAGCCTTCAAAAGTAGGCACTAAAGGTACATAGTAAAATAGTACATAGTAAACATGTTGTAATTGTAGCTGATTGTAGTAATTTTTTCAACTCAATATTATAGATAATGTTCTAGTCTAGAGAGGAAACGAATATTCTATTGGTTAATTTTGTTATGTAACGCGCGGTATCTTAAAGTAAGTTATGTACCAGACTCTAACTGAGAGTTAAAAAGGATCATTTTATATATTATGATTATGATTATATATATTATGATTTGGTTTCATATAATTAACTTAACTGATCGCGAAAGCCACTGCTCGCCTGTATACTTTGTGCTACCACGGAAGACCAGCGCTATGGTAGACTATCTATCAATTCATTTAGTTTAATAACAATAATGTATCTAATAACTTGTAAGTTATGTTAACAAATAAAGTTCTTTGATTTCATTTGATTTGATTTCCAAACAAGAGAAACATTTAAATTTACCGGGGTACCGGATTACTTTTAATTATTGAGATCGAGTTTATTGCTGTTCGTCTTAGCAGGTTGCTTGGGTGGGTCTCACCGGTTTCCTTGTCAGATAGATGACTAATTGGGTCTGTGTCTCAAAAGACTCTTTCTCAAAATGAAATTGAGCTTCTCGTGTCTCTTGTCTCTGTTGCGCTTTGAAATTTTCAAAAATGTGAATATTTTCAGTTAGGTATTTATATAATGATTCTTCGCCAGGCCAACCCACCATTATTCTCCGCAACGTTCAGAGATCTTGGTACGAATACTTCAGGTTTATTATTGAAGTTCATAAGGCTCCTAAAAATATTATCATTGTAGCAGTGCTTGCATTATTTGCATCCGTGGAATCAGCCATAGGTTGCGTGGTTGGGTCAAACCGTCTATCCGGTACTAGGGGTATCAATATCATCGATCGCATCATCTTTAATTCGAAGAAAAAGAGTGTTTAGAATCATAATCCGCAATGATATAATATTCAGTATTCATAGGTGGTGATAATGTCACCATTCGATAATAGTTGGTCGGTCTTTATAATGTATGCTAACTAGCCAGACTGCAATCGCATCGCAGTTCTTGAAATGAAAATGATAACGACAGCAAACGTATATTGTACAACTCAGACTGCACTGAGGATCGTAATCTCATTATGGTTATAAATGTACCTACTGGATGTAGGTATTTACATTTGTATAAATAGATTTACTGTGGTTGTATTCGCATCACAATAAAAAAGTATATAGGTTCTTTTATTTTGGAATAGTTATCTTTATAATTAGTGCTAACCAGCCAGACTGCAATCGCATCGCAGTTCTTGAGATAAAAAGATAATGGCGGCAAACGTATATTGTGCAATTCAAACTGCTGTTTAAAATATACTTTTATAATTTGAGCTAACCAGCCAGACTGCAATCGCATCGCAGTTCTTCAAATAAAAATGATAACGGTGGCAAACATTATTTGTACAACTCAGACTGTATTCGCAACACAGTTCTTGAAATAAGGGCGGCAAATTTATAAGGGCGGCAAATTTATGGGGCGGCAAATTTACGATGGTGGCAAATTTATAGGGGCGGCAAATTTATAGTGGCGGCAAATTTATAGGGGCGGCAAATTTATAGGGGCGGCAATTTATAAGGGTGGCAAATGTATATTGCACAACTCAGACTGTAATCGCGTCACAGTTCTAGGAGACCGTGGTCCATTTGAGTTATAGTTACAGTTTTGTTACTGTTTATTTATGCCATCCAGACTGCATTCGCAACGCAGTTCTTAAAATAAGAATGATAAGGGCGGCAAATGTATTTTGCACAACTCAGACTGTAATCGCGTCACAGTTCTAGGAGATCATGGTCCATTTGAGTTATAGTTACAGTTTTGTTACTGTTTATTTATGCCATCCAGACTGCATTCGCAACGCAGTTCTTGAAATAAGGATGATAAGGGCGGCAAATGTATTTTGCACAATTCAGACTGTAATTGCATCACAGCTCTAGAAGACCGTGGTCTATTTGAGTTAAAGTTACAATTTTGTCACTGTTTATTTATGCCATCCAGACTGCATTCGCAACGCAGTTCTTGAAATAAAAATGATAGGGGCCACAAATAAATATCGTAATTACTCTTACGAAAATCTACCATGCTATCATAAGGAGGTAGTACTCTTAAGATGGATCCAAACGACCTTGTTAAAAACTTGGGGTAGGTAGGTAAAAAAAAAAAAGAATGTGCAATAATTATTTGTTATTCTATAAAACAGTAAAATAGAAGTATTATTAGTATCAAAACATTTAAAGAAATTCAGGTAGGTATGTAAAAAATAGAAATTAGGCACTTAATATTTGTCATTCTACATCGTTTTAATATTCGATTGTTGGGTAATACGATTATTCGATTGTGTGATCACATTCGAATATAACAATTCACAAAATGTGTTACTTATACGGAATCCATTTATAAAGCTTATGATAATCAGACTGCATTCGCAACACAGTTCTTGATATAAAAATTAAAAATGGTGGCGAATAGATAATAATCGTTAATACTCGTAGAAAAATCTACACAGTTATCTATTGGAAATAGTATCCAAAGACACGGTTAAACAACCTTGCTTGAAAAATAAAAATTATGCACTAGATGGCTGTTATTCTACAAACAGTAGACGTATCTAAACTGTCAATTCGAGATTGAACAGATGGGAAGGTTATCTTTAGTAATATCAATAAGCTCAATTAGTTTTGATCAGAACCATGTTTGTGTTAAAGGATATGGGCGTTGAAGCTGCTACACAGTTATTAACTTTTGCAGTTTCATCGTACTTCTGTAAACTATGTTCCTACTTGTCTGTTCTGAATAAAATGATTTGATTTTGATTTTGATTTTGATCCAAAAATGTAGGTACCTACATAAACTACCGTACTTCGTTTGAAAATTTTCAGGTAGAGGTCAAATTAAAAAATATGTAGCTGAATAACTGTTATTCTAAAGCTATCTAGACGGTAAGGTCAGCATTGAGCATTAGGTTAGGAAAAAAAAGGTTGCACTTTTATCGTTCGCATTTAGGTATTTGCTATTGCAAACGCTTTTTGGCGATCACAAGCGCATTGTCGTCAGAAGAAAAAATACCTTAAAATTAAGTAGGTAGGTACTCACGGTATTCGCCATCAGTTTGTTCCTGTAAGGGGTTTTCTTCTCTTGGGTCTTTCGTTAAACCATTTTAACAACACTTGACTTTTATCAAAACGACAGAAAAAAAATATTTTTTCTTAAAACTGTAGACAGTAAAATAAGACGTGTTAACGTGCCCGAACACAAACAACGAATGAGGGTAATACAGCGGAACTGTCGGGGCGGTTCGGCAGGTCGGGGCGGCTCGGCAGCTCCGAGGCGCCCTCTACGGACTTTGAGTCGTTTTTATATCTATGTTATCATGTTTTTAAAGTTTTTTTCTAGCTCTAAATAGTGTTCGTGCCCAGTACATTAAGCAATGGACTACATGGTGAATTATAAAATATCGAGGATGCAGCGACGTCGTATAATAATAATATTGAATAGGTTATTAAAATATACTTAAGCACAATTCATAATTATTACACTCTGCGGGCTTAAAAAGGTCGCTATAGCCGAATCACAATAGGAATTGAAAATGCCGTCTCTTTTCACTCTCAGTCAATGAAACATATCGTTCAATTGTTATTGTGGTTCTGCGGTAGCGACCTTTCTAAGCCCGCTGGAATAAATATTTGTTATTCCCTTTATTTGTAATTTTTTTTCCTACCCAGGAGATTTTTATCATGTTCTCACGGTATTACCGAGGTACCTACATCTATTTAATAGCCATAGTATTTGACAATGGCATAAAAAATTTTCAACACATGTAGCAATTTTGAGTGCGCAATATTTTATTAAGTCATTATTTATTATTATCGAAGTGAACAGTTATTATTATAAATAAGTAACAGTTTTATATTTTGATTTGTTTTACTTTTTAAATGTTCTTTAATCTTTAAGTTAACCGGTTAATAAAGTAGGTACATACGCACAATGGATCTAGGCATTCGTGAAATTAGCAGTGTCGCTGCGCAGTGGAATATTTTGTATAAAAAGCTGCACTTCACATCGAAATGGCTAACTTCACGAATGCTTAGATTTATTGTGCGTATTGTACTGAATCTAGCATTAAATAACAAAAACATTGTTATCATGTTCAAACTTTTTAACCAAGAAAATTAAGTAAGTAAAGTAGGTACTTAATCTAAACGATCTGCAAAATTCAGTGTTATCTGTGCATTTATAGATAAAGATATAGATATAAGTTATATACAAAACTATCGTATCGATAAAAGCGCATCGCAGTTTTATGTGATGCGTATCGCATACGGCTTAAAAATAGCAGACGCAAAAGGTTTTAAAAAATCGCGTTTTCAATCCATGACCTAGTAAATACAAAATGTAAGTACAAACAGAGAAGGCATTATAATATCAGCTACAATGTTATGTATTGAAAATACGCAGTTCGCCCGGTTAGCAACAAAACGCCGGCCGATAAACTGCGTCGTAAGCCCGACGCGCGACGCTCTTTTCTGCGTCGTAGTAACTGTCATTACCTAAAATGAATCACCTTCGAATGTAACACCGGCACTTTTTTAACATTTCTCACAGGATTCTTGTTATAATGAAAATATCCCGAAGGAGCGGTCCGTTCGGTTGGAGAGTTGAATGCGTACTGCCGCTGCCGTGCCGGTCGCTGCTGCGCAGAGTGAGCGTGTGTGAACTTTTTTTTACTTTCAGCGCAGACTATGCGACGCGCACGTATTTTGCAATGGGCCTATTGTGCTCCCCACCTTGGACAAAGTGACCCTGTCGCTGCACTCGGTAACAGAATGCAATGTTCGAGATATTGGTAAGCATGCGACTTTGTGCATCTTATCTGAAGGCCCTACCCTGAGCTGAACACTGTATTTCCCTATTTAAACCCTCGATAAATAAAGTGGAAAGTAAATAAGCCAGCAAGTATCTTAAACATTTTATTTTCGAATTTAACGTTTAATATTTTTTTTTAACGTTGTATTTGCTTGATCATAAATCAACGAAAAAAACTGCAGCTGTCATAAGCGCGCCGCGTTCGAAAGCATTTTTAATTTCATCTTTATTTTCAAGAAGTTAAGTAAGACAAATATTTAAGTTGCACTTATCAATGTCCTAATTATAGGTTGTGTGTGATAGCGCCCTAAAGCCTAAAAAATACCTAAATGTAAGTAATAGAAAAACTCATGTCTAAACTAAAAACTGAAACGATTTAGTTTTTTAAGCAAACTTATAGGTGAACTATACATTACATACACATTCTAATATTTATACTCACATACTGACTCAAATAAGCTTTAAATGTAATAATTAACGATGTGTTGATTAGCTTATCTTTATGTGTGAAACTAAGCTACCCAAGTTCAATTAAATGTTTAAACGGTAACCTATCAATCTTTCGAAAAACGATACACCGAATTTTGAAATCCATAAAACGTTTGATAGAAACTCGAAATCCAGATACTATGTTTTACATAATTTTATTACTCCGATAAAACGTTTCACAGAAGTCTCATTTGACAGAAACACTAATGCCAGATTATCAGTTCGTTTTTTTTTCATTCGACAACAATATCCTTATACCTTATTTTAAAAGACAGAAGTAACGCTTACCAGAAAATTTCCAGCCATATAAAACCTTTTCCATCTTGGGTTGGATTTAGTATTACTAAGCAGGATTTTGAGGGGGGCGGTGAGGGGGGGTTCCCCTCCCCCCTGGTACCACTCCTATTACAAGATAACGCACCGTTCTGGAGATAATCAAATTATTGTTTTATATACAAACTGGTAAAAATTGGTAAAAATTTAATATTCGGTAACAGTATTTTGGTGAGGGGGAGGGTGGAGGGATCCCCCGCCCCCCTGGTACCACTCTCATTACAAGTTAACGCACCATTCTTGAAAAAATAAAATTATTGTAACCTAACCTAACCTTTTTTTTTTTTATCTAACCTAATCTATACGGGGCAACCGACACGGGGCACCCTGTAGGTTAGGTTAGGTTTGTTTATAAAAAAGCGAACGAAGCGAGCCCACCCACAAAATCTGGTCGCATAAACCCTCATAACATCTAAAAGAGAAACTAAATCAGATTCGACACGGGGCACCCTGTAGGTTAGGTTAGGTTTGTATATAAAAAAGCGAGCAAAGTGAGCCCACCCACAAAATCTGGTCGCACAAACCCCCATAACATCTAAAAGAGAAACTAAATCAGATCAGAAACGGAGCACCCTGTAGGTTAGGTTAGGTTTGTATATAAAAAAGCGAGCGAAGCGAGCCCACTTACAAAATCTGGTCGCACAAACCCCCATAACATCTAAAAGAGAAACTACATCAGATCCGACACAGGGCATCCTGTAGGTTAGGTTAGGTTTGTATATAAAAAAGCGAGCGAAGCGAGCCCACCCACAAAATATACTCGCATAAACCCCCATAACATCTAAAAGAAAAACTAAATCAGAACCGACACGGGAAACCCTGTAGGTTAGGTTAGGTTTGTGTATAAAAAGCGAGCGAAGCGAGCCCATCCACAAAATCTGGTCGCACAAACCCCTATAACATCTAAAAGAGAAACTAAATCAGATCCGATACAGGGAATCCTGTAGGTTAGGTTAGGTTTGTATATAAAAAAGCGAGCGAAGCGAGCCCACCCACAAAATCTGCTCGCATAAACCCCCATAACATCTAAATGAGAAACTAAATCAGATCCGACACAGGGCATCCTGTAGGTTAGGTTAGGTTTGTATATAAAAAAGCGAGCGAAGCGAACCCTTTCTAAAAAGAAAAAAAAGGTTAGGTTAGGTTACAATAATTTGATTATCTCCAGAACGGTGCGTTACCTTGTAATGGGAGTGGTACCAGTCCTACCCCCCACCCCCCCAAAATCTTAATACCAAATTTTTACCCGAAACTTTTTTAGGTTATTATCGGTCTCAGAACCGAATCTGCCCACCCCGACTTCCACGTAGTCTTGTCTGTCCTACCCTAGAGTGTTTTATGAACTCGGAGGCGCGAAGGGAGATGCAGCCCCCGCCCGCTGTGACAAAACGCGGCACCAGCACGAGCTGGAGCGGCTGAGGCTGGTCGCCGCCGAAGGTGGCGACCAAACAGCCGAAGCTGCGAAGGCTCGTGCTGATGCCGCGTTTTGTTACGCAAGGGCGGAGGGGCTGCACTTCCCGAAGCGCCGGAGCCGTCACAAATTCGAAATGGATGGAAGATTTAAGTTAAACTTTGATAATTTGCCAAAAGTGTTTGGTGAGGTTACTTAACCATCTAGCACGAAATTAGTTTGGAAATGTTAAAGGTAATAAAAAAAAGTAACTAGGTACAATATTTAATAGATATCTACCTACAGTAGGTACTTCAAGCTACATAATGGACATCGGTCATTTAATTTTATGGTACCTAGTATTTATAACGCTCTGAATTATTACTAGAAAGATTGAATACATAATTTTGTAATAGGTCTTTCCTGAACCATGATTTTTCGGGATCACAAAATATATTATATGGAAAACAAACATGCGGTAAAGTGAATTATCTGGATGTTAAAATTTCTGGAAAATGTTTAGATGTATTTTGTATTTCTGTCTTGTAAAAAAAAACAAATGAAAATCTGGCTTAAGAATTTATGGAATTCGAATTCCTGTATTATGAAAAAAAAGAAATCAAGAATCTGTCAAACGTTCCTATGGATTTCAAAAATCTGTCTTGTAATTTTCGTGACATAAATACGTAACCTGTTTAAACTTATGACATTCATCATTGTTCTTATTCAATTTTCCTTTCCAACTGTACCATAAAAAAAACTAATTGACATGGATGGACTTTACTATATTATCATTCCGTTCAATACCTACATAATCTTTAGTATAAAATTCCGGTGAGCACGTTGGCTTGGCTGATTTCGATGGCTTTTTGTTTTGTACCTACTTATGGGGCCACCTTGATGGTTCCTAGCTATGTCGTGTTTTTGAGATCTTTTTTTTCTGACCAAGCAGAACATTTGCCTATCGGGTCCACTAGACCCACTAGTAAATTCTAAATTATTAAAATACACCCAAACAAACATTGTCCTAATTCTACATTTGGATTACAACGACAACACATAGGTCCGAAACAAATAGCAGTATACATGCGATTATATTTAAGACACACCCCTACCATAACATCGAGGTCGTATTTTATGTCATTTACACCATTAGGTAAACATTAAAAAAAAATTATAAAAAAATTATAATAATTTTTGCTTGTGTGTGACCCAACCCATATGAGTCACACACAAGCATCCTATAAATGATAGAAATATGATGTCAATATATTTGTCCAACCGAAAACATATTTAGGTACTTTTTTCGAAAAAATATTGCACAATTAAGCAGCGCACTAGGCATGGAAGACTGGAAGTGTCAACTGTCAAAAGCTTGCAACTTTTTAATCGTTTATTTTTTTTTTGCTGGGCGAAAATAGGATAAATAATTTAAATAGTTTACCATTTGTTGGCATCTATTATCTTCTATCTATACTATGGAAGAGCTTGTTTGTTTAAAGGCGCTAATCTCAGGAATGTTAGCTAAACTCTTGAGGAAGGTTATAGGCTACTTGGCCATAATGGCCATGTCTCTGAATTCATGATGATAGTGCATTTCATGAACTTTAAAGGAAAAGTATAGCGGTTAAGATAACTTTATTAGCTTAGCAGTAATAGTCGTTGAACTTGGGTATTGGATAATTTTGTACCAAATACAAAATCGTAAGAATAAATCCTTTAAAGTTTTTTTATTTTTTTTTATTTAAGATAGGTTAGCTCTTGACTTCGCTCCTTGCCTAGGCATGGATGAAGTCGACGATGGAGCGAGCTTCCCAAAAAATGCCTATTAACTCTCCTTTTAAAGATGTAGTTCTAAGATGTAGTAGTTGCTTGTTGTAAAGGGCTACTACGGAACCCTAAACGTGGCCCGTCACGGTTTTTTTTTGGTTATATTTAAAAAACTGTGTAATTTGGTTTATTGTTGAGCCTTGCCATATGCCTCCCTTGGATAACATCAAAGTATTTTTATGTCCTGGAGATCAGCAAGCCTGTATATTTATCACATTTTATACATAAGCGTTGCATTGCAACTGCGCAGAAAGAGTTCCGTTCAACTGCGCAGGTACTAACCTAGGTCACGTAGGTACATTATCGAACGGAAATGGTTAATGCAGATTGGGCGCGATAAAATTATGATAAGTAGGTATTTTACAAGTATTGTTTATGCAATCTTTATGGTGCGTCTTCGAAATATTTCTTGTAAATTCTTTCTGAAATGTATGTTCCCTATGTAGTGTGTAGTGTACCTGTATGTTGCACATCCACAACTCATAATTTACACATGAAACATCATTAGAAGTCTCGTTAGAAGTTGATTTGACAAAAGTATAAGTCAAAAGTCAAAACTCAAAATTCATTTATTCAATAAGATCACTTCGTGTTATCACTTTGAATCGTCTTAAGAGCTAGGTGATTCTACTCCTTTTCCTTCGCGACCAAGACCGTGAAGAACCAGGGCAACAAACACGGTTTAAGGCCTAACATTCTTTTCGGTGACACACTTTTTGTATCAAATTTTTTTTTTGTAATTTTTACTAGTAGTTCGCCCCGAACTGAGATCTCGCGCACCGTTGTGTTGATAGCCTAGATTTGGACTTGTTTCTGACTACCCCTATACCTACGTTAAGTGCTCTTTCTAGTGTTTACCACACAATGATATCTAATGCGCTACCTCAGTATGATAAAGATTATAGGCATACATGCAATACATTAAGTCGTGTCGTGTTTATATTCAATAGTTGACCCCGCGAACTTCGTACCGCGCCTCAGGAACGGCCTCTTAGTTTGAGAAATTATTAAAATAGCAGTTCAATACAAAATGTTTTAGAAAATCAATTTCCCCTCCCCTCCCCCTGCCCCTCCTCCTCCCCCCCCTCCATCCCCCCTCCCCCTCCCTACCCCCCTCCCCCTCCCTACCCGCCTCCCCCTCCCTACCCCCTCCCTACCCCCTCCTCCTCCCTACCCCCTCCCTACCCCCTCCCTACCCCCTCCTCCTCCCTACCCCCTCCCCCTTCTTACCCCCTCCCTACCCCCCTCCCTACCCCTCTCCCCCTCCCTTACCCCTCCCCCTCCCTACCCCCTCCCCCTCCCTCTCACCCCTTCTCCCTCCCTCTCCCTCTCCCTCTATAATTTTGGTACATGCCCAGCCCACTATTTGCAGGAGTTAGCATTTGCATACGTGACAGGTTGCAAGCCCATCGCCGCTATTAGAACGTTAACTGGTTTCCTCACGATGTTTTCTTTCACCGTTTAGAGCTCGTGTTAATGCGCATTTAAATTTTTCTAATCGAAAAATCCATTGATGAGCACGGCCAGGGTTCGAACTTACGACCTATGAATCGAAAATCGAGCACTCTTCCACTCGGCCAACACGGCTTTTATTTTCAATCTCAAGAAAAAATATCAAGAAGCAACTAAAATCATTGCAAACCAAACCACAACGATGCCACACTCTTTGTCTGATAACCAGACCTACGAATACATCGAAACTCTATGAAACGGGAGCTCTTTCCATACATCCGTTAATTGGTTTTCATCATTTTTATTTTTCTCTGTATTTCAAAAACTATAGAACCTAGAAGAAAACTAAAAACCATTTTGGAATGTATAAATTGAGTACTTTCATATGACACCCCACTCAATATATTTGGGTACCTTTGAAAAAAATTTACCCCCTTGGGAACCCCATATCTTTACAACCCCTTCATCGATTACGCTCATACGCTCCACAGCAAATTTCCATAGCACAACCTATTGACCTATCAAGTTTCATACAGATTGGATAAGTGGTTCGATAGTTATGCGAGAACATAAAAATGAAACATACAAATATACAAACATACAAACATACAAACATACAAACATACAAACATACAAACATACAAAGCAAAATCGCCTAACTTGCCACTAAGATCTTCGCTCGCTTCGCTCGCTCGATCGATAATTCTTTTAATTCTCTTTTAATTAAGTATTTAAATTATTATGTCTGACTCCGACTACCCTTTATTTATAGGTACTTAGATAGTAGCTTGGGAATACAGTCGTGCGTGAGCTGTTTTAAGGTGGATTCACGTTACACCGGACCGGGCCCCGGCCGGGCCCCGGACGGGGCCCGGCCCGGTGTAACGTGAATTCACCTTTAGAGTTTCGAATATTTTAAACAAACATGATTTGTATTTTTATTTTATGCACTCATTGAAAAAACAGAGTTCGGACTTTCGAAACCCGGTCTTTTCAGAAATCCATTTTAGAATCACGTTCTCGAAAACGGCTTTAACGATTTCGATAAAACTTGCAATACTTATAGCGGTTTACGGGGGCACAAAATCGATCTAGTTAGGTCTATCTGGAAAAAATCGTTTTCTGCAGCGCGGGGTAAATCCTCGCCCACAACGCAATATCCGCTCAAATCTTATTCTTTGTCCCACAGGCAAATACCCAATTTACAAGATATCTTACTGTCTATTGGCAAATACAGAAGAATGAACAGAGCATTATGAGAATAAATAGGTTTATTGTGTTACTACGGGCTTTAAACAGTTTACGGAATCTTTATATTTCGAACAAGATTTAGAACAATTAAACGCCTTTAACAATCTAGTTCAGAATAATATGAAAATCAACAAAAACTAATACTTACTTACTTACATGAAAATTTACGAGTCAAACACGCTAAGCATTTGAAATCCCTAACTAAAACGCACAAATCTGAGAAAATCGCTGAGCGGATCGCAATTTAAATTATATATCTATATAATAATCTACCTATATATAGGCACTAATATAATAAAGCGGAAGAGTTTGTTTGTTTGAACGCGCTAATCTCAGAAACTGCCAGTCCGATTTGAAAAATTCGTTCTGCATTTGATAGCTTAACTCTTGAGGAAGGTTATAGGCTACTTTCATCATCATCATCACCATATTCCATAACTACGGGGGCAACGCCGCGAGGGCGCTGCTAGTAAATAAACCAGGAACATGACTCACCTGATATGCAGTCTAGATGGGAATGAAAGAGCCAGGTGGCTGGTGTCTAGGCTGCAATCTGACATGCGCGGACCACACAAATAGACCAAAAACGCATCTTGCAACGGATCAATACCATGATGGATGCTATGTCTCTATCGGGCACACCCATCGAACATTTTAGTACTTGTGGAAACACTAGCATTTTCCCGCGGACCTAAACATCTATACTAATACTAATCTATATTCTAGGTACCTATAATAAAGCGGAAGAGTTTGTTTGTTTGAACGCGCTAATCTCAGGAACTACCAGTCCGATTCGAAAAATTATTTCTGCATTTGATAGCTAAATTCTTGAGGAACGTTATAGGCTACTTTTCATCATCATTATCACCATAAACCATCACTAAGGGGGCAACGCAGTGAGGGCGCTGCTAATACTCCATGAACGACTTACTCACGTACTCAAAAAAACCCTAGAATTTTATATCAATGAGTCCTCAAGCATCCTTTCCTTAAAGGTTCCTTATCTTCAGAGTTATAATTCCAAGTTTAATGCAAAATGCTCTAGCCGAGTCTAGCCGATAATAATATTATGGTGGTCAAATTATATTCATTCTAAAAAGAATAAACAAGCAGACAACACACGGTTTAATAGAATTTGCTTATCGCTAGAAAAGTGAAAATATTCATAGGTGAAAATATTTAAAGCGCGGGGTCGGGAATTTGGCAACCTTTGATTTTAATAAATGGGCGATCGAGCTCTGCTCGGGTGCATATAGAGAAAAATTAAAATTTAAGTAAGTAGGTAAGTACTCATTTTGATTTGCAGCCTTCGGCATTGCAGGATGATATTAGGTTTCAGGGTTTAGACTTTAGATAGAAGTTTGTTGAATATGAGTGGATTGGATAGGTAGGGGAGACTGGGGTCAATTGGAACACGGGTCAAAAGAAACAAGTTAAATTTTAGGGTTTAGATATAAGTTTGTCGCGTATGGAAACCTTACTTTTGCGTATGAGTGGATTGGATAGGTACCTACCTATTATTGTGTATTTTAACGTGACTCTAAATCACTCAGATCTTTAGACATCATCAAATGATCTTGTAAAATAGGTTTGGTTTTCATCCAACTTAACAATTCGTGGTCATGTAAGGTTTGCTCACATGTAAGTGGCACCGGTAAGGAGAAAAAATCAAAATTTTCATACTAAATTTTGATCAAGAGCCAAGATCCATCCATCATTGTAAATAGATTATAACATGCACGAATCTTTCGTGGCGGGTTGCAAATTAATTTGAATGAGAAGGGTCGACGTTAGGGGAGCACCCTCTTCCTGGCAGTGACCTTGGAAACTCAAGGGCACCCGTGGCTTAGGGACCATTTTTTTTTTTTTTTTTTTCCGTTTACATCTGCGATCGGTCCTTGGACCATAAGCGGATTCGTTGAGTGATTTTGTGAGATCAAGAGCGAAGAGGCCAGTGCCGTTTCTGCTCCTTTATAGAACATCTTTCCTCTTCAACCGCCGTACTGCGCGGGAAGTGTCCAGTAGTTGAGTTGCGAGTTGATTCGGGTGGAGGGCTAAGCGCTCGATATACTGCTTCTTGATTTTCTCTATCTCAGAAGCTACAGTCGGCATGTTGAGGTAGTTGTGTATTTCATCGTTCTTTGTGAACCAAGGTGCGTTGGCGATTGTTCGCAGGATGTGGTTTTGAACTCTTTGAAGACAGAGAATGTTGCTTTTGCTAGCTGTGCCCCACAGTTGGGCACCGTATGTCCATATCGGCTTTAAGACACTCTTATAAATCAGCAGTTTATTGTCAACGGAGAGTACAGAGTTTCTGCCCATTAACCAGAGAAGGGATTTGAATTTGATGTTGATTTCATCTCTCTTGCGTTTTATATGTACTTTCCAAGTCAGTCTACGGTCTAGGTGGAAGCCGAGGTATTTGACGCAGTCGGTGTGTGGTAATATGTCATGTCCAAGTGCCACTGGTGGACAGTTTCCTTTTCTGAGGGTGAATGTGATGTGGTTTGATTTCGAGGCGCTAGCCCTTATTCGCCATTTTTGGAGCCAGTCATAAGTGAGAGTTAAGAGGTCTTGCAGTCTTCTACTAGCATTTGTAGGGTCCGCGTCGCTGGATAGGAATGCAATGTCGTCCGCATAGGTTGCCACGGTTATATTATTTGATGTGGGAATGTCAAAAGTGAAGATGTTGTAGAGGACGGGGCCCAAGACGGAACCTTGGGGTACGCCAGCCTTTATGTCAAACAGCTTTGATCTAGAACTGTTTTGTTTTACTAGGAACTCTCTGTCAGATAAGCATGATGATATTATGTTGTAAAACGAATGTGGTAAGGTTTGCTTGATTTTGTACAAAAGGCCTTTGTGCCACACCTTGTCAAAAGCTTGTTGCACGTCTAAGAAGGCCGCACTGCAGTATTGTTTCTGTTCAAAGCTTTGCCTTATTTTGTGGTACACTCTATGCATCTGCTCAGCCGTAGAGCTTAGGGATAATGATCAAGTTTATGATGTGCTGTTTCCATCCTATTATTATTTTTCACGTCCTCTTAAAAAGTGATCGAACCACAAACAATTACCACCAATCTAATCTATCCTAACTAGGCAGGTACCTATTCATACTTAGGTATCTACCTAATAAAATAACATTTTGTACAATAATCTAGAATAAGAATATAACCTAACCGATCATCATGAAATTTTGCATGCTCGTTTTCAGGGTTACTTAGGTATAGAAAAATACTTAGGGAAACCTACTTACTTTTCATCCAGGAAGTACCTACTGTTCCCGAGGAATAGAAAAATAACAAAATCTATAAGTACCTACCTATAAGTATTAACACACAAATATCCATCCAGTTATCTTAGCTAGCCAAATCTTATTAAAGAACACTAGTAGAATTGACTCTATTCTAGTGACTATTAGAATAGAGTCAATCGCGTGAAACCATGGGTTTGGCTACTGCGCCATCTATGGAACACTGTAGCACGTGGAAGATGGTTAGAAGTCCTTGCAGACTTCAAATAGCATGAAGCAAGACCAAGAGATGGCGTTGTTCAAAGTTTTAATGATCAAAATACATAATTTAAGCACATATTTTATTTTTAGGAATGTGTTGTTTGTGCATAACAGTAGGTACATAAGTTATTATATTATGTTTTAGTGCAAAAAATTTTGCTTTTTGTCTTTCGTAAACAATTGTCCTGGAGTAAAACTTATTTATAAAAGCTTTTTTACAATTTACAGTAGGTATATGATTGTATAATTACCTTATCTACTACAGTGGTTTAGATTTTTAGAATATGTTTTATAACAAATTACAGCTGGAAGCTATTAGGACAGTAGATTGGTTGCAAGACCGTACCACATTGTATTGAAAATGAATGCCATCAATTATTTTCATATCAGAATCCAATAGGAAAATAAATCTCAAAAAATGTAGTCATACCAGATGATGTAATGTTGTGCAACACAATGTTATTATATTTAGCGGACACCATGTTTTTGTTGTGGCATGTGTAAGTTAGGTAAACAATTTGATTGACCAGCCATTTCGAATAACCACAAAAATATAACTGTAGCTACCTACCTAAACAAGAAACTTTTCATTTTCTAATTCAAATAGCACCATTGTCCATAAATAGATCTAGTTAAAAAGCAAACATAATGTTCTAACAAAGAAATAGGTATAAACTTACATTGTGAGATTCTTCTTCCAAAACAGCCATGGTTTCAAAATCAATATTCATTTTGATGAGTTGATTGATATCTTCGCACAAATACAGCACAGCTTTTAATCAAATCGCTAAACCAGGAAATACAAGGAAATGAGATATTTTTTTAGCAAAGCAGTTTTGCAAGGTATTGTTTACAAACTGGCAACAGGCAAGGCCATTTTTTCTCTCACATGAATGAATGACTGACTAAACTGACAGTGACATTGACATGACAATCCATCCATTCTGATCCATAGACATAATTTTATTCCAGAGGCTTTTTGGCGGGAATTTGAGAAGTCAAGTCAAGTTTCATTTTTGTTTTATTTTCCAAAACTTGTGTTTCTTCGAATGTTAATGTGTACTAATGGTGGATTATTAACCGTTAAGTGTTCGTGAACGTGCATAGGTGCAGGGAAGTGAAACAAAATTGGATAACATTGCTTTTCAAGTTCTCCCAAAAAGTCCGTGTTGATGTTTCAGTAAAGCCCCACATCTTTACTGAGGCACAAGGGGAGGGGTGGGATATTATATTTATGTATTGTAATATGTATTTATATATCTTATTTATCTATAAACTTGAAGTTTATTTAATTACTTGACACTGGCTAAATGCACAACCGTGCGAAGCCAAAAAAAAGAAAAAAAAAAAAAAAAATTTTTATTCCATTCAATTCATTTGACATGACCACAAGCAAGTAGTGTGTGACCGGAAATGATCTGAAACAAAAAAAAAGTTTTTCCTTGGACCACACACCACACCACACGACCACACACAACAAAGCGGTAAGCTGGGAACAAATTACCGGACGCGGCTGACGGACGCGGCTGACAGCCGCGACTGATAAGTGTGCACACCGTCCGAACACGGAGCGGGCCAGATTGCCTTCGGACGTCTGAAGGTCCAAGGACGCGTCCGCGACTTTCGTCAGATAATGTGCGCAGTTCTATGTTCGTTCTATATCCAGATACCTATTCAGTCGCGGCTGTCTGCCACGTCCGTAAGCCGCGTCCGATAGTAAGTCCAGCTTCATTTGTTTCCAGCTGTACGCACAGCCAGCACAATGGAATCAATGGCACCAGGCATTCGTGAAGTTAGCCGTTTTGCTGCGCAGTAGATTTGTATGAAAAAGCTACGCTGCGCGCATGCGCTTAAAAAAAAAATCATCATCATCCACAGCCCGACTTCACCCACTGCTGGGTATAGGCCTCCCTTAGTTTGTGCCATTCGTCACGATCCTGCGCCAGTCTAATCCATCTTTTGCCCGCGACTTTATCGATGTCGTCTGCCCATCTTGCCGCCGGACGACCAACATTTCTGTGTCCTTGTCTTGGCCACCATTCTGTTATGGCTTTAAGCTGGAAACAAACTATCGGACGCATCCATAAGTCGCGGCTCTTAGCCGCGACTGATAAGTGTGCACACCGTCCGAACACCCAGCGGGCCAGATTGCCTTCGGACGTCTGAAGGTCCAAGGACGCGTCCGCGACTTTCGTCAGATAATGTGCACTGTTCTATGTTCGTTCTATATCCAGATACCTATTCAGTCGCGGCTGTCAGCCGCGTCCGTCAGCCGCGTCCGATAATTTGTTCCCAGCTTTACTCCACCTGCCATCACCTCGCCTTGCCAAAAAAAAAATATCATCAAGAAATTCTGAGCAGTTGAAGCAAGCAAAAATTGGAATCAATCAAACACACTCCTGCTCCAAAAAAACATCACTAGTAGCCGAACCATCCATAGACAAAGTTAATTTCTTCATGTTGGTTGTTGGCGATTGGCGATCACTATAGCGGTGCGCAAAGTCGTTCACTGTAAAGAAAAGAGAGATAATTTTCTTTTGAGGCAAAAGAAATGTATCTTTCTTCTAGTTCACTTTTCACTTGTAGTTCAGTTGGTAAAAAAAAAAAAAAAAAAAAAAAGGTCCCCTATTTACTTTTTCAAGTTGAGTTTTTGTCCTTTTCACCTTTCCATTACTTGCCCTAACCCCGCATCCACACGTTGGGGCCAACGTTGGTCCCAATGCCTCTCACCAACGTGTGGTGCTGACAAAATATCTTGGCGCCAACGTTGGGGCCAACGTTGGGGCTTGGCCGTGCCGTGTCGGTTTTATCAAAGGAAGTTGGCGCGCCAACGTTGGGGATCCGTCCACACGTTGGCGCTATGCTCAGTCCCGTTTCGACGCGCACCGTGAGCGCACGTGTCGACTGACGAGCGAGAATGTCATCGTATTCCTTATTTATTGTGTTTGTAGGACTATCGGGCTGAAATTTTGCACACTTATAGATTCTCGGTGACAATGAAGTATTATGGTATCAACAAGCTGATCTGATGATGGAGTCAAGAGCTGTTCAACAGAACTCCTCAGTAAATAGGCCGATTGAGTTGAAACTCGGCATATTTGTCAAATTCTGACTACAATGTAATAATATGGTGACAGCGAGCTGATCTGATGATGGAGTCTACTATTCTTTTTTATGTTACGGGAACCGTGCAATTTTTTGGGATAAAAAGTAGCCTATGTCCTATTTTCGGTTATTATCTATCTATATTTTAAATATCACCCATATCGGTTAAGTGGTTGTCGTGTTAGAGAGGAACAAACATACATCCAAACATCCAAACTTTCGTTTTTATAATATAGTGTGTTGTGTGAAGTGTGATAGTGACATGATGTGATGTGATTGTGATAAAATTGGTATTCAGTAATGTAAAATCACTTAGAGAAATTTCAATTTCTGTATCGGACGCGCAGACATCGGACGTCTGCACGTTGGCTCTGACGGAACAAGACTGGTGTATCGCCAACGTGTGGATGGTTCACGAAATCTTGGCCCCAACGTTGGGACCAACGTTGGTCCCAACGTATGGAGCCGGCGTAATACTGTTTTGGTGTGCCGGTTGAAGTCGAAAAGTCGCTAGATAAGTAGATTCGCTAAATATATTTTGTCGCTAACACCATAGCAAAAGTCGCTATTTCTAGCGACAAAGTCGCTAAATTGGCAACACTGGTCAGTGAGCGAGCGCTCTCGTTCGATCGAACTAGAGAAAAGAAAATTGAACTAGAAGACACAGAATAAAATTAGTTACTATGGGACGACAATTCGAACTAATTGCTCTTCTCATCTCTCATCAGTTCGTTCAGTGACGTTCTCGTTCGATCGAACTAGTGAAAAGAAAATTGAACTAGAAGACACAGAATAAAATTAGTTACTATGGGACACCGATTTGAACTACTTGCTCATCTCATCTCTCATCATTTCGTTCAGTGGGCGTTCCCGTTCGATCGAACTAGAGAAAAGAAAATTGAACTAGAAGACACAGAATAAAATTAGTTACTATGGGACACCGATTTGAACTAATTGCTCATCTCATCTCTCATCATTTCGTTCAGTGGGCGTTCTCGTTCGATCGAACTAGAGAAAAGAAAATTGAACTAGAAGACACAGAATAAAATTAGTTACTATGGGACACCGATTCGAACGCCAGAGACGGATGAGTGAGATTTAAGGTGAACTACTGATACACTTTGAACGCGTGTGAACGAGAGAGAGAGAGAAAAGTTACTGATGAGGTAGTTCATTTTTATCTTTCGTTCGCGAACTACACAAGGCTAGATCACTAGACGTTGACATTCGACAGTAGTCTGACAATTTGTTCGCATGTCAATTTTTTCCGACCTCGCTTGCTGGTTCTTTCTGTGATAAAAAATTCGTAGTCTAAAATGTTTTTTCAGTGAACTTGTGATGTGGCCTTTTACACGGTAGATAGTGAAACTACGTTTTGTTTTAGGATGTGTATAGTGAGTGTTATTCAGGCAGTGGTTACGTGTTATAGCCTGCGGTTAGTGCAATAGGGTCATTGATAGATCATCACGATGCGTATCGGTGTAGTGTTTTATTGGTGCGTATTTGCTTTTCATCTGTGCAAAGCTGAAGATGTGGAAAGGACAGAATCTAGGGAAGGTGGCAGACGGCAGCAATGGGGTCCAGTAGTGAGGACCGGGTCCTACACTAACGATGCGGCAAATGAACACAGTAAGTTCCCATGACCCTGACTGTTCATTTTTCTCATGACACCTGTTGATGTCCTTCAAATTATTGTTGAAAATCGTTGGCTAATTTCGATAATTGCTATTGTATTTTGGTTTCATTTGGCAAAATACGAAACACATAAATTACCTACCTACCTACATACAATATATAGTATTGTATGAGTTGAGAGGATAAATATCAAAATACCTAACTGATAATGATAACACAGTGTGTTGTGTATTTTTAAAACATAATAAATCGGGAACATTAATTGCTGTTCAGTCAAACATAAATTTTCCTGTAGAGATTGTGAACATTGTGTATTATATTTTGTCAAGTACATATGTTATTGCTAACAACATTTCCTGTCTTTATTTGTGGATAGAGACAAGACGTTGTTTGACCGAGGTCCGACCTAAGTCTTTCTTGCAATAGAGCTGTCTACTCTTATCATTCATTTACCTTTAAGATACACACAATACATTAATCCATAGTTTATTCAAAAGCAAGGTTTTTTGACCTATATTTTTCATACCAAAAATACAATTAGGTACTTTGGTCCTTAAATCTTATTCTATATGATTCATATAGCATCGGGAGGCAACCAACTCTTGTAGTTAACAGGATGATATGTTGTTCTGTTCTGATAGATTAGGCTTCATCATCACCATCATTGGCATCTCAAATTATAGCCCACTGCTGCATATAAGCTTCCTACCTCAATCACCACTTGAATTAGTTCCGGCCCTTCTCATATGGATGAGAACGGCATGAAATAGAGGGAAAGGCCCATGCCTTTATATCGTCATCCCACCTGGCTGACATCTGCCCCTTCTATTACTCTCTCTTGGCCACTATTTGGTCATAGAGTATGCTTGCCAGCACGTAAACCACAGTAGTATCTTATCAATTTCAAAACCATGTAGTGAATTGTACTACCATTGAGGTAGGTAGAAATAGTTCAATGAAAAACAGAGTTTCCATCTAATCAGCTCAAATCCTCAGTTGAATATAGGCCTCCTCATTTTGACACTTCTAATCCTCTGTCGAAGAATGTCGAAGAATGTCTGTAGAAGATGATGGGGGAGACCTTTGCCCAGCAGTGGGACAGTACAGGTTGAAAAAAAAAAAAATTCGATGATTCCCCTCTGCCTTTACTAATATATAATAGATAGTTGCTATTGCTATGGCTTGTAAAATATCTCTTGGCATTAACTCAAGACTAAGTAAAACAATGAATTACCAGCCTTAAAACAATAAAAACATTGTTTGATTTCATGGAATAAAAACGTTTTTAATAGCATACTCATTCGCATTTAGGTGTAAACAGAAAGAGATGTTTTTTATGTTTGTTTAGGGAATTCCATAACTTTTAATTAATGAATGTTTTATGTCTGTACCATAAAAAAGCTATTTTTTGTTTCGCATGTTTCTTTTAAAATTTTCTGTTCTTATTATTTGATGTCATAAATATGATGTAACTATAGGTATTCCTCATAAATAAGTAATGTTAGGAATGTTTTAAAAAAAAAAAATGTTAAGAAATTACAAAGAAGAGTAATTTGATTTAAGCATGGACTCCAGATCATGCTCGCCCAATTGCATGAGGCTTCATTGAGCGCCGGCCTCAGGATGAACATGTCGAAGACCAAGGTAATGACAAATCATCCGTCCCACATACCAAACATCACTGTCGATAACTACCGAATAGATACAGTAGATGAGTATTGTGGTGTATTGCATTATTGTGCAAAAGAGACACTGACATTGACAGTTAGAAATAAACATACTTTGTGGGTACCTGCATGGAATGTTTGCGAGTAGTTTCACAACTACCTGAAAAAGCTGTCTTGAATAACCAAGTAAGTACAGAACAGTGGTGACGAGAATAAAATCGCGAAATATTGTTAAAAAACCAGTGAAATTGTGTTATTTAGTGTGTGATACAATGGCTGACATTCGATTCGAAACTTTTGATATGAACAATGGTGATTGGGAGTGTTATAAAGAAAGATTTGGATATTTTCTTTGTGCGCACGGCATAACCGACGCCACTAAACAAAAAGCCGTTTTTTTTGCATCGTGCGGCAGTGATTTGTTTAATTTAGTAAAATCATTAGTATTTCCGCAGTCTGTGAGCCAGGTTACTTTAGCAGATGTGGAAACTAAGCTAAATGAACATTTCAATCCGCGTCCCAATGAAATAGTTGAGTCATTCAAATTCCACAATCGGAAACAGGGTAAACATGAATCAATGCAAGATTACATAGCGGATCTCAGGAAAATGTGTAGATTTTGCAACTTTGTTGATTTAGAACGGACCTTGAGAGACAGATTAGTATGTGGAGTGAATGATACCAAACTGCAAGAAAATTTATTAAAGAAGGCTAGTCTCACGTATGCGACAGCAGTCCAGATGGCGCTGCAAGCAGAGAAATGTGGAAAAGATTTAAAAGTACTTAATGTCCTAGACATTGGAGGAACAACAAGTTGCAACCCAGCGAGTGAGAGCAGGGAAATTATAGCTGAACCGATGGATATTAACGCAGTGGGTGACGGGACCAAGAAAAAGTTATACTGCTACAGATGTGGAGGTAATCACATGTATCACAAATGTAAGTTCATTTCTGCTAAATGTAATGCGTGCAACAAAATAGGCCACATAGCAAAAATGTGTAGAAAAAATAACACTGGTGATGTCAAAGAGATTCAAGAGAGGGAAGGAGAGTTCTTGAATGGATTGCATTGTGTGGGAGGTACATTGCGTGAACCTGTAATATGGACTGAAATCAGTATAAACAGTAAGTTAGTCAAGTTTGAAGTTGATTCTGGCTGCTCGTACACTATTATGTCCCGAGAACAAGCAGACATGATTTGGCCTGAGGGATTACAGCTGCAGGAATGCAATATAAATTTGCATACTTGGACTAATGCAAAGGTGCAAGTACATGGCAGTACTAAAGTATTCATAGAATATAAAGACTTTAAAGGCTACTTGCAGTTAATTATTGGACAGGGGCGAGGTAATCTTCTTGGAAGGAACTGGTTTAAGCCTCTGGGGATTTCAGTCGAAGGTATAAATCATATTAACTCTCTGGAAATGGTAAAAGATGAATCTTTGACAAAGATGTTAGAAAAATATGAAGAAGTATTTGAAGGACTTGGTGAATATAAAGGACCTGAGGTTGTAATCACTTGCAAGAAAGATGTACAACCAATATTCATGAGGAGTAGGCCTGTGCCATTTGCAATACGAGACAGAGTATGTGAAGAAATAGACAGGTTGGTAAACGCTGGAGTTATGGAGCCAGTAGCTTATTCAAATTGGGCAACACCGGTGGTTCCAGTTATAAAAAAAAATGGAAGTATTCGTCTATGTGGAGACTACCGGTTAACTGTAAATGCGGCAACAGAAACAGATACATTCCCTCAACCAACTATTAATGAGTCTCTTTCTGAGGTGGCTGGGGGTGTTGTGTTTACTAAGCTGGATTTGAAGGAGGCGTATACTCAATTGAAAGTGTCAGAGGAAACAGGAACACTCCTGACAATAAATACTTTGAAAGGACTCTACAAAATGAAAAGGCTACCGTATGGTTTGAAGGCATGTCCAGGGATATTCCAACGTGTCATGTCCACAACATTAGCTGGAATTAAAGGAGTAACGGTTCTGTTAGATGACATTTTAATAAGTGGAGATTTAAAACAGCATAATGAAAGATTAGAAAAGGTGTTGGCTTGTCTCAAAGAAGTTGGACTAAGGCTTAATCGCAAGAAGTGTGAGATTGCAACAGATGGAGTAGAATTTCTGGGTTATGTGGTGGATAAAAATGGCATCCATCCTAGTGAGAAAAAAGTTAAGTTGATAGCCGATGCCAAGAGTCCAAGAAATGTGAAAGAACTCCAAGCGTTTTTAGGACTTTTAAATTTTTATGAAAGGTTTATAAAGGATAAAGCCACTTTGTTAGAACCATTACACAGGCTTCTAGATAAAAATGTGGAATGGAAATGGGGTAAGAAGGAAGAAGAAATATTTACTCATGCCAAATCAATATTGTCTAGTGGAGATACCCTAGTGCATTTTGACAATAACAGGAAGATAACGTTAACTTGTGATGCTTCAGAATATGGAGTCGGTGCTGTATTGTCGCACATAATGGATGACGGCTCAGAGAAGCCGGTGGCCATGGGATCCAGAACGTTATCAAAACCAGAACGCAATTATGCGCAGATTGATAAAGAGGCGGCGGCCATTATGTTTGGCTTAGATAAATTTAATCAATACGTTTATGGAAGACATGTGGTTATTTACACCGATCATAAGCCATTGCTTGGGATATTTAGTCCAAATAAAGCTATACCAAAAGTGTTGTCCCCAAGAATGATGAGATGGGCACTGAAACTAAATTCACATGACTATGAACTAAAATATAAATGTGGAACTAGTATTGGTAATGCTGATGCTCTAAGTAGATGGCCGATGGAGGCTGAATATTGGAAGCCTAATACTGAAGAAATAGAAGATGTTTTACTGCTGTCAGAGACACCAAGTGCGATGCAATATTCAGCGAAAGATATTGCACACCAGACTGGGCGAGATGATGTGTTGTCAAAAGTAAGATTTTGGATATTGCATGGATGGCCCGATACAGTGAACGACAGCAAACTGAAAGTTTATTGGCTGAAGAGAAAAGAGCTATCCATTTCCAATGATTGCATTATATGGGGTACTAGAGTTGTTATACCGCCGCCAATGCGAGAACATATGCTCCAATCGTTACATGAAACTCACGATGGCATAGTGATATCAAAATCAATTGCAAGAAGCTATTTTTGGTGGCCTGGTGTAGATCACGAAATCGAAGCTTTGGTAGCAGATTGTGATAGCTGTCAAGTAAACCGGAATATGCCAGCAAGTACAGCTCATTCGTGGATCACTCCGTCTAATCCATGGCAGCGACTACACATCGATTTTGCTGGGCCGGTGGACAGAAGAATTTATTTGATCGTAGTGGACCCATATTCTAAGTGGCCTGAAGTGAAGATAGTGAAAACTACGTCGAGTGAATGTGCGATTAAAGCATTAAGAGAAATTTTTGCTGAGCAAGGGTTACCAGAGGTTTTGGTATCCGATAATGGGACAGCATTCACATCAGAAAAATTTAAGAATTTTATGAAAAGCAATGGAATAAGACACGTGTTGACACCGCCTTACACACCGTCCTCCAATGGTCAAGCTGAAAGATTTGTACAAACAGTAAAGAATAAACTGAAAAGCTTGTCTGGAACTGATATGGATGTGAAACTGCCACGACTTCTGTTTGGTTTGAGAGTGGTGCCAAGTTCCGTTACAGGTAAATCGCCTGCAGAAATGTTGAATAAACGACGATTTAGAACACGGTTCGACATGATGCATCCATTCTCCACACAACCAATCGCGGAAAGACAGATTGAAAGCAACATAGATGTACCAGTGAGAGCATTTAGACTGAAGGATAAGGTGTGGTTGCGCAACTATTCACGAGGTGAAAAGTGGATTAAAGGAGAAATATTCAAAATTAAAGGACCGGTCCGATTCTTAGTAAAGATGGAGAATGGGCCATTAGTTACCAGACACGTCAACCAGTTACGGAGACGGGATTCTGAAGCCACAGTTGATGCTGCAGGACCTAGTGTAGCAACGAGAGATCTGCTAGGCATACCAAGTCATGCAGTAGTAACTTATGAAGGAGATAGGTTGCAAAATAATTAAATAAATTGATATAAAAGTATAATAGTTAGTTAGGTTAGTGATCAAATATACAATAAACTTTAAATAATTAAAACCATGTATCAAAGAGACTATGGGGGAAGGTATGTGGTGTATTGCATTATTGTGCAAAAGAGACACTGACATTGACAGTTAGAAATAAACATACTTTGTGGGTACCTGCATGGAATGTTTGCGAGTAGTTTCACAACTACCTGAAAAAGCTGTCTTGAATAACCAAGTAAGTACAGAACAAGTATGTTTATCTTGGTCATCGTTTATCCTTTGGCCGGGGCTCCCAGTTGAGGGAAATTTCTAGGCGTATCCAACTGGGGTGGGCTGCTTTTGGAAAATTGGAAGACGTCTTCTAGTCGAAAATCCCGCAATGTCTGAAGACCAAGACATTCAACCAATGTGTTCTGCCTATTCTCACTTATGGATCCGAAACATGGCCTCTCACAAACGAGCACATGTATGCCATAAGGGTTGCTCAAAGAGCCATGGAGCGGGCCATGCTAGGTATCCACCTCGTGGACCGTATACCAAACATCGAAATTCGACGCCGCACCAAAGTCGAGGATGTAGGTATACGGATTGCGAGGCTTAAGTGGAGATGGGCGGGGCACTTGGCCAGGCGGAACGACGACCGATGGACTAAAGCAGTTACCGAATGGTGGCCAAGAGACATGCGGCGGCCTCGAGGCAGACCACCTGCCCGATGGTCAGACGACATTGTGAGGGCGGTAGGAGAGCAATGGATCCGGCTGGCACAAAACCGCCAGGAGTGGCGTGATAGAGAAGAGGCCTTTACCCAGCAGTGGGTGTTACAGGCTGCTTAGATAGATAGATAGATGGACTCTTGGCATCAAATTAGTTCACCTAGTTACTGTTTTATTGCAGAATATTATTTAGTAAGTAGGTTAATAATATTTTTGGTTTCATAATAATGTAAAAAATGTATATATCCCACATATGGATGATTCGCAAGAAGCGGTGCGAAAAACGGTACCCCATTGTCGCAATTTTTTTTTTGGTTATTTTTCAAAAAAAAATAACATACCTAATTAAGCACTCAAAGACATGCATTTTAATGTTAGCGGCCCTCAATTTGATAAAGCCGTTTTGAAGTTTTAGTGGTTTAAATATATTCGTGCCCATTGAAATTAGGTTTGGTCCAGAGAAATTAGAAAAATGCCAAAGAAATTAGCAAAATGCCAAAGAAATTAGCAAAATGCCAGAGAAATTAGGAAAATGCCAAAGAAATTAGCGACAAAGAAATTAGTTTTTTATCGCGGACACATTTGTTTGCTTTGTAAAACAGTAACGTGGAGTTAAAATAACATGAAATTTGATTCACCACTACCTAATAGTATCTATATTAACGTTAACGTTATAAAAAGTGTCAATTTATATTTCATTATTGCGTAATAAGCGATTGAATGCAGATGGATGATTCGCAAGAAGCGGTCCGAAAAACGGTACCCCATTTTCGCAATTTTTTTTTTGGTTATTTAAAAAAAAAAAATAACATACCTAATTAAGCACTCAAAGACATGCATTTTAATGTTAGCGGCCCTCAATTTGATAAAGCCGTTTTGAAGTTTTAGTGGTTTAAATATATTCGTGCCCATTGAAATTAGGTTTGGTCCAGAGAAATTAGAAAAATGCCAGAGAAATTAGCAAAATGCCAGAGAAATTAGGAAAATGCCACAGAAATTAGCGACAGAGAAATTAGTTTTTTATCGCGGACACATTTGTTTGCTTTGTAAAACAGTAACGTGGAGTTAAAATAACATGAAATTTGATTCACCACTACCTAATAGTATCTATATTAACGTTAACGTTATAAAAAGTGTCAATTTATATTTCATTATTGCGTAATAAGCGATTGAATGCAGATAGGGGTGTCGCGGACACACCAGAGAACTTAGATTTCACGACTTTAGAAATTAATTACAGCTTTCCTATGTATATAATTGAGTATATTACTAGTGCCATAATAGCGTACTCGTATACTATTTCCAAATAAAAATACAGCAATACTGAAACTGGTCATTTTAATAGGTTCGCAAGGCCGGACATGCCAAAAACACGAGTCCTGCGAAACACCCTATGGATGATTCGCAAGAAGCGGTCCGAAAAACGGTACCCCATTTTCGCAATTTTTTTTTTGGTTATTTAAAAAAAAAAAATAACATACCTAATTAAGCACTCAAAGACATGCATTTTAATGTTAGCGGCCCTCAATTTGATAAAGCCGTTTTGAAGTTTTAGTGGTTTAAATATATTCGTGCCCATTGAAATTAGGTTTGGTCCAGAGAAATTAGAAAAATGCCAGAGAAATTAGCAAAATGCCAAAGAAATTAGCAAAATGCCAGAGAAATTAGGAAAATGCCACAGAAATTAGCGACAGAGAAATTAGTTTTTTATCGCGGACACATTTGTTTGCTTTGTAAAACAGTAACGTGGAGTTAAAATAACATGAAATTTGATTCACCACTACCTAATAGTATCTATATTAACGTTAACGTTATAAAAAGTGTCAATTTATATTTCATTATTGCGTAATAAGCGATTGAATGCAGATAGGGGTGTCGCGGACACACCAGAGAAATTAGATTTCACGACTTTAGAAATTAATTACAGCTTTCCTATGTATATAATTGAGGATATTACTAGTGCCATAATAGCGTACTCGTATACTATTTCCAAATAAAAATACAGCAATACTGAAACTGGTCATTTTAATAGGTTCGCAAGGCCGGACATGCCAAAAACACGAGTCCTGCGAAACACCCAGATAGGGGTGTCGCGGACACACCAGAGAACTTAGATTTCACGACTTTAGAAATTAATTACAGCTTTCCTATGTATATAATTGAGGATATTACTAGTGCCATAATAGCGTACTCGTATACTATTTCCAAATAAAAATACAGCAATACTGAAACTGGTCATTTTAATAGGTTCGCAAGGCCGGACATGCCAAAAACACGAGTCCTGCGAAACACCCACATGAACTTAATAGGGACTTTAATAGTACCTATTACGTGTTTTTTTTTTTACATTCCCTTTTTTTCAGTTTTTAAGGAATTCTGCGTCGCATTGCGTCGATGTCAGTTTCATCGTATTCTCTTTTGATCCTTCTCTATCTGACCAGCTTGATTGAATACTGCTCTGTAGAGCATTCTAGCCGCATCTGAGGTTTGCGCGGCCCATTATTGAGATGGAGTACACTTGCCCAGCATCTAAACCATCCTCCTGTAAGTGTAGATATATAATTCGCGATGTATTCGTTTACTAAGAGATTAAATGACCTTTGATCTACCTACACAGTAGGTACGCAGATGGTGCGAGTTGTTTTCGTACGTCTGACTGACACGACTAGAAAAACGTAAGTTATGTTAGGGAGTGTCCACATTGCGTTTTCTGAAGCGCGTTTTTGCTACGCGTTGCGAACGCGCGTTTGTATCGATACAAACGCGCGTTTGTATCGATACAAACGCGCGTTCGCAGCGCGTATCCGCGTTTGTATCGATACAAACGCGCGTTTGTATCGATACAAACGCGCGTTCGCATCGCGTTTGTATCGATACAAACGCGCGTTCGCATTGCGTTTGTATCGATACAAACGCGCGTTCGCATCGCGTTCGTAGTTTACTAGTTTGATTGCTAGTTTGCCTGCTAGTTTGTCTGATGTTTGTCTGCTAGTTTGTATGCTAGTTTGTCCCTTATCAAAAGTCCCTTCGTAAAAGTGTCCCGAAGCAAAAGTTTCTCGAAGCAAAAGTGTCCCTTAGCAAAGTGTCCCGAAGCAAAAGTGTCCCCAAGCAAAAGTGTCCCTTAGCAAAAGTGTCCCCAAGCAAAAGTGTCCCAAAGCAAAAGTGTCCCGAAGAAAAAGTGTCCCGAAGCAAAAGTGTCCCGAAGCAAAAGTGTCCCGAAGCAAAAGTGTCCCGAAGCAAAAAGTGTCCCGAAGCAAAAGTGTCCCGAAGCAAAAGTGTCCCGAAGCAAAAGTGTCCCGAAGCAAAAGTGTCCCGAAGCAAAAGTGTCCCGAAGCAAAAAGTGTCCCGAAGCAAAAGTGTCCCGAAGCAAAAGTGTCCCGAAGCAAAAGTGTCCCCAAGCTAAAGTGTGCCTTAGCAAAATTGTCCCTTAGCAAAAGTGTCCCCAAGCAAAAGTGTCCCCAAACAAAAGTGTCCCGAAGCAAAAGTATCCCGAAGCAAATGTGTCCCGAAGCAAGTGTCCCGAAGCAAAAGTGTCCCCAAGCAAAAGTGTCCCGAAGAAAAAGTGTCCCGAAGAAAAAGTGTCCCGAAGAAAAAGTGTCCCGAAGCAAAAAGTGTCCCGAAGCAAAAAGTGTCCCGAAGCAAAAGTGTCCCGAAGCAAAAGTGTCCCCAAGCAAAAGTGTCCCGAAGCAAAAGTGTCCCGAAGAAAAAGTGTCCCGAAGCAAAAGTGTCCCGAAGCAAAAGTGTCCCGAAGCAAAAGTGTCCCCAAGCAAAAGTGTCCCGAAGCAAAAGTGTCCCGAAGAAAAAGTGTGCCGAAGAAAAAGTGTCCCGAAGCAAAAGTGTCCCGAAGCAAAAGTGTCCCGAAGCAAAAGTGTCCCGAAGCAAAAGTGTCCCGAAGCAAAAAGTGTCCCGAAGCAAAAGTGTCCCGAAGCAAAAGTGTCCCGAAGCAAAAGTGTCCCCAAGCTAAAGTGTGCCTTAGCAAAATTGTCCCTTAGCAAAAGTGTCCCCAAGCAAAAGTGTCCCCAAACAAAAGTGTCCCGAAGCAAAAGTGTCCCGAAGCAAATGTGTCCCGAAGCAAGTGTCCCGAAGCAAAAGTGTCCCCAAGCAAAAGTGTCCCGAAGAAAAAGTGTCCCGAAGAAAAAGTGTCCCGAAGCAAAAGTGTCCCCAAGCAAAAGTGTCCCGAAGCAAAAGTGTCCCGAAGAAAAAGTGTGCCGAAGAAAAAGTGTCCCGAAGCAAAAGTGTCCCGAAGCAAAAGTGTCCCGAAGCAAAAGTGTCCCGAAGCAAAAAGTGTCCCGAAGCAAAAGTGTCCCGAAGCAAAAGTGTCCCGAAGCAAAAGTGTCCCCAAGCTAAAGTGTGCCTTAGCAAAATTGTCCCTTAGCAAAAGTGTCCCCAAGCAAAAGTGTCCCCAAACAAAAGTGTCCCGAAGCAAAAGTGTCCCGAAGCAAATGTGTCCCGAAGCAAGTGTCCCGAAGCAAAAGTGTCCCCAAGCAAAAGTGTCCCGAAGAAAAAGTGTCCCGAAGAAAAAGTGTCCCGAAGAAAAAGTGTCCCGAAGCAAAAAGTGTCCCGAAGCAAAAAGTGTCCCGAAGCAAAAGTGTCCCGAAGCAAAAGTGTCCCGAAGCAAAAGTGTCCCGAAGCAAAAGTGTCCCGAAGAAAAAGTGTCCCGAAGCAAAAGTGTCCCCAAGCAAAAGTGTCCCGAAGCAAAAGTGTCCCGAAGAAAAAGTGTCCCGAAGCAAAAGTGTCCCGAAGCAAAAGTGTCCCCAAGCAAAAGTGTCCCGAAGCAAAAGTGTCCCGAAGAAAAAGTGTCCCGAAGCAAAAGTGTCCCGAAGCAAAAGTGTCCCGAAGCAAAAGTGTCCCTTAGCAAAAGTGTCCCTTAGCAAAAGTGTCCCGAAGCAAAAGTGTCCCCAAGCAAAAGTGTGCCTTAGCAAAATTGTCTTTTAGCAAAAGTGTCCCGAAGCAAAAGTGTCCCCAAGCAAAAGTGTCCCCAAACAAAAGTGTCCCCAAACAAAAGTGTCCCGAAGCAAAAGTGTCCCGAAGCAAATGTGTCCCGAAGCAAAAGTGTCCCGAAGCAAAAGTGTCCCGAAGAAAAAGTGTCCCGAAGCAAAAAGTGTCCCGAAGCAAAAGTGTCCCGAAGAAAAAGTGTCCCGAAGCAAAAGTGTCCCCAAGCAAAAGTGTCCCCAAACAAAAGTGTCCCCAAACAAAAGTGTCCCCAAACAAAAGTGTCCCGAAGCAAAAGTGTCCCGAAGCAAATGTGTCCCGAAGCAAAAGTGTCCCGAAGCAAAAAGTGTCCCGAAGCAAAAAGTGTCCCGAAGCAAAAGTGTCCCGAAGAAAAAGTGTCCCGAAGCAAAAGTGTCCCGAAGCAAAAAGTGTCCCGAAGCAAGTGTCCCCAAGCAAAAGTGTCCCTTAGCAATTGTCCCGAAGCAAAAGTAAAAGTGTCCCGAAACAAATGAAAAACTTAGAGCAAATAAGCAAATTAGCAAACAAACTAGCAGACAAACTAGCAGACAAACTAGCATACAAACTAACATACAAACTAGCAGACAAAGGAGCATACAAAAAAGCAAAGTACAAAAGCAAACCCTGCTTAAACACGTTTGTATCCATAAAAACGCGATGCGTACGCGCGTTTGTATCGATACAAACGCGCGTTCGCACCGCGTTTGTATCGATACAAACGCGCGTTCGAACCGCGTTTGTATCGATACAAACGCGCGTTCGCATCGCGTTTGTATCGATACAAACGCAAACCGGGAGTGTACACATTGCGTTTTCTGCAGCGCGTTTTTGAGCTGCGCGTTCGCATCGCGTTCGCAACGCGTTTGTATCGATACAAACGCGCTACAAAAAACGCAATGTGGACACTCCCTTACGTCTACGAAATAAATCAACGCGACAAGTTGACAAAGGATTTTCCGAATACCGAAGACTCGACGATAAAAAAAGTGTCAGTGAATTAGTAAGACAAAACTAATACTAATTGATGATGTAAGTGATTCATGCGATGTAAAAGTGATTTTACCATCATGGGTTTGATGGTAAAATCACTTTTACATCGCATGAAACTCTACTACTCGCACTAATGAAAATTATATTACTTGCCTTTAGTAACAACATAGAATAAACAAATAAAATAGTACCTACATAGGTACAAAAGTCACCGAATTGCAAAATCAGTTACAATGGAGTGTTAGGTACTACATTTTGAGACCTTTTGTTTATAAGCTTTAGGTACAAATTACATTTCAAAAACGGTTTGTAAAACCGTGGATTTTGAATGTGTGCTTGAAGCACCCAAATATAAAATCAAACGTCGAGGACAATGTGTAGTACTGTATCATCGTAGGTATCGTACCACTAGATCAGCACGTTTTTCGTAACTAAAGCTCTCATTAATTAAATATCTTTAAAAGAAAATAGACGAAATAGACTCTTGTGACCAAGACGAGAGCCAATTAGAAAATCTGACACGGAAGCGACGTATAATATCAATTGGCAACAGGTGACTACCAAGACATGAACGAGCACACACACAAAAAACGAGCTGACACAACATAGGTAGTAGGTAAAGATTGGAGTTATAAAATGATCTATCCTAAAGTTTCACTCCTATTTTAGGAGTTTATGTGCAGTGCATGTCTGTGGTTGCACTTTGTGATTTTCATCTATGTTTGTCTGATTTATTATTTTGATCTTACAGCCGTCAGCCGTCATGATAACAATTATTGTTGGATATTTCACACATCTCTACTTAACTCCCAGTCTAAGCAAAGGATGCCATGGAGACCAGATAAAGGAATAATAAATAGGACAAAATACACCGGTAAATATTTGTGTGATGATCACTTATGCTTGTTCTGTAAGAAATACTAAGGCAGAAGAGAGCTACCACCAACAGAGCTATCAACATTAACAAACAGTGATCACAATTTAAATACAAACGTAAACCCAGAGCGATAAAGCTCCTACTATTAAAAGCCATAGGTATAGTGAGACAAGCCCGTTGCACGTTATCGTTCTAAAATAAGTCCGACCACATGTCGGTCTGTCATTGATATTATGAGTCACAGCCGTCTGCCGAACTGGTAGTAGTCACGTGACTGTTGCAGCTGGCTGCCTCTTCTGTTTTTGTTGTTGCTTAAGACTTGTGTCATAAGATTTAATAATAAGTGTAAAATGGATCACCGAAAAAAAGCTAGGCCCCATACCGTGTTCGTTGCCCTGATTCTTCACGGTGTTGGTCGCGAAAGAACAGGAGTAGAATCACCTAGTTCTTAAGACATTTCAAAGTAGTCATAGCGGTCCTACTGAATAAATGATATAGGTACAGAAAGCGTCATTAATTGATATCCCCCTAGTAAGAGGTCGGTTTGCAAGCCGTTGATCTCAACTTTTGTAAAAACTTCCTTGCTTACTTATGGATATCTAATTTCGCTCGAGTTCCCAAACGAGCCGATGCAATAGGGTGTTTCGCAGGACTCGTGTTTTTGGCATGTCCGGCCTTGCGAACCTATTAAAATGACCAGTTTCAGTATTGCTGTATTTTTATTTGGAAATAGTATACGAGTACGCTATTATGGCACTAGTAATATCCTCAATTATATACATAGGAAAGCTGTAATTAATTTCTAAAGTCGTGAAATCTAAGTTCTCTGGTGTGTCCGCGACACCCCTATCTGCATTCAATCGCTTATTACGCAATAATGAAATATAAATTGACACTTTTTATAACGTTAACGTTAATATAGATACTATTAGGTAGTGGTGAATCAAATTTCATGTTATTTTAACTCCACGTTACTGTTTTACAAAGCAAACAAATGTGTCCGCGATAAAAAACTAATTTCTCTGTCGCTAATTTCTTTGGCATTTTCCTAATTTCTCTGGCATTTTGCTAATTTCTTTGGCATTTTGCTAATTTCTTTGGCATTTTTCTAATTTCTCTGGACCAAACCTAATTTCAATGGGCACGAATATATTTAAACCACTAAAACTTCAAAAGGGCTTTATCAAATTGAGGGCCGCTAACATTAAAATGCATGTCTTTGAGTGCTTAATTAGGTATGTTATTTTTTTTTGAAAAATAACCAAAAAAAAATTGCGAAAATGGGGTACCGTTTTTCGGACCGCATCTTGCGAATCATCCTCGGGTGTTTCGCAGGACTCGTGTTTTTGGCATGTCCGGCCTTGCGAACCTATTAAAATGACCAGTTTCAGTATTGCTGTATTTTTATTTGGAAATAGTATACGAGTACGCTATTATGGCACTAGTAATATCCTCAATTATATACATAGGAAAGCTGTAATTAATTTCTAAAGTCGTGAAATCTAAGTTCTTTGGTGTGTCCGCGACACCCCTATCTGCATTCAATCGCTTATTACGCAATAATGAAATATAAATTGACACTTTTTATAACGTTAACGTTAATATAGATACTATTAGGTAGTGGTGAATCAAATTTCATGTTATTTTAACTCCACGACCACGTTACTGTTTTACAAAGCAAACAAATGTGTCCGCGATAAAAAACTAATTTCTCTGTCGCTAATTTCTTTGGCATTTTGCTAATTTCTTTGGCATTTTGCTAATTTCTTTGGCATTTTTCTAATTTCTCTGGACCAAACCTAATTTCAATGGGCACGAATATATTTAAACCACTAAAACTTCAAAACGGCTTTATCAAATTGAGGGCCGCTAACATTAAAATGCATGTCTTTGAGTGCTTAATTAGGTATGTTATTTTTTTTTGAAAAATAACCAAAAAAAAAAATTGCGAAAATGGGGTACCGTTTTTCGGACCGCTTCTTGCGAATCATCCAATAGCTGTTATAATATCCGACTGAAATCCAAGGTTGAAATGAAAAGGGTCTTTGTTCAAATCAATAGGGGGATACCGATTGATGACGCTGACTGTACCTAATTGAATTTTGAAAAATGTAAATGCATGTAATTCGTGATGTGTCTCTGTGCAGGCTAGTGGTCAACTGCGGACCTAAAAAGGTCGCTAAAGCTGAATCACAATATGAAATGAACTATAATGCCGTCTCTTTTCATTCTCAGTCAATGAAAAGAGATTGCAATAGTTCAATTCCTTTAATGAGATTCTGCAATTTAGCGATCTTTTTAAGCCCGCTGGTGACAGGTTTTAGACCTCCGTCATGGTTTTATAGTGTTTCTGATATATAGCTTTTATTGGGTATTGATTCATTGGATCATGAGTGATCAATTCCAAGAATTCCAAAATTAAAATGTCGTCAGAAAAGCAGTTTCAAAAGTGACGAGTCGTACTGGAAAATAAAGCTTTGAGAGTCAAGACCTTGACATCAATAGGATTTAAACATGTAGTTACCTACGTGTTTTATGAAATACCTATCGTATTTCCTGTCTGTCGTATTTCCACAAAGATAGGAATAAATTGAAATAGTATTTCAGTTCTGTATGCATTTTGACAAATACAAAATGTATGACGGTGCCCATGATGTTGGAGGACTGATTTCTGTAGCGATCTAGTGTAACGGTTCAGCAGCAATTTCACTACATAAAGCGTAACTTTACCTACATCCTACTATCCAAGGTATGTTTAGCACAATTAGATACCTAGGTATTGTGTTTAATGTCTGAGTAGTTGAGACAAACATGTTAACCACATAAGATAGCATTATTGGCTTACACAGTTTACTTTGAGAATTAGCATCAGATTAGATGGAGAAATATCGAAGCAAGGAATGCTAGACGAATTTCAACTTTATCAGTTGGTGTTACGGTAGAGCTGAAATGCTTAGCGTCTGCTACCAAGGAAAGTTGGAATATCATCTACCTATTTGGCTATTTGAAATTATACTCTATATTACTTGCCTGTATAGGAAGGAATTATTGCACTTACATTACAGCAACAAAAATATTCAATGATAAGTAATTAACCAAATAGGTAGGTACCTAATATTCTAAAGGCAGTTCGCGCACCTACTGTGCTCCACGCTCCTGCAACTGCACCCGATAATGGGTACGTTCGCAAACGTGAAGCGTGCAACGTTCGCGAACGTACCAACTACCGGAGCAGTTTCAGGAGCCCGGAGAGCTCTAGGATACCCACCTTAAGAGTGCTACCATGTGCTACTAAGTGATGCGCCTGGGTCTAAATTCGAGAAAAATGATTAATTAAACATTCCTTTCCTAGATAAATAGACAAAAGGTAGGAAGGTGCAAGATTTAGGTATTGTTATCTTCAAAAAGTGAAAGAAAATAAATTTTAATAATGCAAAAACTGTAAACACCGTGAAGACTTGTAGAATATTAATCAACAATTTGAAGATAAACTTAAAACTCTAACGCGTTTTAAAGTGTTTGTGTGAGTGTACTGAAAAATACCTAGTCATGGCTTATTATTTTTGTCTTTTTTTTTTTTGCATCTTACGCCGGCTCCATACGTTGGGACCAACGTTGGTCCCAACGTTGGGGCCAAGATTTCGTGAACCATCCACACGTTGGCGATACACCAGTCTTGTTCCGTCAGAGCCAACGTGCAGACGTCCGATGTCTGCGCGTCCGATAGAGAAATTGAAATTTCTCTAAGTGATTTTACATTACTGAAGACCAATTTTATCACAATCACATCACATCATGTCACTATCACACTTCACAAAACACACTATATTATAAAAGCGAAAGTTTGGATGTTTGGATGTATGTTTGTTCCTCTCTAACACGACAACCACTTAACCGATATGGGTGATATTTAAAATATAGATAGATAATAATCGGAAATAGGACATAGGCTACTTTTTATCCCAAAAAATTGCACGGTTCCCGTAACATAAAAAAAAATAGTAGACTCCATCATCAGATCAGCTCGCTGTCACCATATTATTACATTGTAGTCAGAACTTGACAAATATGCCGAGTTTCAACTCAATCGGCTTATTTACTGAGGAGTTCTGTTGAACAGCTCTTGACTCCATCATCAGATCAGCTTGTTGATACCATAATATTTCATTGTCACCGAGAATCTATAAGTGTGCAAAATTTCAGCCCGATAGTCCTACAAACACAATAAATAAGGAATACGATGACATTCTCGCTCGTCAGTCGACACGTGCGCTCACGATGCGCGTCGAAACGGGACTGAGCATAGCGCCAACGTGTGGACGGATCCCCAACGTTGGCGCGCCAACTTCCTTTGATAAAACCGACACGGCACGGCCAAGCCCCAACGTTGGCCCCAACGTTGGCGCCAAGCTATTTTGTCAGCACCACACGTTGGTGAGAGGCATTGGGACCAACGTTGGCCCCAACGTGTGGATGCGGGGTTAGACAAAGATATTTTCAGAATAGTCCATTGTAATCAGTTCCGTGTAGTCTTTTCGTCTCATTATGAAGCACTTGCTAAAATCCATTATTATTAACCGACTTCATTTAAGTTCGTCTATTTGTAAACGTAAACATGAGTTGGCAGCCCCGATCGTTTGATTAATTCCACTGCTAAATTAGCACTTAAACACTTACGTGTATCTAGGAATACAATGTATAAATTCAATAGTTTTTATCGGAAACTTCGTCTCGGTTCACTGAATTTTGTCTAAGATTCATAGTTCATTGTAATCTGGATTGTCCGCCAGTCAAACGATCATGAAAAAGCTTTTAAAATTAACGTGTATGACGTTTGTTACAATCAATCTTCATTTTCACATTTGCAGGGATAATTTTAGGGTTTTTTTTGAGTCTGTGGTGTGTAATCTTTAGAACTATACTAGGTAGGTAGGTATTGAAGTTACTTAATATTTCTTTCGCCCTTTGAATGATTATTTATTAGTGTGGGTCAAAATTTTTTTTTGGTTTTTCAACTTCTAATAGCGATAAAAAGTGGCTAAATATGGTTGAAATGAGACGTGCAAAATATGGTTGCTTTATAATAATGTTAACTGCCTCCGAATTTAATTTGAAAATTCAAAAAATCTTGAAATTGTTGTTGAATTCATGAACTGATAAAAGTACTATGCAGGTAGTTTTTGGTTACAGTTTTGCCTTGAAATATAAGATAGTATTATATATTTACTTATTAATTAACAGTATTTACCATTTTCTTAGGAAAAGTGAGATTTTGAGAGTTTGCAATCTCGAGCTTTTGTCGCAAAAGTGACGTGGTACGTTTGAAGTTCGAAGATTACTTTTTAACAATGGAAATGTCTAAAAAGTGTTTTAAGCATTCTTTAATTGATGATAATAGCGATAATAAAGATAATTTACTACCAAGTAACAACGGTATTCTTAAACATTATGAAGAATTGAGGTGCCAATGGGAATTCGAAAATGACTTACAAAAAGAACCAACTTGCATTGAGATATTGCATAATTTTTATTGATTGAATTAAAAATAATAGACAAAAGGACTTATTATTATAAATTCAGATAAAAGGGTGTTACGAATGCTTAAAGTACATCATTTGAAGTCTAAAAACCTACTAAAGTCCTTGCCTAAAACTTCACCAAAACATTACAGATTTCAAGAATAGCAGGAAAGCTCTTTTCGACATTTCTAGCTGAAAAAGCATAGATTTGAATGAGGGCAGGAGGCCTGACGATCTCAATGTACCTACAAATTAACACAATTGATGAAATATCAATTCAAAAAATGATAAAAGGAACATCCATGATGCTACCACCAAAATACAATAGAAATACTTCTTGCCTGTATTTCAATGGAGTTTTTCGTGATTTTCACCAGGTAAAATGCCTCATGCTCGTTGGTTCACACAAACAAGTTGCATTTTTTTTAATTTATTCATCCACAGAAGCTCCTTCAATAAATCTGGTGATTCTAGCAACGAAAGATTTAAAAGTTTTGGTTCACTATTAAGATCCACGCTACCTGCAATGAAAGACCGTAATACATGCAAAAAATAATTGCCACATCAAGATAATAATCAATAGAATTCAAAGGAATAAAAGATTTTGTCATATTTAGCCTGTATTTTGCTCATCCTGATAACTTTTTGCTAGCAATGTTGTCTAATCTACAAAAAAACATTAGAAAGTTTACCGCTCGTCAAATTCTGAAAGAATGTTTCATTTCTCGCACAAAACTAAGATTTCTCAAATTTCTGAACAATTTTAAATGCATATTCTTATGTTGATCTGATTTATTAGTGACTAAATGCTACCGAACCATCGATTCAAAGGTGCAAAATGACGAAAACTTACAAACTTTTGTTGTACAAGTGGGCGAAGGCGAACTGCCTCTGCTTCGCATGCCATGTCATTGTAAGGTGTGGAAAGAGCTATTACGACTTTGGTGGAAGCATCCAACACTTTAAACACCAAATTTGAGAGAAAAGGACTTAAATCGGTTCAGCTAAAGTCACGCAAACATATGCGCATATTTTACAGTAAAGAAGGATTTTGCTATTCTTTGAAGACCTAACCTGCATTTTTTAGATAAGTAACTGAGTAATTTATAATTAAGTATACAAATATGACTTCTTGTATCGTGGTTTGTTCCAAAATAAACCATACACAAGTATATTTTCATAGTTTTCAGCAGGATTTTCCAAAGACCTTTTTTTGTAATTTTTTAAAAGTTTAACTTCGATTCGGAGGCAGAAGATGATTTTCAATCCGTGTCATATTTTGCAGGTGGATTATTGACGTAATATGGCACCTTTTTATCACTATTAGAAACTGAAAAAAAAAAAATATTTTTTTTGTCCATACAAGAGTGACCCACCCTATTATTTATTGTACGTGAACATAGGCTAATCGATCGAGCGAGCGAAGCGAGCGAAGATCTTAGTGGCAAGTTAGGCGATTTTGCTTTGTATGTTTGTATGTTTGTATGTTTGTATGTTTCATTTTTATGTTCTCGCATAACTATCGAACCGCTTATCCAATCTGTATGAAACTTGATAGGTCAATAGGTTGTGCTATGGAAATTTGCTGTGGAGCGTATGAGCGTAATTGATGAAGGGGTTGTAAAGATATGGGGTTCCCAAGGGGGTAAATTTTTTTCAAAGTTACCCAAATATATTGAGTGGGGTGTCATATGAAAGTACTCAACTTATACATTCCAAAATGGTTTTTAGTTTTCTTCTAGGTTCTATAGTTTTTGAAATACAGTCAAAAAGAAAAATTATGAAAACCAATTAACGGAAGTATGGAGAGAGCTCCCGTTTCATAGAGTTTCGATGTATTCGTAGGTCTGGTTAACAGACAAGGAGTGTGGCATCGTTGTGGTTTGGTTTGCAATGATTTTAGTTGCTACTTGATATTTTTTCATGAGATTGAAAATAAAAGCCGTGTTGGCCGATTGGAAGAGTTGAAGACTTTCGATTCATAGGTCGTAAGTTCGACCCCTGGCCGTGCTCATCAATGGATTTTTTGATTAGAAAATTTAAATGCGCATTAACACGAGCTCTAAACGGTGAAAGAAAACATCGTGAGGAAACCAGTTAACGTTCTAATAGTGGCGATGGGCTTGCAACCTGTCACGTATGCAAATGCTAACTCCTGCAAATAGTGGGCTGGGCATGTACCAAAATTATAGAGGGAGGGGGAGGGTAGGGGGAGGGGGAGGGGAGGGGAGGGGAGGGGGAGGGGAGGGGTAGGGGAGGGGAGGGGTAGGGGGGGAGGGGAGGGGAGGGGGAGGGAATTGATTTTCTCATACATTTTGTATTGAACGCTATTTTAATAATTTCTCGAACTAAGAGGCCTTCCCTGAGGCGCGGTACGAAGTTGGCGGTGTCAACTATTGAATATAAACACGACACGACTTAATGTATTGCATGCATGCCTATAATCTTTACCATACTGAGGTAGCGCATTAGATATCATTCTGTGGTAAACACTAGAAGGAGCACTTAACGTAGGTATAGGGGTAGTCAGAAACAAGTCCAAATCTAGGCTATCAATACAACGGTGCGCGAGATCTCAGTTCGGGGCGAACTACTAGTTACGAGCTCGCGGCCTCTTGAGCCGGGGCCCTCTTGGGACGGGGGCCCGTGGCATTTTGCCAGCCCTGCCACCCTATAGTTACGCCACTGGTCAATAGGTTGTTTGTGGTAAGGAAATTTACGGTGGAGCATATGAGCTTAATCGATGAAGGGGTTGTGAAGATATTGGGTTCCCAAGGGGGTAAAAAATTATGAAAGTTACACAAATATATTGAGTGGGGTGTCATACGAAAGGGTTTATTTTGTACATTCCAAAATGGTTTTTATTTTTAATCTAGGATGTAGGTATAGTTTTTGAAATACGACCAAAGAACAAAAACTACGAAACCAGAGCTGCAAGAGCTCCCGTTTCATAGAGTTTCGATGTCTTCGCAGCTCATTGACTGGTCGTCTTAAAATGAAAAGAGAGTGGCATCGTTGCGGTTTGGTTTGCAATGATTTTAGATGCTACTTGATTTATTTTCATGATAAAAAAATTTTTGATAAAGAATGAAAATAATTGGGGTAAAAAAAGTTAAGTACCTAAACAAATATATTGAGTGGGGTGTCAAATGAAAGGTCTTTATTTGTACATTCCAAAATAGTTATAATTTTATTCTAGGACGTATCTATACTTTTAGAAATACGACGAGAATTCATAAATATGAAAAATGAAAAATTAGACACGACATTATGTATTGCATGCATGCTAGCATTTTTTACTATGAAGAGCTAGCGCAATAGGCATACTCGGCAATAGTAGCACTTGAAATTATAGGGGTAGTCAGAAGAAAGTCCAAATGTATGCCATCTACGGTGCGCGAGATCTCAGTTCGGGGCGAACTACTAGTATTAATTCGAGTGAAACGGTTTTCACGGTTTATTTTTTAATTTACCTGCTGGGATATTTTGTTTCACGCGTAAAGTCGCTAACTCGGATTCGTTCCAACAAATTGATTTTTTACGAACAACATTAAAGTTATTTGCTTCAAAATAACTATACATATTTTACACACCAAACATGTTCTATCACTTTTTTCAACCATCGTCTACCATTTCAAAGTGTTCATCGTAAAAAAACAATTTTTGTTGGAACGAATCCGAGTTAGCGACTTTACATGTGAAACAAAATATCCCAGCTGATGTTTTAACTGTTAAAACAGCCTCGGGTATTTCCTCTGTCCGATTTGCTACCCGTTTCCCTGTCACGAAAAACACCACTTTGTATTCAGTGCACAGATGTTTGCTATTCCTCGAGATTCTTGCAAATATTTACCGTATCATTGGCAGATCAGAAAAGACAATGTGAAAAACATCTGTCCTCAATTCGAATCGTTTTGTTTGATCTTTGTAAACTGGCCGTATTAACTTGGGTTTTTGGAATTACTAGCAAGGATTTTTATACTTTTCCTGTAGATGTAGAATATAGATAATGAACTTGTGTTTATTCTCCTTCACCTCGTAACTTTATCTTTCTCCTAATCACTAGGCTCTTTTTATGGTCTTGAAACTTAAACCATTGCAGGAAAAACGTTCGCTAAATTTCGTCCAAGATCATTTAAATGTCGGCCCACCCATACAAATGTTTTGTAAAACAAATTAGGAAGCTAAAGTAATACATTCTCGAATGTACTTGCACAATAAATGGTATTCAATGTTTCCTTGTTGGCTGTTGACAATGCAAAGCGCAATACATGCTAGAGTGATTTTATCGTTTGTTATCTCATCTATTATAGTGCAAATGTCCGATTGTTGTACACTCTCCTTTTAGAGTCACCGCGGCTGAGTCACGCATGTTTCTAATGCTTATTTCAAATCGTCAACCTAAACTCTCAACAAGGTTTTAAACACCATACGCTAACTGAATAAGACTGAAAGAAAAGTAGACCTGTCGACAAGCATTGGACGACAGTGACCCATATGACTGGAAGTTTGTCGTCAATCCAATCGCTCATTGATAACGTTATAATTTGTCAAATTATATTTAATAATGGATCTGTCTCGAGTTCTCGACACTGAGCGCTGTCTTACGATATCTCTAGATTTTTGTATTTGATTTTAAATCTCTATAAAGCAACTGTTTAGTATAAAGGGCTAATAATAAACCACAAAAGCGTATTCAGCATCTCATGCTTATATACTCTTGTAGGTGGATATGTTTTGATATGAATTTGGAGAAATCTTAGGTCATTCACATTGCTAAAATAAAACTCTGAACACAAAATTACGTTTATATTTGTATTGTGGTCATTTGAGCAACGAGATTCAGGCTGTTGTGTAGCTTTTTAGGCGTCTTATCCAGTGTTTAAATTTTTTGTGTATAGGTACCTACTTGGGTAGTCAATCGATTGGTTTAGGTGATTCTGACGCATATTTTCATACATTATCATCAGCATCATGATCAGCCTTTTGCAATCCACTGCAGTGTAACAATCCTACTAATTTGTCATAATCGGAGCGTTTACATTTTGACAACACCTTTGAGCGCACTTCTATGGTAGAAAATTGAGTAATGATGTTGTATAGCGACAATCACGCCTAGTGCTCGCAATAGACACAATAGAGTGGTATGTCATTGAACATTAGTCATCATTTCTCTGAAATAGATTTATATCAGCTTTCAAGTTTGTCCCATTGGATATTCATTTTAACTAATATGACTTTAAGCCTCTGTCGTTGTTTGTTGTTTCGTCATGGATAATGACAAATATTGGTCAAATTATAATTTATAACATCATCAGCCCTATCCACTCGACAAACGACTCGATAGACTTTCGCGTTATCGTCATTGTCTAAAGCTTTGTCTTCCGATTTAGCAACATCGTCATAACTGAAACAAGAAAAGTATATGAAAGAGCCCTATTAAGAGCTCTGAAGTAAAATATTATTGCTTCAATTGACTTCAAAGCAGAGTGCGTCCACAACATTCATAGAGCAATTGATCCTAATAAAGGGGGAGTTAATGAGTCTGGAAACCCGCTGCACGATGATACAATGATTTGTTCATTCACGCAAAGCGAGGTTTGAGGCCATGGAACGTTTTCCTAACACATTACGATAAATCGCCTTTTAAAAGAATCCTTTTAGGATTCTTTTAAAAGGCGCGCAAGTTTAGCAACGCTGTCTACTACAGTCAAATCATGACAGGAATAGTGTCATTAGACGATCTGAATTGAAAGTCTTTTTATTTTATTGTGTTAACCTCAGGTTAGGGATCTTTAAGTTCTATTTTATACGGCGCATGCTGAATTTAAATTTTCCATGAGGTCGATTGCCCAGTATAGCTCAATTATTGGACTAGAGCTCAGCTAAGAGTGCAATTTATGGGATGTATTTTTAAATAAGACTTAAAAGATCGATATCACTTAGTTACTAATAAAATTCTAAAATATTTTATGATAAAAAAAAAGTTTAGTTAAACAGGAACAGCCAAGCAGTAGACTCTGACTGTTTGTTTAACTAAACTTTTGTTTTCCTAATTTAAGTAATCTAAGTACATCATAAAATAGCAATTAACCTTCCTACCTAGATCCGGTTATGCTCCTAATGTAATAGACGTTCGATTCTATGAATTCACGGTTAATGACTTGCAAGTCTGGCAAAGCTAGTTTTCTGAACATGTGTTTCTGGGAACGAGTAGTGTAACACTCAACAAAATGTAAGGAACTTGTCGGATTGTTTTATAGGTTGGCAAGTAGATAGCCTTGCCTCAGACGCGCCCATTAAGTGCAGTCTACTGAGGTCAAGTGACACGATCGAACAACAGGTTATTTCTTATTGACTCATTTCCTTTTTCGGTGATGGTAAATTTCATAAGTGTGTTCTTATCACAGCAACGTAGTTCCCCTGACCCATTTTCTGTCATTAAGCTGATAGTTTGGATTTTCTTACTGATTTCCTAGAATACTTACTATAGTATAGCTATAGACTGTCACTGATCTCGTTCATGGAAACCCATTGGCCCTTGCTTTTAGTTCGTCTTGAAGCTTCCAAAATCTTCATTCAAGGCAATCATGACATCATCTTGTAATTGGTTTCAGCGCACTAATGATACAAAAACGTGAGGGAGGTAATAGGCGGTAATAAAAAACATTTGGACAACGGATTATCTCCTTGACAATGTAAATACAACATCACGAGGGCGCATTGGCAAACCCATGTGTGAATCAACCGTGTATTGACCAAAAGAGCCCACTGCACTGGCATCTTTACAATTCAACTGCTATGTTGGTAACGCGTTTTGGCATTCGTTTGTAGTCAGACAAATTGGAGAGGTTACTCTTTATTTCCTTAGAGGAATCTCTAAGGAAATAAAGAGTAACCTTCTTCCTTGACTTTTATATCTTGAGTCAGCTGTAAACTACCTTTATCAAATGGACACTTGCATTTATGATATCACAGTAACAATGCAGGTTTGGAAATGTTGACTGGAAAAGGCAACGACTAGTTTGATGCCTAACTAATGATAAATTGTGTATTTATTTATTTTTATATTTTAATCAATCCAACAAACAAATCAAAGATCATAAAAATCGGTCCAGCCTTTCTTCAGTTAAATAGGTACCTATAGACTAACCCGACTTTGTTTTAGGTTATTTAGATTATATTTTGGATAAAAGTATTTTCGGTACTTCTTGTTTTGTAAGTTATGTTTATCGATGATGATTTTCCACAAATTGTTGCCTACATGTGGTGATATATCACAATGATCTTGCGTTTTTCGTTTTTGATTTTTCGTTTAACCCTGCGTAGGTATAATTTTTTCGCTCGTCGCTAAGCATTACAAAACGAAACATTATCCCGACTGTATCCTCAAGGCGCGGTAGACCTTCTTCTCAGGTTAAGCATTTAAGAAAGATTTCCCAGTGTTCGTACTTAGCGCTTTGAGTCTACATTTTTTTACGCACTGCGAAAATGTGGAACTCCTTGCCGGGGTGTGTATTTCCAGAAAAGTATAATTTGGGTGTCTTCAAATCGAGAGTCAATAGGTTCCTTCTAGGTAAGCGTGCTCCATCTTAGACCACACTGTTGCTTTACATCAGGCAGGGTGTGGTCAAACGCGAACCTATTTTCGTTAAAAAAAAAAGATGTTCGATGGTCGTCGTGGTCGTCCGATGGCGCGGTGGGTCGACGACATTAGACAAGTCGCGGGCAATTCCTTAGCAACATAAGGAGGCCTACCCCCAGCAGTGGATACCTAAGGGCTATGATGATGATGAAGTTGTCGTAGGTATATCCAAATGTTTTAATAGTACATGCCCACAGTTTGCAGTTTCTCATTATTTCAAACGACTCCCAAGCTTATCTTCCATCGAGACAGGCAATCTCACCTCTCAAAGACCTCTAAACCAAACAATATTTATAATCAGTAGCTATTTATATACCGACTGACACAAGGTCAGGGTTTCCGTTCATTTCCGCAAGGAAAAATGTCGTCTGATCAGTGAAAACTTATCGATCGAGCGAGCGAAGCGAGCGAAGATCTTAGTGGTAAGTTGGGCGATTTTGCTTTGTATGTTTGTATGTTTGTATGTTTGTATGTTTCACGAATTGTTGTTCGAGCATAACTGTCGAACCGTTCATCCAATCTGCATGAAACTTGGTAGGTCAATAGGTTGTGGTAAGGAAATTTACGGGGGAGCATATGAGCTTAATCGATGAAGGGGTTGTGAAGATATTGGGTTCCCAAGGGGGTAAAAAATTATGAAAGTTACAAAAATAAATTGAGTGGGGTGTCATACGAAAGGGCTTATTTTGTACATTCCAAAATGGTTTTTATTTTCGATCGAGCGAGCGAAGCGAGCGAAGATCTTAGTGGCAAGTTAGGCGATTTTGCTTTGTATGTTTGTATGTTTGTATGTTTGTATGTTTGTATGTTTGTATGTTTCATTTTTATGTTCTCGCATAACTATCGAACCGCTAATCCAATCTGTATGAAACTTGATAGGTCAATAGGTAGTGCTATGGAAATTTGCTGTGGAGCGTATGAGCGTAATCGATGAAGGGGTTGTAAAGATATGGGGTTCCCAAGGGGGTTAATTTTTTTCAAAGTTACCCAAATATATTGAGTGGGGTGTCATACGAAAGGGCTTATTTTGTACATTCCAAAATGGTTTTTATATTTAATCTAGGATGTATAGTTTTTGAAATACGACCAAAGAACAAAAACTACGAAACCAGAGCTGCAAGAGCTCCCGTTTCATAGAGTTTCGATGTCTTCGTAGCTCATTGACTGGTCGGTCTTAAAAAGAGAGTGGCATCGTTGCGGTTTGGTTTGCAATGATTTTAGATGCTACTTGATTTATTTTCATGATAAAAAAATTTTTGATAAAGAATGAAAATAATTGGGGTAAAAAAAGTTAAATAAACAAATATATTGAGTGGGGTGTCAAATGAAAGGTCTTAATTTGTACATTCCAAAATAGTTATTATTTTCATTCTAGGACGTATACTTTAGAAATACGACGAGAATTCATAAATATGAAATAAGTAAATGAAAAATTAGACACGACATTATTGTATTGCATGCATGCTAGTATTTTTTACCATGAAGTGCTAGCGCAATAGGCATACTCGGCAGTAGTAGCACTTGAAATTATAGGGGTAGTCAAAAGAAAGTCCAAATGTAAGCCATCTACGGTGCGCGAGATCTCAGTTCGGGGCGAACTACTAGTTAATCTAGGATGTATAGTTTTTGAAATACGACCAAAGACCAAAAACTACGAAACCAGAGCTGCAAGAGCTCCCGTTGCATAGAGTTTCGATGACTTCGTAGCTCATTGACTGGTCGGTGTTAAAAAGAGAGTGGCATCGTTGCGGTTTGGTTTGCAATGATTTTAGATGCTACTTGATTTATTTTCATGATAAAAAAAATTTTGATAAAGAATGAAAATAATTGGGGTAAAAAAAGTTAAGTAAACAAATATATTGAGTGGGCTGTCAAATGAAAGGTCTTTATTTGTACATTCCAAAATAGTTATTATTTTTATTCTAGGACGTATACTTTTAGAAATACGACGAGAATTCATAAATATGAAATACCTAAATGAAAAATTAGACACGACATTATGTATTGCATGCATGCCAGTATTTTTTACCATGAAGAGCTAGCGCAATAGGCATACTCGGCAGTATCAGTAGTAGCACTTGAAATTATAGGGGTAGTCAGAAGAAAGTCCAAATGTAAGCCATCTACGGTGCGCGAGATCTCAGTTCGGGGCGAACTACTAGTTATTTCCTTTTTCATTGAAGGCTTATTATTTTCCGCATAGATAGCTGGAGAGATGGGGCTGAAATGGTAGCTTAGCAAAAGGAAAGCAATCAAATAATATAAATATAGGTACATAAATATTTACTACCAGCAGCGCCCTTGCGGCGTTGCCCCCGTAGTGATGGTATATATGGTGATGATGACTATAATCAAAAGTAGCCTCTATAACCTTCCTCAAGAGTTAAGCTATCAAATGCATAAATAATTTTTCAAACCCGACTGGTAGTTGGATGATTCGCAAGAAGCGGTCCGAAAAACGGTACCACATTTTTTCAATTTTTTTTTTGTTATTTTTCAAAAAAAAAATAACATACCTAATTAAGCACTCAAAGACATGCATTTTAATGTTAGCGGCCCTCAATTTGATAAAGCCGTTTTGAAGTTTTAGTGGTTAAAATATATTCGTGCCCATTGAAATTAGGTTTGGGCCAAAGAAATTAGAAAAATGCCAAAGAAATTAGAAAAATGCCAAAGAAATTAGCAAAATGCCAAAGAAATTAGGAAAATGCCAAAGAAATTAGCGCCACAGAAATTAGTTTTTTTGCGCGGATACATTTGTTTGCTTTGTAAAACAGTAACGTGGAGTTAAAATAACATGAAATTTTATTCACCACTACCTAATGGTATCTATATTAACGTTAACGTTATAAAAAGTGTCAATTTATATTTCATTATTGCGTAATAAGCGATTGAATGCAGATAGGGGTGTCGCGGACACCCCAAAGAGCTTAGATTTAACGACTTTAAAAATTAATTACAGCTTTCCTACGTATATAATTGAGGATATTACTAATGCCATAATAGCGTACTCGTATACTATTTCCAAATAAAAATACAGCAATACTGAATCTGGTCATTTTAATAGGTTCGCAAGGCTGGACATGCCAAAAACGCGAGTTCTGCGAAACACCCAGTACTGAGATTAGCGCGTTCAAACAAACTAACTAACAAACAAACTCTTCCGCTTTATTATTATTAGTAGGCATACATAGATATAGGTAGGTACCCTTTCTTAAAAATATGAAAATCAATGAGATCTTCTAATTTAGACACAAATTAGTAGAAAATATAAAAAAAAATAGAAAAATCCGAACAGTTGTAGGTATTCCGCGCTAATGAATAATTCGTCATAAAACACACGCCACTCACCATAATTTAGTGCTAGTGATAAATTAATCAGACCATGTACCTACCTGCTTGAACCACACTCATTAATGTCATGATGTTTATCATCAATTTATGTTTAACAGAGGAATGCACGTGCTGTTAATGTTTATTAAAAACACATGCAGGTGTGTCTTTGTCGTGTATTTTCGTTACCTGATAAATGTAACAAAATCTATACCATAAAGCGGAAGAGTTTGTTTGATTTAAACGCGTTATTCTCAGGAACTATCAGTCGAATTTGAAAACATCTTTCTGCATTTCATAGCTAAACTCTTGAGGACGGTTATATGCTACTTTTCATCATCATCATCACTACCATTATTACCTGATATAACTTTCCTCGAGAGTTTAGCTATCAAATGTAGAAATATTTTTTCTTTCAAATTCAAATCCGACTGGTAGTTCCTGAGATTAGCGCGTTCAAACAAATAAACAAACTCTTACGCTTTATAATATTAGTACTTATAGATGGGTACATATGAAAAGTCCGAAAACCGAAATGCCGATCCTTGAAATGCCGATGCTTAAAATAGCGAAATTCGATATGTAGAACGGTTGAAATGCAGAAAGCTGAAAGATAGAAGTTTGTAAGGTCGAAAGCTAAAAGTCAGAATGCTCGAAATGCCGAAAGTTTCAATTGCCGAACGTTTACAAAGTAGAATGCTTAATAAGTATAAGTTCCAAATGCCGAATGACTAAAACATCGAAAATGATCGAAATAAGTACTTTCGTAAATTATTGTATTTTTTAGTACTTTATTTCGTGGTAGTTTTTACGGGTGCGAAAGTAGTTTAGGTGTAAAGTAGCTAGATGGAAACGTGATAGTGAAACGACTTAAATACTTACAAAATTATTGTATTCTTAACCGAACTTAAAAAAAATAAGGAGGAGGTTCTCAATTCGTCGGATTTTTTTTTTGTGTTTTTTCTGTACGTTCACCGGTTACTCGAAGACGCCTCGACCGATTTCAAAGATTCTTTTTGTTTGAAAGGGTACACTTTTCCAATGTTCCTTTTGATCATCAGGTCAGGATCTGATGATGGGATCTTGGAGAAATCGAGGTAACTCTTCATATTTTAAAGGCATACGCGATTCGGGAATTTTTTAAGAACTTGATAGGATATCAGTGACAATGCAATATGATGGTAACATTAAGCTGACCTGATGATGGAGTCAGAAGCTGTTCAACAGAACTCTTCAGTAAATAAGCCGATTTAGTTAAAACTCGGCATATCTGTCAAGTTCCGACTACAATGTAATAATATGGTCATAACAAGCTGATCTGAGGATGACATCAGGAGCTGTTCAACAGAACTCTTCAGTAAATAGTCCGATCGAGTTGAAACTTGGAACTCAGCGTATCGGTGAAGTTCCAACTACAATGTAATAATATGGTGACAGCTGCTGATCTGATGGAGTCAGGACCTATTGTGTCAGAACTTCTCAGTGAATAACAGTGGAAGATCCATGTTTGGGTTCCTCCCCCTCCCCCTCCCCTCTCCCTCCCCTCCCCCTCTCCCTCCCCTCTCTCCCTCCCCCTCTCCCTCTCCCTCCCCCTCTTCCTCCCCCTCTCCCTCCCCCTCTCCCTCCCCCCCTCACCCCCTCTCTCTCCCCCTCTCTCTCCCCCTCTCCCTCCCCCTCTCCCTCCCCCTCTCCCTCCCCCCTCTCCCTCCCCCTCTCCCTCCCCCTCTCCCTCCCCCTCTCCCTCCCCCTCTCCCTCCCCTCTCCCTCCCCCTCTCCCTCCCCCTCTCCCTCCCCCTCTCCCTCCCCCTCTCCCTCCCCCTCTCCCCCCCCCCTCCTCCCCCCCCCCCTCTCCCTCCCCTCTCCCTCCCCCCTCTCCCTCTCCCTCCCCCTCCCAGTCTCCCCCCCCTCCTCCCCCCCCTTCCCCCCTCCCTCTCCCTCCCTCTCCCTCCCTCTCCCTCCCACTCTCCCACCCCCTCCCCCCCTCCCCCTCTCCCTCCCCCTCCCCTCATTCTAAATACAGGTGAAATAATTTTTTTAATCAGATAAGTAGTTTTTGAGATAACTTCCTACATACGAGTACAATACAAACACACTTTACCTCTTAAGGGACCGGCGAACGTATCTACGTACCTAGGAACGTAATACCAAAATAATTTAAAATTTGAGCATATTTGTATCACTTTATGTTATTATTTGGATAAAGGCAGTATTTATCTAGGTTCCTGTTACACTTTTGTTCCAAAAAACTTACTATTGAACAAATGAAAAGAAAAAAATGCCGTTTTTGGAGTACGTACAATGATTTCAATTCAATTTGCTTACATTTCTTTTTAGGTAAGTTTTTCAGAACAAAAGTTTAACAGGAACCTAGATAAATACCTACTCTTCTAATCTAACAACATAAACTGATAAAAATATGCTTAAATTTTAAATGATTTCGGTATTACGTTTTTATGGAAATTCGCCGGTCGCAGGCCTCTTAATAATAATAAGTAAAGACAAAAAAAATTCTTACATCTACATAATTATTTCGAGCATTACTGGTTTCAAGCTTTTATATTTCAAGCATTCTAAATTTTGAGCGTCGGCATTTTAAGCTTCTATGTTTTAAGCTTCGGTATTTTGGCTTTCGGCATTTCGAGCATTCTGATTTTTAAGCATTCTACATTTAAAGCTTCTACATTTTAAGCATTCTTCTTTACGAGCATTCGCTATTTCAAGCATCGGCATTTCAAGGATCGGCATTTCGGTTTTCGGACTTTTCATATGTACCCTTATAGATTAGTATGAATATATGTTTCTAGGGTAACAATTTAAAACCTATTGAACAAGTATGATTATAAAACAAATTGTACCAAGAGATAACAAGTTAACTGTTAGTGTGGTCATGACCTCCACACCTGACGATAACGTTGCTATAAATTTTCATAATTTCACAACGTTGTAGCATTATTATTGTGAATTTGATTCGCGATCGCATAATTTCTTTTTATGATGTTTTGTTGAAGCTGAGTTGAGTTTATTACAGAAATGAAACAGACTGGCGTAGGAAGTATAAACTTAGGCCTTTACATCTTTACTAGATGATTTATACAGTGTCAGGAGACAATATTTGCCTACACTCATCGGGACACTGTAGTGCCTGGGACATTGTTGAGATGGAGATGGAGTAGGCTTGCCCAGCACCTAAACCATCCTCTCAGCTTAACCGGCCATATCCACAGGAAAGACATGGTCAATACGTGTGGGGCTGGGTAAGCCGCGGGTTTCCTCACGATTTTTTCCTTCACCGTTTAGAGCTCGTGTTAACGCGCATATACATTTTTCGAAACGAAAAATCCATTGATGCACGGCCAGGATTCGAACCCACGACCTTCGGATCAAAAGTCGAGGTACTATACCCCTCGGCCAACACGGTGTAGGAAGCATAGTTCATAGGTAAGTAATAAAACAGGTTCAACTTTATGTGCTCAGTTTTATGTGATCGTACCTACACATGATTATCATTGTCAGCGTCAGACTTCGTTGAACCATCCGTGACAGATAGATAGACATTAAACGAAATATCAAAATCGTGTAGACCGCAAAACTTCACACAGCCAACTTTATTACTACCACAGAATACTAGTACTACCAAGAATTACACCTCTAATATCGTACATTATAAATTAATTGGTTGTTTCTCATAAAAATTTAGATAACGGTCAATCTGGAAATTTTATTGGAAACTTTTGATGATTTGTTTATCAATATTTATTGTCATTAAACTAATTTTAAGTCATCAAAGTGTGCGTCTTAAACCACGTGTAACCTATGCCTTCGGCCACTATACGCTGTATAGGATAAAAGACTTTTACTTCATCATAATTTCAGCCCATCTCCACTCCACCCACTGTTGGGTATAGGCCTCCTCTTTATCACGCCATTCTTTCCGATCCCTCGCGAGTCTCATCCACTGATTCCCAACCACGTTTACTACATCATTCGACCATCGGGCTGGTGGTCTGCCTCTTGGTGGATGAGCTTCCCGGGGCCACCATTCAGTTACCGCCTTTGTCCACCTTCCATCATCCCTTCTAGCCAAGTGTCCCGCCCAACTCCACTTCAGTCTCGCGATCCGCATACCTACGGAGTTACTTTAATTAAGATAATTTAATTTTCTTCATTTTATTGATTCCCAAGCTCGTTATTCTTAACGTTTGAAAGTCTTTGCCTTCTCGTCACCCTTCGTTTAATTCTCCGTTCTATATAGTCGTAGATCAAGTAGTATTTCCAGGATATTAGTGCCAGATAAATCTTTTAAATATTTATTGAACGTGTTTAATACCGTCTGATAATGTATTCTCAATGTCTCATCACAGCATGTCTCGCCAAAGTCTGTTTACACTGTAAATCTTTATTATCTTCAGACAAGCAAGACAAAGTCTATAAACACATAAACGCCTGTCCATCATAACTGTTAGTTCGTATTATTTGACTTTTAGTTCAATGACTTGAATACATTCGTAATCTGAATCTCACATTGTAATCAAGTAATCAACAGAAGACTGCTTAGGAACAATCGAATTGATTCAAGTTTAAAATTACTTCCCTGAACACTGTCGGATCATCTTTTCGCAATTTTTTTTTCTAGATGTTTCATGAACTTGGCTCTAATTTTTATTTTAAACAAACTGACCCGAATGTTGTCCTGTCTAAATTTCGAGTAATAACATTGTTTTAACTTTTGATTAGGGTTTTAAGGGGAGAATATAAAAGTATTTGCATTTAAACCTGTTTGGTTTATTTAAACTAATGTGGATGCAAAATAGATCACACTACTGCTGCGGTGCTTATTTTTTGTGCTGTTATCCGTAATAATGATAATGAAATATTATATTAAACGGTTTCTTCTGTTATTTTCCAGTTCTTCTGGAGGCGTGCCACAATGACGCCTCGTGCCTCCAGGACAAGGCGGGGCTTGAGGCCATCACGCAGCTGCACAGGCAGTTGGACGACGACGCCAACGGCAATGTCGACCTTAGCGAGAGCGATGATGTGAGTGATTTAGTATTTTTTAACGTATTTCCTTCCACAGTCACCGGAGTCTCCGAAGGAGAAAGCTGTAGCCGATGGCGTGCAAGATCCGCAGTGCATCGCGCCTTACAGAATATCGCAGCCAAATAACATCATTCTCCTTGAATGGTGTTGTGTTCCTGCGGTGAGTTAGGTTGCCAGAGCTCAGCGAGGAAGCGCTGCGGTGACAACTGGTGGACCAGTCTTGTCCATTGTGTTGTCGGCGCAGTGATGGCTCTTTTAAAGAGTCATACAACGCGAGGTGAAACCTCTGGGGTCAATGTCCATAGACTAGGTATCCGCTTACCATCAAGTGGGCCGTATGCTTGTCTGCTACCTTAGTAGTATTTAAAAAAATCGCGGGCACTGAAAGCGTTAACCTACACTATTCAGATTCAAATTGACACAGAAATTCATCTCGGAATTTTTCCTGAAGTATAAGTACTTATAGCTGCGCCCCCTGCACCTCCCCCTATCATTTATTAGTTCATTCAGTAATTTTGGTGCTATTCTCGAGTTGTTTAATTTAGTATTTTAGATATTCAATTAGTACACTTCGTGGGCTTAAATTTTAAATAGGGATGGACTTCAAATTCCCCATTTTTTAAACATCTTTCATACAATACAATTTCTTGTTGGCTTTAATCCGAAGAAAATGGTGCAGGTAGACTAATTATCTGGTTTTTTTGCTGTTTAGATCCTTCTAGACACTAAATCCTCAACATTTGACAAGGATATCTCTCATTCCAGTTCCTCCGCGAAGAGTTGCAGTACGACAGCGGCTATGAGAAGAGACAGCGGGCTTTTCACCACAACGATGACATGCACATATCTGTGAAAGAGCTTTGGGAAGCATGGCTGAGATCTGAGGTAATCTATACTTAGGAACACCTTGCTACTAGGTGAGGAGTTCCGGATCGAAATGGTTCCGGGAACTATGGTCTTATATCAGTCCGAACCGAAGGTATTGTTTAAAACAGGTTCAACCAGTTCCATTCCCTGGACACTGTGTTCGGTCCGTTGCGAGACCGAGATCGAGAGAACGACAAGGAATTTATTTCACGGAACTGACAGCACTAGCGACACCTATAAATCAATCCGCTAGAAGTTTCGTATAAAGTTAACTAGATGGCGCCACAGGTGAAATTAGGACGCGCTATCGTTGCGTTTTGTTCTATGCGCCAGTTGATGTCAATAGTTTTTCTTTGCACCTAACGGTTATAAACCGATTTTGATGAAATTTGGTTGTTTTTGGTAACGCTTTCTAACTTTATCACTAAAGTGAAGCGTCAGATTATTTACTAAGGGACCCGTACCCAGCAATGGGTACACTTACTAAACCATCTCTCACCTCAAATAACCCAAATTGTGACCGCTAAGAATAGTAAGAATCTTTCAACTAACCCTGTTTATTATTGTGTTGTAGGTGCACAATTGGACAGTAGAGCAGACGGTCGAGTGGCTGTCTCAGTCGGTAGACCTGCCGCAGTACAAAACCCTCTTCCTGCAGCACAAAGTCACTGGCGCTACTTTGCCTAGGTACCTAGTTTTTTTTATTACTACTAAGGTAGCAGACGAGCATACGGCCCACCTGATGGTAAGCGGTTACCGTAGCCTATGGACGCCTGTGACACCAGAGTAACACTCGCGCTGCTGACCCTTACAAAGAGGAATCACTGCGCCAACAACACAATGGATAAGACTAGTCCACCAGTTGTCACCGCAGCGCTTCCTCGCAGAGCTCTGGCAACCTTACTCACCGCAGGAACAAAACACCGTTCGAGAAGAATGATGTTATTTGGCTGCCATATTTTGTAAGGCGGAGGTGCTTCCCCAGTCGGGCTGCTCGAATATAGAATGAGAAAAACCCACCATGCCCTTTCTCCTATAAGTTTTTTAAGCTTATAGTCATAAAAACAAAGATTTTTCGTTTAAATAACACGAACTCTTAACGGTGAAGGAAAACATCGTGGGAAAACCAGGTATAATACCCGCACACCAAACAAACATCTATGTTAATCACACAAATGTTTGTCCTATAGGGAATTGAACCCACGACTTAAAGAGCAGTAGGCAGAGAGCTCAGATTCCAGTCTCCATTAGACACTTCGTCTAATAAAATTTTACGAGCAGGTGGCAGAATACATCAATTCCTCGTGTTTTAAAACCACAATGCGCAATTTATCTAGAAATAGACTTTTCTGAAATAGCAGTTTAGAATTTCAACTAAACATACCGACATTGACCCAAAATAATAGATAAGGTACAAAGTTATTGTTAAATTACGCTAATTTTGAACGAGTAAGCATTATGTAGATTAAGGCAAGGTCAGGAACCAAAAAACTGTTTTAAATATTCATTATTTGGAAGTATGTTTGTTTTTTTTCAGGACATGAACTAAGTTTACTCTGAACTTCATCGAATTCCGTGAAGCCTTTAGGGAGTAAAGGCTGATTTTACTGTCACGCGTATCGTCGGCGCTGATAGACGAGTGATCTTTATTGCAATGAAATAAGGATACTAATTGTTCAGCACTGACGAGAGCAATCAGCGTTGCCATTTTTGCTAAACAATCAGCATCCTTATTTCATTGTAATAAAGATCACTCACCTATCAGCGCCGACGATACGCGTGACAGTAAAACCAGCCTAAGTAGAAGCAAACACAACAAACCTTAGCATTAAACAATTAATGTAAAACGAAACAAGATCACGATTGTATCCCAAGGTAGACATTTCTCAGATCTTTAGGCATCCAAGATGCTTTAAAGTTGTCTGAGGGGGTAGTTAGAGGCATTTCTAATTAGATATTTTGTTGCCCACATTTTGCAGAAGTTAGCATTCCACGCGCGATAGGTTGCAAGCACATCGTCGCCTATTAAAAAGCTACTAGGTTTCCTCATGGTGTTTTTCTTCACCGTGTGAGCTCATGTTATTGAGCATAAATTTTCGAAACGAAAAATCCTTTGACGCACGGCTAGGATTCAAGGAAGACTAATTAGACCTCTGACTACCCCCTTAGACATCTTCAAAGGCCTTCAAAGATCTGAGAAAATGTCTACCGCGTGCCTTGGGGACTGATGTTTTTTGTTTTCTATCTACACTAATATCATAAAGAGAAAATATTTTTTTTGTTTGTAACGAATAGGCTCCGAAACTACTGGACCGATTTCAAAAATTCTTGCACCAATAGAAAGCTACATTATCAGGGAATAATATAAGCTATAGTCTAAGATATGTAGTACCCGTGGGAAGCCGGAGTGGTTCGCTAGTTCTTAGTTAAAATCTTAATCATACTCTAATCTAGTGTTCCGCAAAGGGTGTGCCGCGGCACACTGGTGTACCGTGGTCATTAGTTGGTGTACCTCGGAAAAATAAGGTTACCTATCTCAGTTAAGCTACTCCAAATTTGGACCGCATTTGCTCAACTAAACAAGCTCATGTTTCGCATAAAAATTGATTTTTAATTTATGGTGTAGGGTACCTACCTCCAAAATTTTCCGATTTTCTAGATGTACCTTGAACACTAAGGCGCGGGACATACAGAAAAGACGTAAGACGAGGACGCGTCGCAGACATATGTCTCTTCCGCGTCCCTTTCATAGAAAATGTATAGAAGCGTCGCGCCGCAAAACATACTGAAGAGACGGGGCGCCGTCACATTTTGTATGAAAGGGACGCGGAAGAGACAAATGTCTGTGCCCCGTCTCTTCTATCTGGCCTGCGCCTAAAAGTATGCGGAACACTGCTCTAATTCAGTTTAATCTACAGGCTGGCTGTAAACAACATGCAGTATCTGAGCAACATTCTCGGCATCAAGGACCCCATTCACAAGCAGAAGTTGGCTCTCAAGGCTATGGACGTCGTACTCTTCGGACCCCCTAAAGGTAATTCTCTCTTTCTTTTAAACTATGAAAAACGAGAGATGGAAGTTTTTCTTTTCCTTCGTTTGCAGCGCCATCTATCGAAATAACTGTAAAGCCTCGTCCGCACTAAAGAACCAACTATGAAATGAAACAACAAGAAAGGTATAAATAAATATAAATAAATATTGCTGGACATTTCACACAGCATCATGTAGTCCCAAGATTTTTTTATTAAATCCATTAAGTTTATTTGAGACTAGCAGCGCCCTCGCGGCGTTGCCCCCTGATGGTGGTGATGATGATGATGAAAAGTAGCCTATAACCTTCCTCAATAGTTTAGCTATCAAATGCAGAAAGAATTTTCCAAATCGGACTGGAAGTTTCTGAGATTAGCGCGTTCAAACAAATAAACTCTTTCGCTTTATTATATTAGTATAGACTAACTGCGCCCTAGCGGCGGCGCTACCCGCATAATGATGGTATAATTAGAGTGGATGCTATCTAAATGAAGCAACAAATTTTTAATCCGACTGCTGAAAAATTTAGTGCTGACGAGACATGGCGTGCGAAGAAACTATATTCCATAAACTGGACGTAGTTCCGCTGAAAGGACTCAATCCACAAAATGTTACTTTTGAGTTATGGCATTTTAAAGTTTAGACGATGATTCAACATTGTTATTGTATTCGGAAGATATTGATAGCAATAACTGAAAAAATACTACAGTCCGTGTAATATAATTAGGCACATAAGAATTTTTGGTATTTTTGGTCATGACTCATAATAATATCAATATCTTCCGAATACAATAACAATGTTGAATCATTGTCTAAACTTTAAAATGCCATAACTCAAAAGTAACATTTTGTGGATTGAGTCCTTTCAGCGGAACTACATCCAACTTAACCAGACCATACTAAAGTTTGCCTCGCGGCGGGACTCGAACCTGCAACCTTCTGTGTTTCAAGCGAGCCTTAGCCCACTGCGCCACAGAGGTCATCAAAGTCATCCCATTGTTCATATTGAATCAATTTTCTTATTGATTTGCCATAAGCATTGTCCAAGGCACTACAGAATCCTGTGAAGTGTAAGAGAAAATACTGTTATATAACCTACAAGCTACAATAAGATTGAACAATGTAATAAAAATAAAACTGACAATTATTATTGCGAGGTAGTGTCGTGCTCTGAGGGTTCCGTGCGTAATTTTATACAAGAATCAAAATTTGGGCCACCGACCACAGCCACATAGTTAAGAAGGGGTAGGCTTGATTAGCACCTAATCCATGGAATGACCTGTTCATTAAGCTCGGCGCAAACGGGCCACCGACTAAAGCCACCGGTGGCCAACGACAGCGACATTTCATCGATCGAGCGAGCGAAGCGAGCGAAGATCTTAGTGGCAAGTTAGGCGATTTTGCTTTGTATGTTTGTATGTTTGTATGTTTCATTTTTATGTTCTCGCATAACTATCGAACCGCTTATCCAATCTGTATGAAACTTGATAGGTCAATAGGTTGTGCTATGGAAATTTGCTGTGGAGCGTATGAGCGTAATCGATGAAGGGGTTGTAAAGATACGGGGTTCCCAAGGGGGTAAATTTTTTTCAAAGTTACCCAAATATATTGAGTGGGGTGTCATATGAAAGTACTCAACTTATACATTCCAAAATGGTTTTTAGTTTTCTTCTAGGTTCTATAGTTTTTGAAATACAGTCAAAAAGAAAAATTATGGTAACCAATTAACGGAAGTATGGAGAGAGCTCCCGTTTCATAGAGTTTCGATGTATTCGTAGGTCTGGTTAACAGACAAGGAGTGTGGCATCGTTGTGGTTTGGTTTGCAATGATTTTAGTTGCTAAGTACTTGATATTTTTTCTTGAGATTGAAAATAAAAGCTGTGTTGGCCGATTGGAAGAGTGCTCGACTTTCGATTCATAGGTCGTAAGTTCGAACCCTGGCCGTGCTCATCAATGGATTTTTCGATTAGAAAAATTTAAATGCGCATTAACACAAGCTCTAAACGGAGAAAGAAAACATCGTGAGGAAACCAGTTAACGTTCTAATAGCGGCGATGGGCTTGCAACCTGTCACGTATGCAAATGCTAACTCCTGCAAATAGTGGGCTGGGCATGTACCAAAATTATAGAGGGAGGGGGAGGGGGAGGGGAGGGGAGGGGAGGGGAGGGGAAGGGAGGGGAAGGGAGGGGGAGGGGTAGGGGAGGGGAGGGGAGGGGAGGGGGAGGGGAGGGGGAGGGGAGGTGGGAGGGAATTGATTTTCTCATACATTTCGTATTGAACTGCTATTTTAATAATTTCTCGAACTAAGAGGCCTTCCCTGAGGCGCGGTACGAAGTACGCGGGGTCAACTATTGAATATAAAAACGACACGACTTAATGTATTGCATGCATGCCTATAATCTTTACTAAACTGAGGTAGCGCATTAGATATCATTCTGTGGTAAACACTTGAAGGAGCACTTAACGTAGGTATAGGGGTAGTCAGAAACAAGTCCAAATCTAGGCTATCAATACAACGGTGCGCGAGATCTCAGTTCGGGGCGAACTACTAGTATATTTTGTAGCTGTAGCGGGCGCCACCGGCTACACGTGTCCGGCGCGTCTATACCAAATATAATAATATATGAAAACTACAGGAAATAGGTCGGTAGTGGCGTTTTGTGGTTGTGTTCGGTGGCTCGTATACGGTCAGGCTTACAAGTAGAGTTGGGTAATCCTCGTGTTTCCTTACGATATTTTCGTCTGTTTAGAGCTCGTGTCGAACCGCATATGAATTTCTGAAACGAAAAATCACGGCTCACATAAGCAAATAAATCAATCTCTTCAGTTGTAAACGGCGAAGGAAAACATCATGAGGAAATCAGTTAACTTTCTGTTAGCGGCACAGGGTTTGTAACCTGTCACATTTCTCCAAAATGTAGTCATGTACCAGTACTCACAATGGATCTAGTTGACATTCGTGAAGTTAGCCGTTTCGATGCGCACTGTAGCTTTTTCATACAAAATTTTCTACTGCGCAGCGAAGCGGCTAACTTCAAGAATGCCCAGATCCATTGTGCGTACTGTACCAAATATATTTGGACTATCTGACTACCTCCTTATACATCTTCAAAGGATCCTAAATGGCTAAAGATCTGAGAGAATGTCTACCCCGCCTTGGGGATACAGCCATGATCTATCGTTTTGTTACTTAAAGCGCTCGTGTCAAAGCGCATATTCCCTAAACGAAAAATCACGGCTCACATAAGCAAAATGTAAATCAATCTCTGATAGACAACTGACATTAAACTACGTGTGGGAAGCTTTGCGAATGAGTTACCATACAATAACATTACGAAGGTCACCATCGACACGTGTCAAATGCCATCTCTATTCCATTGTGATAAAGTCTTAAATCAGTCAACGCTGGATTCCGCAAAAAATACGATCAAGTGACTATTGTCTAGTGACAATCATTGTTTTAACCTAAGCTGTTTTTAAAAGGTACGCTATGATTTCATCTTATACTAGAATTACTAGCTTCCGCCCAAAAGAGCCTTGCTGGCCGAGTGGAATAGAACCTCTACCCATCCGAAAGATCGTGAGTTCGACTCCCGTGCATCAATGGATTTTTCGTTTCGAAAAATATAAGTACCTATGCTCTTTAACAGGAGCTCTAAACGGTGAAGGAAAACATCTTGAAGAAACACGCGTTCAAAGATTACGTTCTAACTTCTATCTCCTACATGTTAACATTATTAGTGTAGATCAACAGTTCCCAAACTTTTTTTCTCATGGACCCCTTTCAAAATTTTACTGGTTTCGGTGGACCCCTTGCTGCTACATTTCTACCATATTCCCAAAACTCCTCAGAAAATGAGAATCATCGTGGACCCCTTTCGAGTCTCCCGTGGACCCCTGGGGGTCCACCTGGACCACTTTGGGAATCACTGGTGTAGATCATGGTCTGTCTGGATTATAGTATTCATTATTTTAATCTTCTCTATATGCAAAAACTATAATCATGACTATCATCGTTAGGAAGTGGGCACACTACGTTTTTCGTAGCGCGTTTTTAAGCAACGCGTTCGCTACGCGTTTGTGTCGATACAAACGCGCTACAGAAAACGAAGTGTGCCCACTCTCTCACTGCTTGCCGACTGCCTTGCGTTCGCTACGCGTTTATATCGATACAAACTCCCTACGAAAAACGAAGTGTGCCCACTCTCTCACAGCTTGCTGACTGCTTTGCGTTCGCTACGCGTTTATATCTATACATATAATAAGAATGAAGTGTAAGCTCAAACTTATAAGTATTCAATTAAGTGAAGTCAGTTTTTGATCCATATAAGCTTCTCACGTCCAAAAATGTCATAAGCGCGTTCTACGATGACCTTGAACGCAAACACTTCATAGTAACTGTTGGTAATCTGTGACTTTGAAATTTTCGTTTCTGTGTGTTTGAGCACTAAGATCTCTGAAACTACTGAACTGATTTGGATGCAGTTTTCATTGTTGTATTACGGTAAGCCGGGATTAAAAGATAGGGGTTGTTTTATCAAAATCCGTTCACAAATAAAAAAGATATGTACATTTAAAGAATTCAATCTAAATTTCTAAACACTTGCTTTTCTAAAGAAAAGATTACGATAAAATTTGGCATGGATATAGATTACATCCCAGGAAAGGACGTAGGCTACTTTTTTTCAAATGTTATCATGGTTGAGATAAAAAAATAAGGGTTGCAAGTTTGTATGGGGAACAAAATGTTAGGTGACTCCGCCTCTTTTTGCACTCATGAAAATTATTACACATTTTTTTATTACGAATGATTACCGATTTCAAAATTAATGATAATGATGTAATGTAAACCTATTCTAATAAACGAGCAATATTTGTCTTTTATTTATGTGGGAAAATCCGTTTTCTTTTGCAATGTGGTTCGTAATTGAACCACTAGAGCCATCTAGTGGCAAGAGGCAACCAACGAACGCCAGTTCGTTGGTTGCCTCTTAGCTTAGGCCAAGATGTTTAAAAAATAGATAAAATTGTCAGTCATGTCACACTAGATGGCGTTCGTTTAACGATTATTTTTTCTCTATTTTTACACGAGCAGAGCTCGGTCGCCCAATATTTAGGTATTGAAATAGACCAACGTTTAGAACAGACAGAGCCATCTGTGTGTCAACTGTGACAACAAAGTTTAGGAAAAAGCGCACGGCATCGAACCCTAGATACCTACCTACCTAATAATAAAATTGTAATTTAATTTTGTGATTGAGATAATGCTGTTTCCAACTTTTCAGTTCAGCCGGGTTTTTTAATTTTTGAATGAATTGCTTGTTCATTTCTTTAATTTTTTTTTCTGCGATTAGATAGCAGCGCCGCCGTTTCTATCGGACTTCAGTGGTGGCGCGTACTCTACAACCAATTATTTGTAACTAAATATTGAATGGTACCTGTACCATTCAATACATCCAAAATTCATTATGTAGGTAGGTATTTTTATTTATCTTTTATCTTACAACGACACAAATAATTGGTTGTAGAGTACGCGCCACCACTGAAGTCCGATAGAAGCGGCGGCGCTGCTATCTAATCGCAGAAAAAAAAATTAAAGAAATGAACAAGCAATTCATTCAAAAATTAAAAAACCCGGCTGAACTGAAAAGTTGGAAACAGCATTATCTCAATCACAAAATTAAATTACAATTTTATTATTAGGTAGGTAGGTATCTAGGGTTCGATGCCGTGCGCTTTTTCCTAAACTTTGTTGTCACAGTTGACACAAAGATGGCTCTGTCTGTTCTAAACGTTGCGTGTGACTGAAATAGAAAGTTTTAGTAAGTATGCGTTTTGTTTAGCAATAACATTAGGGGCGAAAAATAGATTTTCAAAAATTTTGGAAGTCGATTTAGTTTTTGAAGATGTCATGTTAGATTTTTCAAAAAATTATATTTGATATCAATCCACTAACCTCTTGATTTTGACATGGATTTTGATATGATGGCATGATTTTTATTTTCTAAATTCACACATTGTTGCATTTTCTGGGCGCACTATTTGATTTATCGAAATAAAAAGTATCCTAGAGCACAATCGACATAGAGACGATTCTAACGATACCTCATTCATCAAAATCCATTGAGCCGTTTAGGAGAAACGTGGTAATAAAGAATATTACTTACATACCCACCCACCCACATACATAGAAACGCGCGATCTACATAACCCTGTGACTTGACAGTCAGCCGGGTAATTAGGCACGTAAATTACGTGATACCGGGTACTGTGTGAAGTGTTCACTTCACACAGAAATAATCTTTAGGTAGAGTGCGCAGCAAACTTAATGGCGGCTGAAGTGCGCAGCAAATTCGACTTTGCGCAGGTACAGTCAACGCAATTGCGGGGAAGTGAAGGTGGTGAGGGGCGGGGCTAGGCGGGCTATGTAGATAAAGATTACTGTATTCTATTGCGTTGACTGTACCTGCGCAAAGTCGAATTTGCTGCGCACTTCAGCCGCCATTAAGTTTGCGGCGCACTCTACGTGACGCAAAGTAAAAAAGTGATCTAGGTTTTAGAGATCTTTTGGACCAAATACCTAGGTAGGTACCTACCATCGCGGGCGTTTTCAGAAGATCAGCACCACAGTTTCATCACAATCTGGTCAATGGTTTAGGAACGCATAGCGGACAAACATACTTAGGTAGGTACATTTTTATTTAGATATGTACCTACCTACCTACATAAGCATTGTCCCATTAATTTCTTCACCTGAAACGTCATGCATGACCATCCAATTCAAAAACGTAATACTTACTTAGTACCTATTAGGTAGGTACGTTAATAAGGAATACCTTCCTACAACCAATTTGTGTCATTGCAAGTAAAAAGATCAAAATACCTAAGTAGGTAAGTACTTATATGAATTTCGGATGTATTGAAAAGTAGGTAGGTAGGTACTTACCTATTTCAAAAAAGTGATAAGAGTATTATGAGTAAGTAGGTACCTATGTAGATATGTATTTACAAAAAATATAGGTACCTACCTATGTAGACACCTAAAAGTATTCTATCAGTTAGGTAGCTGGTTCCATTGTACAAGCTTTGCTTAGTTTGGATCTATTCTATTCTATTCTATGGTTTGGGGCTAGATGGAGCTGTGTGAAAAATGTCCACCAATATTTATTTGTTTATTTATCCTATTCTAATAAACGAGCAATAATTGTTTGATGTTTTAAGTTTGAAGTTTGTTTGTATGTAGGTACCTACTGAGGTTCTCGAAAACGGCTCTAACAATTTCGATCACCACCAATTACATTATAAGAACGCATAGCGGCCAAACATACCTACCTACATACATTTTTATACCTATATAATAGACAACCAATTTGTGTCGTTGGAATTATAAAGATCAAAATAGGTAAGTACCTACTTATTTAAGTACCTACCTGTATGAATTTCAGATGTAAGTACCTACTTACCTATTGAAAAGTAGGTAGGTAGGTACCTATTTCAATAAAGTGTTATCCTATCCTATTCTATTAAACGAGCAATATTTGTTTGTCTGTACCTACTAACGTTCTCGAAAACGGCTCTACCTAATGATTTCGATAAAATTTGCGGTACATAAAATTTGCGGTACAGGGGTTTAAGGGGACGAAAAATCGATCTAGCTAGGCTAGGTCTCATAACTGGGAAAATTCGTTTTCTCGACATTTTCACGCAAAAAGGTTTACCAGTGCAATGTGGTTCGTAATTTCACAATTTTTGATGAGACTAAAGTGGCCAAGTGAATTAGGTGTCCGCCTCTCAACCGAAGGCTTCGAGTTCGAATCTCAGCCAGTAAAAGTTTACTTTTTGTAAGTTTTATTTCTTTTTCTTTTTTAATTTTTATCTATTTGCACCCGAGCATAGTTCGGTCGCCCAGATATTAAAGTATTAAGTACCTACCTAAAGTATTTACAAAAAAATATAGAAGTAGGTACCTATAGTTATCTGGTTCCCATAGTACAAGCTATGCTTAGCTATGCGATTTTGATGAAATTTGCGGTAGGTACGGGGGCTTACGGAGGCGAAAAACCGATCTAGCTAGGTCTCTTATCTGGGAAAATTCGTTTTCTCGGCATTTTCATGCAAAAAGATTTACCAGTGCAATACCTAATGAGTTTTAAAAAAATTGAATAAAAAGAACCTAGCCCATGTGTTATTTCAGGTCATAATCTATGTAGGTAATATATTCCATTCCAAGTTTCAATAAAATCCGTTTAGTAGTTTTGGCGTGAAAGAGTAACAAACATCCATCAATACATCCATCCTCACAAACTTTCACATTTCTCATATTAGTAGAATTAGCATACGCGAACGAAGTCGCGGGCACAGCTAGTTGATAATAAAAACGCCTTCGTCGATTATCGTATGTCGCTTTCAAGAGAGTTCCCCTTCAATTTATGTTTATTTATCGACATTTACGAGACTATTTATCTAATTATAACAATTAAATTTAAAATTTAATGAAAAACCCCCGACATAATCCCTTCATCTACTATACTATACCAATATAATAAACACCACAGGGTCTCGTAAGTTACGTTTGTGACGTTGCAAAAATCTTTTTGAAATTTTTCGTCTGAATTAGAGAGGGCAGCGAGATATTCATAGGGTAACCATGAAAGCTTGACATGAAAATATTTTTCAATAGCATTAGTCTTACGCTACGACAACCAATGGATAAAGAGAAAATGTATTAGACACTTTGTAATTTTATTTTATTATGCATTTTACTGCTTTAAAAGTTCTGAAACTGCCAATAAAAGTAGTTTTGTGACATCGTTTTACAATATGGTTGGCAAAATACTGCGCGTCTCTACTACAAATTTTGATTCTCATTGTAAACATAAAATTAATCATTAACATTTTATCATGGATAACTATACAACAGTACGAAAAAAACTGTCTTTAGGTGGACTAGTTGATTTCACGATACACACAAGCTCTTAAATTCTGTGAAAGAAAACACCGTGAGGAAATCAGTTAGTATTCTTAAGACGGCGCCGGCGATAGGCTTGCTACCTGTCACGTGAAATATGTACTACTTGCAAAAAAGTGCCGAATATTTAAACCTGTCTCTTAGCGATACAGGCGTGATCCTTAATTTGTCTTTTTTAAACTTTCGCGATCAGAATACATTTTCAATAATTATGTAGGTATCCAGAATCCTGTTTTATAAAATTTTTAACATTAACATTATAATATTTAACAAAAATCTAAATGTGAGTCTATTCAGCTGACCGTACAAAAACAGTAGCGAAAAGGTTGCGAACTGCAATGTCACGAAGCAGGTTATTACTACTAGCAACGTGTTATTAAATCGCCTTGTAGGGTCACCATTGTTTGTTTGGAATGTTAGACAAATCACAGAAAATTATGAGTAATTGTACTGCAACTTGTAGGGTATCTCTTCGCACGGAAAATCGATAATATTATAATAAGATATTGTAGTAAGATGACTCTATAATTTATCATCAATACTGACCTAATGACATTGTAAAATATGGACTCTTAAAACAAACATTAATTTAGTTTAGAGCCGAGACTACCTTCTGAAACTTGTTAGATGAGGTGACCTTTGCGATTTGGCAGCTTATCATCTAGCCATTTTGTACCTACTGCTGGGCATAAGCCTCCCTTTGTGTCTGCCATTGAGTCGATTTGACAGCTACAGAAAATATTATGTCAAGTTGCTATAATCATTTATTCTTTAGATTAAGAAAATTAGAATTTCCCCTTGATATAAATAATTCTAATTTTCTTAATCTAAAGAATAAATGATTATAGCAACTTGACATAATATTTTCTGTAATATAGGCGTTTATACGCCTGTTCCTAAAAAAATACAAACAAAATCCATCCTCAAAAACGACGTAAAACCATTCTACGTGTGTAATATAGCTACTTATAATAATGGAGCAATATTATGCTCCTCGCTGATGAAACGGATACCATTACTATGAACTCCAATTGAATTGTAATGCGCTCCAAATTTAAAGACTATAACTTTTTCCATGTAAGGTTCGTTACACAATTTAGGCTGTCTAAACTACCAGTGCCAATCTTTAGCAACATTCTTAAGACTAATTATTTCAAACGATATGGTGTGTTGATTCTATTATGCAATATCCTTATCAATCTTAAATCGACAGCTTTTACGCTATCGCTGTCTTTGTAATTTCGATCATTAACAAATGGGTGGCAAAATAAGTTTAACTAAGAAAAGAGTGCAATGTAATGAGTACCAATGCCAGCTATGACTTTGATTTATACCTTGAAACGTTTTTTATCTTGTGTGAATGTAAATATTTCAATAAAATCCTTTAGAATTTCAATCATTTACATTTAACATACGAGTCCCAAATATAAAAAAAAACTAATGTCAATGTTTTTTACCTATGCCCCGCGGTTTTACCTGCGTCTATGAAGAAACTTGAAAGGAGGCCTATACCCATTACCCAGCAGTATGTAAAATCGAGCTATGGATGATGATGGTGATGAAGAAAATAATAATTTTCTAGTATTTGTTCCGGTCACGAACCATTTGTAATTTAAATTAGATCTTAATTTGCTAAACCATTACGGAGTTGAGTGGCAACAAAAATACCGAACTTTCGTAAATATTAAGTGTGAATAATTCATCATTGTGACCTATGTGCTAATTATTGTCACCAGTTATTCCCCTGTTTCCATATTAGATAATTTAAAAAAAAAAGACAAAATTAAATTTAACTTAGCACAATCCTCTACCTACTTCTATATTTATATGCGGTTGCTGTATTGTTTGCTTAAAAATTGGCACGTCTTTGAATTCACCGACTAGCACAAACGTGATCAATCATTACAAAACAGATTAATCATGTTATTGAAAGACATGTAACAATAAACTTACAATTCTGTAAACATAGATTATGTAGTTTTCTGTTACTTTGTCCTGTTAAATTTAGAAATCATGGTATGACGAATGTTACATCACGGTTCAAACTGGTGTAATTTTTAGTTTCATTCTAACGTCTGTTTCATTCGCTCCGCAGTGAAGAATAATGCGATAGCTTTGTGAAAAATATACAAAAACGTGTAAAATTGTGACTTAAAATGGTGTAATCGACCTTGTGGTGACCACCAAAAACCCCAGTGTGTGGTCAGATATGTGCGTGGTTGGGTACTTTATTGTAAAAAAGTTTGTGGTTGTTAGAAGTTCAAGAACGTTGGAGATAGTATCTCACCTTAAGCCACGCTTAAGTTGCTTCAAGTTATAAATGGTGTTTGACATTTGGCTAACTCTAGGCCTCTCTTACAGCGTTTATGTGTTGATCACTGGGCGGTATGTGGAATTGAATGATGATGGTGACTATGTTTCTTGGAAATTAAGCTATAGTAATTAGCGTAGTGTTGCAAGAATTAGTTGTTCAAATACATATTCTTAGACAGACCGAATATGGGTTACAATTGCGTGGGCGATATTAAAATCTTTTTCACTCTGTTCAGCGTTTATTTATTTGAAAATCGGCTGTGCAAGTGAGAAATTCCATTATTTTGTCTATTTTATCTTTATCGAAACAACACAGAATCACGACTGTATCAACGCACGGTAGACATCCTCTCAAATCTTTTGAAGATCCTTTGAAGAAGGCTAATTAGAGGCATGTCCAATATATTTGGTACACTATGCAGAAATCATAATTATGAAACTGTTCGCCTGTCTATCTCAAAAGAAACTATAATAAACAAAGTCATCTGTATCACACCACTGAAACACTTCAAAGCCAAACCTTTACTTTCAAACAGAAAGAAAAAAAAACACAAACATGCACGTGTCAGTAAATAAATACCCTAAGCCTTAGATTTCTGTCACGTTTATTCTGAAAACTTACCTCGTAACTAAATATTATTTCGTACTTGGTAAGTACGTTTTTTGTAGCGGTACAAATCATGATAATGTTCTTGCTCGTTGTTATTTTTTGCTTTGTCAATTGGTGAATCCCAAATTCTGTGTAACTTGAGTTAAATGCTACTTTGTAATGATTTTTAGGGTTCCGTACCTTAAAAGGTAAAAAAAGGAACCCTTATAAGATCACTTTCTTGTCCGTCTGTCCGTCTGTCCGTCTGTCCGTCTGTCTGTCTGTCCGTCTGTCCGTCTGTCCGTGTGTCACCATCGATTATCTCAGGAACGGGTGGAGCTAGCAAGTTGAAATTTATACCATATACTGAAGTCTATAGTCCCTATTGTGAGTATAAAAATCAAGGTCCTGAGTCAACACTATAAAAAGATATAGGCAAATTTAGGATTTCGTGAAAACTTGTAAGTACCAAAACTTACCTTAATTATTAACTTTTTTTATTTTTCGGAATTTTTCCTTTACTTGTGCTGTAAGACCTTGCTTGTAACCAAATTTGACAATTCTATGTCAACCGGAAGTACCCTAGAGGTTTTGGGTTGAAAACCTAAATGGTAGTTCCCGTTGACCTAGAATCACGAAATTTGGCAAAAAGCAAGGTCTTATAGCACAAATAAAGGAAAAATTCCAAAAAATTAAAAAAGTTGAAAATTAAAGGGTGTTCCCATACATACACAGTTGACGCCAATTAAGATTGTCCTCTGAGTTGTATGGGCGCTCATACAAATAAGCGGGCTACAATAAGATAATGGGTATAATGGGTAGGTACGAAACCCTCGGCGTACGAGTTCTACTCGCACTTGACCGGTTTTCTTATAAATCTGCACTTATTATTGTAAGCACTTATTGTGTCTAAGTGGGAGCTAGTAATATTATTCTGGTCAACCGCTTAACAAACTTTGTAGGTACTAGTAGGTTAAGCACATAAATAAATAAATATTGTTGGACATTTCACACAGCGCCATCTAGTCCAAACTAAGCAAAACTTGTACTATGGGCACCAGAAAACTGATAGAATACGAGCCGAGGTTATATATTTGTAAAATAACATAAGTACTTATAATACTTTATAACACCCAGACACAAAACAAACATCAATGTTCATCCCACAAATGTTTGTCCTGGTTGGGAATCGAACCCACGACCTACAGCGCAGAAGGCAGAGCTACTACCAACTGAGCTAAGAGGCCAGTCAAATAAGTAATTGTTTTGATTAGAAATAAAATAAGGAGTAAAAGATTAATGCATAAACTAGGGAACCCTACCGTACGACAGGATTTTTTCTAGATTCTAATGGGGATCGGAAATTAAAATGTTTCATAATGCACCCCAATGCTTGAATAGAACTCTACCATTACAAAATATCCTGCCTTCTTAAAGTTCTTGAGTCTTCTTAAACTAGAGATTATACAAATTATTGATATAAAATCAAACAAAGGGTCCAACTAACTAAACGTTATGGTTCAATTTGTTTTTGGTTTCTCATATTTATTTTGCTGGCTTGAACCAGCTGGGCAATTCTACTAGATGACAACGTCAATCATTCCGCTGCGGTTTGTTTCGATCTCTTAAATGGTGTCCATTTGTTGAATAGTAGAATAGTTTTTCAAAAATTTGTTCTGCCAAAGTCCAAACCTTAGCTAAAACCTCACCAACTGAGTCGTTTGTCATTAGTCTAATAGGAAACAGTCGAAAATCTAAGGTTTGGTTGAGGTTTTGGCTGTGGTTCATAAAAAGTTTTGGACTAGAATTGCCACCCAGGACTATCTTTAGTCTTCGTCTATAATAATATTTTTTTTACTTACATACTTTAATAAAAATAATATGTTTTGTATAAGTAATAAATGCTGTTTGCCAATGAGTCGTATACCATTTGTATAACTTTGCATATAGGTATCTAAAAATTACCATTATTTATTCACTGCAACCTGATATAAACCAAAATACACAGATTCACCACGAGCTCTTATAAACATACTGTGTCATTACAAAAGATAATCTGCAAATGATTTAAAATACTCTAGGTACAGTTATTATAATTTGCGTTATTAAAATAGTTGAAGGAAAATGTACAATGCACGTAGATACTATTATGTACAGTATTTTGTAAATAAATAACAGATTCGCCATTCGCCACAAATATGTACAAGTGTGGTGTACAAGTTGTACTTTTCAGAATCGGCTATTGTGGTATTGTTGCGTTTAAATGCCAGTACTTACAATCACAATGGGATTGGATTGCCTTTGGCCGTTTTGTATAAATAGCTAGGTTTGAATGAAAAACATACATTTATACATCTATAACTCTACTAATATTATAAAAAGGTAAATGTTTGTTTGTATGTAGGAGGTAATCTTCGAAACTTCTCATCCGATTTCAAAAATTCACTAGTATTTAGAATGAATTTTCAGGATGAACATAGGCTATATGTTATGTACCTACGTACCTCGCGGGCAACGCCGCGGGCGGAAGCTAGTTTTATACATAAAATAGACACATCCCCTAGGCACGGTAGACATGCAGTCAAGATCGTTTGAAGATGTCCAACAATAAGGCTCAACTTACACTGACGCAGAGTCGAAGCGAAGGGTCATGTTTTTTAAACTTCAAAGTATATTCAAATCTATTTCCATTGGAGTAAGGTTCAAATTTGTGTTATGCAATTGAGCTCTGAACGGTGAAGGAAACCAGTTAGCTTTCTAATAAGGGCGATGGGCTTGCAACCTGTTACGTATGGAATGCTAACTTCTGCAAAATGTGTTCTATTATTATGATAAAAGTTGTGTTTTGCTATAATAATTTCTGCCTCAAAAGGCCTCAAATCATGAACGTTTTGAATGTGAAAAAGATGCATGATCGTATGCAGTTTCCTATAAAGTAATACTTTCTAGTTCTATCGCAAAGTTGCTTAGTAAAATGTCGTCTAGACTGTACGACCTTGACCAATCAAAGTAGGGCTAACAGCTGATCGGCCACGGCCGTTCTCTTTACCTGTAGATTGAGGATAACGCAAATATCTCTGCTCATAGAGTGGCTGCTAATTACAGATCATTTAAAACCTCCATACCGTTGCTTATTTACAAATGGACAGCTCATTATTTTTGTCTCTTCGTGGTTTATGCGTTTTCTTCGTTTATTTATATTGGTTTCTAATTAGGGAGCCATGTTGGCCGTTATCATGACTTTTGAAACCGAGGATTTTATGTTTGAATCCTGCACGTCTATGAATTTTTCGTTTCGGAAAATACACGACACTTTGTCACGAGCTCTAAACTGTGAAGAAAAATGTCGTGAGGAAACCTATGGCATGGTCAGACCCACACGCGTTGACGATCTCTTTCTTCTGAATAAAGCCAATTTAGTATGAGAGGATGGTTTATGAGCTGGGCTAGCATTTCTCCAACTCCATCTCAAAAATGTCCCAGGCACTACAGGTCAAGTGAAGACATACAAAAGGGCGTTTTAGGATTCACTGGATCGTTATTGTTGAATGTGAAAATTATGAAGTGAAAAAAAACGTGATGGCTGTAAAATGCCATATGCGCATATTGATAAATCAAAATCTGATCGAATACGACTAATAAAGTTGTGTTTTGTCTATACTAATCTATATCGTATAGATTAGTATAGACAAAACATAACTTTATTATTACGATATATTTGTTTGTTTTAATAAAATAATAAATTTCACAACACTAAACAAGCTAATCCCTGCGTGTTGTAGACGTTTTATCCAAGTACCACATGACTGCCGCGGGCATAAGCTAGTTTTCAATGAATGCTTGCTTCTAAATCTCGCTTTTGCCATCAGGCAGCAGATGGAAGGACTGGCTCCTGGCTTCGCTCCTCCTCGGCGCCGTCGTCGGCGGGTGGGCAGCGCTGCGCGCCGGCCGCGCCAGCCGCAACCAGCTCCAACGGATGCTTCGCGATATGGAACAGCTGAGGAAGGCTGAGCTGGCTCTCGATGATATGCAGAAGGAGCTGGAGAAAGCTAGGCTGGAGCAGGTATGTGGAAGAGATGATGGTTGGAGTATGTGTAAACACAGATTGGACTTGTGGAAGCTGTAAATAAAATCTTATTTACCTATGCAAAGAAATACTATAAAATTGAAACGATTTTTTGCGGCTCTTGAAAATTTGGTAAATTTTGTAAATTGGAACTTTTGGCTCTTCCATCTCAGAAGGTTGCCGACCCCTGGTCTAAGGATCCAAATATACTCGTATAAGTGATCTTTCCTTATAAAAACAAATCTTTACCAAGAAAAGCCACCCACTTTTAACACCGGTCAAAATATGTATTCTATAATTCTTCGAAGCATATTCACAGTACATCGCGTGCATATTACATCATTTCGTCTTCTCTATTGAATCCTCAAGTACCTATGAGAATTGCGAGTGGGTTTTCGTACTTTTTATGATCAATTCTAGTCGGATTGTTTGCGAGAACGGACACGCTGGTGTATATTTAATTGCAAAAACAGTAGTGGAAGCTATGTGTGTGAATTTATAGCGAAATATTTTTATATTGGTGATTTAAAATGCGTGTTACGTGGTATTTGCGTGTGAGTATCGGATGGCAGTGTTTTTGGTCAGATTTTTATTTTAAAAATCTTGAAAGGTATTGTAGTATATTCCTGCTCTAAAAGAGAAACTTCCTAAGAAACTATTATATTTTCATACATATCAGCGTGGGGCCGGAATGGCGATTTTTTTTATTTGTGAATAAATAAAACTTTTATTTTAACAACAAAACTGCCTACTGCATTTTTTAAGCTCCCTCGTTTGAAAACCACTTTCAAAATGTAGAGTTAAGTTAGTAGATAATACACTAGATTTACTGTTTCTTTTATCTAATGACCCCATTATACCCGAATACTGAAACGCTACTTAGTTTAAGTGGCCATTTTTGTAAACGATTCTGAAGAGTAAGAATGTCTCAAATATTTAAGCAGTGTTTCAGTATTTGAGTGTTAGACTTAGGCTGGATTCGACCAAACTGGATTAAGTTTTTACTTAAGAGTAAACTACTGTTTGTTTGAATATTTTGACAATGTAAAGTTGACACCTAATAACCAGGATGATTTGTGTGCACATAATAATGTTCGGTTGCGCTTTCTAAACAATTGTATTTCGAATTATGTCGGCTAGTTACTCTGGAGTAAGATGACTTTTGGTCGAATCCAGTCTGAGACACCCAAATGATCTATAGTTCCAGAAGGTTTTAAAAGATATTGAATTACAACATCAGCAGGGCAATTCAGCACTTTTCGGAATGTATTCCGAATTCGGAAAATGACGTTTCTTCGCTAAAAACATCAACTTTCCGAAGAAAGTCTTCGAATCGGATTCATTCCGAGAAGTGTAAATCGCACTGCTGAAACACGATTGACTCTAAGTGATTGATTGATAAATTATCACAACGTTGTTCAAGATCGTCACTTACTTTTCCCTAAGATGGACGTACATTAGTTCGTACGTTAAGGTAAAACCATTCTCATTTGGTTATGGAGTCTCAACAGTGTCATAAATTAACATGTGTTAGAAATGTAACCGCTAATATAACCATTCTTTCATACATGCATCTATTCAGTGTTGTATTTTCCATCCACTCGCTCTGTGTACACTAATAATAATATTATAAATGCGAAAGTTAGGTTGTTTGGATGGATGTATGTTTGTTCCTCTATAACTCGACAACCACTGAACCGATTTGGCTGAAATTTAAAATGTAGATAGGTATTGACCGGAAATAGGACATAGGCTACTTTTCATCCGGGTACCACGCGATCGAAGCCGCGGGTGGAAGCTAGTATTTCATACGAGTCGTATCTGTCATTTAAAGCACAGGATATTCCTAATTTAAGTGACAGCGTAATACACATTGTAATCCTACTATTGCTGGAATAAATAAATAAATTACTTATTAAATTAAAAAAATATATATTATTATTATAGAACTGACTTTTGACTTTATTTTTCAGGAAAGTGCGACAACGGAAAAGAAGAATCTTGAGAAGAAGCTACGCGAGGCTGGAGACACGCCGTGTCTCAACTCCACATCTTCAGACCTGGAGGTCATCCAACTCAAAGCTGAAGTAGAGGTGAGACTCTTGGTTGGTTTTTCTGGGGGTCGCACCGAAGGGTAGGTTAAGGGCTTAAGGGTAGTGGATAGTTCCACTGGATTATGTAATTTATTTCTCTCGCAAGTTCATTCTGAAGAGTCAAAAAGTATACTTCCTAGCCCTGGCAAAAAGTTTTTATAATGTTTTTAGATAGTTTATGGTGATTTATTTTTTGAAGTGCTTGTATAAGTTCTTAGTTTTTTTTCCATTTTCACTTAGCGAAAAAAAAAAGCTAAGGGGTATGTAACTTCCAGTTTTATAATGGAGTACTTTTTCCCCAGATGCTTCGTCAAGAGCTCCGGCGAGCCGAGGGCGAGTTGGAGGACCGTTGCTGGGCGCCACCACAAGGGCTGCAGCAGTGGCTACAACTAACTCACGAGGTCGAGAACCGCTCCTATCTACGCAAGAAGCAGCAAGCAGACATGCAACTGCAGCAAGCGAGAGAGGCGGTCAGTATCTGCACAGATCAATTCAATTTCAATTTAGACATAGACATAGACACATCATTTATTTGCTACTAAACACACAAAATACACAGTGAAACGTAATAATTATGAAAAAAGTTACAGAAAGGTACAAAACCTAATTAACTACAATACAAAATAGGTTGTTTGTGTTTCAATTCAATTATTTATTTAAAAATACAAGCATAGTAAGTAGGTACATAACATACATGATTACACATACATGATATACATACATAGTATAACATGCATCATGCGTATGGCTTGTGGTCGAACATTGTATTTACGACGTCTACAAGTTCAAGACTTGTGTTGTAGATACCGCGTTACCTTCAGTGTACATTATTGAGCCATGTTTATGTTTACGTAAGTAGTTTATACTAAATGGTGAAGAAAATTCAAGTAGGTAACTAATTATAACAGGCTAGGCCGCGCACATAAGCAAGTTTGGCTTGCCCGACAAGAAAGGACAAGTTTCAATGCGCGCACGTTTTGTTTGCACATTAGCTTTAGTTTTTCTCAGTTGTATACAGGGAAAGATTGCATCCAGGCAAAAAGCATAAGACCGAGTGAACCGTGAGAAATAAATAAATTAATGAATAATGCTGGACATTTAACACAGCATCATCTAGCTAGACCCAAAGTAAGCAGAGCTTGTGTTATTTGAAATACATGACTGAAATACTAGTTATATCGGTACTTTTTGTTGTAAATACATACATAGTATTCAAGGAAAAATGCCCAGATTCGAGACAAATATTTGCAGATTGGGTCCCGCGGGGATCCAATCCGCAAACTCCTGTGTCTCAGACGGGCCTTCACTCATCCACTGCGCTATAGAGGTCGTAAAAAGTAAAAAGTAACGAAAGAACACATACTTTCGTAATTAAAATATTAGCGTGGCTCATCTAACATTAACATTTCAGTGCGAGAAACTGCGCAAGAAGCGGTCTAGTTTGGTCGGCGCGTTTGTGTCGACGCACGGCAAGTCTATCGACGACGTCGACCGTTCCATCGTGGAGGCGAGAACTGCGCTTAACGAGGTCACTCAGGAGTTACAGGTACATACATACATAAAATCACAGATACATACATACATATCCCACAGGGGTAGGCAGAGATTATTTCCACTTGCTACAATCCTGACACACCTCTTAGTTACAGGTCTGTTTGTTTATTGTTTACTAGCGGACGCCCGCGGCTTCGCCCGCGTGGGTTAGGTACTATTTTTTATCCCGCTTCGCCCCCGTGGACTACTATTTTTTTTATACCACAGGAACCGTGCATTTTTCCGGGATAAAAAGTAGCCTATCCCCGGTCATTATCTATATCCGTACCCATATTATAAATGTGAAAGTACATCCAAACTTTCGCATTTATAATAATAGTATGATGTTTCGGTGGTTTTTTCAAATTATTATTTTTGTTATGAAATGTAATTGTAAAAAACTATATTTATAATGCTGGTATATTGTTTGCAGGAGCGAATGCACAGATGGAAACAGATCGAGAGAATGTGCGGCTTCAACATAATCAATAACAACGGACTTCAGTACCTAGAGGCTGCGCTATACAGGAATGTGAACGGACAGCCAAGAGGCAGACGTAAGTTCCAACATTTGCACCATCTTTCCAAACACCATTGTCAGTCAGATAAATATTGGGTATCGGAAAACATCGTTTAAAATTACAAAAACGATTGAAACTTACTCGTAATTTCAACTTTATCGCAAACAAATAAATTTCAACGTCATTTTTAAGAAAAGCAAATTAGTTGCAAGCCGTGCGAGCTGCGCAGCTAACGACGTGTGCTTCTGTCACACATTCTCTATATCAATCTGCCTAGATGCTGTCAGTTATACCTATACGGAAAATACGAAATTAGACGATGCCCATTATTTATCTGGAAGTACTGTACCATATTGACCTCGGGTCGAAAATCTTGGTAAGCTCATATTTGTCGGTTACAGATGATGATATGAAATAACTTATAGTGTGGATAAAAATATAAAAATTAAAGTTTTTGACTTTGGTCAAAGGAATTCAAAAACCTCAAAGGTCGAACTACATATCATGTTCTGTTACAGCACGCATCAGCAGCTCTCAAGATGACCTCAGCATGGGCGATGACACTTCCCTCAGCGGATCAGGTAAGGCTCAAGAAGACTCATCACTATTCCACGAACATAACGAGTAAACTGTACTTACATTGCAAACGGCTACATGCATAATCGGGCATGCACAAACGGTTTGTACAAGTATATTTGCCTTTACTCCGAGATGAAACACTCGGTTTGTGCAAATATACACTGTGTCTTTAATCCGAGATATAAGACCTTACTTATAAACGCCTCTCAACTTGAACACTGGTTAAACAATGTTCAACATTCGCCCTGTCACTATAGTCCGACACAGAATAATATAAATAAATGGGGGCGCCACTGTGCAAGCTAAATACGCGAAATAGGTAAATTCTCTTTTAGAAGTAAATTATTACTTCTGACTAACGTCTTCGGCACCTATACCATATACAAGACCATAACCATACCATAACAACATAGACAAGAAACCTGTACTTTACCATAGATTAGTAGAGAAAGGGTTTCCAAAGTACTGAAATTTTAGTTGCCGTGTCTACCCGTTTTTGCCGGACTATATTTGTCACTATCTAACAAAAAAGGATGGCAATCGTTTAAACGGTGTTTTAATTTTGACAGAAGTTGAGAGGTGTTTAAAGCGGATATTTTGCATAATAGAACGTGATAGAATATTTAACTACTAATGTTAAAATAATAATGTTGCCATAATTAAGTCAATTAGTAGTGTTTACTCTCGGAATATAGACGATTTACATGCGCAAAATGTTTGTGCAAAATTTGCGGTACCTACCTAACTAAAATTAAGCATAAGTACCTACTTTGTCATTACAGTATACGAATTTAGGCTCGATAGGACGATGCTATTAGTCTAGTTGAAGCAAATTGTACGCTATTTATGTATCATACCGTCTATCTAATCTAAACTGTGCAAATTAGTGCGCAAGTAAGATAAAGCATGTAGTCTGTCCCTTACTTAAGGTAACGACTTAGGTCAAAGTCTTCCAAAATTTGTTTATTAATGTTTAAAACATTACGGATGACCTTACTTAATTTAATTAACTTTGAGTTCTCAATCATATTGAGAAGTCACGTCATCTTTATACAGATTCCTTACTTATGAAAGATGTTTAAAGTTAAACACTGGTTAAACAACGTCCTGTCTCTATTTATCACAAATAAAGTCAGGTCGTTGTTTAACCAGTGTTCAACTTTAAACATCTTTCATAAGTAAGACCCATTGTGTTGAACTAAGAATACATTGTCTACGAAGATTCGGAGAAGGATTGAGATTGAGTAGTCGCAATATTGCTGCAGTCGGGGTCATAATCATGTTTTGTAAATTGACGTAGGTAAAGATGCATTTACATCTGTTCAACAACTGTTGCCGTTTGTTGAATGAGTCTTGCAACAGAGCGTCGACCGTTCTACAAAATAAATGACTTATTTAAACTTAAACCCCCTTACTTATGAAAGATGTTTTAAGTTGAACACTGGTTAAACAACGTCCTGTCTCTATTCGTCACTATCCACAAATAAAGACAGGACGTTGTTTAACCAGTGTTCAACTTTAAACGTCTTTCATAAGTAAGACCCAGAATAACCAAAAAAATTGTTTTGTAGAAACAATATTGTTGAATGAACGCATAGGGTGTGGGTATAAAATAGCGTTGGGTATGACATGATTTTAGATTGACTTTTGTCAGAGTAGGCTCATTTTCATTTTATTTATTTATTTTTATTTTATTTTATTTTTGAGCCGGTACCGTGAGGCGGTTCGTTTGAGCCGGTCATTTTCAGTTGACTGTTCATTATTTTGGCGAACTACTCACTCATTCTCATATGACATTCTGTCCGATCAGTTCAAAATTCTTTCTTGTCATTGTCAAGCGAGGTGTGATTGAAGATTGAATGAAGTTTGAGGAAAGAGTAACATCAGCACAAGGAATTTCTATACTACGTACCTGGAACACTGACTGAGACAGAAAACAAGGTCCGCTTGAGAAAGAAAACTTGGGCGGTGTGTCTCTTTCTAAAGGGTGACCATAAACTAAACATTCCTAGTCCTTAGGGGGCCTTTTCCATCATTTTCTGATTTATTATACGTGATGTTTCAGGGCATTTTTTTTTAATTAAAATACTGATACAATTTTGATCCTTCATTTTGATTCTTGAATCTTGAATCTTGATTCTTGAATCTGAAAACTGAAATTTTGAATCTTGAATCTTTAAAGTGACAGCTGTCAAACTTAAAACCGCCATATCTCGGGAACTACTCGTCCTAGACTCCCCGTTCTCAGTTCAAATGAAAGCTAAGACCAAGATCTTCATTTAAAGTGACAGCTGTCAAACTTCAAATGGCCATATCTCGGGAACTACTCGTCCTAGACTCCCCGTTCTCAGTTCAAATGAAAGCTATGACCAAGATCTTCATTTGAAGTGACAGCTGTCAAACTTCAAACAGCCATATCTTGGAAACTACTCGTCCTAGACTCCCCGTTCCCAGTTCAAATGAAAGCTATGACCAAGATCTTCATTTGAAGTGACAGCTGTCAAACTTCAAATGGCCATATCTCGGGAACTACTCGTCCTAGACTCCCCGTTCTCAGTTCAAATGAAAGCTATTAAAGTGACAGATGTCAAACTTCAATCAGCCATATCTCGAAATCTACTCATCCTAGACTCTTCCTTTTTAGCTCAAATGAAAGCTATGACCAAGATCTACATTTTCAATAACAGCTGTCAAAATGACATCTGTCATCTGAAATGTAGGTCTTGGTCATAGCTTTCATTTGAACTGAGAACGGGGAGTCTAGGAAGAGTAGTTCCCGAGATATGGCCATTTGAAGTTTGACAGCTGTCACTTCAAATGAAGATCTTGGTCATAGCTTTCATTTGAACTGGGAACGGGGAGTCTAGGACGAGTAGTTTCCAAGATATGGCCGTTTGAAGTTTGACAGCTGTCACTTCAAATGAAGATCTTGGTTTTAGCTTTCATTTGAACTGGGAACGGGGAGTCTAGGACGAGTAGTTTCCAAGATATGGCCGTTTGAAGTTTGACAGATGTCACTTCAAATGAAGATCTTGGTCTTAGCTTTCATTTGAACTGGGAACGGGGAGTCTAGGACGAGTAGTTTCCAAGATATGGCCGTTTGAAGTTTGACAGCTGTCACTTCAAATGAAGATCTTGGTCATAGCTTTCATTTGAACTGAGAACGGGGAGTCTAGGACGAGTAGTTTTCGAGATATGGTGGTTTGAAGTTTGACAGCTGTCACTTCAAATGAAGATCTTGATCATAGCTTTCATTTGAACTGGGAACGGGGAGTCTAGGACGAGTAGTTCCCGAGATATGGTCATTTGAAGTTTGACAGCTGTCATTTCAAAGATTCAAGATTCAAGATTTCAGATTCAAGGTTCAAAATTCAAGAATCAAGGATCGAAATCCAGGATCGAAATCCAAGATCGAAACCAAGGATCGAAATCAAGGATCGAAATCAAAATCAAGGATCAAAATCAAGGATCTAATTCAAGGATCTAATTCAAGGATCGAAACCAGGGATCGAAATCAAGCGCTGATTTTGTCGAGCGCGATAAGGTAAAAATATCCTGAAATTTAAATGACATGGGCACACTACTAATCCAACAACGAGTGTGAAAGAGACAAAGCACCCAAGAAAGCCTCTCAACAAGACCAACAATCCTTATAACCAAGATTAAATGATAATAGATCGTTGTGTAGTCGTGATAAGGTTCAAAATCCTTTGTACATTAAATGTCAGTCAGCACTCCAGTTACGTAGTTTAGAATCTTCTTGCATCAGCATGACAAAATCAGCTGATTTTGTCATATTGTGTACGGTCATATGACATGAATTGAAGCATGACTTTTTTAGAAAATGAGCCGATCACACAAAGTTGAATTTTGTACGGGACAAACGAGCCGCGTCAGTCACGTCATATTCAACACTAGTATAAAAGCAACAAGTCGTATTTTGTAGAACGGTCGACGCTCTGTTGAACAGAATATAAATTCATCTATAGGCACGCACAATCGATAATATGACTTAATCTCACGCGCATACTTACTGCAATAACAAAAGGCTCGAGTAAAGAGCTATTGTTTTACTTTCGACCAGTTCGCGTTGCCATAACTATATAAGTGTGAGCGAGTACGCAATATGCTCTGCTCTGCTCACATGCTTTATGACTCCAACTTCAGCGTACCTCTACTTAGTTTAGTTGAAATATATTTTAGGTAAAGTAAATTATTTTGAGCTAATGGCTATTTCTGGTGACGGAATTTCGTCATGGCTTAACATTTTCATAGCCGGAACCGACAACTTACCATGCCCGGAGCAAGAAACCATGATGTTCAAATTAATGTTTAAATCCATTACAAACCTCTCACCAGAGTTGGCCACTTACTTCGAAACAAAGTATTCACACAAGAGTACTTAGTACCTACTCCTGCTTAAAATCTAAAGGCTTTACTTATAGACGCCTCTCAACTTGAACACTGGTTAACCAATGCTCAAGGTTCTGTCACTATTTTTCACTAACAAAAAAGATGGCGATACTTTAAACGGTGTTTCAATTTTGACAGAAGTTAAGAGGAGTTTATAGCGGTATCCGCTCTACTGATAAACTCCTCTTTACTTATTCCCCCTTACTTATGAAAGATGTTTAAATTTAAACACTAGTTAAACAACGTCCTGTTTCTATTCGTCACTATCCACAAATAAAGACAGGGCGTTGTTTAACCAGTGTTCAACTTTAAACATCTTTCATAAGTAAGACCCATTATGTGTATTATTAATTTGTTTGATTTGCATTTTACCAATAGTTTGTAGAATCAAATAGATCTTAGAAATTGTAGATATTATCGAAAAGACATTTGCACATATCATTTTAGTTCATCTCTGATTAGATCTGAAAGCAAATTTCAAATTTAGGCTATTTTTTATTGGCTAGTACTTATAATCGGAATGTTATGTACTTACAAATATAATGAACTATTTTATTTTACTAAAATAATTGCAGCTGTTACACTTTTGAAAGCAGCTACAGGTCAATTATATGTACTTATTCTGTATTAGACCTTGCTATCAAAAAGTAGTAAACTTTTACTTCACAAAATAAAAAGTGATTTAATCTTTCCTTTCTATCTTCTGTGTCAGAGCACTGATGTCCGAAGTGTGAGCTCACTCTTCCACGATGACAACATTATCGCACAGTTGCTCAAAGCTAGCTGCGCATCTAACGATATAAATCATGAGTTGAACTCAAACTGATACCGTTGGTCCACCCCGGCTCGCCAATGGATTACCCCTTTTTGAGATTTTAAACAAAGTTCGATTCTAACCTCTAAATCTGCAGCTTTATCAGTTTATCTTTTTAATACTCTTTTAACATGGATTGTTGATTAAGCTTTCTTCTAGGCAGCAAAACATACATTTCTCTGTTACTATACAAATATAATAATTAAAATTAACCTAATAATTGTGATAAAATATTTATAGTAAAATTCGTTCTGGTTTTAAAACGATGAAACTTTAGTAGTTAATGCAGTGCTCAAAGCTACTATTAAACAATGTTTCCTAATATTGTGTACTTAAGTACTAATTATTGCTAAAATTAAGACAATTTACAATATTTAATTTTATCTATCTAGAGAAAAACAATTTCGAATTGTACACTTATTATGATCTGTGTCAAAATGCTGGTCCAATTCTCACAGCGACGTCTTTATAAAAAATATTAAATTTTAATTTAACGAATCTAAAAATAATAAGTAAGTTTTTGGAAAGTATAGAATCGGATTTGAGTAAAACTTGAAAAAAAAAGATAGTAGGAAAATTGAATATGCTTACGTGATATTTTTGTATCACGTAAAAGGACTATAGGTGGAGAATAATTCATTAGAATTGCTGTGAATATTGACCAGTTGACCTTACCGAAATAAATTTAAGATTTTTTTACATAATTTAGTACTACCTACTAGCCTCTGAATCTCGCATTTTCTAACGAATTCTATTAATATTATGTAAACGGGGGTTAGTTTAGCTCATCGTAGTTTTCAATCACAAATAGATGTACTTAAAGCTAAGCTTAAAATGTTATTTATTTCTCTATTTTAAGATCGGCTTGCACAATTAATATTTTCTTAACTAAAATTATTTTCATTTAAATTAAAAGTGAATTATTTTAAACTAATTTCAAAATGAATCATACTATTTTTTGTGCAAGCTGGGCTAAGTGATAATAATGTTTGAATTAAGTTTTTTTGATTTGAATAAAATAATTTTGAATTTATTTTTAGTCACAATCGTTAGGAAGCTTTCAGGCACATTGTAAATAAAAAAGCATGTATGAAATTATATCACGCATATATCCCTATGTATATACGAAGCGTGTAAATGAAGTCTTATCAAAATTTTCGATTCCGACGGGATTTGAAGCTGCATTGATTCAGACGATCCTCCTCAAGACAGAGTGCTTTTACCAACTCAGCCACGGAATCCTATTACGTCAGCTCGAAAATCTTAATAAGATCAAGATTTATACGTTGGTTGGTGTGGGTTTTACCTCCTTGCATGTTTTTATCCTAATAACTCAAGATAGCATCCATAAGTAAAGCTTAATATTTATTTACACAAATAAAAGTTACATTGGGTTTATCTATGGGATCACATTCGACGCTTGTCATACGCCGTACAGAAACACAAAACATCTAATGCATGTTAATTTTATTGCCCGTACAAAAAAATTACCTCCGACTACCCCATTAGACAATTGAAAAGATTTAGAACGTATAAAAATCTGATCTGATGTGTTCCGTTCTTGAGGATGCAATCGTTTACAGGACTCACAATTTTTTTAGGTTTCTTAAACATATTTTCATAACAGACATTACAACTCTCTGGACGAGATTTTCGCTGGAGACTACTAGAATAAACCGTGATCACATCTAACTTCAACAACCAATTATATACATCGGGTGACGGGTGACAACAGTAATAAAGAAAACAATTTAAAACACCTTAAAACACGCAAGAAAAATAACGCTTTTTGGTGATGGTAAATTTACTTCACCCTATCCAAAACTTTTTAGTTATCCTTGGCTTTCTGTTCATCATTATGAAATTTTAGTTTTAATACTGCACGTTTGAAAGCTTTTTACGATTGTGATTTTTTGTTTTATTTTTGCCGCCACTCCCGCCTGTGTTTACACCATAGACTAGAGTTTGCTATCAGTGTTTCATATGGCAACATTTTGACGCAGGTAAGACCGTTATGATATTTTATGCTTATTTGCTTGTTATTTATTTATCGTGTTATTGTTTCATACATGCTTTACTTGTTAGAATCTATAGGCTGTTTAAGAGATATATAAAGAGCTGTTGATACCAACACGTCCATTAAGCTCACGCTTCAGTACATACTCTTATTTTGTTGGAAAAGAATGTTTAAATGTGAGTAAAGTTATGAAATTTGTAGTTGCGGAGGCGTTTGGTTGGCGGGAAGATTCGTCGGGCAGCGAGGCGGACGCACCACACTACCCGCTAGACTTGAGACTCGCTGAAGCGAAGTGAGTACCTAATCATTGTCATCGTGTAAGTAACTTCCTTTTTACCCGATTGCGCGAAGCCCGAAAGGAGGGTTAAGTGTTTGACCTGTATGTATGTCCGATCGTATATAACTACTCCGTCAGCCGAGTTAGCATGTATTGTATACGTGTGTATGTTCATGTGAGCTAATTCACACGAACATACACACATACTTACCCAAATTGAACTGCACTCTCGACAGCTTCTTTAGATACTCACAATTTTTGAATGATCTTCATCTATTTCTATTCCGTATGTGGTGACTTATTAGGGTGCGTTTCCACTGAGGCGGAGCTGAGCGGAGCGGAGTTTAGCGGCGCATGAATTGACCAATCATGTGCATTTTGCCGCGTTCCGATTTCTTCGTTTGACATGTGATTGGTCAATTCATGCACCGCTAAGCACCGCTCCGCCCAACTCCGCGTCAATGGAAACGCAGCCTTAGGTAGGTATCTTTTCACTTATGAAGCTGGAAATTTATGAAAACGGAATCTAAATACGTACCCTCTTCTGACTAACCCTCTTTCAAGAATCCAAAGTCCTAAAAACTGATTTTTACCAACAAAATCCATAAATCAAAAGTGCCCTAAACCGGCGAGCTTGTATGAAAAATGTGATGAGAGTGAATGAGGCGAAAAAGGTGTGTCAGGATCGTAGAAAGTGGAAATCCGTGGTCTCTGCCTACCCCTGTGGGAAAGAGGCGTGATTTTATGTATGTATGTAAATCCATAAATTGCACTTTTATTCAGGCTACAACTAGAGGAGCGTCTAGCCCAAGAGGCTCGGGAGAGACGCATAGAAGACCGCTCCAGCCGCTTCGAAGACCGAAGGTTCGAAGACCGGCAGAGCAAGCTGGACGATCGGCAGAGCCGCCTCGAGGAACGGATGAGCAGGTTCGAAGAGAAGAAACCCTCTTCTGAGGAACTGAGGAAAAGCATGATCAATGATGTGCGGAAAAGTCCCGTAGGGGACTTCAGAAGGGACCAAGTACAGTTCGTTCTTGGAGGGGACAAGTGAGTGGTTCAAGGCTGTACATTAATTAGATTGGGGAGATGGAATGCGTCTTACTAAACTGCCTTCTTTGCGTTTTGAGAAGAGTTTAAATTGAACTAACAGCTTCTTGGCTTATCTTTAACCTATTCCTATACCTTTATTCGCTTGCTGGTTTCTCTCATGTGGCACTATTTACCGCCTAGGGGCCACAGGTTCAAAAGTAGATATCAATGTTTTAAATTGCGGTCACACGTCAAGGCTTATTATTTGAAATGGCTTGCTTTTCTTATGATATTAGGCAACTTTATTTACCTATATCTAGTTCTGACCGGAGCCTCACAAGCGCGCAAACCTTTGTACGAGTTGTTTTCAGACTCTTTAGTGAATAAAAGTAAAAAATCCATGTATGGTAAATTTAAATAAGCTCACCACCTACTAAAAATTGGTTAGTTAAAAAGTATTTCTCAGCCTAATATTTATTTTCGCGATGGGTCGACGACATCAAAACAGACCATAGATTTTAGATGCGTGAGGCACAGGACCGGAACGAATGGGCTATACCGAGCTATGGGATATTATTGGCTGTGGATGATGATGATTAAGGTTGATTTTAGTCTCACGCTCACCGTCAGCGCTGATAGGCTAGTGATCTTTATTACAATAAAATAAGGATACTGATTGTTTGGCAGAAATGGCTACGCTGATTGCTCTCGTCAGTGCTGGACAGTCAGTATCCTTATTTCATTGTAATAAACATCACTGGCCTATCAGCGCTGACGGTGAGCGTGAGACTAAAATCAGCCTAAAGTCGTTATTACACTATCAATTTATCGGAGCCAACCTAGAAATCATCGCTCTGTCTCGCTCTATAGCCTACGCATTTCGTATTGTGCATCCTACTTTTTTCTTCCTACATTGGACTGAAGTGACAAGGCCAGGTCAAAAGTACCCTAAACCGGCGAGCTTGTATGAAAAATGTGATGAGAGTGAATGAGGCGAAAGAGGTGTGTCAGGATCGTAGCAAGTGGAAGTCCGTGGTCTCTGCCTACCCCTGTGGGAAAGAGGCGTGATTTTATGTATGTACGTATGTATTGGACTGAAGTTGGCAACAGGACGATTAAAGAAGGATAAACAATACGAAATGCGTAAGCCAAAGAGCGAGACAGAGCGATGATTCCTAAGTTGGCTCCGATAAATTGATAGTGTGATAACGACTTTAGGCTGATTTTAGTCTCACGCTCACCGTCAGCGCTGATAGGCGAGTGATCTTGATTACAATGAAATAAGGATACTGATTGTCCAGCACTGACGAGAGCAATCAGCGTAGCCATTTCTGCTAAACAATCAGTATCCTTATTTCATTGCAATAAAGATCACTCACCTATCAGCACCGACGGTACGCGTGACAGTAAAACCAGCATAATAAAGATCAGTCGCCTATCAGCGCTGACGGTGAGCGTGAGACTAAAATCAGCCTATGTATTTCCAGCGTGAACTGGACAGGCGAGGACCTGACCCGCTCGGTGCACTCCCAGTCGGTCCCGGCACTACGCGCGTCGATGCGCGCGCCGCTGCCGCCGCCGCGCCGCGCGCCCGCGCACGGCATCGTACGCTCCCGTAGTACCGATGTCGTCGCCGAGGAGCCGCGGCTGCCCTTCAAGCAACGGACGCTGCATGAAGGTATGTTGTTTCAGAAGCTACATTTATGCAATTCTAGTGAGGAGAAAATACATAAAGAAGCGTTCACTCCGTAAATGGCAGTTTTTATAGAGGTCTTGAAGTACATTGCTATTTAGGCAAAAAGGCGCTGTGTAAACAATGTAAACAAGACACTTTTTGTTACCGACGCCTTCCTAGAAACCTTCATAGAAAACCTAAAGGTGTCTACGCTTGTGCTGTATGGGTCCATTCATATCTGATATAATTCATGGTTCACACGACAGTACAGAAAATTCAATAAATTATTATTATTCCCTTGACGACTTCTGTGGCGCAGTGGGTGAAGGCCGCCTGAGACGCAGGAGGTTGCGGGTTCAATCCCCGCCGCGGGATAAATGTTTGTATGTTCTACAAATATCTGTTTGGTGGGTGTTTTCTGGATAATAATTATGTTAAAAAAAAGTATAAAAGTAGTATAACAGTCAGGTGCTTCCCATAACACGAGCCCTGCTTACTTTGGGGCTATATGATGTGTTAAATGTTCAGCATAATTTATTTACTCCCCAGACCCGCCCACGCCCACCAGTCGCACGCCGCCCGAGGAAGAGTCCACCGACTCCTCACTGATGGAGGAAGACATCACCGGCGTCCCGAAGCCGCGCAAGCGACGCCTGCACCTCCCCTTCGGCAAGTCGCGCAAGACGCCCGCGTGACCCGCCTGCCTCTGCCCCGACGCCGAATACTGCTGCGAAGATAGATACGGCTGTCACACCACGGGGGAGGCGCTGAGGCGGTATCGAGCTAGCGACCAGCGGACATAAAAAGGCTTAAGCTGACTGAGACTAAACTGAAACTATTGCTATTTCTTTTCATTGACTGAGAGTGAAAAGAGACGGCATTATAGTTCATTTCAAATTGTGATTCAGCAATCACCGTCTCTTTTCACTCTCAGTCAATGAAAATAAATGGCAATAGTTCAATTCCTATAATGCGATTCTGCAATAACGACCTTTTTAAGCCCGCTGGATTCCTGATCATTGCGATTTAGCGGAGATTCATTGACATGCGGATTCTGTGATTTAGTGGGCCTAAATATCATCTCTAGATGGTAGCATCTTGTAGATTTTTACAGGCGCTAGCGAGCTTGATCCGTGATGAGTTTTGTTGATTTCGTAATGTGGCTCTGTTCGCTAGATAGCATTACTTGCAGCGTTTAGTGCAAGTTCTTAGATGGTGTTACTCTAGATACAAGAAACACAATCCGGCTACCTAGCGAGCTGAACATTTGCTCGTTAGTTAGCATTACTTGTAGCAAAGTTTAAGTGTAAGTTTCGCTCGCTAGATGACTACATGTCCTGTGTAGTTTCACTGTGAACTTGTTAGATTATTCGGGATGTTGCAATGGAACTAAAGTGTGATTAATAATCTTCCACTGACTGAGCGACTCTGTTCGCTTATTATTTTTATCTCCACTATCTAATTTCAAGTAGCTCGCTTCGCTCGCCATCTAATAGCTGGTTTTGTTTGTCTTTTAGACGATCGACGTTGTCTTCCCCAAGATTATTATTTTACATGAATATCATGTTTATAATTATTATTAAGATCCGACATAACCTCAGTATTCTCGGTTGTAAGTTGACTGACCGATTAGTTCCAATTTTACTGTAATTTATAATCACTAATATATTTTTGCATGTTTCGCTAGCACGTTTGATATTGTTTGATTTTTACACATAGGCAGCGGTTTGGTAAAGGATTTTAATTTTTAGTTCTAGACGAAAATTTTAATTTTACTTAATTCATACTTTTATTTAAATTATATTTAGTGTATTGTACTTGTGTCAATTGGAATGTTTTACTGTCCCAGAGATCCCGAATTACTAAACCTGATTTTATAATGTATAGGTATTGTCTTCTATTTTTGTATAGATCAGAGTGGATGAGTATTTTTGTAAAAAATAATAAATTTGTATAAAATTATGACAAAATAATGCATGACTGTATAAAGAGGTTTGTAGTCTGTTACTGCCCATTGTGCTCTAGCTTTGAACCAGTAAGTTAATGTGTATATGAAATGAAGTATTGTATTATAAAAACACTTTTTTTGATACATTTATAAAAGGCCTAACAGAAGTAATTATTCAGTAAATGTTGCCTTAGGTATTTTTAAAGTTGTTAATTATATCCTTAGCAATATTTGATATCGCATCATTCCCTGTTTGTTTAGTTGTGATAGCGATATTTCGACCTACTTAGCTTTATATTTACGAAATCTAAAGACAATCACTGTCTATAAAAAATGTTTTCAGGTATCTAAATTGTGAAGCAATAATTGTTAAAGTTTACGGTAGTTCTCATACATTGTGAATTTGTGACAAACATGGAACACGAGCAGTCGAAATCTGAATGCGTTTGTTATAGTTTTTCACAGATGATCGACTGAAATCAATTTGCCTTGATATAAGACTAGAGAGAATTGTCCAACCGAATTCGGCTGCTTGTGGTCCAAGATTTAAGTTTTATTTAATAAGACAATTTGGTGCTAAAACGGAAGAAATTTTTTACCGACATTGAAAATAAACGTTGATCTTGTGCAATTTTGAGGGCATTTTAATATACCTAATTAATTTTTCATGTTGGTAAAGAAATTTTGTATTACTAAAACTGCCATCGCTACTAGAACGTGACTAGACTGAAACGACTTGGACAGTATTTTTCTTTGCAAATGGCATTAAATGCATTGATTTCATAAAAAATACTCCCTAGGCATGAAAAACTGTGCCAAAAACTCGACTGACCAAGCGTGGCTCAAATTTTCTATAATTATACGATTCGCCGTTTTTAAATTGATATTTCGTTAGTCAATCCCGTTTTACACTGTAATTTTTATTCTGACGTAAGTGTAGAAAATGGACATTTGTGCATAATTTAGAAATTAAGTGTTTTCCATTTTTGGAGGGTTAATACTTAGGTCTTTACAGTTTTGTGAATTTTGAGTCGCAAATACTGACATCAATCAGACAGCATAGATGAAAATAATGTGGATAGAAGATTGATTTAATTAAGAGATTTAGTACACCATCAGAGGTCAGTCACTTATTACTTCTAGTCCACAAAATACCTACTTAGTAGATTGATATCTGTGCTGTCTTGAAAGATAGGCCTAATCATTTTTCCTTACATATTTAAACTTGTATTAAATGCAATGAGTATACTTGTAGGTACTTAAACTTAGTGTAATGTACTTTACAGTACAAAATATACTAATAAATCTTTCTGGCGGGCTAGCAATATTTGCTTACTTGCCACAACGATTTCAATAATCAACATTATATAATTTTTTAGGACTCTTAGAAATTATTTTTTGCATTTTGTGGCATATACGTTGCATAGGTCCAGAAAAAACAAGTTTCATGTCTATTTAGTTCTCTGAAGCTTTTAAAGTTAAACTTCAAGGCAGATTGCCAAGGGGTCGCGCAGACATTCTTCAAGTGTTATGATTATGACATCATGAAGACGCACTTCAATTAAAGGTGATCGCACATTTTGTCAGCATCGTACGCGCAGCACGCTCCGCATTAATAGTGGACGCACACCTAATCCGCGCCGAACGCGTCGATTTCTCGAAGTACTGCCAGATTCGGTCGAATCTGATGATGTGTACGAGGTTTCATACGATTTCATTTAAAGAATTCTAAAATTGGATTCGTTCGGCGCGGATGTGGGTGCGGCTACCGTTAGAATTCGACGTAAGAAATCATATGGAAGCTCGCATATTTCACCCGCACAGTGCGCGCAGTTTTTCATGAAATCTGGTAGAATGCGTACGGCGCGTATTATGATTACAAGTGCGATCAGCTTAACTCGATCTAATTTCCAAGTAGGACAAATACGTTTAATGTGGCTTATTCCATTATGCTCCCACTCTCGTGATCCCAGTGGGATCATAAATCTGGACCTAGGAGCGTCACTTGAAATTCTGTACTTTTTCTGTGATTCTACTCAAGAAAAGTGTTACGTATCTGCCATAAATGAAATTTTTTATAAGACCCCTAGATCTGATCGCGTTGTAATAAAAGACAAACCGTGATACTTTGTTACATCATCGAAAGTTAAAGAATAAAATGGTTCACAATACAAACATGTTTTTCTTTGTAGAGATGTATCCTGCACTGAATAGAGATGTTTTTCAGCACACTGCCTTCTCTCATGTAGTAACAGCGTAGTCTACGACACTCGGGGTCTGCAGTCTGTCATGCAGCGCTCTGACGGCTTATTCCATTATGCTCCCACTGTCGCGATCCCAGTGGAATCATATAAAACTTTTTGAACTCTTGTATGATCCCACTGGGAAGTGGGAGCATAATGGAATAAGCCGCTCTGACCCCGCGCTATAGCGCGTTGTCTGTTTGAAGAAGCCTCTAATTGACAATCAAGTCAAGCTGCACGACATTATGTTGTAAGGTCACCCTAGCGTACCGCCTGCTAAATAGAATAATACTATCGAGTGATTCATGGTCCTAATTAGTTAGCCACCAAGTCCATTCTAATTCTAGTACATCGACGGAGTACTCGATCAAGTCAGCACTTTTTGCAAAGAAACGAATACTTGTATCTGAAGAAATAAAACAAAATTTTAGTAGTCATAAATGCCCCAAAAGGGATGAAAAGAACACTGATTGGTGATTCGCTGTATGGTAGAAGTCGTTTTATTTTATGAAAAAAATAGATACCACGATGGAAGGAAAAAGGAAAATGTGTACTATTATAGAAATTAAAATGCAAATAAATAATAATTATCACATTTATTCAAATGTATGTGTACAAATTACCTAGCCGGTGTATGTAATGTAATTTTGCTTAACCCTAAGATATCGATATAAAAACACTGGTGATAAATTAGCCTTTCCTGTCAGACGATTAAAAGATACCAAAGCCGAGTAAATTCAATTGTATGCACACTACAGATTCGCAACCAATACTGGTCATGTTCGTAGACCTAACGCTGACTTAAAAATAACATTACAAATCACTGTCTCACAGACAGATAATACAAAACAGATGTTAACACAGGCTTCTCTCCTCGGTCGAACCTAGCTTACATGCCATTCCATTGGACTTAATAACGAGACGGCAAAAGGCGGATAACTTAATTTCCAATACACGTTTTTAAATATACATCAACATGTAGGAATGTAAGGATTGAATTTGCGAGGTTACCTAACGAAGCGATGATCTTTATCAGTCGATATTACCGTAGCGTTCAGTTACACTTCAGATACGGTACGATACTAACATTATCCTAACTTATTTCGGTGGTGTGACACGATACAAGTAGATATTTTAAGGCTCGCGCATACTACAGCTTCGAAAGCCCGCAGCGGAACTTTTTCTATGAATAACGGCCCGCCTGTCGTGTGCGATAGTTCATATAAAATGTAAGTGATGTAGGAACAGTAGGAAGATTGTCATGCGGTGCGGTGTGTCCGGCCATAATGTGCGCGAGCCTTTACAGTCCTATATGTGTCGTGTCGGCCTGCCATTAGAAACGTTAGGCGATACGATACTAGAGCGTATAAAAAGCCCGCGGATTGCATTACCTAGTATAGCACAATCGTGTGGGTCCCTCTGGTCGAAGCTGCTTACTGCTGCTTGCACTCTGCCGGGTTCTCTGCGCCGGCCGGCCCCTTGATGGTTTTCTTGTTGCCGCCGCGCCGTCTCGGAGGCGGGTCGTCATCCTCGCTTTCCTCCGACGAGCATTCCTCTTCTTCCTACAAACGCGTCAAAAACTATTCAGTTCGTAAATTATTATAGAACAAAAACGGAACGAATATTCATTGAAACATTTACCTTATTCTAAAGTGAATTCTGCAACCATCCGCATTCTCACAATTTTACCATGCAAAAAGGATAATAAAATAAAAATAAAACACACGGATAAAAAGCATACAATTTTAATTTTAATGACACCATATTGACATCATGCCAGAAACATAAAAGCCGTTACCACAGTACGTAAGTTACCTAACGAGCTGCTTCGCTATTATGCTAACTTCAATAGAAAGTTACATGAATAAAAATATACATCTATAATCCGACCTAGCTATTGTCAAGAATCATAAAAATACATAATTAGATATCAGAAAGATCACAGTTTCATTCACGTGATGATATAGAAATGCAGTTGGCACCAAATAGAGATTCGATACAATCAATTCCGCGGCCAATTGACTAATCCGAGAAGGGTATTTTACTTTTCCTTGGAATGACAGCATTCATTAATTTTAATCAAAGAGGAAATATTATCAAGATAGCCTTAGAGAACATTAATATCACATGAAATTTCAAAGTACACAAACGACATGTAAAAATTCGTAAACAAAAATACGCGCTATAATTACTGTAAATATAATAATAAATAAAAACGAGAACATGTATAAACTAAACTAGAAATGCAATATAGGCATCGTAACAGACATATCTAACGAGTTAACATGCATTATTTATACAATGCGAAGGCACCATACACTTCTCGCTTTTAAGTCTACAATAAAACGCTCACAGAGCTTGCATTATTAAATATATTTTCTAAAACATATTTATCAGAGCAAAGGATAAACCATGCATAGAACAGCGTAAAATACGAGAAGTCTTCCGATTACAACATCTAGCAAACAAATACTATCGAATTTGGAAGGACGCGTTGCCGAAGTGTTGGCGCGTTCGCGAGGCGAAGGCGCGCATTTTTGGTAGTCAATACTAGGACATGACCCGGATGGGATCGCGAGAGAAGCACGGCTGAGTACGCTGTAGTCCTACGGGCCAAGATCAAGTAAGGGGACATTGAGCTTGGTGGCGCATCGGACCGCCTCGAAGGCTAAATGTAAATATACACTACGGGGGCGACCGGACAATCGTCGAGCATCAATCTTCAGCGTCAGAGACTTCTTCCGTGCCAGAGTCTTCGTCAGAGTACGAATCCTCCTGAAACCATAACATTCCGCGTTGGTTGCGAGCCCCCACCTCAGACGGAGATACCCATGTCTGGAACCTTATGCACTGTACACGCGGCGGCAATGATAACTAGAGCACTGTACCTTCGTCTGTATGGGAGGGGAGGCAACTAAACAGGGTACTAACTATGAAAGCACTACCATGCAAATATAACTACTAATTCATGGAATGCTAAGATGGCTGTAGAATTCACTGTTTGCAGATAGACAGCAAGAAAATAGAGTAGCAATAAAACAAACAATAAAACATTTGTGATACAATGATTTCTATATACTTCAGTCAGATTTGCAGAAGCCAATATTTGTTGAAATGTAGTGCAAAAAACTGATTGCTGTAAATCTTATTTGAAGAAATTTTCAGCTGCAAGACTTACTTGCTACTTAGCTACAATGTGACTCGAATTATTTTTAGGAAAACAAGCCACATTCTGCAACCTAGATGAAAGAGCGTAGTTAGAGTATTACAAATTTTTAACTGCATTCTAATATACAATGATGAATCAAAATCTAGCATGCACTTTCAGCTAAGTTGCAGAGATCTGTCTGATCTGATTGCATTTCTTGTGAGAAGCAAAATCAAATACTTGCATATAATTTTAAGGTTCATTACAATGACCCTGCACAGTGTGGGATTTGACGTGATTTTCGGACATGGTCTTTTTATTGCAGGATTCGTTAGTATTAACGATTTAAAACGTTAGAGTAGAACTCCCGTGTTTCAGTTAAGTTTAGTTTCAGAGATGTGAATTTTTGAAAATACCTATATTTTTTGTGCCAAAAAATTTTAAAGCGTTGGTGCGCCTACATTATAGGATTATTTAATAATTTGATTTCTGTATACCTAAGGATGTTTCAAGCTGCAATTTTAGAAATTATTTCGAATCTTCTATATGCTGTAGAACACGTGTAATTAATTATTTTATGTTTTTGGTTTTTATTTTTTTACTCCGAATTTAGGTCGTTGTAGCACATAATTTCTTCATAACACATAGCCCCAGATCCTAAGCAACAATGTGGTAAAAAAACGGAATGCTAATCTCGCGTGGATTGGAAGTTATTAAATAATAACGTTTTTGCCGAAAACTTTACAGTCGGGGTTGTCACTTTTTAAATAATATTTTTTTTGCCAAAAATAAAGCAACTTATTTTTTTTTTTAATTTTCCTTTAGATCGTTTACAACGATCCTTAGATTATGCTATTCTCAATTACATTATATTATTGTGCATATTATTGAGGATAACACTTTTTTTACATTTAGAATCGCTATATCTCAGAAATGGTGAATCTTAGGAAAAAGAATATACGGCAAATTTTGTGGAAAATAGCATGATCTACATTTTATATTAATAAATAAACCTGTTTTTCATAAATACCTCGTTTCGTTCTATTACCCAAAAAAAACAAAATTACCCTGCAGGGGTAAATAAATATCCACAGAGATTTTCAGCTCTATCAATTTTTTTAATTTTTTTGCCAAAAACGTTCAAAATTTGACCAAATATTTGTGACAACCATAACGAAAAAACTTAAGTCACTGTAACTTCCAATCCACGCGAGATTAGCTTTCCGTTTTTTTACCACATTGTTGCTTAGGATCTGGGGCTATGTGTTATGAAGAAATTATGTGCTACAACGACCTAAATTCGGAGTAAAAAAATAAAAACCAAAAATATGAAATAATTAATTACTCGCGTTTTACAGCATATAGAAGATTCAAAATAATTTCTAAAATTGCAGCTTGAAACATCCTTAGGTATACAGAAATCAAATTATTAAATAATCCTATAATGTAGGCGCACCAACGATTTAAAATTTTTTGGCACAAAAAATATAGGTATTTTCAAAAATTCACATCTCTGAAACTAAACTTAACTGAAACACGGGAGTTCTACTCTAACGTTTTAAATCGTTAATACTAACGAATTCTGCAATAAAAAGACCATGTCCGAAAATCACGTCAAATCCCACACTGTGCCCTGGTACCACTTCAACATCATTCTCACTGAAAATGCAACCACAAAGATCATCCCAGAGACAAGCAAAGAAATAATAAAGTCATATCAACTGTAATGGTGAACGCAGACTTGGCCGCACCGCAGCCGTCGCAGTCATCGCTTTTGTTAATGGCGACGGGAACGACTACGGCGACTGCGGCGCGGGTAGGTGTGCGAGGTTGCATATAACTTCATATAAAGAAATCGAATGAAGGGACTGCTGCGACTGCGGTGCGGCCCAGGTCTGCGCTCACCATAAGTCTTGTCATGATTTAATTTCCCGCTGATCTCGAGACAAAGCTAGACTTACAAGGCTAGAGTATAATGTGTACTAACCTCCTCCTCGTAATCATCATCGTCATCCTCGTCAAGGCCTTCTCCCGTGTAGAGCAGCACGGCGCGGGACACGACGCGCTCGCGGATGTAGTGACCAATCTCGAAGTCGGCTGTGAGCAGTGCCTGGAACGAATCAATTATGTTTATGAGTTTGCACTCTACACCAGTGTTCCACAAACTTTTTGTGTTCAAGGTAATCTAGGAAATCGGAACATTTTGGAGGTACACCATAAATGAAAGAATATTTTTTTATGCGAAACATGAGCTTGTTTAGTTGAGAATATGCGATCCAAATTTAAACAAACAAACGAACTCTTCCGCTTTAATTGGTATAGATTACTTCAACAAATATAAAAACATTTTCCTTTATATTAAAATACAACATAGTATGCATGATGATTAAAGATGAAGTATGTAAAGTTCTTATTTTATTTTTGAGCAAGCAGTTGAGGTTGGGACCAATGACCTTTCAAGGCCGTGATGGAGTGTTGTTCCACTAAAATTTTATTGAAATAGGTGTGCCGCATGCAATACTTCAATCTGACCTCAATCTAACGTAAAAATCAGTACAAATGTATTATTCTCTCGAGCTTCAGACTTTTCAGGTAACAAGTGGCTAAATTTTTTTTTAAACCAACTTTAATGTTATAAGCTGAGCAATTTTCTGCACTCTCGAGGTGCATTTCTGTTCATAGCTCAGAAAATCCTCGACATATCCTCACCAAATTTTTGTGGCACCAATCGGAAAGCATACCCTTTCAAACAAAAAAAGAATTTTCAAATCGGTCCAGGTCCAGGCATCTTCTAAGTAATAGGTGAACATACGTAAAAAAAAAACATTACCTGTCTAGATCTAAGCATTTTAGAACTGTTTCATTTGTGCAACAAGAATAAATAAATATATAAAAAAGATTTCAACAAATTCAGAACCTCTTCCTTTTTTGAAGTCGATTAAAAATCAAGTACAAACCTGGATATCAGAGGCGAGGGTGGAGTTAGGGTCCTCGGGCATGGCGGGAGGCGAGAAAAAGTTGAAGAAGGAATCAGCTTGCACAGATTTGGTGACCGTACGCACTGATCCACGGGACTTATGCTTCTGCTTCTTCTTGATAGTCTTAACAGTCACGTTCTTGCCTTTCTTCCAGTTGATTTCACAACCCTGAAAGTTAAATTGTGTGAGAATTTGCTAGGAATGAATAGTACCTAATTGAAGACTAATTTGCCTCAGTTGGTGATGCATGTAAGAAATCCTCATGGCATTCAGATCTTGGTGATAAAGTAGTCATCATATTCTAGTTTAGTAGTTATAGGAAACAAAAATCAATCTAGAATTTCTATGCGAGTAGAGCGAGTAATCGCCCGCCACACTCGTGTACTCGTTTATAGCCCAGCGACAGAACAATCGGAACTACATACTCGCTGCTCGTCCACTCGTCCATAGTTTCTAGTTCTACTCGTTACTCGCCGGCGGTCATACAATTGCCTTAAGTTGGATACAATAAATATATCTATCTATCTTACATAAGAATTCAAAAATTTACAGTTTTGCGTACCTTGCATGAGTAGATTTCGGGTCCCTCAAACTCCAATGGGTTATCTTCATCAGGTTTGCATTTCATTGAGTATTCCTTGGTGAGGATGGTGTCCGTGAAATAATCGTTCGGCGCAAAGTGGAATTCAAGCGTGAAACCAATGGGGTCTTCATGCATTTGCACTGAAAATTTATAGAATGTCAATGACTTGTATTTTTGAGTGATGCAACAAATATGTTGAAGAATCTTCAGTTGGTGATGCATGTAAGAAATCCTCATAGCATTCAGATCTTGGTGATAAGGAAGTCATCATTTCAAACTCAGGTATTATTTAGACATGTTGTCTAATCAGCAAATAACTAAATACTAATTACCTACTTGGAAAGCAAATACGCACTAAAAGGCAGTTAGCAACACAAATTGTTGAACCAGTTTCTTGAGTTGCATTTAAGGTATTTTTATTTGTTTTAAAACTGGTTTTTGATCTGGTATTACGTTGCTTAAAAACTCGCAGGTGATCTCAAAATTCGGTAAAATATAAAACAGAATTTGCAGCCTTGACCTGCAGGGTGATTGTCTAACTTGTCTCAAACTGTCAAAACGATCGCGTAGGTATTTTTGTCGCGTTCGGTCTAGTTGAGATGAGAGTGACAAAGTTGCGTGTTCACTGAACTGTCATATTAGAGTTTGAGACCGATTTTGGTCGCTATCAAAGATAGGCAATCAGGGGTCTGATAGTACATACCTTTGATGTCTTGCAAGGTTTTGAGAATGGGTTCATCGTGCTCCTGCATCATTTCACAGAGCATGGATACATTCCTAAAGATAGTGAACCAGAAGTCAGGGATTCCCTTAACATTGGGGTCCATTGGAGGCCTGAAATATGATTATTGTTTTAGTACATGATAGAAAAATAGACAAGAAACAATGTTTCAAGAAAACTTCAGTTGGTGATGCATGTAAGAGATCATCATATCTTTCAGATCTTGGTGATAAGTGAGTCATCATTTGGTAATTCAATTATTCAGTATTTGAAAAACTTTAGAATATCAGTAGGGCTCGTTAACGTTACACAAGAAAAGTCACGTGTTGAAACTATTCATAAATACGAGAAGCGCTCGTGGCGTAGTTTGCTGAGACGTACTTGATTAATCGTTGAAGTTAAGCAACGTTGTGCGCGGTCACAATTTGGATGGGTGACCGCAAGTGGCGCAAGCTGAGCGCTTCCGTGCTTCGGAGGGCACGTTATTAAGTCATGACGGTGGCCTTTATAAAACTAGTAGTTCGCCCCGAACTGAGATCTCGCGCACCGTTGTGTTGATAGCCTAGATTTGGACTTGTTTCTGACTACCCCTATACCTACGTTAAGTGCTCCTTCTAGTGTTTACCACACAATGATATCTAATGCGCTACCTCAGTATGGTAAAGATTATAGGCATGCATGCAATACATTAAGTCGTGTCGTGTTTATATTCAATAGTTGACCCCGCGAACTTCGTACCGCGCCTCAGGGAAGGCCTCTTAGTTCGAGAAATTATTAAAATAGCAGTTCAATACAAAATGTATGAGAAAATCAATTCGCTCCCTCTCCCTCTCCCTCCCCCTCCCCACCACTCCCCTCCCCCTCCCCTCCCCCCTCACCTCTCCCCTCCCCCCCACCTCCCTCCTCCCCACCTCCCCCTCCCCCTTCCCCTCCCCTACCCCTCCCCTACCCCTCCCCCTCCCTCTCCCTCTATAATTTTGGTACATGCCCAGCCCACTATTTGCAGGAGTTAGCATTTGCATACGTGACAGGTTGCAAGCCCATCGCCGCTATTAGAACGTTAACTGGTTTCCTCACGATGTTTTCTTTCACCGTTTAGAGCTCGTGTTAATGCGCATTTAAATTTTTCTAATCGAAAAATCCATTGATGAGCTCGGCCAGGATTCGAACTTACGACCTATGAATCGAAAGTCGAGCACTCTTCCACTCGGCCAACACGGCTTTTATTTTCAATCTCAAGAAAAAATATCAAGTAGCAACTAAAATCATTGCAAACCAAACCACAACGATGCCACACTCTTTGTGTGTTAACCAGACCTACGAATACATCGAAACTCTATGAAACGGGAGCTCTCTCCATACATCCGTTAATTGGTTTTCATCATTTTTCTTTTTGACTGTATTTCAAAAACTATAGAACCTAGAAGGAAACTAAAAACCATTTTGGAATGTATAAATTGAGTACTTTCATATGACACCCCACTCAATATATTTGGGTAACTTTGAAAAAAATTTACCCCCTTGGGAACCCCATATCTTTACAACCCCCTCATCGATTACGCTCATACGCTCCACAGCAAATTTCCATAGCACAACCTATTGACCTATCAAGTTTCATACAGATTGGATAAGCGGTTCGATAGTTATGCGAGAACATAAAAATGAAACATACAAATATACAAACATACAAACATACAAACATACAAACATACAAACATACAAACATACAAAGCAAAATCGCCTAACTTGCCACTAAGATCTTCGCTCGCTTCGCTCGCTCGATCGATAAATAAATAAAAATAAAAAAGCCTTTATTATTCCTCAGCTTTACATTTGAGACTATTCTAATAATATTAATTTTATTTTAATGAGTATGATTAGCTGAGGACCCCTCTACGGGTATAGGCCTCCTCCAAAGCCTTCCAGTCTTCTCGGTGTTGTGCTTTGACGGTGGCCTTTAGGTGGCCTAAAAACTCCGTCACCAGAGTTGGCCACTTGCTCATACGAACTTACTTAATACGAGAGGATGTAGCGTTATTGTGGCATCACAACCTAATAGCTGACCCGTTTCTGATGTGTGTTAGCTAGAATTCTTCATTATCGCACCAGTCAAGCCGGAATAGGAGCTAATAATAAAATCTAACTTACTCAGCAGGCTTGACATCCTCAATTGCTGGGGGTTTATCCTTGGCCTCTCCCTCAGTGATGGCAGCGTTGGCGACCGCTTTCGCCAGTTCCTCTTCCTCCGACTCGTCTCTCCAGGGGTTCAGGCATTCCTCCTCGGTAGGCTCGTAAGTGCCATTGACGATTGCAGCACGCTGCAATACAATGTGGATTAGAAGAGGAAAGCGTTGATAGGGTGAGAGAGAATTGTGTGGAGGCTTCAGTTGGTGATGCATGTAAGAGATCCTCACGGCATTCAGATCTTGGTGATAAATTAGTCATCATTTTGATTTAAATGTCCTTTGTTTTCTGTAAAACCTTTTGTTTTTGTTGGTTATCTTCCTTTTTAATTCCAGATTCATCGCAACATTGGTCAGACTGTCTACCCATCAACTGTACCAAGAACATCATCATCTCGACGAAATTCACGCAGACGAAATCGCAGGCAGCCGCTAGCTAGAGCTAAAATCTTACCTTTTCAAACAAAGGTTTATATAGCTTCTCGTATTTGCACTCGATGGCGTGCACCTCGCTGTAGAACTTTGCTTCGATGTCAACAAACTCCTTCTGCAGGGATCGAAGCCCGCGGATGCGGCGACGCACGTTGGGCGGCAGTGATGCGAGCGCTTCGGCGTGGAGGCGGTTAGTGATGGCGGCTAGCATCTCGTTGCGAGTGTACGCACTATCAAGAAAAAACAAAGAATTGTTAGGAAATAACGCTGTCTTATTTTAATCGTACCAAAAACGGGAAACTTTGAAAGTCTGGATAAATAAACACGCCTGTTTTGAGATTAAATCTATCAAGTTCCAGTGTAGTGATAATTATTTCAAGTTAACAAGTTACTAGGTCTTCCTAAATTCAGCTCTTTCAGTATGTTCCCTAATTCCAGGTTCTAAAGTTTTGAATAATCATGATTCATTGTGGCATTGAAATAAAAATAGATTGTCATGAAAAGCATGCTGTTTCTGGATTTTATCGCGATCACGTGTCGAAATAAGACTATCATGAGGTTATAAATACTGTTTGATTATAAACAGTTCTCACTCTATTGGGATGGTGCTAGGTAGGTTAGTATTTGGTAGTTGCGACCTCAATTTCACTAAAATAGATGTTTCGCAAGAGAATCTTCTCAGTATGCCGTAAAAATTGCAACGATTTTAGTGTTTAAGGTGGTTTAAACTTTCAATGCAGTGCAAGTATGATCAATTACTCATCTGCCTCTTAGCAAACTCAAGACATTCCCTAAAGATGAATCATGGAATAAAAATAAATTTGATCACGCAAGCATGACAAATACTACGAAATATCTGTCTGCTCAACATTAGGCTAGAAACATGAGATTGTTCAGTTTATGGAGCAAACATGACTGAACTTTTGAAGCTACGACTTCTAATAGACTAATAAAAATCATTATTTACAAATCCTTGAACAGGCCAATCGAAGTTTTTATGTAGCTTGGATATACATTGTACTAAAAATACTCATGAAAGGAGTGTAATGGATATCATGATCTAGCATGTTTTCTTTTGTTAGAAAGGTGTAGGTATCCCTGTGTTGTGTTGCCAAGGAGAATCAATACAACAGATTTTCTAGGACATTTGAAACAGTGTCAATGTCAACTTTATTAAGGCAAATTGGTATTAGACAAGGAATTTCTATACTACGTACCTGGAACACTGACTGAGACAGAAAACAAGGTCCGCTTGAGAAAGAAAACTTGGGCGGTGTGTCTCTTTCTAAAGGGTGACCATAAACTAAACATTCCTAGTCCCTAAGGGGCCTTTTCCATCATTTTCTGATTTACGTGATGTTTCAGGGCATGATTTTTGAATTAAAATACTGATACAATTTTGATCCTTCATTTTGATTCTTGAATCTTGAATCTTGATTCTTGAATCTGAAAACTGAAATTTTGAATCTTGAATCTTTGAAGTGACAGCTGTCAAACTTAAAACCGCCATATCTCGGGAACTACTCGTCCTAGACTCCCCGTTCTCAGTTCAAATGAAAGCTATGACCAAGATCTTCATTTGAAGTGACAGCTGTCAAACTTCAAACGGCCATATCTTGGAAACTACTCGTCCTAGACTCCCCGTTCCCAGTTCAAATGAAAGCTATGACCAAGATCTACATTTAAAGTGACAGCTGTCAAACTTTAAAAGGCCATATCTCGGAAACTACTCATCCTAGACTCTTCCTTTTTAGCTCAAATGAAAGCTATGACCAAGATCTACATTTTCAATAACCGTAATAAATAATTTTCAATAACAATATAGTTCCCGAGATATGGCCATTTGAAGTTTGACAGCTGTCACTTCAAATGAAGATCTTGGTCATAGCTTTCATTTGAACTGAGAACGGGGAGTCTAGGACAAATAGTTTCCAAGATATGGCCGTTTGAAGTTTGACAGCTGTCACTTCAAATGAAGATATTGGTCATAGCTTTCATTTGAACTGAGAACGGGGAGTCTAGGACGAGTAGTTCCCGAGATATGGTCATTTGAAGTTTGACAGCTGTCACTTCAAATGAAGATCTTGGTCATAGCTTTCTTTGAACTGGGAACGGGGAGTCTAGGACGAGTAGTTTCCAAGATATGGCCGTTTGAAGTTTGACAGCTGTCACTTCAAATGAAGATCTTGGTCATAGCTTTCATTTGAACTGAGAACGGGGAGTCTAGGACGAGTAGTTCCCGAGATATGGCCATTTGAAGTTTGACAGCTGTCACTTCAAATGAAGATCTTGGTCATAGCTTTCATTTGAACTGGGAACGGGGAGTCTAGGACGAGTAGTTTCCAAGATATGGCCGTTTGAAGTTTGACAGCTGTCACTTCAAATGAAGATCTTGGTCTTAGCTTTCATTTGAACTGGGAACGGGGAGTCTAGGACGAGTAGTTTCCAAGATATGGCCGTTTGAAGTTTGACAGCTGTCACTTCAAATGAAGATCTTGGTCATAGCTTTCATTTGAACTGAGAACGGGGAGTCTAGGACAAGTAGTTTTCGAGATATGGCGGTTTGCAGTTTGACAGCTGTCACTTCAAATGAAGATCTTGGTCATAGCTTTCATTTGAACTGGGAACGGTGAGTCTAGGACGAGTAGTTCCCGAGATATGGTCATTTGAAGTTTGACAGCTGTCACTTCAAAGATTCAAGATTCAAGATTTCAGATTCAAGGTTCAAAATTCAAGAATCAAGGATCGAAATCCAGGATCGAAATCCAAGATCGAAACCAAGGATCGAAATCAAGGATCGAAATCAAAATCAAGGATTCAAGGTTCAAAATTCAAGAATCAAGGATCTAATTCAAGGATCGAAACCATGGATCGAAATCAAGCGCTGATTTTGTCGAGCGCGATAAGGTAAAAATATCCTGAAATTTAAATGACATGGGCACACTACTAATCCAACAACGAGTGTGAAAGAGACAAAGCACCCAAGAAAGCCTCTCAACAAGACCAACAATCCTTATAACCAAGATTAAATGATAATAGATCGTTGTGTAGTCGTGATAAGGTTCAAAATCCTTTGTACATTAAATGTCAGTCAGCGTTCTAGTATGTATAGAATTTCTTTGGTATTAGATAACTGATATTAATGGTAAGCGTCCACAGGCCCGCATCGCACGCAGCGGACGGATCGCATCAAACGGATTATCTGTGTGATGTGATGCGTACGATGCGGACATGTGGACGCACTTATGAGTTTCTATACAAATACTACTACGATCCGTTGCGTGCGATGCGTCCGAAGCGTACGATACCGACATGTGGACGCTTACCATTAACATTGTATTGGTTTAGTTAGGTATTAAGCGCATCACACACATAGCAGATTTTATATTATATTACTACATGAGCATTGAAATTTAGAAGCAAGAAGATACTTAGATATGTACATGGAATCTAAGATTATTGCACTGTGGAACATTTTATTACTGATCAAGTAGCAAGTAGAGCATTAAATGACTCACTAGTTCAATGACCTCTAATCATGTCTTGGCTTTTTGTAGACAATGAGTAAAAAACGTGATTGCTATTCCAGATATATAATGCTTGGAGCAAAAATCGTTTTGTAGGTACCTACATAATATTTTTTGCTAGTTGATTAATATTTTTTTGAAAAAAAAAACTATTGGCATTTACAAAACAGGGCCCATTCTCTTGAAACTAAAAACGATATATGTATAATTATTATATTTTGTTTGTGAGAGAAAATAAATAAATGATTTGATTTGATATTATCGTGCGAATTTTCGTAGTTCAGCTTATGGTGGTTCTGAGTTCTGAGTTCAGTTTCCACCACTATTAGTGGAGCCATAATTGGCCTGATATATTGAGAGTCGATTTTTAGAGTAAACGCCCAAGTTTTGTAAAGATTTAGCAGATTTTGTGATAGTTTCACGGTTTCACGGTTATTTTGACCGGTGAAACTTTCACCGGTCAAAATATAATATAGATTTATTGAGAAATATTAGTAGGAATACATTTCTTATGATTTATATAAAAGCCTACTAGAATATGTTTGCTCAATTTATTTGCCATCTGTAGAATAGTTGGATGAGACTAACAAAAATGTTCCATCATTTGATGGTGCACGACAGATATCCTTAATTAGACTATTACGTGTAACACAATGGATGACTCGTAAGAAATTAATTTGGACATGCGGTTTGATACTGGAAACACTTGTAGACTTTGAGGTTACAAAATCATAGTCCTATAAAGTTATTGTAATGACCAGTTTTACATTCTATTTGTGGTTTTGCTTACTGTAGCACAGAATATCTGTGACTGTAGTAAAATAATATTTTAGTAGGTACCTAAAGGAATTGTCAAATATCCAACCACAGTAAGCAAAATCACAGATAGATAGAATATTGAAACTGGACTTATGACTCGTATAATAAAGTGTTTTCATTCATAATTTTATAGTTTACTTGAAGAGAACCTGGCATAGAGAAGAAACTCTGTTTCTTGCTGGTTTTTTTGGAGCTTAACATGTAGGGAGACTGTACACTCATGACACTTCTCTATAATCTCTATTGAATCAGCCAGGTCAAAATAAAACATGTTCTTTTCTTTCATACTATTTCAAACTTAACATGACTTTTCTTACATAAAACAGTGATTTAATCAGACAAAGTCAGTGTCTAAGGATGGACATGATAAGTTAATTAATTTTATAGATAATATTATCACATTATCACAGGGAAAAAGAACAATATGGCAGCAGTAGCAGTATTAGCTCTGGATGCCACATGTGGACAGCTGACTAAGCTAAGTAGGTACTCATACTTTGTTGGTACTTACTAAGAATAAGAATATTTATTTCAACAACAAAGTACATTACTACTACTAAAATGTTGGACCATTTGAACTCAATGCACTAAATCCTGTTTTAATTTCACAAAGTCCAGTCAAGGTTATCCGAAAATTTAAGCATAACAAAATCAGGAACTGCGTACTTACACACTTCATGAATCGTAACCTAGAAACAAGAAAAATTTACCCTTTCAGCAGTTGCTGTGTGAGTTCACCTCCGCCTACAACTTCCTCCTCCTCTCCAGACTCCAACTCGGAGGTGTGGTCGTCACCAGCTCGTTCAACGGTGCCCATAGTTACGCCTAAAACAAAGAACATCGGTCAGTTGTTTTATTCCCGCCACGTTGGGTTCCATGCCGGCACAGTTACCGAACACCGAAAGTTACTTGCAATCCGTGAACTACATCAATTAATTTCAACTAATAATGTCTCTAACTTTCCCGTCTACACTTCAGGGCCACGTAACTTCACTATTTTACTCGCAAAACTTAGTGCGTAGTTGTAGAAATCTCAATATGCCCGACCACATGGCCGACATTTCAATCTCACTAATTAAGAGAAAACTGTTACTTACGAATGACAAATCCACTATAGAAACGTTTTAGATAACAATTGAATAATTATTATTTCAACTCACTAACGCCTATTTTGCGTAAAAATCCAATTTTCAGACGTACCTTTTCAGCCGACAAAATTTGAGAAAAGAAAGATGGCGACAAAATTTTTGAGGCCGCGACGGCTGAATTGAAATGAAGTTTGTGTCAGTTTGTTTGATTATCGAATTGACATGAATGGAGGTACAGTCCGTTCACAGTTAAGCTGGGAACAAATTATCGGACGCGGCTGACGGACGCGGCTGACAGCCGCGACTGATAAGTGCGCACACCGTCCGAACACCCAGCGGGCCAGATTGCCTTCGGACGTCTGAAGGTCCAAGGACGCGTCCGCGACTTTCGTCAGATAATGTGCACAGTTCTATGTTCGTTCTATATCCAGATACCTATTCAGTCGCGGCTGTCTGCCGCGTCCGTAAGCCGCGTCCGACAGTATGTTTCCAGCTTTATTTTACCTCTAGCCGTCATGTTGGCCAACCTGGGCGTAGGAACAAATTTGCTATGACCTTGTAAAGTTTGTTCCTACGCCCAGGTTGGCCAACATGACGGCTAGAGGTAACTGTGAACGGACTGTACAAAACAAGTAGATCTATACTCTATGGTCCATGAATCCAATTATAGTCGGATTCAGCACTGAAGTCCGATAGACGGAGCGCTGCTTTCGCAGAACTAGAGTTGGATTCAGAACCGAATTCCGATAGACGCAGCGCTGCTATCGCAGAACTAGGCTATAGTCGTATTGCTCATTATACGGACTAAAAGTGAAGGAAAAAATGTCATTTTTCCTTCAATTTTGACATAAAACGTATGAAAACTAATCAAAATTGAAGGAAAAATGACAATTTTTCCTTCAATTTTAGTCCGTATAATGAGCAATACGACTTTATGTACAAAATTACTACTTGTCCAAATAAGGCTTGAACAATCTACACATAAACAACTGACTACTAGTGACACTAGTGCCTGGGACAATGTTTGAGATGAAGTAGGCTTGCCCAGCACCTACACCATCCTCTCAGCATAACCGGCCATATCCACAGGAAAGACATGGTCAATACGTGTGGGGACGACTATGCTGCGGAATTCCTCACGATGTTTTCCTTCACCGTTTAGAGCTCGTAATAATGCGCATATAAATTTTTCGAAACGAAAAATCCATTGATGCACGGTCAGCATTCGAACCCACGACCTTCGGATCAAAAGTCGAGATACCATACCCCTCGGCCAACACGGCTCATAATGAACAACTGAATGACCTTGACTAAAAGAGCTTATTACAGAACAACGAATTCCCACTTTTTCCGTAGGAATTGAGTGCTGAATCCTACTCTATATTTAATACTCTTGACAAAACGAACGAATGAATCTGACCCCAGCTCCAAACGTCCACAAATTCCACTCACCAACGTGTGTATCTAGCAAAATCGGCCCTAACGTTGGCCCCAAAGTTGGCCCCAAAGTTGGGGCCAACGTTGGGGCCGATTTTGCTAGATCAACACGTTGATGAGTGGCATTGGCGCCAACGTTGGCTCCAACGTGTGGAGCCAGGAGAATGAAACTGTTTTGTTTCTGGTTTCTGTTCTGTCTGTCACTGTCATGTCAGCAGAATCTCTGTCTGTGCTGTGCTGTGGAGTGGAGTAATTTTGTTCTGTGGAATATGGTCCATGCAATGGTCTCTTCTCTGTCTTGTCTCGTTGAATTTTGTTTACTTTTGTTGTTCGTGTAAATTGTATCGTGAATAATAAATTGATAATGTGCATCTAAAACTAAAAGATGCCACCTACAGTGCAACAGACAAACGAGCCTGAGAGGGACAAACGTCCGCAAAGAACTGGCGAGAGAAGGTTAGTTTTGTTCGAGTTCATGACCAACTTTCTTCGGAAATGCTTTGAAATTTCACTTACAATAATTGTTTTCTTTACTCATTGCCAGGTCCGAGCTGGTGACAAGAGTGAAGTACTGCAACACATTACCTGACATACCTTTCGATTTGAAGTTCATAACATACCCCTTTCAATCGACGCGTTTCATCCAATACAATCCTACTTCTTTGGAGAAAAACTACAGATATGAAGTGTTGACGGAGCATGATCTCGGTGTGCACATAGATTTGATCAATCGGGATATTTACCAAGGCGATGGGAATGCGATCCTAGATCCTGCTGATGAGAAATTATTGGAAGATGATGTTCTTACTCCGCAAGACTCGAAGCGTTCGCGGCATCACGCCAAAAATGTCTCCTGGCTGCGTCGTTCCGAGTACATTTCTACTGAACAGACTCGGTTCCAGCCTCAGACTATGGAGAAGGTAACTTTGTTGTAATTTGTTCAAGTAGGTTTTTAACTTATATACTTATTGTCACCTCAGAGATTTCTTGTTCTAAAAGAACATGTACTGTACTCACAATGGATCTAGGTATTCATGAAGTAAGCAGTTTCGCTGTGCAGTAGAAAATGTTAAATAAAAAAGCTACACTTTGCACATTGAAATGGCTAACTTCACAAATGCTTAGATCTATTGTGACAATAGGCAATATGCGTCTGATTCAAAAGCGGGTTAAATTTATTTTATTATGAACATTGTTGCTTTAGAGGTATGTGTGTGTAATTATTTTTTAATATTAAACCATTTTCGATTAGAAAATAAATTTTAAAAATTGCAAAAAATAGTAGGAATTTCAAAATACTTGAAAAGGATGTGAAAGGATGTGACGACACGAGTTCATAAGAAAAGTCAAGGACGAGTCAGATATGACGATCCATAGATAAGTTTTTTTTTAATTTTCACAATTCCTATACTCGAACTTATTGTTGTCACAGATTACTGTTGTACTTAGTATCAATTTGACGTCACACGTCAAAGTTCACAAATTGTTACTACAACAGTAATCTGTGACAACAATAATAATCGTGTTTCAGATGCGTGAAAATGTTGGTAAATTTCAAAAATTATTTTTGTTATAAAATTTTAGTATTTCGGCGCTGGAATTTTTATGACGGTTATTTGACGATATAACCTATCGTTTAAAACCATAAAAAAATTGATGCATATTGCCTATTGTAAATACTTTCTTTGCTTATAAACAAAGACTAATAATAAAATAAATAATAAGAGCACACCATTTATTGTGATTTCAGGTTGAAGCTAAAGTCGGTTACAATGTTAAAAAGATCTTCAGCGAGGAGACCTTATACATGGACCGTGAGAGTCAGATCAAGGCCATTGAAAAGACATTCGAAGACAACAAGAAGCCTATTGAGAAGCACTACAGCAAACCTGGAGTCACCCCTGTGGAGGTCATGAATGTGTTCCCCGACTTTGAAATGTGGAAGTACCCTTGTGCTCAAGTCATATTTGACACAGACCCAGCACCTGCGGATAAGAATGTTGCCGGACAGATTGAGGCTATGTCACAAGCTATGATTCGGTAAGTTGCTTAGACCATCTGTAGGCTTATTATATCTAGATTGAGTAATAGGTTCTTGGAGAGAAAGTAAGCATTCTTATTACCATGTTAGCTCTGCTTCATAAAATAAATTCACCTATTTATAATGCAACTAGCTTCTGCCTAGGCCATAATGTTTTTCCAGGCCATATTCTACACTTTTTCCAAATTCCATCCAAATCAATGTGTCAAGATATGGTTAAAACACAAAACGTCCAAACAATTTTTTTTAATTAACTGCTGGGCAAGGCCTCTCCCATGAGTTCACGAATGGGGCCATAGGGTGGCCAGTTACTGGAAAAACACCATTTAAGGTTGATATTAGTCATGACCAGTGATCGGAATTAGGCGGGCTAAAATACCTAAAGTTCAAAGAACAGAGGCAAAAAAGGGGAGACTTCTTTACTACAAGAATTTTATTCTTGTAGTAAGTAAGAATTTTATTCAAAGTTGGCACAATTTTCACAGTGAGTAAGTACATTTAAAATTAATGTTAATAATATTGTGAACTAATTCAAATATTTTTTTCTATTTGATCGACGGAAAAAAGTTTTTTATCCTTATAATTTACATTTTAGTTTTTGTTATTAACTTAGGTAAAAAATTGATTCACCTTAATGTTAAATGTTCTATAATAATGTCCCGGAAACGGAAATAATTGGGTCGAAAAATATTTAGTCCTTAGGCGTCTCCATTTGTCTCTGTTATTTTTCGAACTTTAGGTATTTTAGCCCGCCTCATTCCGATCACTGGTCATGACACAAAAGAAGAAAAAGAAGGATATTAATAGGATATTAGATGTAAAAGCTTAATTTTTTTAATCTACATTCCAGTGGTGTGATGGATGAGAGCGGAGAACAGTTTGTGGCTTACTGCCTGCCCACGGAGGACACGATACAGAAACGTCGCCGCGATGCAGTTGAGAATGTGCCGTACATGGATGCAGACACGTATGAATACAAGATGGCGAGAGAGTACAACTGGAATGTTAAGAGCAAGGCCTCTAAGGGCTACGAGGAGAATTACTTCTTGGTAAGCTAAGTTTTGTTTCACTTGTGAAAGATAAACTGTAAACTGGATTATCAAGGTACAGGAACTGTTTAAAAATCACGAATTAATCTGCTTGTGCGCTAAGTTAAGGTAAGAGCCAGGACCAACAATTTGAGGTGCCCTCGGAAGCGCCACTTTTAACACTACTAGCTACTAAACCACCCATACCATACCACCCATCTAAATTGTGACTACTCAGAATATAAGTTAAGTTAACTTTAATGATCTATCTAAAAAAGCTAAGCAAGCTACATCACAAGCGCCTGTAAGGAAAAGGGCTTCTCTCACTTTTTCATACTTTAAAATAATTGTTAAAAAAAAATATATTTTATTTTGAATTTTTGACAATTTTTGCAATATTTGACAAAAGTTGCTAAAGAAAATAATATGATGTCCAACAGGTTGTCAGAAACCACTGTGTATACTACAACGAATTGGAAACCCGTGTCCGCCTGTCGAAACGCCGCGCCAGGGCCGGCGCTGCTGCTCAAGCTTTGACCCGGCTAGTGGTCACCCATCGCCCGCTGAGTGGCCCCGAACATCGCATGCTGAGGCTGAGGGAGAAGCAGTTGGAGCCGGCTGTGGTAAGTCAACTAAAATATAAGATGGAAAAATAACAGGGGGCTGATTGTCTATCTTTGATAGCGACCAAAATCGGTCTCAAACTATCAAATATGACAGTTCAGTGACCACGCAAGTAGCTCTGTCACTCTCATATCAACGTGACCGAACGCGACAAAAGATACTACGCGATCGTTTTGACAGTTTGAGGGTTGAGACAAGTTAGACAATCAGCCCGCAGATAACGACTGTATCCCCATAGTGATATGGTAGACATTCTTTTACATCTTTAGACAAGTAAGATCCTGTGAATTTACCACAGGGATTTCCCAAGCATTCAAGTGCTCAGCTGTTAATGAAAACAACAAATGAACATGAATTTGCTAGAAGATGAACTAGGATCATGTGACTATAATGTTGGCAAGATATCAAAAGTTTTGTTTCATTTTAGGAGGAAGAGGAGGAGGAAGAAGAAGATGATGATGATGAGGAAGAGGACAAACAAGAGGAAAATGGAGGAAAAGCAAGGTAATTACAATTTCATTAACTGCAGAAAAGACAATTTGCAATCTAGTCCATATTAACCTAGGACTATCTACTATCCGGACTTTATGCAATCAGGACGTTCCGCAACTTAGTCATTTTAAAACCTAGACAATTAATTTGCAATCTAGTCCATAAGAACCCAACCCTCGCCAGTCTATAACGTAAGTAAGTTTGTAACTATATATGATTGATTCTACACATAATGACCCTCCAAAATTTAGAAAATTTTTCAAGAAACCATTCCACACCAACTATTAACAAAATGAACACCATAATTATTAACTTAAATTCTTACAGATCTCGATCCCGTTCAAAGTCGGGATCAAAATCCCCAGCGGGTTCGGACAGGTCAAAGTCGAGGTCACGCTCGAGGTCAAAGTCGAGGTCGAGGTCACGCTCCAAGTCCAAGTCGAGGAGCCGCTCCAGATCTGCCTCGGGATCGAGGAAGTCGAAATCTAGATCGAGGTCTCGTTCAGGATCTGCTAGGTAACACTTTATTATAAACTATAATTGTACTAAAATAGTTAAAACTCATTGTTTTTCTGCACCAAAATCTTAGAATCAAGTTCGAGAGCGGATTCTTAAAATATGTATGGGCCTGAGAATTTTATTTCAAACTAGCGAACCCAGTTGGTAGACTGCTTTAAACCTCTGGCAAATCTATCAATACTAATATTTTAAATATAAAATTGAAATATCATCAGGCTGTTTATAAGGAGAAGAATTACACCCAAAATTTTAGTTAAGACTTCGCTTTATTCTTTTTTTTTCAATGTCTGTCAATATTTGAATGATTAATTATCCTGTTTATTTCAGGTCAAGATCGAGATCGAAGTCGGCTCAGTCCAATCGCTCCCGTTCCCGCTCCAAGTCGGGATCACGTTCGTCGCGCGCTAGCTCAAGAAGCAAGGGCTCAAGAGCTAGCTCTAGGGCTAGCTCGAAGGCTAGTAACAAGGTAACATACTGAACACCTTCATTTTGTTACATAAGACAAGGTAACATACTGAACACCTTTATTTTGCAACACAAGACTGGGAGGGCTAGTAATTTAATAAGGTAACATTTATAACACCTTCAGTTTGAAAGCGCTAGTAACAAGGTAACATTCTGAACAAATTTTCCAACATAACACTTGGAGGGCTAGTAATACATTATGGTAACAATTATAACACCTTCAGTTTGGAACAGCAGAGCTAAAATGGTCGCTAATGCAGATTCACAATAATATGATTCACGGGTGATTTGTATTGATATTGCTAAAGCATTTCATCTTTAATTACCGTCAAATGTTAGCTGAATTGTACGCAATTCACGCAATTCAATTCACAGCAGAATCACATGCTAGGTCTTAAATTGCCACACGAAAAAAAATAACCCGGTTGGTTTTCATTTAATATTGCATCGTATTATTACTACTAATACTCTGTAAATAAGTATTTGGTTTTTAAGTAAGTATTTAGTATGTTTTATTATAATAATAATAAATAAATAATAAATAATAAATAATGCTGGACATTTCACACGGCATCATGTAGCCCCAAGCTAAGCAGAGCTTGTGTTATGGGAACCACATGACTGATATACTACTTAAATACTTACTTTTTTTTTTGTAAATACATACATAATATACATAGAAAACACCCAGACCCGAGACAAATATTTGCAGATCATACAAACATTTGTCCCGCGGCGGGGATCGAACCCGCAACCTCCTGCGTCACAGGCGGGCCTTCGCCCACTGCGCCACAGAGGCCGTCATTATTATCATTATTAAACATAAATAATATTTGATTGACACTTAGTGCAATTCCAATTCATAGGTGGCCATTTTATTTTACGATTCTCCACAAAACTGTCAAACAATAAGATGATATTGCCGGTACGGAATTGTCAACTTTGTGATTTCTAATACGATAATCTCGACGCAAATCATTTGTGAATCTGCATTAGCGACCATTTTAGCTACGCTGAACAGCTTAGTGCGAGGTTTCATATAAAGAATTCTAAAATTCGTGTCGAACGATTCGTTTAGTGCGGACAGGTGTGCGGCCACCTTAAGTAACTACGCCTCAGAAAATCAACTTTACTTCCATAATAAGCAAAACACCTATCTCTGTGTATTCAGTTATTTTCTTGTTCTCAGGGCTCCAGGGCTAGTTCAAAAGCTTCGTCCAGATCATCTCGCGCCAGCAAGCGTTCATCGCGGGCGTCGTCTCGCTCCTCTAAGGCCTCCTCGAAGGGGTCTAAGGCCTCCTCCAGGGCGACTTCCAAGGCCTCCAAGAGATCAGGATCGGGAAGCGGCTCTGGAAGGTCTAGAAGTCGGTCTGGAAGTGGATCCAGAAAGGTGAGGCTTTAACTAAGCAAGTGGCCAACTCAGGTGACGGAGCTTTTAGGCCGCCTAAAGAGCTCCTTGCCGGGACCGACAATTTAACGTGCCCTCCGAAGCACGGAAGCGCTCAGCTCGTAATGCAGCTTGCGATCCAAATTGTGACCGCGCAGTAACAATTTAGTATTTTATTCCTTACTTCGCGGGATACCTACCCGGATAAAAAGTAGCCTATGTATTATTCCAGGTTATAAACTGTATATTCCAAGTTTCATTAAAATCCGGTCAGTAGTTTTTGTGTGAAAGAGTAACAAACATCTATACATAAATGCCAAGATCATAGATCTCTGGTTATCACGATTTATATTGGTTACACGATATACATCTTTTGAGGCCTTATTCTGAAAAGCATGTTTTATTTCCAGGGTTCTCGAAGCGGTTCAGCGTCTAGCGCGTCTTCTAAGCACAGTGGCTCTGATTAGAATATAATTAATTTATTGTGACTGTAATGACGATTTCTTTCTTTTGTGTGTAATAATAATGTTAAGTTTAATTTTAATAAATATACAGGGTGTGGCAAATTCTTGGTCACTGAAGGGTAGCTACCTTTTCTCTTGTAGTTAGAGAGTTTTGTTCTTAGGAAACTTCAGTTTTATTTTGAATAAAAAAATAATTGCATTTTTAGATTTTTGAAAAAAAGTACAGTTAGCCTAAAAAATTACATTTGTCAAAAAAAACAAGTTGGTCTTAATCGACTCTATTTCCCACCAGAAACACTTCTCCCAAAGTAACTTATCAAATCAAATCGTAAGTTTTTGCAAGAATTCAAAAAAACACATCCCATACATTTTCTATGAAATTAGTAGTTGTAAACATTATAGTGCCACATATTCGATGGTTATTAATTTAAATTCGTAACTGCTTCGGCATGCTGGGAGGCTATTGTAAAGCCTTAGGCGCCTTAGACAGAGCCGCAAGAGAGAATGGTGTGCATGGAGCATACCATTTGTACATCTGCAGGGAAGCACTTTGTTCTAAATTTAAATACGTGCTTTACAATAGCCTCCCAGCTTGCCGGAGCAGTTATGAAATTAAATTACGAACGATCGAATAAGTGGCACTGTAATGTTGACAACTCCTAATTTCATAGAAAATGTATGGGATGTGGTTTTTTGAATTCTTGCAAAAACTTACGATTTGATTTGATAAGTTACTTTGGGAGAAGTGTTCCTGGTGGGAAATAGAGTCGATTAAGACCAACTTGTTTTTTTTGACAAATGTAGTTTTTTAGGCTAACTGTACTTTTTTTCATAAATCTAAAAATGCAATTATTTTTTTCTTCAAAATAAAACCGAAGTTTCCTAAGAACCAAACTTTCTAACTACAAGAGAAGAGGTAGCTACCCTTCAGTGACCAAGAATTTGCCACACCCTGTATATTTTAAGTTTTTAACTTTTTGCATTTCCACAATAAGATTTGACAGTCATGAGATATAATTAATTGTTAGGAAATACCCATAATGTAGGTATTTCGTAGTCCCGTACTACTAGATTAAAATAGTATCATGCCAATCACTTTTTCATGCAAAGTTTCTTATAACAAAGTATGCACCTATGATTGATTTTTCTAATTGAGCTAGAAATGAAACAAAACTTTCAATATAAATAAATTTATTAGTGCACATCATTCACTTGATTACATACAAACAGCTTTATGACCTGCACAGACGAGGAAAGTCTGTGGCGAATAAAATTAATCGAATTTGTCAGTATATTTTTGTCTTTAAAATAAAAGGGGAGTCTGCAGTGCGTTTCAGACGTTCTCGGAATGTATTCCGAATTCGGAAAGTGACGTTCTTTCGCTGAAATAACGTCAACTTTCTTGAACTAAAACAAACAACTTGAAATCATCGAATCGGATGCATTTTCGGAAGTCCGAATCGCACTGCGGATCTGTCGAAGAAAATCAATTTGATAAGACTAGAGAATGTCGTATTCGTTAGTCAAAAGCAAGTCCAATGTTTGGCACATTTTAATAATGATCTATCTATTTAGTAAGAGGATAAAAAAACCGCTGAAAACTTTTCTCATCTATACAGGCCTTATTTAAATTTTAATAACACTCAGTACTCTGTATTGTTGCTTTAAATTAGATAGAACTAACGTTCTGTTTTTTTACGTTAAGGTTTATAATTTGATCATTGTAAACTTATTGTAAATGTAAATAAAATTCATTCAATAATTTTGTAGCAATCTACGTAGAAAAAAATACATTATTGGAACCCTTCACCAAAGATTGTCAAAGATGAATAGGTTTTTGTAAAATCTCAGAGTGTCTTACATACCTTAGGCGGTGCCTAGCAGTCGTGTGCCGACTAGTACAACAACAAAAGGAGATCATTTTTCAGTTAGAAAGATTCATTTTGTATAACAATCGTTATGCACAACACTATTCTTGTTTTATAAAAAAAGCGGCAACATTTGATCTGTCAGTTTACTCCATTAATTAGCAATGTGAATATTTCGTGGATTTTTCTGCTTATCTTTTGCATACATTGGCCCTTTTGATCTTGGATATGTGTGTCATTTTCATTTATAAGTATAGCGAATCTGTCATCTCAAACATACAAAGCTAATTTGAAGATAACAAGATAAGTTAGACTGACGAAATGTCTAATGTTATAAGAATATGTCCTACAGATTATTATCCATCTATACCAATATAATAAAGCGAAAAAGTTTGTTTGTTTGATTGCACTAATCTCAGGAACTCGCAGTCGGAATTAAAAAAAAATCTGCAAACAAAAACAAACTTTTCCACATTATAATATTGGTATAGTGTTATTCCCATAATAACCTAACAACAAGCAAAATATGATGGAATAACACTTTAAACCAAGTTTAGTTGCACCACTACAGTTACTGCAGTACCTACTAGATTTACTAGTTTACATCTAGGAAAGTTTTAGTGAAAATTCTTATTAAAATTGCGGACCGAGCCGCGGGCGTTTGCTAGTCTTTATAAAAATATTAGGCTTATTATAAATGCTGTTGGAATATAAAAGGCAGTCGTTAGTTCAGTTAGACGGAAGTATTGCTAATAGGAAGCACCACAGCTTCCTATAATTGGTAACATTGGAAGCAAGTTAGCAGAATTTACTTTATGAACATTGATATACAGCTCATAATTGCTTTGCATACGTTCATGAGTGTTAACGTGCGACTTTGAACTGTATTTCAATGTCCATAATGTCACATTTATATTCCACCTCTGCATGACAATCAAACCAACACAAAATCGCTACTTCCAACTCTCCAGTAACAGTTTTCATGAAGTCCCATTTTTTCATACAGTTGTAGTATAATATGTAGTAGGTATAGTTGTTGTTGCCTGTATATATTTGAAAAAGAACAACTATTTCACAACCTCTACTTTGTTTTTCAACCCAGTTTTTTCCAACTTCCGTAACTTTAGTTACTTCTACTCTTCAACTATGTTTTGCTACTCAAATATTTTCCTTCGCAACTCAATTTCATCCTACACTATCGATCTTTTTCCAAACCTTCCGAGTCTTCCAATCCACAATGCTTCGCAAGTTAGCAACTCAGATTAGCTACTCACAGAGTAAAAACTACTCCCTCCTTAGCTCTTCCTCGACGATGTCTAGATAGTGTGAGGTGAATACCGCCTTATTGTGCATTACGTAGCGTAGTAAGGTACCCGATATAGACGTCAGTTCTTCAGATAGAGCGGAGAGACCGACTGGGATTTGTCGGGAGCCGCCGGCGCAGACTAGTATCACTTTTAGGAACTCTAGGACTCTTTGACCTGGAAAAAAGACTAGTTTGAAATAATGAAGGCTAAGGATCAAATAAGTACTAATTTACGAAATTTTCAATGTGCATAAACCCAATTGTTATTGTTTGTTTTATACAGTTTAATTTTGGTATGAATTATTTCAATACCAAGACACAGTGAGCCTAGCATGCGCAACGTGGAGAGAGATTTATCGATCGGTCGAACTGCTCTAACGTGTTCCACCGATCGAGATATCTCGTTGCTCGTCTCTCGACGTTGCGCATGTTAGGCCCACTGGCACAGAACCTACATCATAGGCGCAAAATGCAATTCAGTCACTAAAAAACATTGCACGATTTTAGGACGAGGTCTTTGGTCTCCCCGAGAGGAGCCTGGTTCATCGTTATTATAACACTAAATCGTAAATCGTTGATCTGTTACACTCTAGTGATGAATACTCACGGACTATCTCCCGCACCCTATGCTCAGGGTCCCCGAAGGAGATTATCTGCGTTCTGACGAGATCCTTAGTATCCGCGTTCAGAGGCGCCTGGTTCATAGTTTCTAACAGCTGATCCGTCACTAGTATCACCTCTTCGGCCACTGATGGCAGGACTTTCTTCAACTCACTGTAACAAAATTAAACGGTTTTTGGTAACTCTTTCGTTCAACTGTTCTTCGCATTATTTACTCCCTAAGTCCTCCGTTGTCTCGGTCTCGTCTATGCGTCTGCGCGTGTTGCGCGTTCCGTGCTCAAAGTCTCAGCTTCTCGCCAGCTCAAACTCAGTGTCCATTCTATACGTAGTATTATTAGTTCTGTAGTACTGACATGTCGTTACTCGCGTCGTCCAGTATAAGAGTGATGCGATGCTTGAGCGTGCGTTTGTGCGCGGCGACGGCGCTGGGCTCGGCGCCGCAAGTTGGGCTGCCCAGCATCAGTACAGCCACACAGATGAGTCGGTACACTTGAGTACCCAGCTCGGCGAAACGGGGCGCGTCGAGGGATACTGTCTGGGGAATTGCAAGGGTTTTTTATTTGTGAGTTTACTAGCTTCCGCCCAGGCTAGCGTGGTATCTACCCGGATAAACAGTAGCCTATGTGTTATTCCAAGTCATAAACTATGTATATTCCAACTTTCATTAAAATCTGAACGGATTTTAATAACTTGGAATATACAGTTGTTTTTGCGTGAATGAGTAAATCCATACATCCTCACAAACTTTCGCATTTATAATATTAATTAGTAGGATAAAGTACCAGCTACTTCGCTGACGTTAACGCGTTCTGTGCCCATGACGCAGTGCACCGGCAGTAGGCTAGGCCGCGGCCCTCTCCTTCAGAGAGATGAGGCTGGGAATGTTTTTTTTTAACCAATATTGTAGGTTTTTTTATTTTTCTATCCCTCGGGAACAGTCTTCTGTCTGTCTGTCTTCAAAGACAACGTCTATGCAAATATGGTATGCCCATGACCTTTTTGTTACCAAATCATGTCACAGGTTGCAAGCCCAATTTTGTTTATTTATTTATTTATTTTATTAATTTATTACACTTAGGCTGGATTCGACCAAACTGTCATCTTACTCTCAGAGTAGTTATTCCGTTATCCGACAGAATTCGAAATACAATTGTTTAGAAAGCGCAACTGAACATTATTAGAGGTGCATTCAAATTATCCTGGTTATAAAGTGTCAACTTTATAATGTCAAAATATTCAAACAAACAGCAGTTTAATCTGTGGTTTAATCTCCAGATAAAACTTAATCCAGTTTGGTAAAATCCAGCCTTATAAAAGCTACTTACCTCAGGGTAATCCTTAGAGCCGTCCCACTCCAATAGTTCGAGGTAGGCCTTCGCTAAAGTCTGCGCTGTGACGTTTCTGATGACGTTAGCGTCGGTGACGGGCAGACTGAGCCCTGTCTTGTCAATGTTTCGCTTTAGCCACTCTTTCGTGAACTGTAAACCGTCTGGAATTAAAAAAAAATGATAAAACAATAATTATTTTTCACTGACATGTAAGTAAACTTTCGAATATTGTAGACTAGCTTCCGCCCGCGGCTTAGCTCGCGTGGTACCCGGATAAAAGTAGCCTATGTCCTATTCCCGGTCATTATCTATACTAATCTATACTAATATAATACAGCGGACGAGTTTGTTTGTTTGTTTGAACGCGCTAATCTCAGGAACTACCAGTCGGATTTGAAAAAATCTTTCTACTTTTGATAGCTAAACTCATGAGGAAGGTTATAGGCTACTTTTCATTATCATCATAATCACCAAACATAATCACCAAATACCACCACTATAGGGACAACGCCGCGAGGGCGCTGATAGTATCTTAGAAACTTGATAGTGTAACGTAATGATAATATAGTTCGCGTCATGTAAAAAGAACGCTGGAAGATGGTGGAGGGGTGTGTTTTATCTCATGTTTGCGAATAGGTAAACCATGCGCAAACAGGAGACAAAACACAACCCTTCAACTTTTTCCAGCGTTATTTTTACGTGACGCGACTTACCTTCAGAAACTTTAAGCATTTCGTCGAACTTCGCTCGTTCGTATTGCACGCTTTCTTGCTCGACGTGTGGCCGGATCATAGCTATTAATGTGTTAGCCAGGTCCAGCTTTAGCACCTCTAGAGTTTCCAGAATTGCGCGGAAAACCTCCACCTGTGAATAATATTTAACAATACGTTAGCCGTTTCGCTGCGCAGTAGAAAATTTTGTATGAAAAAGCTCCACTGCGCATCGAAACGGCTAACTTCACGAATGCCTATATCTATTGTGAGAAGTGTACAGTACTTCAAGCTATATAATGGACAGCGGTTATGTTCGTGTTTTCCGAATATGTTAGCAGTGTATGATGCCACAAAACAGAATGCGACAGATGTGCACGTGATTAACAGCGCAGCTCGCACGGCTTGCAACTAATTTGCTGTTCTTAAAAATGACATTGATATTTATTTCTTTGCGATAAAGTTGAAATTATGAATAATTTTCGTTTCCAAATGACTTTTCGTCAATCGTTTTTCAATTTTATGAGATTGTTTCCGACGTTTTCCGAAACGCATTCTTTTCTCGTTTTACTGTACACTTAAAACTTACCGTATCAGTGAGCTTAGTGATATCCTGTATCATGTCATCTCTCGCCGGCGCCGCCAACTTGGCCATGAGATCGATAACGAAAGTCGCGTACTTATTGAAGTCCAGACTGCTGTTCTCAGCTTGCTGCCGGATGAAGTCTGTGTCCAGAACCTCTTCTATCATCTCACGGATGCGGACGTGACGGGGGAGCAAGATGGCGAATAGACCCTGGGAAGATTCATTTCAAATTCAGATTCGCTTATTTTCAAATTTATTTATTTTTCCTTCACAAAAACAGTACTTCAATTCTAGAGTAAATAGGTCTATCTTAATATAGTAGCTGCAGTAGGTTTGTAAGTACTGGTTCTTTGGGAGAGACTGGTGCCTGTTGTAGGTTCTGAAAGAACCTGTATTAGAGGTCACATCAAGAGAAGAGGAACTAATTATTATAGTTTGAAAAATGAACTGGTGTTAAACATACCTAAAAAAACCTACCTACCTTTTAAAACTTCGTCGTCAGAGTTGGCTACTTCTCATACGATCTTACTTACTTAACATGCCTTTACCGGTAAAAGGACATTATTATGCATGTACCACTTATAAAGGTTTTAGGAAGCGTGTAAACGCGACATTTGGTATTTAAACATTGAAGTAGTATAAGTAAAGAGTAAAAAGAAAAAAGAACGCTGGAAGAAGGGGTGTGTTTTGTCTCATGTTTGCGAATAGGTAACCCATGCGCAAACATGAGACAAAACAGACCCCGTCCACTTTCTTCCAGCGTTCTTTTAACATGACGCGAACTACAATGATTTATGAACTTGATTATATGTTGTTCATACCTGTTTAACATCTTCTAAGAGTACAAGGGCCTGCTTGTACTCAGGCGGGTCGGCGTTCAATTGCTCCCTTAAAATGTCGAAGTATGCCTTGTGCATTGTCTCTTTCACTAGCTTCTGGTAACTGAAACATTAGGAAAAATGCAAAACACAGGCTAACAACTAATTCCTAAGCACGGTTGATATCAGCAGAGATACACATACGATTTTACTGACTTGATTCAACACTATATTGATATACAATAGACATACAGTTGTCACAATGGATCTAGGCATTTGTGAAGGCTTTTCGATGCGCAGTAGAATATTTTGTATGAAAAAGTTGCACTGCGCATCGAAACGGCTAACTTCACGAATGCCAAGATCCGTTGGAAGAAGTGTACTAGCGCGTAAATGGAAATGGAATCCACAAAGTCGTGTCGAGTGTACCTTCCATCCAGTTCTTTTACATGGAAATGGAATCCACAAAGTCGTGTCGAGTGTACCTTCCAGTTCTTTTACAAAGTCAATGTAATACCTAAGTTAACAGATTGTTTTATAACAAGTGAGCCTCAGTTTGAAACAACAGCTACACTCGAGCCATTTTGGATGTATAATTGTGAATAAATAAATAAGTAAATCAGTCAATACTTGTTTTTTTTCGCAACCAATACTGTGATGAAACAAATGTGTTTTGAGTTTAGTTATTATAGAGGGGTAGGTACAGTTTAGGTAGGTACATTACATAAACAAACCTACAGTTAGGCTATTCTAGTCAGTCAAGTTACTAGTTACTCATAAAGGGATTATGTTAATAGATCAGGAAATAAGATTTCATTGCCAATTGCTTACAACTACAAGTCTTTGTAACACATTTTAAAAACAGCTTGGAAATAAAACAGACAAAGACAAGTACTTGCACATGTCTCTTTTCTGTTTTTTTTTTTTGTTATAAACTTAAAGCATACCTAGACATAATGGATGACATATTTATATGGAACAGAGATATGGTCCTTCTCTATTGGCCTCATAAGCTCAGAGTCGCTCAATGGAGAGGGCTATGATCAGGGTTTCTCTATGGGATCGAATCAGAAATGAGATCCATGGAAGAATTAAGATCACCGACATAGCCAAACAGATTAGCATGTTGAAGTGGCAATGGGCAGGCCATATAGCACGCAGAACAGATGGCCGATGGGGCTGAAAAGTTCTCGAGGCAAAGATACCACTCTGAAGAGTAAACTTTAATTAAATTTTTTTCTTTTTAAAGTTAAAACTGCCAAAAGTGGCCAGTGTTTGATAGAAATAAAGTACCTGTTATCTGGTGGCTCAAAAGGCTCCAACTTAAAGTCCTGATCAACTGCTATCTCATGGGCCAATGCCATGTTCTGCATACCATGAGCTGCTTTCATAATGTCCTCTAATGTGATGAACTTGGGCGGGGATGCTCCAGTAATGGTGGATCCTCGCACCCTGAACTGGATGGGCTCCGATGCATAGTAGCTGTTGTTTGGTCTGAAAGTATGAATATATAATTATACTATTATTATCGACGACGACAACAGTGAAAATGATAGTGGTTTATGAAGTGGCTGTGTGCTGTGAATATTTTTATCAATGTTATAGGCTGCGCGAATTAGGCTAATTACAGCACTGGTTTTATTTATTTTAAAATTAAACAGTACAAAAGAAATTGGGTACTTTCACAAAGGATTAAGAAATTAAAAGCTCTTTTCAGTCCTAAGTTTGAATATAATAAAACAATCAGTGTCTCATTAGCATAAATGCTTGTAGGTAGGTATTATGTATGTTATGCATTACTGCCTAAACTGCCTTGCCTGACTGGTATACGGTATTCCGTTTTACCTAAATTTATAATACACAAGTCATGCTTACACTGACAAGGAAACAATAAATCCTACTCCATTATTACACAAAGATTTTATCAGCAGTGACACATTATTACCTACTAAAACACAGGCCACAAACCTTGATCCTGCAGGCACAGCCTGCGACGCCGACGGTGTCCTATCTTTCTCTTTCTCTTGACTTTGGGAGTCAGAACTGGAACCCTCACGTTCACTCATCTTGAATGTACAACACAAACTAACCCAAACAGAAATCCGCGGAAACTCTTATAACCTTGATTTACATATAAGGCAGAACAAATAAAGGTACAATTCAAAAACTTCGAATCATCACAGACCCCACCCGACCAGCTTGAGTCATCACAACATAACCTTACTTTTTAGTAAAGAAATATTTATGCACTTTATAGCTTTTTTTAATAATTAAGTCAGTGTGTTACGCATCAGCGAGTATATTACACAATCTGTTAGTGATTTTTAAATTTATTTTGGTCTATTTTTAGAAATCCTCAGCTGTTTTTATTTTTATACACTTGTCAATTTTGTTCGAACTGTCAATTTTTTTTTTAATTGTTTGCAAAATATGGCAAAGGCACACGAGACCTATACCACCAGCTGATTTTTTTTTTTACTTTTTGAAAGTATCGATTCTCCAGGATTCTCCAGATTATAAAGAGCCACGCTAGGGCTTTACTATTATCAATATTAAACCTAGTCCACATTATAGAGATATCATCTACCTACCTACATAGTCTCGCAGTGTCGTTGACCTTGTGAGGGCTAGATAGAGGTACCTAAAGCCGTTTGCGTTCACTGATAGCAGTGCTACTATGATGTGCTGTGGGGTATTTATATTATATAGATTAGACGTAGACAATACTAATAATAATAATACTAGAGTAAATAGAGTTGTAGGTACCTTCTCAGACCTCTATTAGAAGAAAATTAAAAAAAATATTGACCTGCACTGCACCTTGATTTTATTACCCTATTTTATTTTATGTAGGTAGGTACCTACCCAATTTGATTCTACAGCAATCGTAGCCACAGGCCACGGTGCCGGTACCTACATAACTAGTTGGTTGGTGATGGAATAGTAGGTAAGGTAGGTAGGTACTTATTAAGGTATCAGTTATCATCACTGAAAAATAAATAGGTTGGTAGGTACCTACCTATGTAGGTTACATAAATGTACCTCTACCTACCTAGGTATAATGTCAAGATTTTGTAGTAAGTAAGTAGGTAGGTGTTCATTAAGCTCGAAGAAGTAGGTAGGTAGGTAATACTTAAACTTTGTGCATCACTATGTTGTAAATAGGTAGATACTGTAAAAAGCAAGCAAACGAAATACCTACAAAGCAACAAAAACATTGTCTCATCCATTTTTAAATCAAAACTTACAAAGGAAAAGTAATAGGAAGAAAAATTAAAGAGTCAAGGCAATCTAACTTGTTCACAGACAGAACTAGCAACTAATTTACCTACGCAAACGCCGCCAGATGCTTTTTCTCCGCTATTTCATTTTAAACTTGAGTTTACCTTTCCTTTCCTTTGCTTTGGAAATAGGGTTGTCACAGGAATCACAGGATAATAATTTAAAAGCTGATATTTTAGTTGTTAGGTAGCTAGAGCTGCTTTCACTGGCTTAGTGGGATGAATTTCGAGTTTAGACGAAGGTCGTGGTTATGAAACGTTACGTTACACATTAACTACTTATATAAAATAGGCCTTTTTTATTTTATTATGGTATTTATTATAGTCTGGGTAAGTAGGTAGGTACGCAAGTAAGGAGAAGATCAATAGAATCTGTACTTACAACAGTTTCAAATAACATTGATAGTTTTAAATAAGTTTTAGAATTTAATAGTTTTTGGGCCACTCAAAGACATTCTCATTTTGCTTGGCCATGCCAATAAATAAAAATGTTATCATGAAAATGTTTTAAACTTGAAAAAGTTGAAAATGTTCTTCCCGATGAAGCGAAATATTAATTTACGTGAGCTCCAGCACTCGTAAGACTTGAGATCTGCTTATTTAACTTACGATACGGTTTTAACTTTAGCCTGTCATTATTTCCCCTTCACTTTATAAGATTTTAAGTTTAGGTAAGTAGGTACCTGTTAGTTCGTTAGTTAGTTAGTGTAGGTACTTATAAATTTTTAATTTAGATAAATGTGATTAGGAAAAGTTCAAAAAAGACTTAGGTAGGTAAGTACTTACATACTTATTAAGAATAAATGAGTTGTATTTTAATTTTTATAACGTTAATGTAGGAGGTACCTAAGTACCTTAGGGACCTATCGGCTTCTAGTCTCTGTAGTACAAAGCGTCTTTGACCTGTAACAGACCTCGTATAGTGTTTTGTAGAGTCCCATTACAAGACTCAACAAAAATCCTGAACATAATTTATGTAGCGGTATTTATCTGCCTACGACGTAGCACTGCTACACACGGCGTAGTAGTTGGCAATTACGGATTTTACTTGCTTATCAAATGTCATAAATGTAGAGCAAGTCGTAGAACTTTCTAAAATTATCTCTCGTAGAAAACTTAGTTGTAAGTTGTTGGCAATGTAGCAAATCTTGTAGAAAAACAAATTTCGTAGCTAGCCTCGTAGCGCAGACGATCTCGCAGCAATAAAAAATTTTAAGAAATGATTAAAAATGAAACCATAGTCAAAAGTCAAAAGTCAAATTAATTTATTCAATAAGATCACTTGTGTACCACTTTGAAACGTAGATAAAGTTTGGTATCGGGATCATTCTTTCCTTCCTTTCGTCCGAGTTCCTTCCTGATAGAAACATAGGTAGCTAGCCTACCATAGAGGTAGATAATACACTAAGTAGGTGAGTAATATCTTAGAGGTAGGTAGGTACGAGTATCATTTCAATCAATTAAAATCAATTAAACGTCATCTCTATAAAAAAGCGTATTATAAAATATCAGATTACTTGGATGACAAAAACGCCTGGGACTGAATATGCTCCAACTCCGTTATTATTAAATCATAAAAATATTGTAACAAATAATAATTGTAACATTTGTAATAATTGCTTACATAAAAAAAATATATAAAAAAAAAATTACAAACAAAAAGTGTGTCACCGAAAAGAGTGTTAGGCCCCAAACCGTGTTTGTTGCCCTGGTTCTTCACGGTCTTGGTCGCGAAGGAACAGGAGTAGAATCACCTAGCTCTTAAGACGTTTCAAAGTGGTACACTTGTGATCTTATTGAATAAACGAATTTGACTTTTGACTTTTGACTTTTGACATTATCTTTCAGCAGTGAGGTTATTAACATCTCGGAAGGATGGGTTCTTGAATGTTATTGAGAGGTAGTTCAGTGGTCCCGATAGAATTCTAGAAATGAATTTGCACAAGATTTCAGAGGGAACTACTATTTACTTAAATAAACCTCTCACTACAATATCGCCTAAGATAATTCGAGCACGTTCGCCGAGTATTTATCCGATTTATTAGCCCCGCTTGAGATTAGAAATTTAGATTGGTTCCGGAGACGACAAAAACTATACTTTATGCTGGTTATGCAAGATGGCGGTATCTGGCGGCCGTTTAGCATATTAATTAATGCTTTGGATGTGATTCGGCGTGACTCTGGCATGCATAATCTTGTGTTCTGCCTTCCTTGTATTTTCTTCTCAGTTTCTCTCGCTAATTACGTATGTGCACTAATTAAACCCTCTGAGACTTAGAAGTACCTATAGGTACAAGCATGAGAGCTTGAATAATTAAATTACATTTAGATACAGTTAGTCTAGTAAAAAAAATAGCTTTAGAATTTCAGTAATATGTTTTAATTTCTTAAATGAATGAATTCAATGGATGGCTTGAACTGGAAAGTTGTTTGTAGCAATTATTTCTAAGAGCAGAAAATGTAAAGGTTAAAACGAGTGTCTAACTAAGAGTGAAAACTACTATCACAGTAGGTAGGTAGGTAGTTAAAAGTTTCATTGAAAATCCTCGAAAACTAAATTGGTACAATTAAGAGGTAAAGTGTTTTGAAAGTGATGAGTTACTTGCGGTCACCCATCAAAATTTTGGCAGCTCAGAAAGTCGGAAGCTACGCCACGAGCGCTTCATGAATATAGATTTGGAAACTAGTACTTATACTTACTTACTTAACTACTCATTTATTCACTCTCGCTTAGATCACTGCTACTAGAGCGAATTTAAGAAATATCCTCTTTGAAAAGTTAAGTTCTAAATAAGCAAAACTACTTTCCAATTCCTGAAGTCGATAGACTCCTAAGTGAGGTAGTACGGCTTATAGACTTCTTTAAGCCGTAAGTCAATGTAAGTTGCAGCTTAAGTTAAGCCCGCCAATACTAGGCGAAGTCTTTTCTTATTTATAAATCTTGCGCTATCTTTACTTGCTTGTTTAGCGGTTTGTGTGGTAACTTCCTATTTGTATTTTTTATAAAACGGTGAGCTTGTTAGAAGAAGAATAATAATGAGAGTGAAAGAGGTGTGTCAGGATCGTAACAAGTGGAAATCCATCGTCTCTACATAATCCTATGAAGAGGGTTGATTTTATGTACCGTAATTCAGGGTGACTTTAGCCCAATTTTTGTAAAGTTTTCACTAAAATCTCTAATAAATAATACTTTTTAATAGAATGTACGTACAGTCTGTGTTCACAAAACTACAGCACATCCGACGTTACACATTATTATACAATTCTAATTGCTGCCCGTAGCTTCGCGCGCGTGGTACCCGGATAAAAAGTAGCCTATGTCACTTTCCAGCCCTCCAACTATCTCCACACAAAAAATCACGTCAATCCGTCGCTCTGTTTTGACGTGAAAGCAGGACAAATAAACAAACAAATAAACACCCTTTCACATTTATAATATGGGTACGGATTGAATTAAACGAAGAGTTTTTTACAACATATTTGTGAACGTATCGTTTGATTTTTAATGTTGCCTCGCCGGCACCGGCTCACCAATAGATCACCCCTTTAGGAGCACCAAGGTATTTCGAACGCTTCCTGTGGCTTTAGATCTGAATTTGTAAAATAAAATACTGAAAACTTTGAACCGAGGCTAAAATGAGGATTTAAATTGTTGTTGGAATAGTTCGGCTTGGAACCTAACTTTGTTGTTAATAAGTTTGGTACTTGCCAAGTTAATATTAAGTTAATATGGGCACTACGCTTGTAAAATTTAATACTAAAATATCAGAATCTTAGGTAAGGAAGTACTTAGAAAAGATTTAAGTACCTAATATTTTTAATTAGATAGGCCAAAGATAGGCATAAGTACTTATATTTTATTTTTATATAAATGGAAAACAAACAGTTTTATAGCCTGATTATAAAGGTACTTACCTACTACTCTACTCCTATAGGACCTTATTGGAGTTAGCGGCTGACTTTTTTTTAGTCTTTTTGACAGTGAATGGGCGTTTTTCGACTAGCCCGGCACGGCACCGGCACCGGCACCGGCAGATTTTCATACATTTTCCTCGGACGAAAACATTTTCGCATCCCCACTACCGGCGCCGGTGCCGGTGCCGGTGCCGTGCCGGGCAGTGGAAAAACGCCCAACAGCGACAGCAAGAGCGGCAGCGTCTACGACTGTGAAACTTAAAATAAAAGTTTCTAAACGTTTCTAACCCCGCATGTTTGATTCCGTACAGTTGGCAAATTAAAATTCACAAATCAAAACTCTTTAGACAGAGTTTGTGGAAGTTTGTTCGATTAGGTACCAAAATGTGCGATGCTAAGTACTTTATTTTATTTGCGTTTAGGCAATAGGTAGGTACCTACCTAAATGGTGGAAATCACACGATTTACCATTTAGTTTTAGAAGTTCTGATGTAGCCAACTATGATCTACCTACGTCGTAGCTATACAATCAGGATTTGTAGAGATAAAAACAATTTTTTAAAACATTGATTTTTTCCGGAAAAACAAACAATGGGCGGTTTCGATATCGAACAAATATACGGCGCGTAATCTAGCGTCCAACATAGCGTCCAACACATCCAGTGTAGCTCTGGAGCTAGGGGTGATTTTATTACTTCATAATCTCAAGAGGAACTACCGAATCAGGTCAAATTCAAACTCAAATTCATTTATTCAATAAGATCACTTTGTGTATCACTTTGAAACGTCTTAAGAGCTAGGTGATCCTACTCCGTAGTAAGACCAATATCCTGAGATAATGTTACACGCTCTGCCTAGTATACCTACCTACTACTTTGAACCAAATAATTAACTTGAGTAAGTACCTACTCTTGAATTTTACTATCTTTGATTTTGGATAACACTAGAAATTAAATTCAGATGTTCTATATAGATAGATTCTGGGTACCTTCTATTAATTTTTGTGTGGTTTTGGTATCTTTGGCGGAAAAAACGTAAGAAACCACATTTTTAATTTCTTTTAGCAGCATAATTTTCTTTTTCTGATATAATGATTGCGAATTATACTTCCATTTCTATTCGCTACCCTTATTATGATGTAAAACAAAGAAAGAAAGAAAGAAAGAAAGAAAGAAAAAGCATTTATTCATACCACCACTACAAAAAAAACTATGAATAACAACAAGTCGTTGGCTTCCACACTACTCAGCGAACAAGGCTTAAAAGTTTAAATTATTTCAACAGATTAAAACGTATGATAAAATGGGATATTCAGAGGGTATTGTCGCCACTTTGGTCCATGCTAATTTAACTTTAAATCCTCTATCTGATCTGTTTACTTGTATCTACAATTCTACACTTATGGTAGGTACTAAATGTGTTTTATGCAATGTACACAAAGCGTCACCATTAAGTACCTCCCCTGCTAAGACGTCAGTTCGCAACCCGTTGATCTCAACTTTTTGTAAAACATTTACCTTTTTTATTAGATTTGTCATTCTTACTTTCTTATTCTTACTTACGTATGGATAAGTAATTTCACGCATTCTGTTGTGCGACCGATTGGTGTAGCGGTAGCGACCCCCAATTCAAATGCTCCTGCGTGGGTCCGGGCTTGGTTTCAAATCCTGTCACGACTATGTATTTTTTGTTTATTTTATTTTTATTTTTGCTTTCACAACGAACTACGTTGTGAGTATGTAGTAAGTTACCTAGTAAAGTTATAGTTAGATGAAACAACTTTTAGTAGGGTCTTAGTAAATTTATTTAAACACAAACCTAATACTTAATCCAATAAAATTAACGAGTGAACAAACATGTCATGTTATCATTGGAACAGTTTATACTTATCGTATAAAATCCAGTGAAAAATAAACAATTTAGATCTCTCGCAAATCAGATCAGACTAAGTAATATTATCTACTTACAATTTAAAACAATATCAGTTATCTTTCAATTTTATAAAAGTTAGTAACAGCTCGCGAACGATGAAGCGCAGTTATCATGAACTAAATACACTACGTATTCCTTCTCGATAAGCAACTCGCTGGGCCAATATTATGACATCTTTCCATCCCCAATAACCTGAAAATAAGAACATTATTACATAATGGCATAGGTTATAAGATAAAAAAACAACCTCTGTAATACTTATCAATTATCATACCACTTACCTAACGTTATTCTGCAACTTGCTGGTATTAATAATAATGTTTGTGGCGTTCACACAGATCTGTTTAGACTTCTTAGTTCTTTCGGCCTGATTTGTGTGGCTTTATATGATTCATATCACCAGTCGATAGAACTGCACCGATTTGACCTACGAAAAGTAAAATAAGTGTTATACATTTATACTCAGGCAATTATTTATTCACAAAGATTCTTCTAATATTTACGACTTACCATTATTCCATGATGCCAAGCAATCTCTTTTATGCTTATATTTTGTTCGTAAAGAACAACTATCTTTGTCCTTTCAAAATTGATAAAATGCACCATTGCTATGCTACACGCACCGAAAATAAAACAAGTAACAAAACCAGTCAGTTAATTTTATTGTTCAATAGAATTTAGTGCACAACTACCTTCAATACAATTTTATTAGTTGATGGTAGTCGTGTAAAGAGTTACCTACTATTATTTTGTAAACGAATAATGTAACTTATAAATTCAGCGCTGTTGACAACTGGTGCGGTAGCTCAGTTGGAAAAGCGTGGACTCGCTCACGTTCAATTGGGGCATCGGTGGTTCGAATCCTAGCAAGCAAATAAGTTTTTGTAAGATTTTATTTATTTGAGTCGTTCAGGCAAACAATTTCGTTAGTGTAGCCTGCATACGGCAACTTTCCATTTACACTATAAAGGGTTACCAATTGGTGACGCAGTGTGTACCTAGGTCTGAATGTTTAGGTACGTAGGTACAATATAAATATGTTTACGCCTCGTCGTATGTTTATGAAGAATTAGTTTATTTACTGAAATCACCCGAGATTATTCTGAATGAATTATCACACACATGTGTACCTACCTACTATCATAAATATAACATTATTTGTATGAAAAAATTGTAAACTTAGGTACTTATGTTGTTTTGGGTGTATCGAACTCGTTAAATAAAAGCTGCTAAACAACATTTAGCATGGTCAGTATTTAAAAAGAAACTAATGAAAAAACTGGAAATGAGAGCCTTGCCTAGAAACCTGAAAAAGAACCACATAGTTTCAGAACATTTATTCACATTATCCAAAAAAACTAAAGAACGATTTCTTGCCTTCTTCGCATCGTTTCTCAAAGTAAGGATTCCACCATTTCCTAAACTCATGGTAAGATGAGCTGTAAGTCAGCCACGTAGGGTTGTTCAAGGCTGTACATAACGCACAGATGTCCAAAACCTCTGAGCTTCGGATTGTATAGTAGGACTTCCATTTGAATAGCTGTCGGTAACGGCTAGGACTGGTGATGGTTTGGTACATGACCTCGGCTAGCTTCTCTGGGCCTAGGCCCCGACCATCTATGTATGACTCTGGTGGTAGAAATCTGTCAAAGAAATTGTTTAAATAGTATAGTTTCAGTAATTTACTAGGTCAAATTGTAACAGTTCTGTTAAAATGTATTTTTTTATTCCAAAAGGTTTCAGAGAGAAAAATAGTGTAAATTCTGGGCGCCAAAATTTAATTAATTTGGAGCCCAAACGTGGGGCTATTTTTTTCCATTTTATGAACATTAATATAATACCTACAACTGGCTCCTAATCAAGGACTTACAATATTTGCGTTAGAATATTTCTTTAATAAATTACCTGTGATAATCAGCACTGCCATAGACAATAGGAACAGCATTATTTTCATAAGCATACAACACAGTACTCGTCACATAATCCTCAGCAAAGGAATCTTCCATAGCGAGATAGAAGAAGTAATATTTCCTCAGCTTCCACAAGCAGGGCTTCATCGTCTTCTTCCGACACTGCTGTGTCCCGCATTTCCCGAAAATGTCTATCGTCAAGTTGTATTTTTTAAGTGCCATTATAAGAGCTCCAACAAACATTTCTCTTCCACTTCTCGTTGGGCATTGGTCCAGAAAGATAGCGGCGGCTCTGCTCTTGCTGTTTAGTTCTTTTTTCATCATTTCACCTTCACTTGTGCCTATTTTTCCCCATTTAAAATGACTTCCCAACTCTTGTTGATCTTGGTTGTAAACGGTGATAAAACGATATGGTATTGTTGAATCAGCTCTGAAAGAATTGGAAATGTAATTTGTTTTCGTCATTACTGATTTAAATTTATTTATTTACGACCACATACCTAGGCACTGAACAAAATACCGTAGCATTTTATTTCGTACAAAAATATTTTTGGTTCACCAAACACATCATCACGTAGCAAGAAATGGTAAGAAATATAGACTAGGATTTATGAAGTAGAGCTACATTTGGAACAGTGGTTGACAAAACTACTTACTTATAAGTCCAAGTCCAATTAAAGAAGTTTTCGTAGATGGGGTCGCAAACAGGGTAGTTATCTGAGGAGTCATTGGCCGCGAAGATGTACTTCTGGTTATATCCTCTATGTTTCGGCAAATGGTGGGACCCTTTGCTCACATCTTGCAGGTTGAAGATAATACCATCGAAGTAACGTAAATCCCCCAGCAAGTTCCTATTCATTGTAAAATAGCAATTGAAATTAAAACATTTCTTTTTCACAAACTGTTTCTGCCCAATTTCATTGAGCCCGTGGATTTTTGACCATAACAACAAGTATTTAATATCAGGAATATATCTGATTAGCTTCTTTTTTAAAACTGGGCTGAATGACTTTCGGGCTATAAAATAGGAGACTAATAGGAGACACAGTAAATTCATGAGCAGTCGAAAAAATTTCGACATCCGCGGCATAACTAAAACTTTTTGGCTTTCTATTACAATTTCACTAAAAACGCTTTAACTGGACGAGTAGTTCCATAATTATCCAAGACATAACTGTCCATTTTCTTCAGCTCTTGATCTCATAAGTTTACAAAACAATTTCTTCCGAGAATTTACATAGTCCGAAGATCGTGTTTAAATTCTTTCAGCATTCTCGAACAAGGTTCTAGGTAAATGTAGCTCAGTGAAAGATTTTTCTTAGAATAAGATAATGTAGCTGGCCTGGATAATACCTAGAAGAAAATTACGAAATGTCATGCTAAGCGTAATAACAGCGTAATAACAGTACAAATACAAATACAAAATACAAATTATTTATTTCAAGAAGGGGTACATAACTTAAAACAAGTTTTAATAACAGTAAATCAATAACAGTAAGTAAAAAATCAATAATAGTAAGTATCAATAACAGTAAACTATCTTTTCGAAATAATCAAAGGTACCTATACCTTTATCTTACTATAATTATAATGATTGATTACAATAATAATGATGATGATAACCAAACACTAGTGTCAAATCGTCTATTTCCGATTATCACGCACGACCTATCTGATTGGTTTGCTACCAATTAAGGGAAAAAATCCCAAAAAAGTAAGTAAGTAAATTCGTACTTTCGTAGTGGCCATTATGGTGACGGAGTTTTTAGGCCGCCTAAAGGCTTCTTTGCCAAGACCGACAATTTAAAGTGCCTTCCGAAGCACGGAAGCGCTCAGCTGGTAATTAAAGCTATTCGACAAATTGTGATGAAGGTACGCCATGAGCTTTTTGATAATCTAAGAACCTCGTGCGTTTGTTTTTATCACCTCTGTCAATATGTAGGCCATATTTTCATTATTTTTCTCGATCTCGTCGCGAAGGACCAACAATTCCCCACTCAAAGCAAAACACGTGTTATCATAAATCAGACCCAAAAAGTAAAATGAATAAATTGAATACGAGAGAAATTAGATTTGATTTGTCACAATGAGATTTCGCGCGTTTTTTTTTCAAAATGGCGATAGAGCGACGCGTGCATTGTCCACGTGATGTGGGTCTGGGACTGTCCCGACTTTTTTGAATAGGACCGATTAATTCTGTACAAGAAAATCAGTTTGATGGACGCTTTAGAAAACATTTTTTTTTGTTGTGAATCTGTGAACGTGACGCATGAAGGGGACGCAAAGGTAAGGTTGGATTGTGATTTGCCTTTGTTATTTTATTTCATGTTTTATATTGGGTACCTACCTACTAAAGGTAATACCCGTTTATAAACGTTTTAAGAAAGAGTTTTTAATATTATGAGCTCGAATACAGATTGTGCAATGGATACCTACTTTGTTACGATTTTTTACAGTAATGGAAAACATTGCAACTGTTTACGCCAGGTTGATGGCAACACTGACTCCAACACGGCAACTCTACTAGACGCTCGTGACGTGGTCAATAAGATAACTTACCGCCATTGAAATCATCATATTCTTTCTAAGTCCATATTGTGCTTTAATGTGTTGTATTTTATGTAAACGCGCATTATACGTAATCCAAGTCAAAATCTAGTTTATTTTAAAAGTTTGTTCCCTATTCCGAACAGCAACCATTCAGTAGGTAACTTTTATAGCTTTTATAATTCGAAATGCTTATCTATATTTAGCTAGAATATGCATATAACTGTCGTGTTTTCCGGTATAAAGTATACTACTACTATGCTACAATGCAGACCTACGTAAAGTCATTTCAGTATTGTTCTCGCACGGGTCTTGAATCGTTTAGTGCGATATCGCACGAGAACCATGTTATTAGATTTTATGGTCCGATATCCGCTTAGGTTAGTCGGAATATGGATATTAGTTTAAGGCAGTTCAATTGATTTGGGATAGTGTAGGTAATTTTCTTCACATCCCGGAGCAATTACTGTTGCTGAGTTGTTGTTTAGTATATCTGGGCGACCGAGCTCTGCTCTGGTGCAAATAGAGTTAAAAAGAAAATTAAAAATAAACAAAAAAACTTTCATTGGCTGAGATTCGAACTCGCAGCCTTCGGCTGGAAGGCGGACACCTAACCCCTAAGCCCTCTAGTCTCAACAAATTTCGTGAAATTACTAACCACATTGCACTGGTAATTCTTTTTGGCTGAGAGAACTTGGCTGATGACGTAAACAAAAAGTTCTCTACGGATTTGTCTTAAAATCCTGTCTCATTATCCGTCTTTACATAAACATCGTCTGTCGGTTTTGAAATGGAAATGGAGTCGGCGACCTGATGCAAATTGTTGAATAATCTGCTTATTGAGATGCGGCGACAATGAGCCCGAGACGACAGTTGTTTGACATCGATCTCGGCAGGTAGAGGTTATTTTGTAGACCGCTTTGAAAGGGATAGGTACTGGAATTCGTTATTAAGATTATAATGCAAGTACCATAGAGAAAGTAGTACGTTTCTCAGTGTTTTGATAAAAAAAATCACTTTAGGGACAGTGATTCCTTATAGTTTTCCGAGGTTTTCCTTTCCCATATTTATAGATTTTCAAATTGAATAGGAATTTGACTCTCTTGGCATGAAAGGCACTTTGCCAGTCTATCAACATTATATTTAATAACTGTGTATAATATAAGAAGGATATTGATGTAAGTAACTAGGTAACCTACAAGGGTAGCGTGCCCATCGTCAGTCAAACAGGCTAACTGCGCGTTTATCACGAACCGCATTGAAGTTAGCCTATTAGCGGAACCAAATCACGAGTTATGAAGTGGCCCGCCGAGCCCGATACATAAGTAACTATCTTGTACCCTGACAGCAGTCTTCCACGTTCATATTATGACTACTTTATACACAACATACGGTAGATTGCACTTACATTTCAGATTTTAAAAGGTCTTTCATTTCTGTCTTAGAAAATAGGTAAGTAATAGAAACAGATCTTTTAAGTCTTGGAAAAATTATGATTGATAACTTTAAAAAACGCGTGATCTACACAAAAAAAGAAACGTACCTAATCACGTCTTTATTACAAAACCGTGCACGGTTTTAGAGTAGCACGGTTTTGACAGTTGAATATGAATAACGGGGAAAGAGTATCTGACCATTAAGTGCCTTTTTGTACACTCTTCCATTTATTACATATTAAAACGCGTATCAAATTATAAACTTTTTCTCACGTCCTATAGCTTACTCTGGACGGGAAGAATCGCGAAAGTTCAACCATAAAATTAGGTATTAACCTCAGGAAGATCACTCAACTCAGGAATTTATGTTTTATGAGGAAAAATGGCAGACTGCCTCTGGCATACTAAACCGTCGATTTAAATATATTGTTAAAAAGTAAAAATAAAAAGGGAGTGTGATTTTTGCGAGTTTGGTAAGTGAATGATTTTCTTCGGAACCACCACATCTATTTGAAAAATTGTTTCACAATTTTAAACAGCCGTGTTGGCCGAGTGGGTTGGTGCTTCGACTTTCGATCCGAAGGTCGTGAGTTCGAACCCAGCCGTGCATCAATGGACTTTTCGTTTCGAAAAAATTATATGCTTACTAACAAAAATGAGCTCTAAACGGTGAAAGAAAAAACCTCGCAAGCAAACAATTTAGATTTCTAATAGCGTCGAAGGGCTTGTAACCTGTCACTATAGAATGTGAACTTCTGAAAAAGTGGGTGTGTACCTACCAAAATGTATTTGGACATACTCTGACTACCCTCTTAGACATCTTCAAAGGATCTAATAAAATGTCTAAAAATCTGAAATAATATGTCTACCACACCTTCTGAATACAGTCGTGATAATATTTCATTTCCTTAACAATTTTAAAAGTTTTCTCACTTTTCAGACTAATTCTTTCTTTATATCTTATTTTCTTATTAACTTTCTTTATTTATTGGAAAATATTATCGGAAAAGATGTTTTAAGTATGTATTTACTTTCAGATTTATCAGTTGACTCACTTTATTATTGTTAATTGTAATTTTTGTAATCTTAAAAACAAACACAAAGTTGTGCAGCAGAAAAAGATAATTCAATTTAAGCTCATTGATATCGAGAACAATGTACATCCTCGCCCAAAGCACCCAGTTCGCTGTAAATCAATTACCCGACGCAATGTTAAATAGTTCGCAGGACTGCAAGGGAACTATGGACGGAATTATACCAAGCAACGTCTCAAATAACGCATACCAAACGCAGGAGGCCGTCGTAGACCTTGCTGAAGAGAGAAAGGTGTTTTCAAGTATCTACGAGTTCTAAACGCTGAAGTTATCGTGAGGAAACTCGTGGCCTATACGTATTGACCATGTCATTTTCTGATATACCGCCCATCTCCGCAACGTCCTAGGCGACGAGCATTAATTGTCTGACAATCATCTTGAAAGCCTATTTTTTTAAGACGAATTTCTAATTAGAAATAGACTTAAACGGGAATTTGTGGAGCTTTTAGTTATTGTCTCATTTTATTGGGCCGGTTCTGACGGAAGATACGTCGGACGTACCGGTCGAGTGTGCAAGGCTAAGGGCTTTTTCAATACCTAGATAACTTTTATCTGAGGAAATAAATATGCGATTTGACAGATATTGTATTGAAAATATGTCATAACGCCATATTTATTCCTCAGATAAAAGTTATTTATCGATTGAAAAAACAGCCCTTAATGTTTTATTATCTAATTATCCATTTCTGGCGTTAGGCGACCAACGATACGCGACGCATCTTTCGTCAGATGTGGATCGACCATAGATTAAAAAAAAAAATTAAAGCCGTACTTATTTGACAGTTTAGTGTAAATAATGGTAAGAATGTAATCGTGAAAAATCTCCATTTCAATCAAGTTATCTTCGTCGGTTCTAAGGTCGTGTAATTCTGTGGCGCTGGTCTAAAATATCGCAGATACCACATGGAAGCTGCGATATTGCATATTTTGACGCAACATCCAAATCAAGGCTTACACGATATTCTAGTGGTTTAATTATCGATATTAAGGGGTCGGGGATAAGCTGACTTGTTAAGCCGCAGCTTTGTAAATAACGAGGAACCCGAGAGAAAATAGAGTAGGCTTTCAAGTTTTATATTAAAAATCTCGATAACAGTGCCACCTAGTTCAACAAATTGTATTATATAATAGTTTATTTGTTAATTTTATATAATAGTTTTTATAAAAATAATATGGTCGTTAGTGTGTGGGACGCTTTAACCTGCTAGGACATGAATGGTAGGGTTTAATTAAAATAAATGTGCATCTTTGTCTGTGGTCGCTCACTTTTGTCCGGTTCCAAGGAATTTGTATACTAAACGGTTTCGTTAGTATAAAAATTCCTTGACTAAACGTAACTTCGGTTCACTTTCAAAGATGGTTCAAGACGAAACATGTAGTTTTATTAAACTAGATCACAAGTTTCATTAAATTGTATTGTTAAAAACCATCCCGGTGATCCTATAGGTCCAAAAAATTACATTAAAATCGGTGAAGACACTTAGGTTTTTCAGTGTACGGCTGACCACGATGACTTTAATGTCATTCGAAACATTGAAGTAATTTCAATTAAAATGTATTGTGTTCGTAGTGTGTTTAAAATATGTAATCGGATAAGGGGGAGTAGAATAACGAACACACGCACATCGAAATTTTATATATAAAGATATAATATATTGCCACATTATACAAATTATTTATCAGGTCAAAAGCAGGTGACGCAAGCCACACGTGCTCGCGGTGAAGTGAAACGAATAAATTAATTATTGTTTGAAAATAATATGGTTGAATGAAAGCCATAATAATATTGAATGACAAATTAATCCAAAAATGATTCAGCTACCTACAAATCTTTTAAAATTTGTAATGATTTTACGTCAGGAAGTCACATTGCTGTTTTCTTAATTTTTGTTTAGCAACGTTCAGCGCGGCCACTGGTCAAATCAAAATCAAAATCAAAATCAAATATCATTTATTCAGTAGGACCGTTATGACCACTTTGAAACGTCTTAAGAGCTAGGTGATTCTACTCCTGTTCTTTCGCGACCAACACCGTGGTGAATGATTTCTCCATAATCATTCGAATGGTTTCCGTAAAAAATGAAAATCATTCTTAAACAAAATTATGTGCCAATTTCTAGATTAAATATGATTTTCATAATCATCATCTCGAGCTATCGTCAGACCATAGACGTCATATTATTTATTTTAAATTAAGGCAGTGAACCTTGAAACAAATTTTCCTAAGAAAACACTACTCGAATATTCTATTAGACCAGATTATTCCTTTTATGTCACACGAATGACATTTGAAATATGATTTGTATAAAAAGGGAACGAGTACTTTATAGAACGACATTACAATATCTTGAATGTGAGGAGGGCATGCAAAAAATCCTTTTATTGAAACTAGTCGTCCCTATATACATTATGCATACGGTCTTGGTTTTCTAGAAAGCGGTGACCGTCAAGATGTATATAATGCCAGCCATACACGATCAAGTTCACCGTCAAGTTTGCAGCAGACTTGATGCGGCAGTCCGCTGCAAACTTGACGGTGAACTTGATCGTGTGTGTTCTATATGGACGAACTGCAAACTGGACGCCGCATCAAGTCCGCTGTTAACTTGACGGTAAACTTGATCGTGTATGGCTGGCGTTATATGCGATTAGCTTGTAATCTGCATCAAATATTTTTTTTTAATTGAATACGTTTTGTCCAAGAACCTTCTATATCGGGACTAGCCTTTATGATCTTACCCCTCTAGCGAAACGGTATAAGATTAATTTGAAAATCAAATCCAATACCGTCACTAAAATCTACCTTAATAATCGATTCTTATCAGTCTCCGTATCGTTATCACCGTGGAAGGTGCTCCATGAAAATGCCAATTTATGGTGTTATACCAGTGCAATAAAAAACCACTACACCTCAAATCTTTAAAATATGGTGTGACATTTCATTATGTATATATTTTTTTGTGTTTTAGCTGATTTTCTACTTCAATATACATTATTTTATTTTAACTGAGGTTAAAACATCGATTCAAAAACATTACGACTAAAATGAAAAAGATCGCATCGCCTGCCGTCACGTCTCTGTTTAATTTTCAATCGTAACGGATACGGTGAATACGGTCTTTAATTGCCTAGCAATGTCTTTTAATTACTATGTTTTGGACATCACTCATGCACGACTGTCTAATGACAACTGTCTTGAGTGACAGTGCCACGATACTAATGCGGTTTTTAAAATAATGTTTAGGCCTTATTGCGATTAGCAATGGTTCGAATTTTGAATAATTTAGGTTTACAAAGGTACAAAATTTGCGTGGCGAGACTATGCATAAGGATGAGGTAATGAAAAATAATACTTACCTACTCCTTATCGATATCGATAAAAATATTTTCGTTATATTTTAAAACAGGGTCTAGGACCAAAAAGTTACATAATATATGTAAGTGGGTGGATCAACTTTTAAGGCACTCTTTTTTTGTCCCAGACATGAAAGTTGCAATATAATCTGCATTTCAGATTAAAACATGTCGACGTAAAATTAGATGCTTTGCTAACACGGAAGTTTCATAGTTTATAGTAACGTTTTTGATTTTTTTATGGTAACTCAGCAGAACGTAAGCACTCTCCATACAAAAAGCATGTGGCCTAAGTGATGAAACAATATACGATATTTCTTAAAAAAAATATATGAATGCACAGTATTTTCACATAATATTACGATTTTAAAAATGAGAAGCTTACTTTTAAAGATAACATTCATAAAAGTTTGAATGTAATTTTAAAAAAATTTAAAATAAAAATTTGTAATCATACTTCATCATCTTTCTATGTATGCTGAGATCCTTAAAACTACGCAACTGATTTTGATGCGGTTTTTTTAATAGATAGATTGATTCAAGAGGAAGGTTTATATTCGTATGTGCAATACATGCATAATATAGTAGAGAAACACTTATAAGTTTAGAGGTTTCTAGTGTGATGTGTGATGTGACCCGTGCGAAGCCGGGGCGGGTCGCTAGTTGTAAATATTTGTAAGTACCTTTAGATTATTAGTTTTGGAAATAAATATATTTTACAATTATAATGAAGATTTATTGATAATCCTAAATCATTTACCTAGTCTTTTATTACAAGTATTTTTTTGGATAGAAATGGTAAAAAAACATGTAACCTACGAGTACTTTTATACACATTTTCTACTGTTAGTGTAAAAAACATCGACATCTTCAATATCGATATTTATCAATCCCTATGAAAGTCGTGTCAAAGCAATTTTTCGTAGTAGTGATACCAGTATATTTTCTCGCAATATTTATGGTAGGTACAGATTTTAAGAGTAGGTAAGTACATAGAGCTTTATTTTAAGAATAACTAAATGTTTATAATGTAAAAATTGTGACAGGCAACATCATTTATCTCACACAAAAACTAGCCGCCGCGAGGGCGTGGCAGTAAAATATATTAGGTAGGTATATTTATATAAATGTAAGAACATGTTGAGAAATCTAAAGATGTTGTAAAGGAACAGCTGGACTGGTCCAAGTCACTGTCATTGCATTAAGATAGGAAGATAGGCACTGGATCGATTAATGTAGGTACCTGCTTTGTAAAGTTAACTACTTAGGTACTTAACTAATTAGGAGGGTGCAATTCTAGTACCAAACTTTTTATCAACCTCAAGCAAAAAATAATAGAATAGGCGTTTTTCGACTAGCCGGCACGGCACCGGCACCGGCACCGGCGCCGGTGGTGGGGATGCAAAATTTATGAAAATCTGCCGGTGCCGGCGCCGGCAAGTGGAAAAACGAGCAGTACATTTTCATACATTTTTGCGTCGCCGGTGCCGGTGCCGGTGCCGGTGCCGTGCCGGGCCAGTAGAAAAACGCCCATTCTACTAATGACAAACGACTCAGTTGTGGTAAGGTTTTAGCTAAAGTTTGGACTTTGCAGAACACATTTTTGAAAAGCTATTCTACTATTCACCAAATGGCTGACATTTATGAGATCGAACCAAAACGCAGCGGAATGATTGACGTTGTCATCTAGTAGAATTGGGGAGAGATCACTTTCTGTAAATAAAATCGCTGCAATTTTAAGATTTATTGATCAAAGACAAAGTGTGCTACACGTCTCAACAAAATATTTTCACATGGGGGAACATAAAATTATGATAGTGGTATCACTATAAGTTTTCATGTATGGCAGAAATATGTCAGAAATAATGTCATGTGTGACAGTTGGGTCCCTTCCCCCTCAGCAAGTCACAGACATATTTTGACCATTTTGTTTGAAGAATTATAAGCGTCGCGCGTCCCGATATAGAAGGTTCTTGGTTTTGTCTAAAGACTTTGGAAAATTAAAAGCAATCATGACAAAATCCTTTAGGATTTTTCAATTTCTTTGGCTATAAGCTGATTGATCAGCCAAGGGCGATACGATAATGTTATCGAAGTATACGAAAAAAAAACTAAATGGACACGGGTTTTATCGATTTTTAATTTTGAATATGTAGTAGAATATGTAACATGTAGTGATCGCGAAAGTTTAAAAAAGACTTTTATCGAGTTATGATCATCAGAGTGCATAGTACGAACTTTTCACTTTTATCCGGAAACGACGACACCGTCGTGGATTTGTAAGGAATCAGCCAATTACAAGCCCTAACGTTTCACGTTTTCGCCACTAGTTTGCGTTTTTGCGTTGTTCTAATCCCATTCAAATCCACGTATACGGCGTTGATACCCAAAGTACCTACATAATTGTAAAGTTATCGAATTTCAATGATTTGATTTTGGTGGCCATGACGCTGGCGTAGTGACACAGAATTGATCATCACAGAATTAACCAGTTTTAAATAAGAATATTTTTAGTTAAGTAATTTAACATGGTGTAGTTTTTTTTCACAAAATATCTTTACCCTTAATAGTGAAATATGACGGCAAAGGATTTTTAGGATAGCAAGGATAAAGAATACCAGCAATATGTGGGAGGAGTCCATTGTCACACGACATTACGTATCCGAAATGTTGAAGATAAAAGACAAAGATTTTTAAGTTTGCAGAAAAGAGAAGGTTATGGATTATTTCAGGTTATTTATTTACTGATACAATAATTAAGTAATAAGCCGTTTTGGCCGATCCGAAGACCGTGAGTTTGAACCTGGCCGTGCATCAATGGATTTTTGGTTTAGAAAAAAATATGTAATAAGTATGTATATTCAAATCAACAAGAGCTCTAAACGGCGAGGAAAACGTATGGAAAGTTAGGTATAGTTCACGTCATGTAAAAATAATGCTGGAAGAAAGTGGAGGGGTGTGTTTTGTCTCATGTTTGCGAATAGGTAACCCATGCGCAAACAAGAGACAAAACACACCCCCTCCACTTTCTGCCAGCGTTCTTTTTACGTGACGCTGATGGACGGATGAACCTCCTACCCCTTAAATGTCTTTAAATGATTCTGATTGACTGAAGATCAGACTTTTACCATCCTTGAGGAATTTCGTGATCCAGTTTTTAATTTTTTCCCCGTCATCTTGGACAATGGAGTTGTGCAACAATAGTGTTCTCATATCTGCGATATTCAGTTTCCTCCCCGGGGGCCACTGCCGTTGACACATGCGTGGGGCAGCGGGGCCCTTGAATACATTTGCTCACTGTGTGAAATGTTGCCGCCTTGTAGCCATATTGTCGAGTTTTTTATCTGTGCGTCAATTTTATGGTGTTCTTGTTTGTCTGTTTCCTGCTACTTTTAACTTCCTGGCGGCTTAGTCAGCCCCACACGAATTAACTATGTCTTTCCTGTGGATATAGCCGATAATCTGAGAGGAAGTTGTAGGTACTGGGCAAGCCTACTCGATCTCAACAATGTCCCAGGCACTATAGTGTCCCGATAAGTGTAGGCAAAGATTGTCTCCTGACACTGTATAAATCATCTAGTAAAGATGTAAAGGCCTAAGTTTTTTTTACGTTCCTGGGCCTCAATTCTTATAATTTACAACGTCAACCATTCCGGTATCATTACCACTGCGTTTTAATTCATTCTCTAAAATGACAGTAATTTGCAAAACCTCATTGGTAATTTGTTTGAAAACGTCATCACAACAGAGTAACCTAACCTCATTGGTCATTAGTAGATTATGAAACAAAAAGAAATATGTAGTTGAGGTTTTGCTTTGGTTGAGAAAATGTTATTAGTAGAATCGAGGGGCTGCTACTTAATAACCTTTTGCTAATTAATCTAGTATATTAATTTATAAGAAACTTTTCAAAATTAGATGGTTCAAATGTTTCTAGAAGTAGAAAACAACTAAAAAAAAAAGAAAACTTTACAAAATTCATAATTTTGTAAAGTTTTTTTTTCTACTTTTTTATTTTGTGTTCTAAAGTTATATGAAAATGTAGGTAGTAGATTAGTTTTTGCATTTAAATGTTAATATGTAAAATGACTTTGGATTACTTTGAATTAATTATCTATCACTATTTGTTTTAGGTGTTGTTATAAAGTGGGTCAAAGCGTAATCAGTCCCTAGAGGTTTCTGTCAACTAAACAATCCGATATTTTGTAAGCTTTTCCAAAGAGATTTTAAATTAATGTTATTAAATTGTTAGTTGATAAATTAAAGCAGGTATGTGATGTTTGTTTATCCTTTTTAGTTTACTTAGGCTGGATTTTACCAAACTGGATTAAGTTTTATCTGGAGATCAAATTAAACCACATATTTAAACTGCTGTTTGTTTGTATATTTTGATATTACACCTTATAACCAGGATAATTTGAATGCACCTAATAAAGTTCGGTTGCGCTTTCTAAACAATTGTATTTCAAATTCTGTCGGCTAACGGAATAACTACTCTGGGAGTAAGATGACAGTTTGGTCGAATCCAACCTTAGTCACAAAATAACATGAGACTAGTAGGTACCTACCAGAGGAACAATCGATCAACGAACTATAAACACCCACCCATACCTAACGAGTCTCTGAGGAGCTATCTATCTTGAGGGAAGGTTTTGTCAACCAGTGCAAAATGCTGTATTAAGTGAAAGCGGAAATGAATCTAATATAGGCTACTATTTGCTAGGTGTTCATTGAATGAGCGCTAGAATACTTCTCATCATTCAAATAAAAATCAGTGTCTTTGGCGTGACAGGAATAATAATAATTTATTTCATAAAATTGTAAAATACACACATAGAACAAGCATATTATGAATAAATAAGGCAAATAATTTACAATGAACACCGCACTAGGCTAGGCCAAGCCTGTTATTGAGTTAGAGTAGCTACGGCGTAGCATGCTACGACGTAGAGCGTTACAATTTAGGAGTGATATTTTTAGGGTTCCGTACCTTAAAAGGTAAAAAAAGGAACCCTTATAAGATCACTTTCTTGTCCGTCTGTCCGTCTGTCCGTCTGTCCGTCCGTCTGTCCGTCCGTCCGTCTGTCCGTGTGTCACCATCGATTATCTCAGGAACGGGTAGAGCTAGCAAGTTGAAATTTATACCATATACTAAAGTCTATAGTCTCTATTGTGAGTATAAAAATCATGGTCCTGAGTCAACACTATAAAAAGATATAGGCAAATTTAGGTTTTCGTGAAAACTTGTAAGTACCAAAACTTACCTTAATTATTAACTTTTTTATTTTTCGGAATTTTTCCTTTACTTGTGCTGTAAGGCCTTGCTTGTAACCAAAATTGACAATTCTAGGTCAACCGGAAGTACCCTAGAGGTTTTGGGTCGAAAACCTAAATGGTAGTTCCCGTTGACCTAGAATAACGAAATTTGGCAAAAAGCAAGGTCTTATAGCACAAATAAAGGAAAAATTCCAAAAAGTTAAAAAAGTTGAAAACTAAAGGGTGTTCCCATACATACATAGTTGACGCCAATTAAAATTGTCCTCCGAGTTGTATGGTTTTTATTTTTGGTAAATCTATTTATCAATTTTATCTTTACGTACGATTTTTTTTTCGGGAATAACTGAACGTTCTTTCTATATGGGAACTTTATGAATTTAATTTAAACAACACTTCGTTTGTTGAGTAGCTGACTAATAAAGAAACAAACAATTTCATAGGTGTTCCATTTTACCATTTATATACAAAACCAAAAAGAAAAGAAAATAAATAAATCATGACAATATTTACAGATCATAAAAACATTTACCTCGCAGCGGGAGTCAAACCCACAACCTTCTGTATTTCAGGCGGGCCTTCGTCCACTACGCCACAGAGGTCGTCAAATACAGAACCCAATAACGTTGGCCGCTATGTCACATTGACTGGGTCCGCATTTTAGAAACTCAAAAACTAAAGTGGTAGTGATTCAACACAACTGACAAGTGTACCAGGGAAATCACTTAGCATATGACAAATAGCTCAGCAATGACACGCTTTTAAGGCGAGAGTTTCGTACATACTCCGAGAGTGTGGATATGTGGTTTTTTTCTTTGAGAATACTTAGGGGCCTGCGACAGACGAATTGTCCGTACAAACGTAATACAAAAATAATTTAAAAGAGCATATTTTTATCACTTTATGTTATTATTTGGATTAGGCAGTATTTATCTAGGTTCCTTTGGTTCCAAAAAACTTACTTAAAACGAAATGTAATTTTCGACTCGACGAATGTGGATTCCGTGGCCGAGTTGGTTAAGGCACTCCGGCTCGAGGACGATCGCTTTTCGGCTTTTCGGATACGGGTTCGAATCCCGTCGGAATCGAAAATTTTGATAAGACTTTTCATTATCAGTCAAATACTCGTATTACCTAATTGTGGATTAACACTATAAAATTTAAAATTATTACTTTCGTTTGAATGAGATGGTCTTAAGTACAAAAAAATAAAAACGAAAAGAAACATGACCATGGCTTTATCACCAAGGCGCGGTAGACATTATATCAGATCTTTAGGCATATAAGAATAAATGAATTGACGAGACTCACATTGTTCGACTGGCTCCACACTGGAACTTGACTATTTAGATTTTAAGCGGATGGATCACCGAAAAGAAAGCTAGGCCCCATACCGTGTTTGTTGCCCTGATTCTTCACGGTGTTGGTCGCGAAAGAACAGGAGTAGAATCACCTAGCTCTTAAGACGATTCAAAGTGGTCATAACGGTCCTACTGAATAAATGATATTTGATTTTGATTTTGATTTTGATTTTGAATGAATATTAAATAATAAGAATGTGTTTTTTAGATCTTGAATCGAATCCAACGCAGCGTATTTTTTTTTTCATTTAATTTTGTGACTCAAACACTTGAATAGAAATACAATTTTTAAATCTCATCTATATAGTAATCAATTCAAAACGTTTGTATTACAAAAACAATACAGATTTAAGAGGCAGGTGGAATAAATGACCGATCTCCTCAAACCGCTCCAACCCATTACCCAAATCTCGTTACTTCTTATGTTGTTTTCCCGGATTCTTTGATAGACTGTTGTGCCTCTAAATCTATTGTTTTTCAAAAATTTGTGAGCGCAAAACAGTGCTCGTAATATAAAAAAACCGGTCAAGTGCGAGTCGAACTCGTACGCCGAGGGTTCCGTACCTAGCCATGGTGACAATTAAACTAGTCCGCTTAATTGTATGAGCGCCCATACAACTCGGAGGACTTTTAATAGGCGTCAACTATGTATGTATGGGAACACCCTTTAATTTTCAACTTTTTTAATTTTTTGGAATTTTTCCTTTATTTGTGCTATAAGACCTTGCTTTTTGCCAAATTTCGTTATTCTAGGTCAACGGGAACTACCATTTAGGTTTTCGACCCAAAACCTCTAGGGTACTTCCGGTTGACCTAGAATTGTCAATTTTGGTTACAAGCAAGGTCTTCCAGCACAAGTAAAGGAAAAATTCCGAAAAATAAAAAAAATTGATAATTAAGGTAAGTTTTGGTACTCACAAGTTTTCACGAAAACCTAAATTTGCCTATATCTTTTTATAGTGTTGACTCAGGACCTTAATTTTTATACTCACAATAGGGACTATAGACCTTAGTATATGGTATAAATTTCAACTTGCTAGCTCTACCCGTTCCTGAGATAATCGATGGTGACACACGGACAGACAGACGGACAGACGGACAGACGGACAGACGGACAGACGGACAGACGGACAGACGGACAGACGGACAAGAAAGTGATCTTATAAGGGTTCCTTTTTTTACCTTTTAAGGTACGGAACCCTAAAAATGTCGCGTGCAGGATATTATTTATTGTTTTTTTAATTAAAATGTGGTATGTGCGAGTACTTAAACTTGACTCTAACCCAAGGATAAAATAGATTATTTCGTGACCATTATATTACATCTAAGTTTTGGTTAACAAAATCGGAACATTTTGGGTTTTGCTATAGTGCTGATCTTCCGTTTTACCTTTACCTTTTTTTTGGATAACATCTTAAAGTAACCAAAAAATAGGGCGGTACGGAGTTTGCATGGTCAACTAGTGTACAATATAGTGTTTTCTATTCTATACAGTCGTGATTGTTTTGCGTAGTATTTCCCAAATAAACCAATTAATTAAATTATTTCATCCGTCAGACGACGGTCAAGTCTCCTCAGCAAAGCTTATCCCGGTCAGCGGGGAGGGTGGGGTAAATGAGTGAACTTTTCGCATTTCCACCGCAGAGTTCGACTAAGTCTATCGATCTACTCTGCCCATCTACTCGCATGTCTACTTTGCTTGTTTTGGGGGATTAACGGAGAGCTCGCGATACTAATTGATTTTTAAATGGCTTTCTATAGGCGTGCGATTAGGGAAATCGGGTTCGAAGAGGATTGTATCCAGTATTGGGAAAACTTTTCTACAAGGTATTTTTAAATCGATGTATTAAAAAATATTTTACACATTTTGAGAGTATGAGATCCTCACAAATCAATACAAGATGGATTTTTGAGACGGGCCGGTAAAGAGAAGCAAAAAATCTTTAAAACTTTATTTTCTAGTATAAGTATATTTTTTTAAATTGATAAAATATTTTAAACATTTAAGATTATGAGATCTTCATAAATCTATATACAGGATGGGTTTTTGAGACGGGGCAGTAAAAGACAGGCGAGCAATCTTCATGACATTGTGAAAATACTGAACAACTCGTAGTTTCATAATCACGCATGTTAACAATAACGTTGAGCCATCTAAGAAGAAAGTTGTTTCCTAGACCTTTTATCCAAAAAGGTCTAAGTTTTGCTACCTACATTTATGTACTATGTACTGAGCAATACAATGAGTCCAGCAACTGCATTACTATAATGATGATGTTCAGTATGACACTGACATGACGAGGCTAGTAAACAGAGTCATTGTCCCCAAATAGAATTAGACAAACAGGCAAAAGGAACTTTGTTTTATTAGTTGTTGCGGACCCCTATTTCCGACGGAACCACGTGCGCCCACATTAGATAAATAAGAACAGCTGGTGTTTTTTAAAACAAAACCTTTATTTTTTCCTCTTTTATCCAACAATCAGTTTCAATATTCATTCAAGACATTTTACATACATTTTATGCGGTTTTACTTGCGGTCACCCATCCAAATTTTAGTCTTGATAGTCGCCTAACTTCAGCGATCTATCAAGAACGTCTACGCAAGCTATGATACGAGCGCATCATTAATGTTAGTGTAATTTCTCGAATACCACAATCTAGAGCCGTGTTCGAATCCTGGCCGTGCATCAATGGATTTTTCGTTTCGAAAAGTTTATATGCGCATTAACACGAGCTCTAAACGGTGAAGGAAAACATCGTGAGGAAACCTGTTAGCTTTTTAATAGCGTCGATGGGCTTGCAACCCTTGTCACGTATATAATTTTAACTTGTACAATATGTGGGAATGTATTAAATGTGTTTGGACATACCTCTGACTACCCCCTTAGATATCTTCGAAGGATCTAAAAATGCCTAAAGATCTGAAAGAATATGTCTACCGCTCCTTGGGAATATATTCGTGATCATATTATTTTTTTATTTATAATCTAGAATTGACGAGCTGTTTAGAAAGGGCTGAGCCAACTGGCTCTCGCCCGAACTGACTGCTCTGTTTACTTTCTTTTGTGCCTCCGAAAGTTTCTTTAGTTTGGTGGCTTTTGTTGCTATAGAGTATAGATTAATGTTGTGTTCGCAATTAAAAGTTTCGTTATTGCGAAAAGAACATTTTTCACGTCCATCTGGTATTTTACATTACAATTGAGTTCAAAGTTTCATACTGAAAACAATTTGCAGAAATAATGTATTGACATTGTGTATGTTAGTGCATTTTCACATGTCCTGGTTTCCGGGTAGCCAGAGTCGGGTAACTGGCGGTGTTTGTATGCAAATTACGCCCCGGTACGTATAAAGCTAACGTACATGCCCATTGCTCATACACTTCGTCGCCGACCGGCTACTCGGCAACTGGGACGTATGAAAAGGCACTTAGCCTTATTAAAATTAAAGGAATCAGATAGGAGTGCAAAAGAGGAGGGAGGCCGTTGCTCTGCATTAGGACACAACCGGCTTTTAATGTATTAATAATATACATATTAATAATGAAATTCATGACGCTGGCGCTCCTGTGTCAAATATCCAGCATTATTTATTTATTTTATTTATTCATCTATTTATTTGAGATTCTGACAGCCATAAAACTAGCATTTTTAATAGATTAGGAAATAAAAACAACAAGAAAAAAATATTCATAATATTAAAGCTAAAAGCTACCTTTTTAAAAAACAAACATGTCGAGAAACCAAAGCATATTTTATAAAATCATTAATTCTTCAAATTACGGGAACACGTTTTCCATTCTATGGAATTAAAAACCCATTAATATCGAATAAGTGCCTAATCCTTCTGGTTAAGCTTAGGCGCCATCCACACGAGAAGTTTGAAAGCCGCGGTCACACAGCTTAACCGGTGTGGTGGGGGGGGGATATCGGGACCTTTTTCAATGTTGTCAAAACCTGTATAAACTTTTTTCACAGGGCTATTTAAATATTTATGTTGTAAAAATGTTATAATATTTCGAGTAATATTTTAATGCATTAAAACCAATTTCAGAATACCGGCTTTATTATTAAATGAAAACTAAGAATAGTTCTAGTTTAAGCCAGGATAAAAATAAATAGTTAAAATAACAACAGTTTACCAAAGGTGCGATTCTCGGAATGTCCTAATTCGGAAAATGACGTTTCTTTGCTGAAAAGAAAACCCGAAAAAAAGAACTTCTCAACGAAAATCTTCGAATCATTTTCGGAAGTCTAAATCGCACTGCTGGTGTCTTTAACCAATGATCATACATCTGCCATATTTTCAGTAGTTGTGGTTCTTTTTCTCTCAAAAAGAGGCGAAAATCTTGCCCCCGCCATTTCAAAGATTCTTCTATTCTGTTCTATTCTTTTATTTTCGCTTTCCTCGCTGCTATACTCTAATTCACTGTCATTTTCGTTTTCAACAGACCAATATTCGTTGAAAAGGTTAACCAATGCCGGTTTTTGTAGAAACTTTTTTTCTAATGCTGGGGCCACACTACGGGGATATGGCAAATTATTTGCCAAATTTCGTATAGCCACACTACAGAATACCGGCAAATAATTTGCCATATCCCCGTAGTGTGGCCCCTGCATAAGGAATTCGGTTTTCTCTCTCGGAGTTTGTTAAGGAACATGTAATCGGTTAATTTGAAGTTATTGTTTTTTATGTCTTCAGATAAATCAATAAACTGTAAATAAAAAAAATAATTATTAAATAAGTAGATAAATTCGGTTTTGTTTTTAAACTGTTTCAATAGTTGTAAATGTGCATTTTTCCTTTTTTTTTAAATAAATAAAATATTATTCACGGTGAACGATGTAGCACACGCACATACACAACACCACAAACACAGTATAATTAGATGATTGTATTTATTACCCATGAATTAATATGATGTATAGTTACAAACAGTACAATGAAACTGATTTCATGCATTTTGAGATTCGTAATCAAGACTTATCAATGAAATTTATTTTACAACATTTTTATGTTCATTGAAATTAAATTAAACGTAGGTACAGTGCTAAACTGGTATTTCTTTTGATACATTGTAAAAAGATCTTTGAATAAGGCATGATAGTACACAATGTGTAGAAAAAACTCTGCCCGATCCGTATAGGTGTTATTAGATTTCGATTATTAGGTTCATTTATGCCCGCGTGGACTACTATTTTTATCTCACGTGCATTTTTGCGGGATAAAAAGTAGCCTATGAGCTATGACCTATTCCCGGTTATTATCTATCTATATTTTAAATTTCAGGAAAATCGGTTCAGTGGTTGTCGAGTTATAGAGGAACAAACAAACATACACACATCCATCGTGATCCATCCAAACATCCAAACTTTCGCTTTTATAATATTAGTGTGATAGTGTGATGTAATTGGTGTGATATAGTGTGATTAGGCCGCATTAAGCCTTCATTTCCACACTCAGGTAATATTCCATTGAATATGCAGTCTTATCAAAATTTACGATTCCGACGGGATTCGAACCCGCATTGATACAAGCGATCCCCCTCAAGCCGGCGCGCCTTAACCAACATCCATAACTAGTCTTCTAATCTTTTTGAAAAATATGTGATCTAGATTTACCGGTTTTAAAAATGTAAAGCTCTACACGATTGTAATCCGGAATACTCGGAATAGTCCGGATCACTAGTTATTCATAGCATTGTCGCGTCAGACGAGCATAGTCGGTAACGACAGGTAGCATTATTTATTGCAGCTATTGTACCGCACAACTGCAATGGAAGACTGATTTGTTATCCCGTGTGACGGGGGAAGGAAGATTATGAATACAGAAACCCTGTTATAGCACAAAACACGAACTTAAATAGACACTAAATATAGAACTTAATATGGCAAAAATAAAATCGAAAGGATAAGAAAACAATTTATTATAAATGATTATTACTGGATCCCCGAAGCACGGAAAACGTTTTCTCAATCTTAGATCCTCTGAAGATGTCAAGGGGGTAGTCATCAAATTAGCAGCAAGTTTATTTTTTAATAAAAAAAAAAGATAGCGTTCTAATAGCGGCAATGGGCTTGTAGTTGTAGCCTGTCACGTATGAAATGATAACTTATGCAAAATGTAGGCTGGTACCAAAAATTTATCTGGGCATACCTCTGACTACCTCCTAAGGTATCTTGAAAGGGTCTAAAAATACCTAAAGATCTAAAAAAATTGTCCACCGCACTTGGGAATACAGTCGTGATCAGATTTCATTTCTACAGTCATTCAAGATGTAAGGAGTCAAAAATATAGAGTTTTAATTTTGGTTCCTATAAGTACTTTATTTGTAAAATTATAGAATTGGATAAATAATTTCATAGAACTAGGTACATTAAATACTTACCTATGTTTTTATTCTGTGACTTTTTACAATCGATTTCATTTCTTTTTCCGACAAATCTTCATTATTTAAGATTCCTCTTCACCCAAAGGTTGCCTGGAAGAGATCGCTTCTTAGCTATAAGGCCGCCCATTGTACATTGTTTCGTAGTTTTATTATTGGTTGTATTTGGTAGTTTTAAGGTGTGCAATGGCGTGCAATGAATGAATGAAAATAAAGTGTATTTTCATTCATTCATTCTGTACCGGTTACAAAAAACGGTTTGTGCACTCGCTCGCTATGAAACCGGCAAGAAGATGAATTTTTCATTCTGCGGGTTTGGCAATACGCTTATATCATTCGCATGTAAACCGGTGACTGCATTGGAAGACCGATTTATTATCCCGTGTGACGTGTAAAGGAGGCTATGAATACGGAACCACTGCGCACGTTTGTGAAGGCTGCTTTATTGGGTTATTACTTTGTCGAATACTGTTCGTTTGAAACTTTGTAACGTTTGGACTATAAATACGCAGCCACTATAACTAGAGCTGTGTTGGCCGAATGGAATGTACCCCGACTTTCGATGCGAAGGTCGTGGATTCGAATCCAGTAGGCCTAACATGTGCAACATCGAGAGTCGAGAAACGAGATTTCTCGATCGGATAAACTGCTCTAACGTGTGCGTTAGCGTTCGACCGATAGAGATATCTCTCTCGATGTTACACATGTTAGGCCGGCCGTGAATCAAAGGATTTTTTGTTTCGAAAAATTTATATGCCCTTTAACACGAGCTCTAAACGGTGAACGAAAACATCGTGAGGAAACCCATTTAGCTTTCTAATAGCTTTGATGGGTTTGCAACCTGTCACGTATTGAATTATAACTTATGCAAAATGTGGGAATGAACCAAATGTGTTTCGATACACCTCTGACTACCCCTATGGACATCTTCAAAGGATCTAAAAATGCCTAAAAGATCTGAAAGAATGTCTACCGTACCTTGGGGATACAGTAGAGTCGTGATCATTTTAATTTTTTAAAGTTTTTTTTTAAACTTTAAAAAGTTTCAGCACAAGCTACTTTTTTTTATTAAAAAAAAAGAGAGAGCTATCGATCTGTATATTCGCGGACAGGGTGACCACGCGTCTCGATGCGATCTATCTTCATCCTGGCCAGTGCGCGTGTTCATTGTCACATCATGATAATTATTATTACGGGATTTTATCGCGTATCTACCTACCTTTTATTATTATTATTTTTAAATTTTTATTTCCTTTTCCCGGCGTTTCGAACACGTTGCAGCGTTGTTCGTGGTCACGGGATGACTGAAGTAGGTACCTACTGGAGCTACCGCCGAGAATTGAGGGTAGGTAGGATCCACGACTACTCCCAATTCGTCTTCAGAATCAGAAAAGTCCTCGTTCACATCGTTCACATCACTCGTTCATTATTACACATCATCATCATCAAAAATATTTTTGACGTAAGCAATACTTACTTATTCCTCTAATCTTAAAAAATGGTGATGTCTTGAGCGGCCTTTGAACATGACTTTCTGCATCACAATTTTATCAATTAGATTAGAGAATGTTTTAATCATTGTGTAGTGTAATTAATTCAATTGAATGGAAGAAAAAGAAAAATTATAGGTGGCAAAAAAAACATTTATAAATATTAAGAAAAATATAGGTTACAGAGAATAAAAACACACACAACTTGAAATGGTGTTAAAAGTGAGAGATGGTGTGACTAGGACTATATCAGGATTGTTTTGCTTGTACAGTTGCTGTATGCATACTGTAGTTATAAAACTATTATGTATGCTCTCTGCCTACCCCTAAAACAGATTTCAAGAATTTTTGAATAATTTTGAATGATTATTTTCTTGTTATTTTAATTCCATGAATCAAAACTACCAGGCGAACATAACAAAGCAGAGACATCGATCCCACCCACAGGGTGACCACGCATCTCCCACGATCTCTCTTTATCCACACAACGTGCATTGTCTTCCGTGATGAATGAACGGGTTTTGTTAGGCGGTTGCATGCGATGTACCTATTGGAAATCCTAAATTCGCGACAATGGGATCGGGAATTCATTGAAAACCACTGGGATGGTTGTTAATCTTTATGGGATTAACCTAGATATTTTGTGTGAATTCTACGCTAAAAGTAAAGAGTGTGAGGAGAGTTCGAGGTTGAAGAGAATTGAGGTACCTAGATGATTTTAACGCTAATTTATGTTATGGAATTTCAAGAAGACATATTTCAGTTAAACTGCCCAGTTACTTACTTATATAAAATATTGAGATAAACAATTTTAAAGTAAACAATAATTTGCAACTTTAAGACAAAACAACAGAAAAGCGCAATTTGTTTTTTTTTTGTAGTGGAGCTATCTTTCGAATCATGACTTGATCGAGTCCCAGTTTACAAAAATTAGATTTTTTCGTTCTTTTTACACTTACCAATATTTTCATAGCATCTTAAATGTTCATTTTCTTGCTTAACACACCACTATCGTGTTTTAAGTAGGTACCTATATCATTTAGGTACCTACCTAAACGACCTGAACTGAAACGATTTTCGACACGATTTTTTCGACATAATACGCTATATGACAAAAAAAGTCGTGTCGAAAATCGTTTCGTGTCTGAATATGCAACCAGCCTCACATTGACTGATAGCCCCCGTGTAATGGAGGGCTGAGTGATCACCCTCCAATCTGACAACTTAGTACTCCTCTGATGGATGGCGTAGAACGTGCTTGTTGTTCATCGACTTTTACACGCTCTATTTGGTTATTGATTAATGAGATTTTTACTAAATGATTTGGTTCAAGATTAATAATAATACCTATTTTTATTGTATCGAATGCTGGAGAATTTAGGATTGTACTCCAATGCTTTAAATTGACGATTTTGGTCCGTCGTCTATGCATTAGACATGGCCTTACATGCTCCACATTATATTGTTTCATTGAAAATGAAAAGTCTTATAATTTTTTTTTGCGATTCCGACGGGATTCGAACCCGCACTATACAAGCAATAGGCACTCCGGCCACGGAATCCATATTCGCCGGGTCGAAAATATTGATAAGCTCATATTTATCGGTTAAAGCACGGATTATATTGTGTTTAGAAATACTTAAGTAGGTATATTAAGTGAGCTGTGGTCTACAATCGTAAACTCTGTTATGTTTAACGTAAAGTACATCTTACAATTTATTTTGGAGTAACCACCCGTTACAAGGTTGGTAGACTGACTATAATTTTACGTACAGTCAGCAGCACAAATCGATGAAAAGTCTCAGCTTTATAAAGCTGTACCATATTAAAAAAAATCCAAAACAGGATTACGAATATATCCTTAAAGCGCCGCACAATGTTCCATTAGGCTGTTCTAGCTGGACAAAAAGGGTTGTCGCATTTCCTTCTCTGCACTAGCTTAAATTAAAGTAAAAACCCGTGAGATCACGATACCATTAATTGTTTTTTAATAGTACAGTCGTATTAAAAGTTATAGCTTTCGCAAAGTCAAAATGAGGGCGAGTTAACATGAATACATTCGTTATTTTGCTTTTTGTTTGTTAGCATCTAAATTCGAATACATGGTAGATAGTGGTGATTTTTTTGATGGATCATGAAGTAGTTGGAATGTAGTATTTTTTTATGTTATAAATTTTAACAAAAAGTGTCTCCTACAGAAAAAAAAACCGGTTGAAAACAAAAGATATCGATATTTTGACACATATTTCATCTTTCTCAGAGCAGAAACTACTTGCCCCCACTTGTCCCCAGGCTGGAATTTATATATATTGTACAGTCAACTATCTAGTTTAATAAAATGTTAGTCATAAGCTGCGCACAAGTGTACATCTATTTTTTTTAAATATTTTTTCGGAACACGTCCTAATTTTCTCGAGTGCAGATTTTTTAGAGAAATGGATCAAATACGATAAAAATGAATGAAATTCATTGTTATTTGATTTTTTTATGCTCATGAATGATGCCACAGACGAGTATATAAGTGATTTTAAAAGGAATATTGCTCGAACATCAATGAAATTGGCTGAAAAATGGGTTAGTTGCGGAAAAAATCGTAATCGTTTTAAAAATTTGCCATTAGAGACTAATTGGTGATTTTGAGTTTTCTATCATATGTATTGTTCGAGATGGATCGTGTCCCAGACGTAAAACGGTCAATTACTTATTCTAAGGTACTCGGCCTTACTTAGAAACGTGCGAAAGTAAGAAAGTTTGGCAGATCTAAGTTTTTCCGGTGTTGATTCCGATGATTCCGAGTAATATCTATATTTTTAATTATTTAAAACTGAATAAATACATTTTTTTGCCGGTTAAATATTATAAAATAAATAAATAAATACTTAGATATAAATAATGCTGAAATTTCACACAGCATCCATCATGGAGCCCCAAAGTAAGCATAGCTTGTGTTATGGCAACCACATGACTGCTGTACTACTCATATACTTTTTTTTTGTAAATACAAACTCATCTAAATCCATACTTCTATACTTAAATTTAAATACCTATACTTAAACTATCTATACTAATATAATAAAGCGGAAGAGTTTGTTTGTTTGTTTGTTTGTTTGAACGCGCTAATCTCACGAACTACCAGTCCGATTTGAAAAATTCTTTCTGTGTGTGATAGCTAAACTCTTGAGGAAGGTTATAGGCTACTTTTCATCATCAACATCATCATCACCAAAAACCATCACTACGGGGGCAACGCCGCGAGGGCGCTGCTAGTAATATAATAAAGCGGAAGAGTTTGTACGTTTGAACGCGCTAATCTCTGGAACTACCAGTCGGATTTAAAAAATTCTTTCTGCATGTGATAGTGAAACTTCTGAGGGAGGTTATAGGCTACTGTTCATCATCATCACCATAAACCATCACTACGGAGGCAACGCCGCGAGGGCGCTGCTCATTAAAGATATAAAACAACCAGACCCGAGGCAAATATTTGCAGATCATAGAAACATTTGTCCCGGGACGGGGATCGAACCCGCAACCTCCTGTCTCAGGCGGGCCTTCACCCACAGCGTCATAGAAGTCGTTAAAAATTACTAAACTAATAAAAACCACAAGAAAGTAATAAATGATGATGATGATGATGATGCTAATGATGATTTTTCGACAAAACATGTTCAAATAATATGTGCAGAGTATTTTAGAGCAGATTTGAAGGCATAAATAATATTGTCCAGCTAGCTTGTTCTAAGTGAAACACTGTGCGCCGTTTACATGGTGCGAGTTTCTCGCCCTATTAGCACAGCTATTAGTTACTTTGTTATTATAACAAACAGCTTTCTCTTTTAGCATTTTAGCTTTTTTAGCTTTCTTTTTTAGCATTTTTTTCGCTTCGAAATATTTTATTGCCAGTGTCTTTTTACGAGAATGAAGCCCATGTGTTTTTAAATGAAAAAAAAAATTTTTTTTTCTTTTTAGTAAAAGTCTGTTTCTGACTGTACTTGTATAAAGCAGGTTTCTCACCTCACGTACCGTATCTCTAAAATCTCATTATTAGGGAAGGAGTTCACTGGAGCAGCGCAGACTCCGATCTGAAATGCAAACCGCGGCCCAAAGAATCTCATTAGCGAGACGCGACCCGCTGTTATCTAAGCTACGGGGAGTATTCTGGACAATGCTATTTTCATCAGAAAATTAAAAATCTTATCAAAATTTTTCAATTCCTTAAGGAGGATCGCTTGTATCATTGCGGGTTCGAATCCCGTCGGAATTGAAAAATTTTGACAAGATTTTTCATTTTCTAATGAAATAATACCAAAGTGTGGTTTAACACTATAAAAAAAAAATTATAATGCTATTTTCAATTTTAAATACATTTATTTACAGAAACTAAACTACTACATATTTACATAACATTATAAAATACAATAACAACTAAGCCGCGCTGGTGCTGCTCCCGGATTTTCCCTGACTAGCCTGGCATAGGCTAGCCTGCGGAAAGTGGGTGGTTAGGTGGCTTTTTGAAACTATTTTAGTATAGATTGGCGGAGGAATACTAGATATTTTGACATTTTCAAAAAATCTAAATTAGTTTTGTAAATTCTTGTTGCCATGTTTTTAGTGACTTGGAAAATTAAACGGACGAACATGAGCTTTCTCGTTATACCTACTCAAGATTTACATTTTTAGAATCGATTTAAACATAGAACTGTGACAATGGAATTAGGTATCTAACAGGTTTTATAGTTTAGCCATTTACATAATTAGGCATTTTGCACTTATTTTTTTAATGACACAGACGCGTCTGGACGGACAGAATACAAAGTCATGAATGTATGGTTTTGGTTTTATTATTTTGTTCATTCTTCATCAATCTTATAAGAAAATATTATTTCATCAGTGTCTGTGGTAAGGTAGTCTATTATTTAATTCTTTAATTTCTTTTAGGACTGTCTATGAAGTAGATAACTAGCAGTAACAAAATTCATAATTCAAATAGAGCAAAAAAAAAATCGGACTTACCGTAGCCGAGAAAGTCTCATTGATAGCTTTGCCGTCAACCCGTACGAAATCTGTGCAAATTATCGAGCTTAGATGTAAGACGTTTTAGATATAATCGATCCTAACTCGAGACAGCTTCCAGAATACCCGTCCGCTCGCGGCACGGCACAGTGAAGACATCGTCTTTGCATTCGCACCAGCCTGCTCATTGGAAAATCACTGCCACCCACTGAATACTGAGCACACTTCGCGACGCAATACCTTGTACAACAGTGTTAGCGTAGAACTATGTGTTTCGACTTAGGCTGGATTCGACCAAAAGTCATCTTGCTCCAGAGTAGTTACTCTAGTTAGGCTGGATTCGACCAAACTGGATTAAGTTTTTACTCGAGAGTCGAGAGTAAACTGCTGTTTGTTTGAATATTTTGATATTGTAAAGTTGACACCTCATAACCAGGATAATTTGTATGAACATAATAGTGTTCGGTTGCGCTTTCTAAACAATTGTATTTCGAATTAAGTCGGCTAGTAGTTTACTCTCGGGTATAAACTTAATCCAGTTTGGTCGAGTCCAGCCTTAGCCGACATAGTTCGGAATAGGTACAATTGTTTAGAAAGCGCAACCGAACATTATTATGTGCATACAAATTATCCTGGTTATAAGATGTCAACTTTACAATGTCAAAATATTCAAACAAACAGTAGTTTACTCTCGAGTAAAAACTTAATCCAGTTTGGTCGAATCTAGCCTTAGTACCTACTTTATTTAGTGCTTTCGACATTCTCGCAATAATTCAGTTCTTTAGTTCCGTGGTGGTGCTACGCGACTATAGCAGATTGTCTAAGTTATGCGACGTGAACGGTCTTGCTTGCAAAACAGCTGAGCACTTCCGTGCTTCGGAGGGCACGTTAAATTATCGACAAGCCATGACGGAGGCCTTCAAGTGGCCCTAAAAATTCCATTACCCCGTCATCTCTGGTGACAGAGTTTTTAATATTTTTAAATACTTATACACAATATCGCACGGGATATTTTTTCATTATTTCCCGACGTTTCAGCTGTGTTGCACTGAATCTGCAATTTTATCAAAGTATCAAATAAGTACTTTGATAAAATTGCCGACTCAGATTAAACTGTCAATAGGTAGGTACCTACATTTAGTTTACCTGTGATTATGAACTTGGATTATTTAATCTCACTTGGGATGCGTCAGAGTTAACAAACTTACATACTATTTTTGATTTTTAAATTTTTTTTTTCAAAAAATATCTTAATATTAATCAATAAACTTTCTCCTCGCATTGAACTATCAAGTTCCTGCGATAAAAGAACTAGAAGCCTCAAATCCCACTAACTTATTTACAGTGCGATTTAAAAATAAAAGTGTTTAAAAATTCAAAAAGTTCTACCGAGGATCCGAAGTCAGTTCCTAACTCCTCGCGAGAAGCTTAGAGCGAAAGTTTGAGAACCGCTTGAAAAATTCAATACTTACCTACTTTAGACGATTATTTGGATAGTGCGGTCGTTTTACTATTTATTTTATTGTTCACTTATACTAAATCGGCAGTAAGCGAATAAACTCGACAACTAATATACCTAGGTAAGTACTTATGAAACATTTTTTCGGTTCTAATTGTCGATCAATGGGCATTGTTTTTTGCCTATGGGGTCCTATCAATCGAAACACGGGCAAATCAAACTACCCGTACTCCTTGACCTTCAAAATGAATAATAAACTTAACAAAATTAAATAGTAAATAGAAGCGAAAGGCTCGCTCTATTGTCTACAATATCGGTACAATATCGGTTCCTAAAAAGCCCCATAAAAACATTTCGCTTTCAAATGACAGTTGCAAAACTGTCGCCCCAATAAGCTGGAATGCGTCCAGATAGTGCTGTCATGGACCTAACTGACAGGCAGGAAGAAAAAAGAAAAAAATAAAGCAATGGGCGGCGTTTTGTAACGGTATAGGGGTTGGATATGAAACGTTTGCAATGAATGCGTGTGTGGGCAATATATACAATAGGCATAGAGCAATATATACAGTAGCTTTCGGTACTTTGACGAGCTTTACTTTGTTCGATTGGCTTCTCTCTGTAGCTTGACGATTTAGATTTAAAGGATGGATCAACGAAAATAAAGTTATGCCCCAAAACGGGTTTGTACTCTTCACAGTATTGGCTAATAATTAACTTCTCTTCTTTTCCATATTTCCATAGTGTTATAGGGTCTTCCCACACGTACCACAACCACACCACACAGACGCGACAAAAGATGGTCAAGCTGTGGTTACGTGTGAATAGTGTTCCTGCGGCATCTTGCGGTTGCTTTGTGGTACCGACAAAACTTTCGCTAGTTCTCGGTGTCGCTGGTGGTTGCGTTGTGGTTGCGATGTGTCCGTATCACTCACGTCATCGATAACGACTGCAAAATGTGGTACGTGTGAATATACTATTCATTTTCAATACAAAATATACGCCCCGACCACGTGGTTTGGTTGTGGTGTGGTTGTGGTTATTGTGTGGTTGTGGTATGTGTGCAAAGACTCTTATTTTCTACAAATCTTGTACTTATCAGCTTTAGCACTAGCGGTTTATGCTGTTCAATAGAATCAAACATCGATACAGGCAACATCGTCTATTCATGGTTGACAGCGATTTCCATAATTCAAGACAAGTCCTGCAGTGTGACTAACCGACTACCCTGACCTATCTGACAACCATAGGTTAATGTACAGACAGTGCCAAGACTTACCCTGTTATTCATGATTGACTTAGGCTGGATTCGACCAAAAGTCATCTTACTCCAGACTAACTAGCCGACATAATTCGAAATACAATTGTTTAGAAAGCGCAACCGAACATTATTATGTGCATGCAAATTATCTTGGTTATAAGGTGTCAACTTTACAATGTCAAAATATTCAAACAAACAGTAGTTTACTCTCTAGTAAAAACTTAATCCAGTTTGGTCGAATCAGCCTTATAAGCTTACTTTATAGCTCGAAAGGCTGCTTAAAGGTAAGCGTCCACAGGCCCGCATCGCACGCAGCGGACAGATTGCATCAAGCGGTTTATCTGTGTATCGCGATGCGTACGATGCGGACAGGTGGACGCACTTATATGAGTTTCTATACAAATACGATCTACGATCTACGATCCGTTGCGTGCGGTGCGTCCGAAGCGTACGATATCGACATAATTTAAATCATCAGCATCACTTACCAGGTCCAACTAAGAATCACCCAGGTGTCCTGTAACCTATAAATAAAAAAATCGCCAAAAGAAGAATCATTACAAACACGGATAGCGAAATTTAAAAAAGATAGTAAATTAATCTGTGTAAATAAGTAAGTACTCCTATTGTCAAAACTTAAACAAAGTCCTTTGAAAATGAGACATTTTAGTTTAAACTTCGACAATTTGTAAGTTGACACGATCTATAGACCGAACTAATCTGCTATCTACTAGCTAACAGTATTACTGAATGCAAATATTGATGAAGTAGGTGCTTTGATAAGGCCGGGTTTCATTAAAAGCGGTTGCTACCATTAAACCTTCTTAGTCGCCGTTTAGGTTTAACGGTAGCAACCACCTTTCCATGAAACCGGGCCTTAACCATGCACCTACTTTTAACTTTTTGCTTTTTTTAGAGGGTTCTGTAGTCTTATGGCCCGCCCTATCTACCTACATATGTATCTAGGTGGGTGGGTAGTTATTAAGTATATAGGTAGGTACGCAACAAAATAATTTGGCACATTGTTTAATTTATGTAGGTACCTACAATATGTTTGTTTTTTTAAGCTCTTCGTCCTCCGTCCTCCGTCTTTTGTGTGTGTTGTCAATAAACTATATTCTATTCTATTCTATTCTATTCTATTCTATTCTATTCTTGATAAGAAACCCTTATAGTCTCGTCATGTCTGTCTGTCCCGTCTGTCAGAGGTTTTGATAAGAGACCGTTAGTACTAGAAAGCTGCAATTTTGTAGGGGTGTGTATATTAATTACGCCGAAAAAGAGGTAAAACAAAAAAAAATTAGGATCACTCTCCTTCATGTGAAGTGGGGATGATTTTTTAAACAGATCTTTTAAAATGACTTAGGGGTTGCTAATACTGATAGTGCATTTCATGAACTTTAAAGGAAAATTATAGCGGTTAAGATAACTTTATTAGTTTAGCAGTAATAGTCGTTGAACTTGGGTGTTAAATAATTTTGTACTGTTGACTAATACGGAACCCAACACTACGCGTGGCCCGACATGCACTTGGCCAGTTTTTTTGTCTAAACCGATGTTGGCCGGTACGCCCGGTACATCAGAAACCGCAGCTTAAAATGTGTTTACACGTTTGATCGATGCCAGTAATTGATGGGAGTGATAAGGCATTTCTAAAGCCACGTCCCCATTGAGCCTTCGAAGACAAACTACGATGTACGCTCTGCCATTTACACGGTATGTTCGACTGTAATGGGAATGCACCTTTATTGTTCATACTAAATTGTAAAACGCATTCTATATTCTGAATGGTCACAATTTGGATGGGTGACCGCAAGCGGCATTAACATTTGAGCGCTTCCGTGCTTCGGAGGACAATTTAATATGTTAATCCCTTTTACGAGTATTTTAACAGGGTTATGTATAGCCTATGTTCAGCCTGAAAGTCCATTCTACATATTGGTGAAATAATTTTTGAAATTGGATGAGTAGTTTCGGAGATTACCTCATACAAACAAATAAACAAACTTTATAATTTTAAATTATTAAATAAATAAAAATAAGTGTAGAAGTGTGGATAACGTATCTTACCAAAAATGTAGGTAGGTACCTACTGTAAGGTTCCGTAAATTAATGAATCGATTTGACTGTTATTTTTGTATTTTTAATTGTTAAAATGATAGCTACTATAATTCATAACTTGATTTTAGATGTTGGTTAAAACTATTACAAATCTTTAAAGTCAGAAAGACATTTTTGAAATGTATTTAAAAGGTAGTGACGTCAGTGTTTTGTTCAAAAGTTATTCTATGTCTCTAAAAATATTTATTGAAGCTTGTTAATTAGAAATACTATTTTACAACAATTTAGATTATGATTTTAAGTTAGTAGTTCGTAATAAGTTTTGGTAAGTCACTGAACGAATACAGGTACGACACGCTGCCATCGCCGCCATCTTGTTGTTTACTAGCTGATATAAAAGCGCTGGGCGTGTCGTACCGGGGTTCTTTTGGTGTCTGACCGTTGTGCTGTGTACTTGTGATCTAAAGTGTAAGTACCTGTTTGTATAGATATAGTAGATGCTAGGCTATTGGGATAGAAATTAGTGAATATCATGTCGAGCCAAATTTAAATAAAAGTAATTTAATTCCATAAAATGGTGTATTGTCTTATAAATCAGAAGTGGCAAAACCGCGTGCAGGCCTGGTTTTTTTAAATTATTGCTTATTATTTGTTATGTATGCAGTGATTTCATTAGAAGATTTGTCTGCATGATTCGGTCGGGATTACTCCGAGACTATCCGATTGTGCAGACATTTCATAAAAATTGTGCGTGATGATATTGTCTTACTTAATTGAATTGTTCTTCGTTTGAACCAGTCGGTATAGAACCGAGACTATCTGGATCTACGAATACTTTTCAATTTGTGGGACATGAATTACCCGCGAAACTAAGTGAATTTATTGCATACCTATCCTAATAATATTGTATGTGGTGATTTTACCTTCAAGTCTTTAACTGAATTGCTTAATAATTGTTATGTATGCAGTGATTTCATTGAAAGATTTGTCTGTATGATTCGGTCGGGATTACTCCGAGACTATCCGATTGTGCAGACATTTCATAAAAATTGTGCGTGATGATATTGTCTTACTTGATTGAATTGTTCTTCGTTTGAACCAGTCGGTATAGAACCGAGACTATCTGGATCTGCGAATACCTTTCAATCTATGGGACACGAATTACCCGCGAAACTAAGTAAATTTATTGCATACCTAACCTAATAATATTGTATGTGGTGATTTTACCTTCAAGTCTTTAACTGAATCTTTGTTCATAAGGTATCAGAAGGGACACTGATGTTGTAATAAGTATAGTTTCTAACATAATGTAATATTTTAATTTTATTTTTTTATTTTATTATCAAGTTCAGTTTTTGTGGACTGTGGGTTCAAGGGGGTATGAAATTTTTGTTATTTTTGAGCTACGACGCACCGTTTTCGAGATAAAGTTCAATTTTTGTTTTTGTGGACTGGGGGTTCAAGGGGGTATGAAATTTTTGTTATTTTTGAGCTACGACGCACCGTTTTCGAGATACCCCGTTTTTTTTTTATTTTATTATAAAGTTAAATTTTTGTAGACTGGGGGTTCAAGGGGGTATGAAATTTTTGTTATTTTTGAGCTACGACGCCCCGTTTTCGAGATACCCTGTTTGAAACGATATAACGCCCTGTTTTTATTTTTTGACTTCAAAGATGCCACGTGAAAGTGAAGAATCATCCCGTTCACGACGGTTGAGGACACCGGATGATCGGAGTCGGAGCCGCCATACCCGCCACCGCGAGCCGAGCCGTCTCAGTGTGCGAGAACTGAGCTACAGCCCGGTGCGTGTACGGAGCCTGCGTGCACCCAGCCGCAATCCGGACCGGGAGGCGAGCCGCAGCTGGCGTCGACGTGAGCGCAGATCGGAACCTGCTGGTCCGTGCCTCGAGAGGCTGCAACCCAGCCAAGAACAATCTGCATTGCACCTCGGGCCTCAGCCCCGAGGCGACGAGCAGCATGGGCGTCACCAAGGCGGTGCCCTGCTTGAGCGCCACCCAGGCGACGAACAGCGTGGGCGCCACCCGAGCGACGAGCAGCGTGGACGCCATCTAGGTGACGAGCAGCATGGGCGTCGCCAAGGCGGTGCCCTGCTTGAGCGCCACCCAGGCGACGAACAGCGTGGGCGCCACCCGAGCGACGAGCAGCGTGGACGCCACCTAGGTGACGAGCAGCATGGGCGTCACCAAGGCGGTGCCCTGCTTGAGCGCCACCCAGGCGACGAGCAGCGTGGGCGCCACCTAGGCGACGAGCAGTGTCAGCCTTCCCGGGACAAGCGACACGGAAGCAGCATCGAGCATCATTCACGTCAGACAAGGTCACGTAGTCCTTTATTCTCGTCTAAAGATGTAGTTAAATTAGTACAATCGTTTAAAGATAATCCATCAACCCAGCCATCCAATGCTTACTCGAGTAATAAACTAGACTATAAAAACATATTACCGGAGTTTAACCCAAGTGCTAATAATCAACGTATGGATATTTGGCTTAATAAAGTTAATGAGTGCGCATCGGTTTATGGCTGGGAGGATAGGACGACTATTCATTTCGCCATGCAAAAACTGCAAGGACTGGCAAAATCATGGTATGAAAGTCTGACCACTATACTTTTTTCGTGGTCTGAATGGCAGGATAAACTTTTAAAAGCATTCCCTTGTGAGAAAAATTATGGCCAGTCCTTGGAGAATATGCTTCAACGAAAAAGCAAAAGCGGTGAACCCATCGAAAACTACTTTTATGAGAAGCTCGCATTGATCAATCAGTGTGAGATATCAGGTAAACGTGCTGTAGACTGCATCATTCAGGGTTTAAGCGACAAAACCGTTAGATCTAGTGCCCTAGCTATGCGATGTTCAGAACCTGATCGGCTACTACAGTTTTTGCTGAGCAATTCGGAGCCCTCCGCTCATTCTCCGCCCAAGAGTACTACCGAGAGTTCCACTACTAGCTCCAGCCAGCCGAATAGGCCAAACCCAAGGCGAACAGATAATTTGGTTTGCTTTAATTGTAAGGAGAAAGGTCATAGTTTTTTTAAGGTGTCCCAAAACTCTTATGAGGTGTGATAGCTGTCATATGATAGGACACATCACTGAAAACTGCATAAAGAAAGTAAGCGCACAATCCGCATGACGATTTCAAACGAACATGATAAGTTTACCAAAGTATCACGGTTAACGTTATAGTTTCTAGAAGTAATATCCAATTTATGATGATGATGATTGATGATGAAAGTTTGAATTATTTTTATAGTTGTACTTTAGGATGTTTTTTTTGTTATAGACTAGTGGCTACGGACTGACTCGCTGAGATGCGCGATTTCCAAGACCGAGAAGTGATTGGTTCGATTGATTGACTTGGTATCGTCAACATCAACAGCGGGGGACGAGTCCGGGCAACACGATCTTGTAATAGCTGAATTATAGGCGATTTCCCAGACCGAGAATTGATTGGTTCGGTTGATTGACTTGGTATCGTCAACACGATCTTGTAATAGCTGAATTATAGCGATTTCCAAGACCGAGAATTGATTGGTTCGGTTGATTGACTTGGTATTGTGAACACGATCTTGTAAGGTTTTCTCTAGCTTGATGTTTGTCAATATTGTTAATTTAAGTGATAGTCACCTAGTTTCCTTTTTGTAAAATAATTAGAAATTTCTTAGAGTTAAAATTTAAAATTAGAGCTGAAATTAGTAAAAATTTTTTCTCTCTCATATTATTATTAGTCTTCTAAATTGCCGAGTGTAAGGTTATTATGTTTTCAACGGAAACGTACATGAGGACATGCACGATATCAGAATGGCCGAGTGTAAGGTTCCGTAAATTAATGAATCGATTTGACTGTTATTTTTGTATTTTTAATTGTTAAAATGATAGCTACTATAATTCATAACTTGATTTTAGATGTTGGTTAAAACTATTACAAATCTTTAAAGTCAGAAAGACATTTTTGAAATGTATTTAAAAGGTAGTGACGTCAGTGTTTTGTTCAAAAGTTATTCTATGTCTCTAAAAATATTTATTGAAGCTTGTTAATTAGAAATACTATTTTACAACAATTTAGATTATGATTTTAAGTTAGTAGTTCGTAATAAGTTTTGGTAAGTCACTGAACGAATACAGGTACGACACGCTGCCATCGCCGCCATCTTGTTGTTTACTAGCTGATATAAAAGCGCTGGGCGTGTCGTACCGGGGTTCTTTTGGTGTCTGACCGTTGTGCTGTGTACTTGTGATCTAAAGTGTAAGTACCTGTTTGTATAGATATAGTAGATGCTAGGCTATTGGGATAGAAATTAGTGAATATCATGTCGAGCCAAATTTAAATAAAAGTAATTTAATTCCATAAAATGGTGTATTGTCTTATACTACCAAGCAAAACCATGGCGGAAAACTAGTTACCCTGTAAATATAATTGAACTACGATGAAAAAGCATTAGGTACAATGAAAAAAAATTACATCCGGAGTCGTGTAACAAGGTTCTATTTGGCTTTCAACTAATTAAACTGCGTCCGCACAAAATAACCGTATCAAAGGAAAGCTTTTAGTTTGAACTAATGCCGGGAATTTTGTGGCATGAACTAGACTACTCACTGGTTCTTGCTTTAACAACCTTAGGTCAATGACTTGGGGCCCAAAAAATTAAACATAATGTAAAATTCCGCAAGGTCACTAAATTGAAGTGTGACAATTCTTGTATTATAAAGGTTGACTCACGCTAGACCGTGTCGGGTCCGAGTCGAGCGTCGGCCGTAGTCCGAAATGAAAAGTCCATTGATGCACGGCCAGGATTCGAACCCACGATCTTCGGATCGAAAGTCGAGTTGCTACGAGTATCTCCCTTGGCTCTGTGCCCTTGGCCAACACGGCTTAGCTGCACTCAATCAAAAAGCGAAAAACCTTACTGCAAATCAAATGCAAACTCGTCGCCGCTTACAGCACCAATTTCCTCACAATTTTCTTTCTCCTTCACCATTTTAAGATGATATTTAAATAGATAGAGGTTCTATTTTTTCCTTCTAGATACAGAAGCGACAAACCAAACTCATAAATACAGAAATTTGTTTTATTGTGGCGCAGTGAGATTTCGAAAGCCATTGATTCCAACCATGGAACCGACTACCATCGATTCCAACTAATATTTCACACATTCGCGTAAACAAAAACGTATACAGCGACGTAGAATGCATGAGACTGTATGATGCAGGAAAGGGGTATCGGCGTGATGTAGGTCGAATGTAATAAAATAAAGTTTAGAATCAGTCAGTTTGAATAAATCGGGAGTTTTTATTTTTGCTGATTTTGTATCTATGGTCTTGAGTTTAGCTTTTAAATATCAGCACCTTTTATTTATACATAAAAGTTAGCACAGCATCATTGCAAGAAAATAAACATACACTTGCTTTGATTTTTAGAAATTCAAGATCCTTTCCAAGAAGGTGCCTAGGAAGGAGATCAAAAGCACGCTGGTAAATTAAACTTAGGAAGATAGTAAAAGCGATGTCAACCTTTGGATAGACTAGAATACTAGAAATAAATGCACAAAAACATGGTGGTTTACAAATGTATGAATAATGCTTCTTCTTTGTCTATCTAATGCTAAGCTTAGGGGTCTCTCTTTTAAAACAAATAAACCTCGATCAGGTTGTTACTGGTTTAAATCCTGTCCTGATGCAATTCTCAGGATGCGTTTTAATAATCTTAAGGCCCAAACACACGCTGGGCCAGCCTAAGCCAGCGCGAGCGAAGGCGAGTCGACGCAAGGCGAGTCGACGCAAACCAATATAAGTTGGCGCTCGTGTTCACTCAGCCAGCTAGGCGAGCGATGGCAAGGCGAGGCGAGTGGTGCTGCCCACACGTTGGCACTCGCGTTCACTCGGCGAGCCTGGGCCAGCGTGTGGTTGAGCCTTTAAAAGTGCTCGGATCCAAGGTGTTATATACAAGGTTTTGCACGTTCTCACCCGCCGCTCGGTGCGGTGGGATGCTCAAATGTAAATTAAATGATGAATAGACACGCGCCCCAACGCCGGCGCCGCCGCGCCAGAACAAAACACAAAAATACATTTAAATGTTAGTTTGTTTACGTTACTTTACTAGTTGTTTTTGAAATATAACACTGAGTAGACATGATTTATAGTCATATTTATGTGACCTGCTATTATCGAACACCCTTGTATTTCGACTGGCCTCTCAGCTCAGTAGTAGTAGCTCTGTAGGTCGTGGCTTCGATTTTCATCCAGGACAAACATTTGTGTGATGAACCAATTGAGCTGTGGGGCCAGTCCAGATGTAACTTAGATATACAGTACTTCAAGCTTTACATTGGATCTCGGTTATTCTTGTGTTTTTTGTTTGAGCAGTGTAAGATTCCACAAAACAGAATGCGACAGAAGTGCACAGAAGTACCCGTCATTATCAGCGCAGTGCAACTACTTTGCTTTTCTTAAAAATGACATTCATATTGATTTGTTTGGGATAAAGTTAAAATTATGAGTACCTAATTTTCATTTCCAAATGACTTTTCGTCAATCGTTTTTTGTAATTTTTATATTTCTGAGGTTTTACGAAAACCATTCTTTTTCTGGTTTTACTGTACATAGTAGGCAATAAAACGGCTATTCCGTTAAAACAGTTTTTGAATTTTCAGAGTTATTGCCAGAAATTCTTTACAAAACGTTTTCTGTGAAATATTTTGATTAAAAATAAAACTATGAAATATTTTCATAATAAAATACCATGTATTATACGTTCCTCTGCAATAAAGGTACAAATACTTTAAATTCTACTAGTTTTACAAGCTTTTATTTAACTTGCAAATGTATGTATGTATGTTTGTTCGGGTCAAATCTTGCAAAATTAAAGGAGACTGTTTAAAAGTGGTCTATGGACCAATAGCGATACTGCTATGGTATTTCTGCGGGGATACCTCAACTACATCCTTGTGCAAGCAAGGGGGCATCAAAATCTAGCCCGGCAGTTTTGAGAAAAATAATACTTTATAATTCACATTTCTTGCAACATTTTTTTATTTTAGAAACCTTTTGAACGGTTATTGTGGTTAGTGTCTGTAAAGTTCTGACTACAATGTAATAATATGGTAACAGCGAGCTGATCTGATGATGGAGTCAGGAGCTATTCAAAAGAACTCCTCAATAAATAAGTCGATTGAGTTGAAACTAGGCAAAACTGTTAAGTTTCAACTATACTGTAATAATATGGTGACAACGAGCTGATCTGATGATGGAGTCAGGAGCTGTTCAATATAACTCCTCAATAAATAAGTCGATTGAGTCGAAACTCGGCATATCTGTCAAGTTTCAACTGCAATTTAATAATATGGCAACAACAAGCTGATCTGATGATGGAGTCAGGGGCTGTTTAACAGAACTCCTCAATAAATAAGCCAATTGAGTTGAAACTCGGCATGTCTGTCAAGTTTCAATTACAATGTAATAATATGGTGACAACGCGCTGATCTGATAATTGAGTCAGGAGCTGTTCAACAGAACTCCTCAATAAATAAGTCTATTGAGTTGAAACTTGGCAAATCTGTCAAGTTCCAACGATAATGTAATAATATGGTAACAACGAGCTGATCTGATGATGGAGTCAGGAGCTGTTTAATATAACTCCTCAATAAATAAGTCGATTGAGTCGAAACTCGGCATATCTGTCAAGTTTTAAATGCAATGTAATAATATGGTGACAACGCGCTGATCTGATAATGGTGTCAGGAGCTGTTCAACAGAACTCCTCAATAAATAAGCCAATTGAGTTTAAACTCGGCATATCTATATATATCATAACATTGCATTTAAAACTTGACAGATATGCCGAGTTTCGACTCAATCGACTTATTTATTGAGGAGTTATATTAAACAGCTCCTGACTCCATCATCAGATCAGCTCGTTGTCACCATATTATTACATTATAGTTGGAACTTGACAGATTTGCCAAGTTTCAACTCAATCGACTTATTTATTGAGGATTTCTGTTGAATAGCTCCTGACTCCGTCATCAGATCAGCTCGCTGTTACCATATTATTACATAGTAGTCTGAACTTTACAGACACTAACCACAATAACCGTTCAAAACGTTTCTAAAATAAAAAAATGTTGCGAGAAATGTGAATTCTAAAGTATTATTTTTCTCAAAACTGCCGGGCTAGATTTTGATGCCCCCTTGCACAAGGATGTAGTTGAGGTATCCCCACAGAAATACCACTACAGTATCGCTATTGGTTCATAGACCACTCCCCATACAAAAAAAAAAACAGTCTCCTTTGACCCACTTTTCAGTGTCCAATTAAGCTGAAATTGGGCATCTCGTGATCTGACGACTAATTTTATCATTAGCTTTCGACAGTAACTGCGTTCGTATGGTTCTATCGATACAGATAAATCCATTATAACTAGTGGATGAAATACAAACCTACAAACTGTCAGGTTTATATTATCAAAATAGTAGACTAGTTCTATGAAAGTCTCACAAGAACGTCGCTGTTAGTCGAAGCGAGTGCTTGTTAGTGCCGGATCTACTAGTTTAGCTGTGTTCGAGATACAGTAGGTAACCTTGTTTATTAAAATGTTTAAAAGATTTTTTTAAAATTTTGGGTTATTAAATTCATGCGTTTTCAGTTTGTTTACATTTTTAACCCTACACTGCATGTTTTTTTTGGGCCTCAAAAATCACCTACTTATGTAAATAAGCGCACATTAAGTACAGTTAAAAAATAGGAGGAGGTTCTAAATTCGTCGGAATCTTTTTTTATGTAGCCACTTGCACTCCTTGAATAATTACTTACAAGGAGTAAAATAAAACAATTGTTTTTAGATAGATTTCAAACACGATTATTCTTTACTATTTTGAAATCAAATCGTTACATGACTTTCAGACAATTGTTCCGTCTATTTGAAAAGTAACCGTATCATTTTATTACAAGAAGCGGGTTCGGATCCCGCTGAGTCATCAGCCTTTGGCCCGCCCTTTCCCTGTACCCGGAGCAACGAGTACGTTTCAAACTATTGCCTTCGTTATTTAGATTGAAAGGGGAAGTCGATGTAAAAATTTAAAGGTTTCAGAGATTGTTGTGGCTTTAGATACCGTCAAATCACGGGCGTTTCGTGTTTCCGAGTTATGTCGTATTGCTCATTATACGGACTAAAATTGAAGGAAAAAATGTCATCTTTCCTTCAATTTTGATTAGTTTTGATACGTTTTATGTCAAAATTGAAGGAAAAATGACATTTTTTCCTTCACTTTTAGTCCGTATAATGAGCAATACGACTATAGGTACCTACTTTATTATAAATCTGAAAGTGTTTGTATTTCAGTAGACCGGTTTGATTGAAAATTGGAATAGGCGTAGCCTAAAATGGCATAAAGGCTATTTAAAATGTTGGCACTAAATAAAATTGTGGATGGAAGTGCCTACATTATGAATTACTTAATCTTACAAAACTTTGTTATTTAAGTAGTAAATAAATACATTTTCATTTTCATTTCATTTTATCAGAGATTTTTTTTTCTATGGTATTGTTTAGTACCGTTTCCTGTATATTATAATATTTGGAACAACTGATTTTTTAATTATGTCACGCGGCTTGGACCTCTGATGCTTGCTTCGGCATCATGATTACTTACTTACCTGTAAAAGGCATGAATGCAACTTTGACATCCTACTATCCTACTAATATTATAAATGCCAAAGTAACTCTGTCTGTCTATTGTAGTCATAGTTTGAACCCTGAGAAAGAACATAGGCTAATCTTTATCCCGGAATAAATCCTATTTTTACGAGGTTGCAACGCGGGCTAAGCTGCGGGCGACCATATACTTAGTACAAAAATAGTAGTAATGTCTGATATACTAATTAATTTTGATCATCACACGTTCAAGCTCATTCGCATTTCGGCCACGGTATCTCCTTATCCTTATCAAGTCGGCAAGTTGGGTGTTCGCACCTCGTACAGAGTACGCTACCGCGGAACTTTCCGAAACGTTTCCTGAATAATATTTTAGGTTCATTATTGCAGTCTCCCTTTTCCTCAGTCGTAATATCGAAATTAAACTACATTCTGCGACGAATTTTGACCTCTAGCACAGTTATTCGGTAACAACTGAGCTCTTCTGTGCTTCGGAGAGTATGCTAAGGAACCTAAACCGCACAAGGCGGTGCGGTGAGGTTCGGGTGCGGAGTTGACAAATCACCTTAAGAGGGTAGTCAGCACATGTTCACATTTTTCAAAAGATTACATTATTTGACAGTGCATCTTTTTTCTATTTGTTTAAAATAATGTAACAGTCCTTTCAAAAAGAGAATGTTAAAGTATCCTCAGGAGGTCCTGCAAATATCACAATATCACTACAACTTACGTAGTATGTAAGTTCACAAAGTAGTGGCAGCCAAACTAATTAACAAGTTGAACTCCACTCGTTTTGCGGAGATTTCGTTAGCTAAATAGTTATTTTCGGACCAACTTTGCCGTGAAGCTAAATCCACGGTTCTTTACGAAACCTTGAACGCCAAAAACCAACCAGCTTCCTGGATGAAACAATGATAACGACATCAATCTGAATCTAGTACTAAGTGTGATACTTGGTCCTAGATCACGGCTGTGGTAAACTGCAGTTGTGTTGAACCCATTTTGTGTAGAAACTCTAATAGGAAGAATGGTGTTTGCGTCAAAAAAACGGCTTTGTGGAATCACGAATTTAGTAAACTGCAGTTGTGTTGAATCCATTTTGTGTAAAACACGAATAGGAAGAATCGCGTTTGTGTACAGTTGGTCTATCTCACGAAGTCCGTTTGGTCTTAATTGTGTGTGTAGATGCACATGCACGTTGTTTCTGTGTGCGTGGGCCGATTCTGGGCGCTCCCGATCTTACGCACACAGAAACAACGTGCATGTGTACACACACACAATTAAGACCAAACGGACTTCGTGAGATAGAACAACTGTATCCATTGCGCAAACCCTGAATACTGAATAGTGTATTTCAACTCGCCTCTAAGGCTCTGACTATCCTTCTAGACATTTTGGAAGGATACTGTATGACAGAAAGCCTATATCTATCACTCCCTAGGATTTAGTCTTGATCCTGTTTATTATTATTATTATTATTATTATTATTGATACACTAGCAGCTATAGAGCTGATGCGTGTATATAATTATCAGTGCACTATTTTAAAATGTTTATTTATGTACTATCATGCAGTTTAACGAGATGCAGTAATATAAAATTACTCCAACAAATATTAAGATAAACTTTGAAAGTTTCCTCAACACAAAGTTTATTTATTTTAGCAAGTTCCAGGAAAATGTGCTTAAGTTATGATTGGGGATCCGTACCTCTGAGGTGCACAGGGAAAGTATAATGAGGATATTCACATAATAACATTTTAAAACAAAAAAACCGCGTAGTATTTATTAAAAAGGCGTTAAGTGGCTTTGTGGTCGGCCCAAGTGGATATAGTGGGACGAGCTCGGCGACTACTTCACTAAGTGGCCGACAGAAGCCTTACACCGAGGTGAATGGAAAAAGAAAGGAAGGAAGGAAGGGCTTTACCCAGCATTGGGATCCTATGGGCTTATTAGATTAGTATTTATTTGTACCCAAAAACTAATGAAAACAACCACCTCTCGTAGGTATCATTAATTTAAATCAAAATAAAATACCTATCTACAATTTTATTGCCTATGCCGTTTTCCATAACACAAGGCGAAACTGGATACTTCATATTATGTTAAAATCCATCAAGTCATTCCGGCTGCAAAGCGTGCAAAATAAATAGACACCTACCTACCTACATAAAAAAAAACTTAACTCTAACGCATTCGGGTAAAAACTTGATCCGTATTTTGATCCGAGAAACAGGCATTACGGATGCCATGAAATATGTAGAGATCGTTTGCAATGATTCTTAGAGATGATTGGTTCATAAAAAAGATTATACATAATTATAATGAAGAAATTATAATTAAAAATACTTTCAGAGCCTGCAGAGGTTTGCAGTAATATTTTATTTCAAGACTTTATTAATTATGTTTATCACACAAATGGAATCCTTCGGAAATCTAACGCACAAGATTCAGAAAGCAACGCACTCAGTAAGCACTGAGGTATAAGTAAAGTAATTCTGCGTAATCTATAAAGAGAAGGTAGTCATTGTGTGTGATATGTATTTGTAGTTTAGAATCAAGCTTAATAGTCTGTAATATTTTTTAAGAGCTTTATCTTCAGTAATAAAATTTATCCAAAAGGCGTATCCACACTACCACAATAAATGTACACAAATTCATTCCCGTGCATTCGTTTTCGAGTTATTCCAAGTTAAACAAACTTGGAGACGTGTGTGTTTGTTCCCAACTTCAACGACTAATGACGTATGGCTTGGACTTGCTTATATTTAAATTTTAAGCACTCCGAGAAACTTGGAATTAAGTTTGTTAGTTTGATGATGTAAGTTCGTGCTGCTCCGGTTACTCGTTATAACACTGTGTTTAATTAATTTTGAGATTGTCGATCGTTTAGTAGAACAAGGTGATTGCATGTCTTATCAGCACCGCTATTTTGTAACACACGGTAAGTCGCTAACTCGGATTCGTTTAAGAACAACATTAAAGTTATTTAGTGCAAAATTACTTCACATATTTTACACAACAAACGTGTCTATCACTTTTTTCAACCATCTTCTACCACTTCAAAGTATTCATCGTAAAAAAACAATCCACTTTTGGTCGAATCCAGCCTAACTTAACTACAAGTAGGTGCTACTCAACTAATATCAATAAGATTTTTTTCAGTCTCAAATAAACTTTTGATGCTTAAGGTACACACAATTTGTAATACCCGCCATTCAACAAGACCAAATCATTTTTACTTTCTCTCCAAAAACCCGCTTTTTCCTCCTAAAGATCTGGCCATCTGCCAGTTCATCAATTACTGAAATTATTGGATCAGTCATCAAAGCTTCGTCAGCGCAATTTTAATTATATTACGAAAAGGCGATGATGACTTCGTCATAATTGGAATTATCTCGTTCAGGATTTGAATAATGAGGTTTCGGTAAGAGGATTGCTGGGACTTTAAGGCGGAAATACACTGGGAGAGATGCAATTTTTTAAAAGAAGGATACGTTGATTTGATGACTGGACTGTTAGCTCATGTGGCTCTGCCTTCTACGCTGTAGGTCGTGGGTTCGATTCCCATCCAGGACAAACATTTTTGTGATGAACATAGATGTTTGTTCTGTGTCTTGGTGTTATAAAGTATTATAAGTATGTATTTACAAATATATAAGTATTCTATCAGGTATCTGGTTCCCATAGTACAAGCTTTGCTTAGTTTGGGGCTAGATGGCGCTGTGTGAAATGTCCAGCAATATTTGTTTTAGTATTTATTTATTTTCTCTGACTTCACCTTCCACTTTATAGCACGAGCGCCATCTACAGATTCAGTTACGATTAAGTTCTTCCTTGCACAGCTCCTCGTAGTTTGGATTCCACCACTTCCTGAAGTCTTTGACCTCGGAGTGCTCCTTGGCTGGGTCGTTGAGAACTTCACAAAGCTTGCACAAGTCAGATTCTATTGAAGCTTCTTTGTACTCGTAGTAATTGTGCCATCTGCAATATATGATGTACATCTTATCAAATCAAATCAAAAACATTTATTTGCAACTAAGTTAAACAACACAAAAGTTACATAGATGACACACAAGTACATGGATCAAAAATAATTGTTGGTTTAGTTGCAAAAAGGCTCCAACTCAGCGTTTGCAAGTACAAAGGTCTTAACACGAAACGGTGAAGGAAAACATCGTATGGAAAGCTTTTTAATCGATGGGCTTGCAACCACATAACTATGGAATTATAACTTCTGTAAAATGTGGGCATGTACCAAATATGAATCTGGACACACCTCTGACTACCCCTTTAGACATCTTTAAAGGATCTTAAATGTCTAAAGATCTGCGAGAATGTCTACCGCGTCTTGGGGTTATGCGCATATAATTTTTCAAAACGAAAAATCCATTGACCGGGGTCTCGAACCCACGAACTTCGAAAAAAAACCAGGTTGTACAGAGTTGGCCGGGTCAGCTAGTAATGAATAATAATAATTACAAAACGTAACCATGTTTCATGAATGCAGAATTCAATAGCATTAGTTGCGTGATTTGGAAATTCCGAAACAATTTTGCTATACAACATTTATGCATTGTCCGACTGTCCAGCCATGCATTTTACGAAATAGTTTTCGGATATAATTACGAGCGGATTTAATTTTGATAATGTTAGCTAACTATATAACTTTTATTATCTACTGTCCTTTTCTAAATCATGTCTCTCACTCTCCCTACGTAAGTGATTTAGGCTGGATTCGACCAAACTGTCATCTTACTCCCAGAGTAGTTATTCCGTTAGCCGACAGAATTCGAAATACAATTGTTTAGAAAGCGCAACCGAACATTATTAGGTGCATTCAAATTATCCTGGTTATAAGGTGTCAACTTTACAATGTCAAAATATTCAAACAAACAGCTGTTTAACCTGTGGTTTAATCTCCAAAAAAAACTTAATCCAGTTCGGTAAAATCCAGCCTTAAACAATCTCTGGAGATATACCTGAAGTAATTCCTATACACTGCTGGCTCCTTGATTGCTTTGTTCATCAAAAACGCTACTTCTGTTGCATTCAACTTCCCTGCGTTTATATACGAACCAGGGGGAAGGAATCTGTAAAAGAATCATTTTTGAATATCAAAAAATATGCCTTTAGCTTTGCTATTCATAATTGAGCCCTCAACCATACTAGTAGTTCGCCCCGAACTGAGATCTCGCGCACCGTAGATGGCTTACATTTGGACTTTCTTCTGATTACCCCTATGCTTTCAAGTGCTATTACTGCCCAGTATGCCTATTGCGCTAGCTCGTCATGGTAAAAAATACTGGCATGCATGCCATACATAATGTCGTGTCTAATTTTTCATTCATTTAATAGGTAAGTATATGAATTCTCGTCGTATTTCAAAAAGTACCTAGGTACCTATACGTCCTAGAATAAAAATAATAACTATTTTGGAATGTACAACTAAAGACCTTTCATTTGACACCCCACTCAATATATTTGTTTAAATTTTTTTTTACCCCCTTCGGAACCCAATATCTTGACAACCCCTTTATTGATTAAGCTCATTATACTCCACCTTAAATTTTCATAGCACAACCTATTGACCTACCAAGTTTAGCCTACCTAACGTAACCTACGTACGTAATTTATTTTCAGGTTCCCGGACAATTATTTTCATTCATTACCAAGATTTTTTTTTTTATCAAGAAAATAAATCAAGTAGCAACTAAAATCATTGCAAACCAAACCGCAACGATGACACTCTCTTTCTAAGGCTTGTTTCACTCTTCAGCGTGTCGCCGGTCGCGTTCGCGAGTTGACCATTCATAGCACAGAGAAATTTGAATTTTCGAATTTCTCTGTGCTGTGAATGGTCAACTCGCGGACGCGACCGGCGACACGCTGAAGAGTGAAAGGCCCCTAAGACCGACCAGTCAATGAGCTACGAAGACATCGAAACTCTATGAAACGGGAGCTCTTGCAGCTCTGGTTTCTTAGTTTTTGTTCTTTGGTCGTATTTCAAAAACTATACATCCTAGAGTAAAAATAAAAACCATTTTGGAATGTACAAAATAAACCCTTTCATATGACATCCCACTATATATATTTGTGTAACTTTAAAAAAAAATTACCCCCTTGGGAACCTAATATCTTCACAACCCCTTCATCGATTAAGCTCATATGCTCCACCGTAAATTTCCTTACTACAACCTATTGACCTACCAAGTTTCATGCAGATTGGATGAACGGTTCGACAGTTATGCGCGAACAACAATTCGTGAAACATACAAACATACATACAAACATACAAAGCAAAATCGCCTAACTTACCACTAAGATCTTCGCTCGCTTCGCTCGCTCGATCGATTATTCTAGACCACGAACTACTAAAAAACAGGAACAAGGAAATATTGTTTACAGAAATGGTATAAATATATTATTTTGTAAATAAGTAGGTACTAGCTTTAAAAACTTTAGAATTAGTTTTTTAAGCAATGCCCAATAGTTCACAAATATTTTTAAATAGGTAATTAATTATGTAGAATGGGCATTTACAAGGGAATGCATTTTATACCTTGAATAATTAGCTCCACCATACACAACGGGTACAGTCATGTGAAGAAGCGGATACAGCAACTTTTCCGTCACGTAATCCTCACACAAAGAGTTCTCGAACGCGAAATAAAAGTAGTACTCATGTTCCAAAAGTTCTAAACATTCTCCTAAACGATCTCTGGGACACGTGAGTTCTCCGCACCAGCCGTACGTGTCCACTTTCAAGTTGTATTTCGATAGCTCAGTTATAAGTTCTTTACCAATGATCTCTCTCCTACTCTTCGCTTTACAATTAGAAACAAACCACGCAGCTGCTTTCCTTTTATGCACCAGCTTTCTCACCAAATGATCTGGCGTTGGCTCCATTGGATCAATCCATTTCATGTCTGATTTAGGACCGACAATCTTACCATTCTTATCCTCTATAGTAATGTACGACCATCGGATGTCGGAGTTCAGTTTATATGTCCAAGTCAAGTTGTAGTAGTTATCGTATAATGGGTGGCAGTAGGGATAGTTGTCGGAAGATTCTGATGCTGTGAAGATGTACTTCTGGTGAGCTGCTCTAAGGATCGGAGGCGGGTCCCAGTTGTTTTCTACGTCGAATAGAATCGCGTCAAAGTATCTCGGATCTACGAGTAGGCTCTTGTCGTTCGTCATAAAGCAGTTAATATGAGGGCAGTTGTTTTCGAAAAAAGATAACTGACCGTTTTTGAAAATTGATGAGCTGTAGTGTGAAAATGCGTTCGTCCATTTCAGGATGTATTTCAAATCTGTCGGCAATTTTTCTGGCTTTTCGAAAGTTAACATTAATCTTGTATTATTTTTGGAGTTTTGTTTCAAATCGCGAATGATTCTTTTCAAAGCTCCTGGAGGTCGCACAACATATTCCAATTCAATATCCACATTATTTTTCCCTAAAGTTATTCGTAGGTACATGATAAGGAGAGCTCCATATGCACTTAAAATTATAGATCTTAGTACTTTCGACATAGCTGTGGTAATGAGTTTCCCGCAGATAATGGAATTTCGCAGTATCGTTTTGTTTGTAAACTCGGTTTTGTTTCAAGGAATTATTGAGAGGGACTGAAAGAATTCATAATACTAAATAGAAACAATTGCTATAGATGAATTGATTTGGTTTTTATGTGCATATTTTTTAAGTGTTTAATTGACTGCTGACAACTGACTGGTTTGCTTACGGTCATCTCAGTAAGCAAACTAGTAGTTAGCCCTGAAATTGTTTAGTCTCTGTAGGTTCCTAGATGATATAAACTATGGCAAGTTTTAGTATTACATTTACTAACTAGTGGGTAAAAGTAAAACAGCTAAATATTCACGTATGCAAATACGAAACAGTGGACAGGAGCGAAAATATGTAGGCAATTATACTAAATAGAAAATTAAATATGAAAATCTCTTTGTCCGCTCACGCGGTACTCGACGTCCGCCGCTCTCGGCGGCACATATGCAAATGACAATGAGGACAAGTGGCGCCCCCTGGCGGCATGAGTTTAGCCAGGCTTTGAAATGTATTGCAGTTTTTGTTTGTACAAAAAGTTCGACAGTACAAAATACAGCAATGTTTTATCAAAGCTATCTACATATTGCTATTTCTGTGTGTTTAAGAGCTACTTGTACTGCCTGTACGGAATAAGCCACTGTTAAAGACTACTTACTGAGCTGTATTGTGTAAGGTTAGGCTAAGCGCGTTTATGTTCGATTCGTGGATAATAAAAAACAAGGTTTAATTTTTACGTAACTTGAAGTTACTGGAAAAAAAATTTTTACCTCTCAAAAAAAAAAAAAAAGCTTAGGCCTTTACATCTTTACTAGATGATTTATACAGTGTCAGGAGGCAATCTTTGCCTACACTTATCGGGACACTGTAGTGCCTGGGACATTGTTGAGATGGAGTAGGCTTGCCCAGCACTTACACCATCCTCTGAGCTTGACCTCTCAACTACAGTCGTATTATGAATTATGACAGTTGGACTCTTTTAAACTTTATTCTCTTATAAAATCTAGCTGCAAATGTTATTCCGACACGCTAATAATAATTTGAAATTCCGTCTTCGCTTCAAACGCGTGCAACCGTTAAATGAATGAACTTTTATAACTTAGGGTCTCGCCAAGTTGGCCTTTAATACCGTCTTTGAGGCCGTACTCGGTATGATGAACAGCACCCTTACTTTTAATGACTTTTTGCTAATATTCAGAGGCTCGAAAAAAGTTTCGCGAACGTGAATTTTGGCTTTTCGATTTTTTGAATACAAAGTGCGCCTTTCGCAAAGTTATCTAATAAATGGTGATGGTATTAGTTTGCTTCTTCGTAATTTTTGCACGTTATGACTGAGCTTCGTTTGTGTTTCAAGACACTGGTTCTTTTCTGGTCTCTCTGCTATACATAGATAGTTCATCCGTTTGATCTGTTCACAACACTGTCGTCCGCTAGCTAAAACGCCGTTAAGTCACATTTGGTCAAATTTCACTTTTAAATACCATGTTATGCAGCTCAAAATTCTCAATCGATCTGTCTTCGAACTGGGTTCTTATCGTTTATAGTTTTCGAGTTAGAGATAGTAAGAAAGCGGCAAGCGCGAAGCAAGACGGTAAAGAAGCGGCGCGTTTTTTAGCGATTTCTCAAAAAATGGTCTGGCGTTTTAGCTAGCGGGCGGCGGAATATTGAGCCTCACAAACCAGGATGTCCCAAATCCACCATTCTATACTGTAAACGTCCAGTAAATCCCGTTTCCAATAAACATAACAAATAAACAAGCGGAATATAAACAATTTAGTCCCGATCCGGGTTACTATGCAAATCAGAACAAGATGTCAGCCGGTTCTTGTCGACAGATGCTGTAGTTATAGCTTATTTCCGATTCGGATTGGTTGAGTGGACTTGTGGAATTCAACATCATTGTACAGTTTAAGAGTACCTAAATAAAGATGTAATGATAAGTTTAGATTAAGTAAGTTCGTATGAGCTATCGATGAGTCGATTATTTTATTTTCTAATCTTTAAATTGTATTCACTCCTAAATAAGTAAGATAGTATGAGTATGATAGTATGATAGTATATAATGGTTCTGATGATGAAGTTTTTAGGCTTCCTGATAGTTTAAAAACGAGAATTCAATGTCGTTATTAAAAACAGCAAATATTATCATATATCTTTTATATTAAATACTAGCAGACCTGATTTTTTAAATAAATAGATTTTTTCTGCCAGAACCCCTCGCGGCATCCCCTAAAACCCTACCAAAGTTTCATCACAATCTGATCAATAGTTTAGAAACGCCTAGAGGACATCTGATTGATTGATTGTCTTCCTTTTCTTTTATTTTTGATGTTTATTGTTGTTCCTACTATTGTATGTTCCTACTCATGTACCTAATGCAACCTCATACTTTTCTTATGTGTGTCGAATAAACTTTTTTTATTATTATTAATAATAAATAGGTATGAGAACAATCCCATTCAAGCATTAATAAGCTTAGCATCTTGTCTTCATTTGCATAAAAGGATATCAGTTAACAGATAGCTGATTTATAGACATTGACACGGAAATCATGTCGACCACCTGTGGATAAGCTACGATCAAAGTGTGGCTGGAGAATTCGGTGTGAAGTAGACTGAAACCTTATACTTGACTAAGCAGCACTGTATTTATCTGGGGCAAATATATCAGCCCTATATCTATCAGCCTACATATTTTAATCAAACTTCTCTTTCATTAGATATAATAGATAACATAATTATTATGTCTGGGTGTTATAAAGTAGGTATATTAAGTTTGAATTTACAAAAAAATATAAAGATAAGTATTCTATCAATTTTCTGTTTTCCATAGTAAAAGCTTTGCTTAGTTTGGGGCTGAGATGGCTTATTCCATTATGCTCTCACTTCGTGATCCCAGTGAGTGGGATCATACAAAACTTTTGAGTTCATAATACATACCTACAAAAAGTTTTATATGATCACGAGAGTGGGAGCATAATGGAATAAGCCGCTGAGATGGCGTTGTGTGAAATTATCCACCAATATTAATTAATTTATTTATAGTAGGTACTTATTTTTACTAATATTTTATGATACATTTGATAAAGATGAAAATGTATCAATATCTGCGGTAGATATGTTGTGACAACTTCTCAATGAAAATTAACTTGAAAGAGTCCTTAGTAAATGAATTTACAGTTAGAAGCCGAGAAAAATAATTCAAATTCTTTAAAACCATAACCCTTCAAAGTGTAATCTAATCTTACTTGTGGAGTTTAGCAAAATTCTTTAATTCTTCCAAGTTTTGGTACAGTCTGTTTCCGCGCCATCGGTTTTACCATGGAGGAGGGAACATATTAGTTTGTCGTTTCAGTAGAGGCGTAATTGTAATGGTCATTTGGTCATTCTTTAAATAAAATAAAGGTAGAGATCGCGTCATGTAAAAAGAACGCTGGAAGAAAGCGGAAGGGATGTGTTGTTTTGTCTCATGTTTGCGCATTGGTTGCCTATTCGCAAACAATTCAGTTTCATAAATAAAATAAAAAAATGCGAAAATTGAGTGGAATTACGCTAGCTCCAATTTACACCATTTTTTTAAACTAAGGTCTAGTAAAAGTTACTAAAGCTATTGTTTTTTACAGAATCTTTTCAAAAAATACTTTTCGATTGGACTACGTGTATTTTGTAAATAATGTCAGCTCTAGTAAAAGTTACTAAAGCCATTGTTTTTTACAGAATCTTTTCAAAACATACTTTTCGATTGGACTACGAGTATTTTGTAAATATTGTTAATGCTATTTGCGGTCCATCCATCCAAAATTCTGTCTCATCCAAAATCTGTCCATGCTCTGCGCAGACTCACCCTATTAGTGTTAATTAAATCTTACTTGAGATTTGTATTCAAAGGCTTAAATTTCGCGGCGAAACCCGAACGCTTTATTTCATTGTAATTTCAGCGTAATTTTACCTTAATTTTAATAAGAGAAACGGCAATTATCGGGAATTTTAATGAAGTTTAGAAATTAATGTTTCCAAAAATTGATGCCCGTCTTATTAAGTACACTTTTTTTAATACCTTATTAAAGAAAAATACACAATAAGTAAGTCAGCGTACACTCTTTTGTTCTTTCCGAGGACGACAATGATATGCCCACAAAATGTGTTAAGATATTAGTAAGATATTACACTATGAGCTACCGTTGTCGTAAAGGCCCCCATTTTTTATTTTTTCAGATAGCAGAACCCCCAACCCCTAACTTCATTCGTTTGGTATCTCGTGAATATAAAATTCAAAAATTATCGCCTCCCTTAGAACATTGTGCATAGGATACGATCCGAATCCGAAAATATGAAAATGGAAATATTCGACAGAAAATGCAGTTTAGTCATTAACTTTTCTCAAGGCTCTAGTAGGTATTGTTACTCTAGTCTGATTTAAAATGAATAATTAGCAGCGTTGTTGTTACAAAAACGATGGACGTTACAATTATGAAATGGATATCAAGTGCTCGTTTCTATAGAGCTATTCGATCGCCTAAATCAGTGATTCCCAAAGTGGTCCAGGTGGACCCCCAGGGGTCCACGGGAGACTCGAAAGGGGTCCACGATGGTTCTCATTTTCTGACGAGTTTTGGGAATATGGTAGAAATGTAGCAGCAGGGGGTCCACCGAAACCAGTAAAAGTTTGAAAGGGGTCCATGAGAAAAAAAAAGTTTGGGAACTGTTGGCCTAAATTTTGAATAAATAATTGTTGATTATGATAATTTGCAAAAATTGTCACTGCTCTTTTCATTACAAATCTTAGTTCTATTTTCGTTATTTCTTTACTCTCAGTAAGTACATAACTTAGCTGTGTAGAGTTTTCGTAATATGCTTTTGCTTTTAAGAAAGTATCTAACTTTACTTCTTTTCGATTATTCGATGATGACGTGTGAACTCCACAATGACATTTTTGCGCTCAAAGCTAGCAAAGCCATCAGACTGCAAAGTGTACAATTGTATATTATACTAGCTGCTGCCCGCGGCTTCGCTCGCGTGGTACCCGGATAAAAAGTAGCATATGTTTACTCTCCAGCCCTCCAACTATTTTCACACAAAACATCAATCACGTCAATCCGTAGCTCTGTTTTGTCGTGAAAGCAGGACAAATAAACAAACAAATAAACACACTTTCACATTTATAATATGGGTACGGATTTTCAGATTCAGATTGCATGCAGTGCGCAACCACCCTTACTTACTCAGCAAGTTTAACTTCATTTTAATAAAAAATCTGCAGACACAAAAAATATCTGACTTGCCAATGTCTATCTTTGCCGTTTTATTGAATTTGTTCTGCGGCGTCGTTGGAAGTGTTTTGATTATGACAAGGTTCGTTTTATTTTCGAATTTATTTTTTTCTTTAGAGATAGAGACAAAAGAAATGGTTTATTTTATTTCATGAATACGGTAAAATATGATTTGTGAATGTATTGATGGAGAAAATATTAGGTACATTAGTAGGTTTTAAAAATCGGTTTAAAAAAACTGATCTATTAGTTTATTTTCTTATGTTTTTGATTTTGTTTATGAACTTGGCCATTTTATTAAAAACTATTATTTTCATGTGTGATATTTGAGACTACAACAAAGTAGGTATAGTCCACTGTCTACATAATTTTTTTGCAGTTCTAATTATTATGAGTTAAACTAATTTACGAAATTTTGAGGAACGGACAAATCTATCAGGAACGTGTTAGCAAGTTACATCATGAGCGCTTCATTTTTGTTACCGTAGACAAGTGAAGTCCCAGTTGGACGATACTTGTAATCATACATCGATGAAAATGTTATTCTTCAGAGCACGAGTTCTTGAAAGTTCTTGAAGTTTGAGTTCAACATTTGAGTTCCCAAACTTTTTGCACTTTGTGCTAACTTTTGGCTGTAATCCAAAAAATTAATTGGAGCAAAGCGAGCCGTTTAGCCGTAAGTACTTTTTGGTCATAGGAGTATGTAGTATTGATACTTCATCTTAACTACCTTCTAGCCAGTTAACTGAGTCAAATTTGGAGCAGTAAAGTTTTCAATCGATCATACTTGATAATTTCAATATCTTGAGCCGTAGATAAATACGTGTAAGTTCAAGACCGCGTTGAATAAAGAAAAGCTGATGCCCAGCAGTGGGTGAAGTCTGGTTATAGATGCTGATGATGAGAATTAGTAGCGTTCCGTTGTAGTGTAGACTTCATCCAAACACTGTTATGATTTACCTTAACTTTGACGTGTAAAATCTGAATTTGTCCTCTCAAATCAATTAAAAGTAATCCAAGTGTGTAAGGTCTTAGTGTGTAAGGTGCTATTTTCGTGACTGGCACGGGCATGGCACGGCCATGCTATACGTTGCAATGTGAAAACACCTTCTGTCAGGGACATCTCAAATTTTGCCACCGTGGTTTTCTCAGTCTCTGTATCACGTCTGTGAGTCAATACTCCAAGACGCTCTCAAGCGCCGCTGAAGCGACGCTCGCTGAGTGTAATTAGTGCAATCAGTGTGAATCACGTTTTGGTCAAGTGCGAGCTGTTATGTCGAGTGTAGGGCTCTTAACATGTAACGTGTGAATGGCTCTCGTTAAGCCCCTGAGGAGTTAAAAGTTCTAATACTGAAATAAATGGTGTGCATGGCGTTTAGGTAAACGTACCTAACCTACCTGTCAAATCCTTTGAGAGTCCATATTTTCAGCTCATAATTCGCTGATTAGTGTTGCACAATATCTGATTTCATCTTCCAGTTATTTTACAATGATCAATAAGTGCCTTTGCATACGTCCCGGTAACCGGGTCACCGGTGCTGGGTACCCGGCAAACAGGGACAATATTAAAAATCACTAAATCAATATACAGGATGTGGCAAATTTTTGGTCACTGAAGGGTAGCTATATTTGAATTTTTTGTTTTGTAGGTGTACTTATGCACTTTGACACTAGCACTAACTGGTGAAGTAAAACATTGCAAAGAAACCCCTTATTGGAATACCTACAAACGAAGTCTATTGAATAGTTTGTACGTAATTACTTAGTAGGAGTAACTGAGACAACAAAAAACTTACAGTATCAATAACCTTGAATTTATTACCAAACAAAATAATAATTTAAAATCCAACCCACTAAACAACGCCATCTATCGCCTAAAAGTATGAGACAGTACCTTCCTTATCGAATCGAACATACTTTTGAACGTCTTCACTCTTTTCGGAGGAAAAAGGAGGTCCAACAATCCTCTTTGGTAATTCTTCTTTACCGGTACAACCTTGATTGTATTTTCTGGATCTTCTGTAGTCGTAGTTGTGGTTGTAGCTACGGTGGTTTTTATAACAGGATCTATTAGGTATTTTGGAGGTAGAAAGTTGGATTTTTCTGTGGTTGTCAATATATGGAACTCCACAGACGGAGCTCGTTTGCGGCTGATGTTGTAGTCTTCGGTCACGGTGGAGGATGTTGGGTCATCTCGGGTAGCAGTTGCATAGATGTCGTGGAAGACTAGTGTGGATGGTGCGTAGAAGTCTTCTGTTGATTCCGACTTGATTTCAGCCTGAAAAAAGGTTTGTGAACTTAATGTCTGTACATGCCCACATTTTTCAGAAACTATCATTCAATACATGACACGTTGCAAGCCCATCGACGCTATTAGAAAGCTAACTGGTTTCTTCACGTTTAGAGTTGTTTTCACGTTTAGACCTAGTATAAAGGCGCGGTCCCACCGCAGCGCATGCTGTGCACGAGCACGCGGCACATTTTAGCTGTGCGGATTAATTTGTTTGACAACGTGGGTCAACGTTTCCATTGCAGTACACGAATATTAACTCAAGACTATGTACAACTGTAGCGTAACACAGTTTTTAATCAACGCCTTGTGGAACAGAAGTGAAGCTACGTACGTTTTCGTGTACCGCGTGCATAGCGTTGACAGCGTTGCGCTGCGTGGTCGCCGTATTCGAGCAAGCGACGCGTGTACCAATGACGTAAATTCATGCGTAACGCGTCCGTGGGTTGCAGTGGACACAATTACATACACTCTCCTGCAAAGCGAAGCTTGATACACGTGGACTCTCCGTGGACCATGGTGGGTCCGCGCGTTAAATAAAATAAGTACGTATAAAATAACTTACAAAAACCATGACTACAGCTAACACAACACTGTGACTCATCTCGTCTATCTCGATCCGACCACCAGTTCACACTGAGAGACATGTCGTCTGTCTGTCACTGACATGACGGTGCAGTGCGACCGGTGGCTGAGACAATAGTGTTTAATATTTCCAATATAATAGATGTAAACAAGGAATGTGATTGAATACATTGTTCTGACTTTCGAAGAACATAATTATGAATCAATCATAAGGCATGATGACAGTAATCAAGTAAAGCCAAAATATTAATCTGATCTAATGAAATAGGATTCAAAGATTTTGAAAAATGTATTTATTCTCTTATTAATGTCGAGATTACTAATTTATTTGTTAAAATAAATCTACAAAATACAACAATCCGCCATGATAGCCAAAACGCTCGCCGGTGTCATGGCGTCTGTCATTGCGTCTCGTCTCGGTAAACGTCCTTTTGTTTCTATAGTAGCTAAGTAGGCATCACTGGTTGATATACCGATCCATGACGTAATGACAGACGCCATGACACCGGCGAGCATTTTGGCGTGAATTTGAAAAATTTAAATTAAATGTACTTTTATTGCACAAAAACCTTAATTTTCTACAGAAATATGATATATTTTAGACATAATAGATACTTCTGAATATCATAGAAGAGATTTTGAAAATTAGTCATCATGCCTATTGATTAGATTATGAATGGCAAATTGAGCTCAGCCAATTAAACTGTAGCAGTTTCAATTCCCTTCCAGGCGATTCATACTCTATTCGACTGCATTCGATTCGAAGATCTTCTTAGAAAAGTGACGTTTCTTCGAATCGAATGGCTTTTTTGCGATTCATAGCGGATGAATCGCAATCGGTTCTGATTGGAAACTTTTGTCATTTAAATTCTAAACAACATGATGTTTCTCTGAGAGTTTTCCGACAGCTTTTTTTCCAACACGGATATTTTCAAAGATTTTCTGAAACGCCATGGACACAATATCTGGAAACATAATTGTGTGCTAAAGATAGATTGGTTTTCCGACTATATTTAGATATTTGCAACTTGTGTCGATACGAGTATCTTGTACCAATGCCATGTTGTAATACAAATATTCCCTATGCGGACGAGTTTTTAGTTAGGGCATAGTGTTCAATTTCATCTGAATAAATTTTCCTTTGAATTGACGCAAAATCGTATTATGGCTAGACTTCGAATCGTTACGATCATGCCTCCTTTATTAACTTTTATCCAAAGGCCATAAATCTTTCGGCATTAAAGCGAAGCAACATTCCATAGCCAAAATTCTACTTACTTAACTTTATTCAAAAATATAACGTGCCAGCTCTTCGATAGCATATCTCGGGCGCACTCGCGGCTAAAATCGCATTTGCCTACAAATAAAAGGAAGCCGACCCGCTTCGTACATTGCGATACGAGCAGTGCGTTTCCACTGGTCTTGTAATGAACCGATTTTAAATTTTATCTCTCGGATGTAATCATTTCGAATCAGTCATGTGGTGATGATATGAATGGCATCAATTAATCAATTATTGTTTTGTTTAAAAGGTGTCTCTATCGAGATTCGAGAGTTCTTAGCCATGTTTCATGAAAATCTTTTCAGCCGTTTAAAGATCAACAGCTCTTTTTTCTTTTATGAAGGGATTATGTCGGGGTGTTATCATTTTTTTTAATTTAATTGTTATTTATATACGATGTTTGTACATCTTGCTATGTGAAAGGTTGCCAAAATGGGTAAAGTTGTAACTAAATATGATCACGTACTGTGCTTCTCTTTGTGACTAACATAATAACTTGCCCGGTAACATAGAACATTATTATAATAAATTATTATAATAGTAATACATAGTTCAATTAGTTAGCGCACGGCCACCGTTTTAGGTAGCGGATTTAAGCTTCGGTTCCAATTTCGACAGAAAACATTCTTGGATGATAGAAAAGTATTTTTAGTTCTTCAAAACTAGGAAAATATAATTTATGAGGTACGCTTACAAAACCGTGACGCTACAATGGACACAGGCCCTCGCTCCCGCGCGCCGAAGGATGCTTATGATGCGGTGTTGCAGTTTATTTAATTTCCTCAAAGGCATTACGTGGAAAAAGCGTGTTTCCACCAGCCACTTCAGACACCGACATGTTGCGAATACAGGTAAGACCCCTTTGAAATGTTAGTTGAAATAATGTAGATTTGTTACACACTTTTTTAGCGTTGCGTCTTTTTAGTAAAAAAAAAAACTATTATACAAAATGACTCAAACTTTTTAGGGTTCCGTAGTCCTGACAAGGAACCCATAAAGTTTTGTTATGTCCGTTTGTCCGTCCGTCCGTCTGTCCGAGGTTTTGCTAAGAGACCGTTAGTACTAGAAAGCTGTTATTTAATTCATTTATTCAATTATGTAGGCCTGATGTTTCCCGGGCAGAATCTGGAAAAGTCTTAAGATCTTAAAAAAATATTTGGATGTAAGTATTTCTTTTTGCCCTGACACAGTTTTGCGTGCTCCAATAATTATGTATTTCCTTCTTTTCATTTCTTACCGTGATTTTTACACTGAATACACTGAATTTTATGTTTTGACCTTTCACGGTAATTAATTATCATGCGTCTGGACTTGCCCCTAGCAACTCCTCGACATCACCAAAGAATCCTAAATTCCTGTAGATCAGTTATCTACTGCATCTAGGAACAAACATAAATAAATAAATAAATAATGCTGGACATTTCACACAGCATCATGTAGCCCCAAGCTAAGCAGAGCTTGTGTTATGGGAACCACATGACTGATATACTACTTAAATAAATTTTTTTGTACATGACACCTCTCTTTTCTATTCTTAAACAAAGTCGCGGGCATTCCACTATTACCTTACACGCTGAATACATTGTCACTTCAATCTATCTCCACAGTTTCTTTTGAGCGACGTCCCAATACAAATTGTATAAAGAACAGGCACTCGAGTGTTACCCTGGAGTGCCCAAATTCGATTGAGTAAATCCTGGGCCTGTATTCTACTAAATGACAACCGCTTTGGTTTTGGTTCGAACTCTTAAATGTCAGCCATTTGGTGAAATAGTAGAATAGCTTTTCAAAAATTTGTTCTGCCAAAGTTCAAAACCTCACCACAACTGAATCGTTTGTTATTAGTAGTCATGGAAACAGTCGCTTTAGTTGAGGTTTTGGTTGAGGTTGATAAAAAGTTCGGTACGAGAATCGACCTGCTGTCTTGAGTGAGTGTTGGAAATTCACTTTAGACATGCTTTTGGGAAGGGTTTATTCATTGAAACATCTTTCTTGAAATTTAAAATGAGCTATGTAGGACTAGAATCTACTTTCAATACAAGAAGTCTAATGTATCAATGGATTTTTAAATTATTTTATTAAAAAATATTTTTTTCTTTTACATGCAATCAATTAGTAATTTAATATGACGATGGGCTTGCAACCTGCATTTTCTCATTACGTAATACAGTCGGCATTGTAACGTATTTACGCAATACTAAAAGAAACCAAGTCTAATAAAAAAAAAAGCTGGATCAGTCAGAGATCGACAGCAGTACCAACTGTTGGGTCCAGCTGTAGCTAATTACCATCAAAGTGACCCCAAGAGTGTTAAAAAAAAACATAAAAATCATCCTTATAATTTATTTTCGTTTTGAATCTACTCCTATAGTTGATTATGGACACGGGATTTTATCGCGTAATTTACCTTATTTATCCCGACGTTTCGGCTATGTTACAATAGCCGTGGTCGCGGGCAGACTATTCTAGTAGTCTCTATCTTACATATTATTAATCAACTTCGTACAAATGCATTGAATAATAGTGGTGTCAATGTCTACTATCTTCTCTATCACCTAACGTGTTTGAAAACATACGGCCTCTTATTATGGGAAACAATTTTAATTAATAACAAATACTTCAAATTATTCAACATCTTAAATGGATAATTTCGTGTGCTGTTATCCTAGTACAACACCCTTAGCTATGTAAAAGAGTGAGCTAAAATGAAAGTTAGTAAAATGAATTTACATACGAAAAACCAATACCTTGAATTTTTTACACTATAGGTTTTCAATTAAATCCATGATTTATACCAAAGCCTTAGTGTTTCTATACCCATCCCTAGATGAAAATCTGAACAGATCCAAAAGTAGTATTATGAATTAGTTATTATTTTTTCTTAAGTTTGACAAAATCAATTTTTCATGAAAATTAAGTTTTTAGTATTACCTGGGCTTTTATTTATTTTAAAGGTGCGTATTATTATGTGTAACAGCACAGACGAGATCTAATGTGGGTATAGCTCGACGTAATTTATCTCTGTATATTACACAGGTCACATGCAATCGGTCAGGCGCATAGCGGTGCTACGTAATCTGCTACGCCAAGACACCTTTGTTCTACGACCGCTACGCTGCTACGCCGATTCATCGCGTCACAATAGACTATGCATCAAGTCGATAGCTGAGGCTAATCCTCACTGTTTAGATGCACTTAGGGTGCGTTTATATTGGAAAGAAAAGCAGTCAAATTAAAAACTAGATGTACAAGAAAATTTCTTATAACCTTCCTCAAGAAAAGAGCTATCAAAAGCAGCTTTCAAAAAAATTTCAAATCCTTTAAAATATAATACTTAGTTCCATAGATTAGGACGCTCAAACAAACACTTTTAACTCTTCCACTTTATTATGGTATAGAGTGGAAGAGTTTGTTTGTTTGAACGTAGTAGCCATGGACGTGCCTCTGACGACCTTTTAGACATCTGAAAATTAGCTTATGCATAGAATTTTAAACCCTAATAATAGATACATTTTCTTTCTTTGATTTTGACTTTTTCTTTATTTTATAAATATGAATTCTAGATCCTTGAGGATACAACAAGTTTTGTTTATTTTTTATATGTGAGCCGTGTTGGCCGAGTGGGTTAGGCCTCGGTTTTTAATTCAAAAGTCAAGGTTCGAATCCCGACTGCATTATATTTTTGAAACTTTAACCTTCCGAGGTTACATTTCGTGAGCCGGTATTTAGATGATTCAAAATACAGTATGCATATACCGTAACGATGCTACACAAACAGAACGACTGTGTGTAGTGTAATCAATCTGGAGCGAGCCTTAGTTTATTGTAGAGCGAGGTTTAAGGATTAATCACCTGATGGGCTCGAATGTATGACCTAGGTAGTCGAATATAGGTATATTCGAGTCCTAGGTCATTTTAAACTTTTATTAACTTCAATGATGAAAATGTCTAAAGATCTGAGATAATGTCTACCGTGCCTTGGCGTAAAAAAAGTCTAAACAAACAATAAACAATCTAAATAAACAATAAACAATAAATAAATAATAATACCGAAAAATTCTGGGACCTACTCTTAGAGTAGATGGTACATGGAGGATCCGAAAGAACCAGGAAATTGAAGACCTAGTGTCCGAGCCGAACATTGTGGGAGAAACAAAATCATCAAGGCTCCGGTGGCTTGGGCACGTAGTCCGAATGGGTGACGATCGTGCAGTCAGGAGAGCGTACTCTGGTCGCCCTAATGGCCGAAGACCTGTTGGACGTCCTAGGTACCGATGGATCGACGAGGTTCAAAAAGATCTCAATGAACTCGGGGCCGTCGACTGGACTCAAACGGCGTTGGACAGGGATTCCTGGCGGTCTTTAGTGTCGGAGGCCAAGATCCACTTCGGGTCGTTGCGCCACAGCAGTAAGTAAGTAAATAATAAATAAATAATAAACAGTAAACAAGAAACAATCTAGACTAGACCAATCTACATAGAGGACTATCTACTTTAAAAGATGCTGCTTGTGCTTAAAATAAAATTGAAATGAAAATATTTGTCCAGTACATTATCCAGACTATTACGATTATTCAAAAAATAATAAATATGAAATTAATGAAATGAAATAAAAATATTTATTTCTCAGTAAATATACTTGTATTTACTGAGATATCTCCTACTGGTTATCTTATAGTAAGTACCTAACTTGTTGAGGTTTACTGAGGAGAGAGGAGCAAAAAACGCTTGCCTGTGGTACCCACACCATAATAAGCCAAATTGATTAACTAATGCGCTCACTAACGAACATTTTTGTTTAATAAACATAGTTATCTAATGCAAACATTTTGTCCCGTCACGAGAATAGAAACTGTAACTAATGCGTATCATCCTCCATGCCATAGAAGTCGTGTGTCACCCTAAAAAATATATACAATCTGATAGTCCTATATTTATTTGCAACAAATACTAAGCTAAAGATTTTAATTTTTCACAGATCTTTAAATCATATTAATTACTGCAAAAGTAATTAACGCTTTCACGGCATTCGTTAAAAACTAGTCTCGCCGCGATTCCAAGGATGGTGTTATGCAGATTACACCATGAAATCCCTTTTAATTGTTTTAAATATATTTTATCAGTTTTCTAGTACTTATGGTGCAAGTTTTGCTGAGAAAAACTGATTACTGTTGTATGTAACGTCAAATCAATATTTTTTATCTATTTGTTAAAGTAGACAAAATGAATGGATATGATTCGATTTGTCAATAAGTGACATCATAATATTGAAAATGTAATTGTATGTTAATTTAAATAATTGATTGTAAGTTACAGTTACCTTATTATTTTCTTTTTAGGCCTCCGTCTTGGTTTAACAATTTTATAGCCGACTGAAAATGTAAGACAATATAAGTATTTATTTTTTGAGCGCATAATGTTGCTATTTACTATTTACCAAGAATGCAAATTTTCAATTAAAAGTTAGAATCTTCAATTAAGGCCAAGCTCCAAAACGGTTATGATTGTTTGCCTGCAAATTGTAACTAAACGGAATATCTCATCAAGTTACAACTCCAATTATGTGATTTTTTAATCTTTTTTCTATTTAGTTATAAAGCCAGAAACACGATTAATAGAAATTTACATGATACTTTTACGTTTTGAAAATGACACCTTTTCTCAAGATTTTTGCATTTTTCTTGAAAACCAGTTCAGCTACATATACAAAATAAATACTCACAGAAAGGAAATTTAGTCTTTTATTTGCTTCTAAGTTATCGTTTACCTAGACTGCTTATTTTTCTCATAATAAGCAAAATTAGTTTTGAGCTTTACTTCTGAGCACAGAGAGTTAAACGGATCAACCGAAAATCAACCTTATTGAGTCCCGAGTTGCTATATAAATAAACACAGAATCGAACGCAGCTCATTCCGCTTCTGGGCGGTCACAAGGTCGGATCCACGCGCGTTTTGACATTTTGACATTTGACAAGCTATTTGCCCGCCCCGGCTTTGTACAGGTAACAGAAAATGAAACCAAAAAGTCATAAAGTTAGTAAGTATTTAGTTTTTTTTTCGATTAGGAAAAACAATACTAACTTTACGACCTTAGTAATAATGCACAGTCCCTCCCTAAGGGTAATTTTGAATAAAATAAAAATAAAGTAGGTATTTAATTACTCTGGTGAATCAAACCAGAAAATATTTATTTGAAATAGAACTTTATTGCAACCCCTTTAAAAATTCATAACTTAGTACTTATTATTTTATTTTTATTTAAGAAATTAGGTACATTTATTTCTTAGAAACTTGCCTCCTTTTTTCACCTTCTTGTTAGATAGAACAGAAGATCGAAGATCACTATAGATTACGAGTAGAACAAAAAATCGGCAAAATTAGTTTAGTAGTTACGGAGATAGGTGGTAAAACAAACATTCACACAAACTTCTCTCATTTGTTATATAATAGGACTAGTCGAAATCGAATGTCATTCGGAACAAAATGGAGTGGAGTCGCATCCTCAACTATATAATTTGGTTTTGGTTCAAGGACTGTGTTGGCCAAGTGGGATATTACCCCGAATTTAGTTTTTTTTAGCTTTACTTGTATTCATCTATGTCAACAGAATCTTAGAACGTAGTTTTAATCCATTTCAAAACGTCGGATCAAAATGTGCACACTTATCAAGGATCAAAGACATTATTATTTTACCACGTTTTTATTATACCTATAGGTATAGTCACTTTCTTGTTCGTCTGTCTATCTGTCTGTCGTTCCGTGGAAAATCTCGCGCGACTAAAATTTCGAGCACTTTCCGTGTAGCTGGTCCGCTAAAACTGTCAGGGTAGCTCACAACTCGATGACAACGCATTCTAAATAAATAAATAAATAAAGACGTGGTTTTTAGTTTATTTTTTAAATGGTGATAGTAATTCTAATCGGCAAAAATCGAATCAATCCTCTGTTTAAGTCTTGTGAAAGTAATTGTAATTATAAAATAGACATCCTGACTACACGTTACATTGGTTATTTCGTGTCTTTGAACATATCGGACCATCCATACTTCACGCCCAGAACCTCTCCCTGATAGGGCCTCCAGACTCTCTGCGAGAACCCCCGAGAACACCCGAGAAGCGTGAGTGTGAGGAGCTTCTCGCCTTCTCGTTCTCTGGCTCGCCTGTTCTCCGATCGGTGTCGGTATTTTTGGCCGAGACAAAGGATTTCAAACATCACGACGGAGAAAAATTGAGAGTGTGGATAGCTTGTTTGTTCTTCGAGAAGTCTCGGCGAGACTTCTCGCCGAGCTTTCTCTCGAGAGTCTGGAGGGGCTATGACAAGTATATGATCTTCTTATGAAATATAATCTTATTCTATTAAACGAGCAATATTTGTTTGTTTGTTTATTTGTACTCACGTTCTCGAAAACGGCTCTAACGATTTCGATGAAATTTGCGGTAGGTACATAGGTTTACGGTTTACGGGGGCGAAGAATCGATCTAGCTAGGTCTCTACCTAGCTAGATCGATCGAGACCTAGCTTTTTTTAAATAGGTACACACTGCGTCACCAATTGGTAACCCTTTATAGTGTAAATGGAAAGTTGCCGTATGCCGGCTACACTAACGAAATTGTTTGCCTGAACGACTCAAATAAATAAAATCTTACAAAAACTTATTTGCTTGCTAGGATTCGAACCACCGATGCCCCAATTGCACGTGAGCGAGTATTATTAGCAGCCCACGCTTTTCCAACTGAGCTACCGTATCAGTTGGCAACAGCGCTGAATTTATAAGTTACATTATTCGTTTACAAAATAATAGTAGGTAACTTTTTACAGTACGGCCAACGGATCTCGGCGTGCGTGAAGTTAGCCGTTTCGATGCGCAGTGCAACATTTTCATACAAAATTTTCTACTGCGCAGCGCAGAGCCTGACTTCACGTACGCCTAGATCCGTCGGCCCAACTGTACACGACTACCATCAACTAATAAAACTGTATTGAAGGTAGCTGTGCACTAAATTCTATTGAACAATAAAATTAACTGACTGGTTTTGTTACTTGTTTATTTTCGGTGCGTGTAGCATAGCAATGGTGCATTTTATCAATTTTGAAAGGACAAAGATAGTTGTTCTTTACGAACAAAATATAAGCAAAAGAGATTGCTTGGCATCATGGAATAATGGTAAGTCGTAAATATTAGAAGAATCTTTGTGAATAAATAATTGCCTGAGTATAAATGTATAACACTTATTTTACTTTTCGTAGGTCAAATCGGTGCAGACTGGTGATATGAATCATATAAAACCACACAAATCAGGCCGAAAGAACTAAGGAGTCTAAACAGATCTATGTGAACGCCACAAACATTATTATTAATACCAGCAAGTTGCAGAATAACGTTAGGTAAGTGGTATGATAATTGATAAGTATTACAGAGGTTGTTTTTTTATCTTATATCTAACCTATGCCATTATGTAATAATGTTCATATTTTCAGGTTATTGGGGATGGAAAGATGTCATAATATTGGCCCAGCGAGTTGCTTATCGAGAAGGAATACCTAGTGTATTTAGTTCATGATAACTGCGCTTCATCGTTCGCGAGCTGTTACTAACTTTTATAAAATTGAAAGATAACTGATATTGTTTTAAATTGTAAGTAGATAATATTACTTAGTCTGATCTGATTTGCGAGAGATCTAAATTGTTTATTTTTCATTGGATTTTATACGACAAGTATAAACTGTTCCAATGATAACATGACATATTTGTTCACTCGTTAATTTTATTGGATTAAGTATTAGGTTTGTGTTTAAATAAATTTACTAAGACCCTGCTAAAAGTTGTTTCATCTAACTATAACTTTACTAGGTAACTTACTACCTACATACTCACAACGTAGTTGTGAAAGCAAAAATAAAAATAAAATAAACAAAAAATACATAGTCGTGACAGGATTTGAAACCAAGCCCGGACCCACGCAGGAACATTTGAATCGGGGCTCGCAACGCTGACCCATTTGGTCGCACAGCAGAGTGCGTGAAATTACTTATCCGTACGTAAGTAAGAATAAGAAAGTAAGAATGACAAATCTAATAAAAAAGGTAAATGTTTTACAAAAAGTTGAGATCAACGGGTTGCGAACTGACGTCTTACCAGGGGGAGTATATATTGGTGACGCTTTGTGTACATACTTAACTCATTTTTCTTTTTTTCTCGATTTGCACCCAAGCAGAACTTGGTCGCCCAGATATTCTATAATAAGTAATAATAATTATGAAGGTAACAACTAGGTATCACTTCCATCGAAAAAAAATAATTGATGAAGTCTCCATGACAATGTTCGCTACTTCAACAAGATGTAAAAATTATAATTATTCTAAGATAGTTTCAAAAGTTTTAACATGTCAAAATATCGTGAATAGATAGAGGGTAGAGGGGCGTTTGGGGGGAGTCAACGATGACATTTCTTTTGAAAGCTTGGTCTTAAGTTTTATGTTAAGTTCTACACTTGGTATATTTCTGTTTACAAAAAAAAAGTGCAAATAATTTGATATATCGATCATCTCATCACAATTAAAACATGAGCGCATACTAAAACTGTGTCGCTTATATTATGTACAGTGTGCAAGTTATTAACCGTCATAACTATAACATGAATTATTCTAGAATTGTGTCTGTGGGAACAATTAATTTAATTTTCACATTGAAAAATTGAAAAGATAGAAGAAGTAACACAAACTTTACCAAAAGAAAGTGAATTTGCCTGGTTCCGTTCAGCATGGCTACGCCCCGCGAATGGTGCTGGCAACATCTTGTACTAATTGGTCCACGATGCGAAGATGTTCCGACGATTTATGGCACGCCTCGGCACCTACACTGCTTTATGCTTACACGCCTATTTATAGTAATCCAATGTTAATTTTAATAAAATACAAAAAAACAAATACAAGCACTGTTGTAGTTCTGGAAATGTCATCCAATACTAAAAGTTTACAATAGAAAGGTCTCCGATGAACGTTAGCAGTTAGTATTTAGGTTTTAGGGAGTTGACACATTATCCAGTCTCTACCCCGTCGCATAGCATGACCGTAGCAACACCAGCCCGGCAAAAATGATATTCTTTGTATTGAAATGTATGCGACGCCCCACACCACACCGTTCCTACACCGTCGCGTGCCCTGCCCGTGCCATGGCCGTCTTGTCAATCTCCGGCCGCCATGATTATTTTGCTGACAATCAATGACAAGCCCCGCCCATCTGTCAATCAATGCAACCATCATATTAGTAGCGTAGCCAGGTCAGCCCCTAGGGGCAGCTTTTCAGCCTTTTTCTATAAATAAATAATGCTGGATATTTCACAGCATCATCTAGCTCCAAGGTAAATAGACCTTGTATGGAAACTATATTTTTGTAAATACATAATATTACATAGAAAAACACCCAGACCCGATACATATATTTGCAGATCGTACAAACACTTGTGTCGCAGTGGGAATCGAACCCGCAACTTTCTGTGTTTTAGCTGGACCTTCGCACACTGCGCCACCGAGTTGGTTCGTTTTGTTGGTACTGGATGTTGATTTATGTACACGGGATTTTATCGCGTAATTTACCTTATTTATCACGACGCGACGTTTTGGCTGTTACAATAGCCGTGGTTGCGCGCAGTCTGCCCGTGATTATGTCAAAATGACAGATCATGTCAAAATGAGAGATTATGTCAAAATGACAGATTACGTCAAAAAGACAGATTAGGTGTATATTAAAATGACAGATGGGCCATATCTCGTAAACCACTTATCCCAGACTCTCCGTTCTCTTCAAGTGAAAGCTATTGAAGAGATCTACATTTAAAGTGACAGCTGTCAAACTTTAAACGGCCATATCTCGGAAACTACTCGTCCTAGACTCCTCATTCTCAGTTCAAATGAAAGCTATGACCAAGATCTACATTTAAAGTGACAGCTGTCAAACTTTAAAAGGCTATATCTCGGAAACTACTCGTCCTAGACTCTCCGTTCTTAGTTCAAATGAAAGCTATGACCAAGATCTACATTTAAAGTGACAGCTGTCAAACTTTAAAAAGCCATATGTCGGAAACTACTCGTCCTAGACTCTCCGTTCTTAGTTCAAATGAAAGCTATGACCAAGATCTACATTTAAAGTGACAGCTGTCAAACTTTAAAAGGCTATATCTCGGAAACTACTCGTCCTAGACTCTCCGTTCTTAGTTCAAATGAAAGCTATGACCAAGATCTACATTTAAAGTGACAGCTGTCAAACTTTAAAAAGCCATATGTCGGAAACTACTCGTCCTAGACTCTCCGTTCTTAGTTCAAATGAAAGCTATGACCAAGATCTACATTTAAAGTGACAGCTGTCAAACTTTAAACGGCCATATCTCGGAAACTACTCGTCTTAGACTCCTCATTCTCAGTGCAAATGAAAGCTATGACCAAGATCTACATTTAAAGTGACAGCTGTCAAACTTTAAAAGGCTATATCTCGGAAACTACTCGTCCTAGACTCTCCGTTCTTAGTTCAAATGAAAGCTATGACCAAGATCTACATTTAAAGTGACAGCTGTCAAAATGACATCTGTCATCTGAAATGTAGATCTTAGTCATAGCTTTCATTTAAATTAAGAACGGAGAGTCTAGGACGAGTAGTTTCCGAGATAATGGCTGTTTAAAGTTTGACAGCTGTCACTTTAAATGTAGATCTTGGTCATAGCTTTCATTTGAACTGAGAATGAGGAGTCTAGGACGAGTAGTTTCCGAGATAATGGCTGTTTAAAGTTTGACAACTGTCACTTTAAATGTAGATCTCTTCAATAGCTTTCACTTAAACTGAGGACGGAGAGACTGAGATAAGTGGTTTTCGAGATATGGCCAACCTGTCAATTTAATCTGTCCTAATCTGTCATTTTGACATAATCTGTCAATTTAACATCTGATATTATTCATCAGTAAACTTTATACACTATATTGGTACATTTGGTGACAGCTGTCACTTTAAATGTAATCATAATCATAATCATAATATATTTATTGCGAATTAAAGGTAGGTAAATAGATGACAGTTAAAAAATGTAGGTACAGGCCTTAATTCTGCTTCTCAGCATGCAAAAAAATAGTATTTAATAAAAATGGAAGTCACTTCTTAATAAATTAATAAATCATGTCATAACTATGTAGGTACAATACAGCAAAATAATAGAGAAGTTTTCATTTTTCATAATACGATACCTACTTATCAAATTTTATTTTATTTAAAATTCTGAAAACTTGTCTGAGAGATATTCATTAATATTATAATAAACCTTTTGTAACAATAATTTCTTTAACTTAAATTGTAGATCTTGATCATAGCATAAGTATTTATTTATAGCAATAACGATTTTATTTTTTGTTGATGATGAAGATTTATCTTGTTTTGAAGTTTATCAAAATACGGCTTCGCGGCTGTGCCCCTATTTGATAGTTTTATTTCGGGGTATTGTACCTTGACTGTCCATCCACAGTAGGAGCACTAGGATATGCTTATCCTTATGTTCCTACTGGTAGGAGCATAAGGATGTATTGGTCCTCGTGCAGGAGCAGTAGGAGATTCGAGTAGGAGCAAGAGGAAACGCTCCAATATTGGTTAGATCATAGATTCTCAACCTTATTTTCTCCACCGCCCACTTTGAAAATATTTTTTTTTCTAGAGCCCCCCTTTCTTACCTACTTTTTATTTTTCTTACTGTAGCGAATTTTAAACACCTTTTTGGAGCACAGTGGCTATTACTTCTTTAACTGCTGTTATTTAGTGATAGTGATTAGGGCATGGTCGTCACACTTTTCTGGTTAAGGGCCGCATAGGACATTGTGAGGTATCACTGCGGGCCGCACATTCTTGAATTATTTAGTTGACGATTTTTCGAAATTCCTAAAGGGGTTAAAATCCTAGTAGGTACCAACGAACTTAAAACTTATCATAAATTTACGGGGCACGAAGACTCGCTGCTTATCAGTTCCTATTCTGCGGTCTGACAAAACTCACTTTGCTCGCAATATAACTACTCATAAAGTTAAAATGCGAGTGAATTGAGCTTCAAACCAAGCGAGCGAAGCGAGCCGATTTTTTGTAAGTCAAATACAATACGTGACATTTGATTTTTTTTTTTGCAGGTTTCTAAGAAAAGCTAGCTTATCGGTTCATATTCTGTGGTTAGACTTTACTCACTTTACTCGCAATATACCTTACTTATGCAGAAAATGCGAGCGAAGCGAGCCCAATTTTTTAACACAAATGCAACATTGTGTGACACTTGATTTTGTTTGCGGTGATCAAAGAAAAAAATCGCTGCTTATTGGTTCCTAGTCTGTGGTTAGACTTTACGCTCTTTACTCGCAATATACTTTACTTACTCATGAAGTTAAATGCGAGCGAAGCGAGCCGAATTTTTAAGACAAATGCAACATGTAACACTTGATTTTGTTTGCTGTCTTCAAAGGGAAAACTCGCTGCCTATCGGTTCATATTCTGTGGTTAGACTTAACTCACTTTATTCACAATATAACTTTATAAATAAGGATTTATAAAGTTAAATGAGATTGCAGCGAGCCAAATTTTTTAAGACAAATGTAACATGTGACCAAGCAAGCAAAGCGACCTTCCCTATCTCGAAGTTTTATAATCAATTATAATTATTATTGTAGCAACGTAGATAGTATCATTCATCATCATCATTTCCTTGCCCTTTTCCAACTAGGTTGGGTCGGCACAACATTTTCTCTAACGTGGCATCATTATCTATCATCATTATCTACTATCTATTAAAATTGTTTGCTTGGCCGCGGGCTGCACCAATACCGTCCGCGGGCCACACTTTGACGACCACTGGATTAGGGTGTTTTATTTGCCTATTTTAAATTACATTATCGCCCCCCTGCTTCATCTCAACGCCCCCCAATTTTCTCTAGGTCTTCTACTGCCCCCCTGAAAGTCTCGAACGCCCACAGGGGGGCGTTATCGCCCACGTTGAGAACCTATGGGTTAGATAATAATTCAGTTATTTTTCTCACTTCACAAAGTCTTTCAAGTACCCCCATTTATACACATGTACATGTACACATTCTAAAAACCTATCAGTATCACCCCTAAATATCAAGTAGGTATACCTATAATTTATAATTTTTACCTACGAAAATTCCCCCAAAGGATTTCCTCCTGAGTCGATAAATACCCCAAATTTGAATTAAAAACCCCCCATATAGCATCACTGAATGCGTTCCGCACGTTATGTGACATTTATCAAACGTCAAAATCCCATACTGCCCTCCGAAATCAAAGTGTAGTAACAGCAAAAACACGATTTCGAAAAAAAAGATAAGCTTACAAATTAAAAAATATCCAGAAGAGGTTATTCATAAAACCTTGAATGTAGAGTGAAAGTACACTTAATCTATACCAACCAGTAATAAAGCGAAAAAGTTTGTTTGTTAATTTGTTTGAACACGCTAATCTCAGGAGCTTTGAGGAAGGATATAAGCTACTTTTCATCATCATCATCATGATCGCAATAATAATTATGCCATCACTATGGATTATAATTGGGTTTCTAAAAGGGTTTCTTAAAAGTCTGTTTTTTTAAACCTTGTAGATAAAACTCCCATTTAAAGTTACACAAAATATGATGAAATATTGCACTTTGCTAGTAAACCCGACAAAATGTGTGCAATATGTATTTTAGTGTGGTTTAGCTTGTAAACGCTCTATATTTACGATAGTATTTTACAAAAAAAATTGAGTGATAAGTTTTAAAATGGGCTTTCAGAATAATTGTGTGTTTAGCATAAAACCAACAAAATGTCTATTACTGTGGTATAGGCTCGGGATTACGCTTCGCAAAACGGTTATGCGACGGTCCTAGTATGATACGGTCTTAGTGTGTAAGGTGCTATTTTCGTGACGGGCTCGGTTATGGCTCGGCCCGCTTATGATACTGCGCAGTGAGCGCAGACCTTTAAACTATCATCATCAACCTTAATATACCTACCTACTTCCTGGATGAACGACTTTGTGCAGCCTTCATCCACATCCACCACGCGACTATTCATTTAGAATTTTAGATGGAATTTATGTAGGTATCTAAAATAATTGATTTTCGGTATGTTGCTGGTTTTTTTTGCTACATTACTTTGTGTTAAGCACAAGCTCGTAATGCCACTTGCAGTCACCCATCCAAATTGTGACCGCGCACAACGTTGCTTAACTTCAACGACCAATCAAGAACGTCTCAGCTAGCTACGCCACGAGCGCTTCACTAAAACCAAGTTGTATACAGAATGCCCTGAAAATACCGTAAAATGTCTTGAAAAATTTGAATAAGTTCAAAGTTTTTTGCTTCATAAAATAGTTTTATCTGATTTTTAGTTCGAAACTTCTGCAGAAGAGCAACAAATTGCCGGACGGACGCGTTTCGTAGAAGATGCATTCGTGAATAATGTTCTTTTTCTGTAAAAGTTATGATTGGGTGAAATCTCACTAGCTCGCCGGCTTGCCTTATTATAGTCTGATGTTGCTCGCGCTCCACCTGGGGAAAAGTGTGGATATTCCTCTTACATTATTTGAGGAAAAATAAGCGAATGTTAAGATGAAAACAAGGTAGATACTACCCGTTAAATTGTCGGTCCCGGCTTTTAAGTCGTTAAACCATGACGGAGGCCTTTAGGCGGCCTAAAAACTCCGTCACCAGAGTTGGCCACTTACTGATACGAACTTACTTACTTACTTTACCCGATAGTTTTTCTGCCTATTCGATTGCGTTGTTGCGACTGTTATGAAAAAATGAAATAAAAAAATTAATTAAGCCCGCGACATTAGTAACTGTTTGTTATAAAGATCTGCGAAAATGTGTATCGCGTCTTGTGGATACAGTGATCATATTTCATTTTCACTTTGTTCGACTGGCTCCTCACTGGAGCTTGACTATTTAGATTTAGCGGATGGATCACCGAAAATAAAGTTAGGCCCCATACCGTGTTTGTTGCCCTGATTCTTGACGGTGTTGGCCGTGAAAGAACAGGAGTAGCCTCACCTAGCTCTTAAGACGATTCAAAGTGATCCTAGTGGTCCTACTGATTAAATGATATATGAATTTTGAAGTTTTTGAATTTTGAATACATTTTACTAGTGGTCTTATCCATACAAATGTTTCGGAATCCCGCACTGTGCCCCGTACTCCAGTCGCGTATGGAGGAAAATTAGACTTTTTAAACTCGCCTTGGAACTTCGATTTTACCTCATTGCTCCAAGTTAGGTCTTATTCGCCGCAGGTGGGCGAACTTATTACCTACATAGTTTTATAGCATTTTGCGAGGCATAATACCAACGAATTTTGCAAAATAACAGTGAGAATTTTGACGCAAATAATACTTCGACTGAGTATAAGCGTGCGTTCAGGCACGGCGGTTAGTATGCGATTTTTGTGCGGGTATAGCGATTAACCGCGCGGTTATGTCTGAACGATTACTTAATAACTCATACAAATAAGACCCGCGCGATTTCAGAATCGCATGGAAATCGCGCGGTTCCCGCCGTGTCTGAACGCACGCTAACGGTGCATCCACACCGCAGTTACTTTTTGTTGATTAACGTTTCCAAATGTTACTCAGCACCATCCGACAGCAAAAAGTCATAGTAGTCTCAGCTTAACGGGCCATGTCCACAGAAAAGACATGGTCAATACGTGTGGGGCTGACTAAGCCGCGGGTTTCCTCACGATGTTTTCCTTTACCGTTTAGAGCTCGTGTTAATGTGCAATTATATTTTTCGAAAAGAAACCCATTGATCCAGGATTTGAACCCACGACCTTCTGATCGAAAGTCGGGGTAGTATCCCCTCGGCCAACACGGCTAGGATCGAAAAAAGATTTTGGAAAACCGTAACCGTGTATCGGTTGCCTAAGTACAGTCACTTTGGGATGGCCAGTTTGACGTTTGTCAGCCCATGAAGTTGCGTAATGCCAACGTTTGAAGGAGCGAATGGGCGTTTTTCCATTAGCCCAGTACGGCACCACGGCACCGGCACCGGCACAGGCGCCGGGGAAGCAAAAATGTATGAAAATGTACGGCTCGCCTTTCCACTTACCGGCGCCAGCAGCGGCCCGGCATTATGAGATTTACATACATTTTTGCATCCCCACCACACCGGTCCGGCGCCGGTGCCAGCTAATGGAAAAACGCCCAATTACCTACTGTTCTTTATGTCAATAATGATAAATGAACATTATTTCACGTTATTGATGTCATTATTGAAATGTGTCAAACCAGTCTTGCTATCATGTTCCGACTATAATGAATTAAAGCCGGGTACTAGACAGTTATTTAGCTCCGGATCTGCGACGGAATGCCAGCATTCCATAGATCTGGCATGCCAGCTGCGGGTAGTGACAAATACCTGACGTAATACTTCATCGATCACGAATAACTGAAGGTGGGCGGATAGATCAAACTACTCCACTAATATTCTGAAAGTTTCTATTTTGCACTAGTAAATCGATTCGCTACATTATCTAAGTAGTAATTTTTTAAAAGAAACCTTATCGAATTCGTAACAAAGAGTACAACATTTGTTTGTAGTAATTTTCATTTTATAGAAAGATTTCTGTGTAAGAACGATACATCATGACAATAATTACCCTGGAGGAACGCATTAAAATAATTTCACTTTGACATAGACATAGAGTATAGACAATTGATCACCAATATAAACTGATCCACGATAGCTATTGTTTGTGTGTGAGTTAAATAAATGTTTCTATGTCTATGTCTACCACTATTATCGTTTGTCGTCTCAGTACAAATCTATCTTCAATATTCAAACCTTTGGTCCAAGGAACAGACTGAATTATAACGAGTGAAAATAAATACAGGCATGAATTTTCTATGTTGACACGTACTGCTGTCACGTGCCAAAAGGGGTATATTTTTATGGAATATGTAATTTTGTTTGACTTCATACGCGATGTCCATATTTGCCGAAGACTCGACGTCCTACATGCAAAGAACTTTATGTTTGTTTCCATAAACGTTCGTTAAATTGAAGCGCTTGTGGAACGTCTTCAGGGTCATTTACCTGTAGAAAATGTGGTAGAGGCTGCCACTCCCGCATAGGCCTCTTTAGCCACGAACGAAAATGTTCAAATAACTGTTCTGTAACATGACGCCACCTAAATCATCTATAATAGATGTCCAAAGGCCAGTGATGATGATGATGATGTGGAATACGTAAGCTCGTATGAGCTAGTGGCCAACTCTGGTGACGGAGTTTTTAGGCCGCCTAAAAGCCTCCATCGTGGCTTAGCGACTTAAAAGCCGGGATGCGACCGCACAACGATGCTTAAACTTCTACGATCAATCAAGAACGTCTAAGCAAGTTACACCACGAGCGCTTCAAAGCTCTTACTCTTAAAGTGACAGCTGTCAAACTTCAAACGGCCATATCTCGGGAACTACTCGTCCTAGACTCCCCGTTCTCAATTCAAATGAAAGCTATGACCAAGATCTTCATTTGAAGTGACAGCTGTCAAACTTCAAACGGCCATATCTCGGAAAATGAAGCTCTTGCTCTTTTTGCTCGTGGAATAGCTTGCTTAGACATTCTTGATAGATCGTTGAAGTTATGCGACGTGCAAGTCGCTTTAACAACTGCCAAGGGTTTTTAAATCGTTAAGCCATGATGGAGGCCTTCAAAGAGACTAAAAATAAAACAAACGCGACTTAACACTGAATAAAAACATTTGAAAATGCGTTTTAAATGTTTGAAATGTATGATTTTATAAATAATGGGATCTAAGGAGTTCGTTCAAAAGTTACCAATATTAAATTATAACCGAGCGATGATCTGAATGAAGACGAATGGTACCTAGACAAACCTATTAAGGTTTCAAGGTACAATACATATTGCATCCCTGTATTTTCTAAGTAAAACAATAAATAAAAAAATAAAAAATGAATTAATTTTTGTCTCGAGCATAAATAATCCGAATCGTAATGCGAAATGGAAACACACAAAGCCTCTAACGAAACAGGTCTTAGCAAATAGAGGGAGACATCGATGGATAGAAAAATTTTCTCAAGAGCTTTTTGGCTGCGTACAGACAGATGGATCCCTTTGAAGCGCCTTTGAACGTTTTATTCGAGAACTGAAATGCGGGGTATTGTGAGGCAGTCCGAATGTATTGGATGGAGTTGAGACCGGTAATACTTAGAATGAAAAATATAACATAGCTTTTGGAGCTTTAGCACACTAGTTGGCACATGCTAACTGTACCACATAATACGAGTAATTGTAGGTACCTATAATAGATTTAGAAGTTTAGCTATAAGAAGTCTTTGAATCTATCATTAACTAGCTGACCCAGCGAACTTCTTACCGCCTCAAATTCGAGATTTCATTAAAAAAATGTGTGAGAAAAAGATTGTATTTCTTGAATGTTTCTGATTTAGATGTTTTGATATTAATTCTGTTATTCGGGCGGAGACAAATACAACAAACCAAAGATCAAAAAGTTCGGTCATAAAAAATATGAAGAAAAATCATTTTTGCATACATTTTGTATGGAACGGCTTTTTTGATGATATCTCGAAAACGGTGGTGGTACAAAGCTAGCCAGATCAGCTAATTAAAAATAAATAGCGATTCATTAAATTGCATCTCTTACTACTTAGACTTTTTCTAATAATTCAGGTTTTTTTGTCAAACGAGCAGTGCATTGGCCACACAATGTTTTTCATAATACTCAATTAAAAAACAATCACATTTCCAGCTCAGCCCCCTTACAAAATGTTGGTTCGCCACAATGAGATGGAAATTGATTGATGTTCAAGCAAACATTTCGAACAATGCTTCAGAAGAATTGTTTGTTTACCCCGTCATTAGAGATGCCTCAGATTTTTAAAGAAAGATTGTCAGCTATTGTTCAGTTGCATTGAACAGGCCTTAAAATGTATCTCGTATCGAAAACCGAGACGTTCGCAAAATTATTCTTTTTACTCTGTTTTTCTGGTATTTTAACGTATATTGTTTTAGCATTTTACTCGTTTCGTACAACGTTTAATACAGTTTCCAAATTGGAACGAATTAGTGAAGTGCGATTTGAGTCGATTTCGTTAAAGAGATTTGGCAAGGATTTAAAATACATTCTTCTATGGACGATACCAGAGTTAAGGTACAATCTAACTACAGTCGGTCAGAATTTTTTTATAGATAACAACTGTTCGAATATAAACTGCTACCTAACAACGAACAAGAGTTTGCTCAATAATGATGTGAGTAACTTCAACTCAATAGTCTTCAGTATAAATACATTGAAGAATTGGGCCGTGAATATGCCAAGAAAGAGATCTCCGAAGCAGAAATATGTATTCTACTCCATGATATCCGCTGAGAAATTTCCCATCTGTAACATTAAAGCGGATGGATTTTTCAATTGGACTTGGTCTTACAAACTGTACTCAGATATTGTCACTCCTTTTATCGAAGTAAGAGATCTTTACGGGAAAGTTGTGGCTCCGATACATGGAACCAGTTGGAAAGACTCTATAGACTCCAAGTCTTCCTTAGAAGATGATGGTATTAATCTAAAACCTGTTAAAATAGGCAATAAAACAAAAGCATTGATGTGGAACATGACTAAATGTGATACGGACAGAAAGATGGTGGTGTATATTAAGCAGTTAAAGGCAGCAATGAAAGAGCAATCGCTTGTTTTTGATATCTATGGCTGTGGGTTCAAAACGTGCCCTGATGGTGGATGCATGAAGGTTTTGGAGAAGGACTACTATTTCTACCTTGCGTTAGAGGAGTCTTTCTCGGAAGACTATGTTACAACTGAGGTTCTGAAAGGTTTACAACACAATGCCGTGCCTGTGGTTATTGGTGCAGCTGATTATTTAAAGTAAGTAGACGATATTATTAATAAATTTAAAAAAAGTTTAATACAATCCGCCATCGACTATATCTGTAGATTTAAATTGTACTTATGTAGCTTGGCCGATTTGTTCCACTGATCTGCTTGTAAACAAACCAAAATATAATACTTTCCACAAAATCTGCAAGTACTATTGAGTACTTTACATTATTATAAACTTCGCCCGCGCGCTCGCTTCGCCCGCGTTGACCACTATTTTTTATCCCCCGGGAACTTTACATTTTTCCGGGATAAAAATAAACCTATATGTTATTCCAAAACCTAAACTACATCCATTCCAAATTTGAAATCGGTTCAGTAGTTATGGAGATACGTGGTAACAAACATTCACACACATAAATACACACACACGGACTTTAGCTTTTATTATATTAGTACCTACTAGTAGGAGTAAGATAGTGTTTATTTTGTTGCTAAATAAATTACTAATCCTTTTTGCAGATTCTTACCTTTCAACTCTTACATCGATGCCAGCCACGAAGAAGTTGAACAGCTAGCTGCATTATTACACTACACAATAAAATCACCGTCTGCGTACGCCAGCTACTTCACTTGGAAGAACCACTTCACCATCAATGAGGTGAACCTGCAAAGAGGTTACTGTGATCTATGTACTCTTCTTAACAATAAGAGGGTTGAGACGAAGACAGTTTACGATGCGTTTAGATCCTGGTGGTATGGTGGCCCTTTGAAAGAACGCTGCTATCCAAAGGGCGCGGAGAGGTTTGAGGATGTATTATCGTATATTAAGACCAATAGCAGATAAATATCGAAATATGTCCATTTTAAACAGATACATGACATTATTAAGGAAAAGGATCGAATTCACAAAAAAATCACACAAAAAAAAGAACAATGAACATGATCAGAGACCTTATTTTATGTTTGATTTATTTATTTTTGTTTTATTTATGTTTGATGATTGGATTATTTTAGAAAAATTTACACAAAAAATATAATATAACCCGTTAAAATCTGAATTACTTGCATAAAAAAATTGAACTTCTTTTTTGATGACATAAATCGAACCTAATAATAAAACCTCCACGGATCGGACAAGGTTTTTTTACACACGTACATAAAGTTACATTACATGCAGGAGTAGTTTACAGACGGTATAGGGAAGCACCGCCTACGAAGAAAGCGCCCTAACTAGTTTTATTTTACAATTTTATATGTATGTTAGTCTGTAAGGTATTTACTCTGACTCCCGCGATACAGGCTTGTCCTAGTGCGGGGTCTTTGTAAATTATTTGCCCTATTTATTTAAACTATTTGTGTCCTATGTGTGTATGTTATAATGTTTTTTTATGAAATAAAGTATAAAGTTATCGGCCATTAACATAATAAAACTTGAAACTTATTGTAAGTACTAAAGTTAATAAAATGTTTGTACTACTTATACCTAGTAAATACATAGGTGAAAAAGAAAATGTATTTTAATTTCAATCCTCTTTTATTATTTAGTAGTTTTATCGTGGATGATATGGATCGAAGGTTTATTATAAAGAGAATCCATTCACACCAAAAGGTCAAACTTTGTCATCTTTACAATTTTCAGAATAACAAAAAACGCTGACATTTCCATCCATTGATTGTCATCCCTTGGAGGGTGAAAGGGGTTGGGGTGATTTTAATTCCTCAACAAAATAAGTAAAAGTTTCATCAAACTAGCGGACTTTAATAACCTTGCGCTTTGCATAATAACTTTGTTTGGCAAAAGTTTTAAGTCAAAAAAGTTAGAAGAAAAATATCTATACAAGACTATGGTATGACTGACTGAAGATAACACATTCTGTTCAAGTTTGATGGGTGACCGCAAGTAGCATTAACGGCTGAGCGCTTCCATGCTTCGGAAGCACGTTAATTTTTAATCACATTCCTTATCAGCTTGTCTTTGGAGCGTAGAGATGCAAAAACAAAAAAAATATATTTATAGAAATACTCAGCCCAAGTTCAAAATAAATTAATTTTTCTGCGTTCCTCTAATTATGCCGTCGTGTTGTATTTTAAGCTTGGAAAAAAACAATTTAATTTTAAGAATTTAAATGCGAATGTGAGTTTGTTTGTTTGTTATGTTTTCACGCCTGAACTACTCAGCCAATCACCATGAAATTTTGCAAACACGTCATCAGGGCCATAAGGACATAAGGGTATCTTTCATTCAGAAAAACATACTGTTTCTGAGAGATAGAAGAATTACAAAATGTTTATTAAAGTAAGTGAAACCGCGAGCATCCTATAACTCTTCAATAAAGAGGTTTCTCATAATTCCCGAAAGGGGATTGGGTGGTTGAAGATTTAATTAAACTTATTATACACGTAAACATAGCCAAGGACATTCCGCTAGTTCATAAATAATGCAGAAATTATGAATGCAGATGATGAATACTAAAGAATTCAGAAACTTCTTTTGTTGAAGTTCTGAAAAGTTTTCTTTGGTGATTGTTTTTTCTTTGCAGTGTCAATGGTTATTTCTTTGTTACTATAGGTTCTTTGTACTATTGTCCAAGCTTACATAGGGCATTGTACGTTATCAAACATTTGAACTAAACGTGGTTACCCTTTTAATTAATAAATTTAGAATCTTTCCTCTATACATCAAGACAATATTTCCAAGCATTTACGATGTTTTTCTTTACCCTTAAAATACTCAATCTAATATTACGTCTTATCTATCTATCTAATCTAATAAGCCCACTGGATCCCACTGCTGGGCAAAGGCCTCCCTTCCCTTTTTCCATTCACCCCGGTGTAAGGCTTCTGTCGGCCAGTTAGTGGAGTAGTCGTCGAGTTCGTCCCGCCATCTCCGCTTGGGCCGACCACGAGGTCGCTTAACGCCTTGTGGGACCCACTCAGTGGTAATCTTTGCCCACAATTCTTCCGGCATACGGCACACATGACCTGCCCAGTCCCACTTCAGTTTGGCACTTTCTGGTTGACATCAGCGATTTTCGTCTTCGAGCGTAGCATTGTGTTCCTAATTCGGTCTGTCAATTTTACCCCCAAAATGCTACGTTCCATCGCTCTCTGGCAAACCCCGAGTTTGGACCTTTGAAGAGCCGTCAAAGACCAGGTTTGCGCACCATAAGTAAGGATGGCAAGAATGCACACGTCCATGAGTTGTCGCTTAAGGCAGAGGGAAAGGTTGCCCTTCAATAAGTCCTTCATGGGCCAATAACTCTTCCAGGCGTTTTCGGTGCGACGGGTAATTTCTTTCTCCTGACCCGCCTGGAAAGAGACTACTTGACCAAGGGATATATACTCATTGACGTGTGCAATCTCTCCACCCCCAACTTGTATTTTGTGTTTGGCGCTATTGGTCATTTTGGTCTTTGATTGGTTCATCGCGAGTCCAACGTCGAGGCTCGCATTGTTGAGGTCTGTTAGCATTTGTTCCAGCTCTGACGATGTTCAAGAGAATAAAACGATATCGTCGGCGAATCGCAAATTGGTTAATCTGTTCTTGCCAGTGATAATTCCCTTATATTTCCATTCCGAAGCGTAAAAAATCAATACTGCACAGGATTTGAACTCACAGCCCGTTTTAGAATTTAGAATGAAAAGTTATCAGCAAATCATCTTCATAGACATTTAAATAAAAAAAAAAAACCTGACAAGTGCGAATCGGACTCGTACAAAGGATTTCATACCACTTTACAAATCACTAAAACTGCCTTTATAACTTTTTTTATGATTTGTTGTAATAGCGGTCATAGTAAAACACACTTTGAGAAAATGTAAAATTACATAATACAAGATAAGTAATAAGTAAGTAAGTAAGTTAAGTAAGTAAGTTCGTATGAGCTAGTGGCCAACTCTTATAACTCTTAGTGATAGACGTATACACTGACAGACAGCCATTTATAAGTAATTGGGTACTATTTGCACCCTACATGCGAAACCCTAAAACTCACCCCGGAGTCATCGCATATATAAAATAAGACAGAGTAAGCAAAACTTGAAAAATACATAATAATTCAGTCTGTCGCATAATTTGAAACACGATGGGGGAGTCAAGTATAATGAACTGGGAAAGTTATCATCATCATTGTTACTGGTTTTAACTATTTTATAAATGTAATTTTATAAGGTTAATTCAATTCTGGGGCCATACCGTGAACTCTAAGGCTTCTATTAATAAACTCTTATTAACTTCTGTCAAAGTTGCGTCACGGATTTAACCATTGCCATCCTTATTTGTCACTGTCTAACAAAAAAGGATGACAATAGTTAAATCCGTGGCGCAACTTTGACAGAAGTTAATACGAGTTTATTAATAGAGGCCTTAGAGCAATGTTAAAACAAGCTTAAAACAGTTCTACTGCTTTAAAAATGACATTCGTTGTCATGTTTCAAGCTTGTTTTAACATTGCTCCAAGAGCTCATGGTACGGCTAAAATAAATAAGGTGCTACGGCATATTTAACTACAGGTACAATATTTGGTAAGTAATATCAAAATATATTCCACAGATAAAAGCTATCTGACGATTAAAAATCAGGCTTTAGCGCTTGTTTCATAATCCTTATTGGTAGCATAAATTAATAAACTATGACTACTGCTCTCTGTAGTTACCTACTAACGCTGATCGCTCACCTATCCGCGCCGAATGGGCGTTTTTCCACTAGACGGCACGGCAACGGCAACGGCAACGGCAACGGCAACGGCAACGGCAACGGCAACGGCAACGGCAACGGCAACGGCAACGGCAACGGCAACGGCAACGGCAACGGCAACGGCAACGGCAACGGCAACGGCAACGGCAACGGCGACGGCGATGGCGACGGCACGGCAATCGGGGACGCAAAAATGTACGAAAATGTACGGCTCGCCTTTCCACTTACCGGCGCCGGCACCGGCACGATTTCATACATTTTTGCATCCCCACCACGGGCCCGTCGCCGTCGCCGTTGCCGTTGCCGTGCTGTGCCGTCTAGTGGAAAAACGCCCATTCGGTTCGACCGCGCCGACAGGTATGCGAGGTTTCACACGATTTCATATAAAGAATTCTAAAATTTGATTCGTCCGGCGCGTTTAGGTGTGCGGCCACCTTAAACAAGTAACTACCAAATTAATATTTTCAAGAATATAAATCAAATGATCTGATAAAAAAATAAGACAAAAATCTCGCCTGGGTGAGATTTTTCTTAAAAATGCAATTAATTTTTGAATACCTAATGCATTTATAGAAGAGGTCCTAGATTTGTAGATATATCATACCACATTTTTATGATAAAACACATTTTTTTTACTTCTATTTTTTTAACCTATGTCGTCCCACTGCTGGGCAAAGGCCTTCCCACATCTCCAACCATCTCCGTTCTTCGAGATCTCCCACCAAGTCTCCTCAAAGGCATAAATACATAAATACTGAAATTTATTTTTATATCATCCGTACTCAGATAGTCGGCGGGTGAAGTGGAGTCCGGTCTCTCAACTAGTTAGCATATCGTCGAGATCGCTCGAATATTCAACAGCTCTTTGTCGCTGACCCTACTTCTCAACAGTATGCTAATGAACGCTCTGTTTGTTCCGAAACAAACGTTTGATTTTCACTTTGTTCTCAAAAAACAAAACTCATAGGCTGGTAATGAAATCCTTGACGAACATGGTATGTAACAAGAACTAAATATGTACGAAAAATATCATCATCATCACGCGCAGCCCATCTCATCTCACTGCTGGGCATAGGCCTCTCTTCGCTCGTGCCAACGAAAAATATAGCCATGCCAAAATATGCCAAAGGCAGAGTAGGTGGTTCCTCTGCAACGGGCCGGCCCATCTGGCCCACTTGCCCGTGGTCTTTCGACCGACAGATGTTGTCGGATAGTCCTACTTATGTCTAAATCCGTTGGAAACTTTGCTTGCGAGTTCTAGACATGTTGATGTTGTGTGGTGCCATCTGTAGTGCGTAGCATGTTTTATGTAGTTCATCTAGCGACAGGTAGATGTTGCTACACACGTATGAAACAACAATGAAATGAATAAATGAACGTATGGAATAATATATGTTTATGATGATAAGAAGTTTGTGATGAGGTATCACGACTAAAGTAGTTCTTATTAAAAAAAATATAGGCCTCTACATCTTTACAAGGTGGTTTATATAGTAACAGGAGGCATCTATGCCTACACTTAACGGGACACTGTAGTGCCTGGGACATTGTTGAGATTTAGTGTACTTGCCCAACACCTAAAGCTAAACCATCCAGCTAAATCAGCCTTACCCACAGGAAAGAGATGATCTTGGTCAATACGTGTGTGGCCGTGGTTTACACACAATACTTCATGTAGCTGTGTGAAATGACCAGAGTTATTAATTTTATTTATTTGGCGTGAATGTTTTATTTATTTATATGGAACAGAGACGTGGTCCTTCACTATTGGCCTCATGAATAAGCTCAGAGTCACTCAACGAGCTATGGAGAGGGCTATGCTCGGGGTTTCTCTACGGGATCGAATCAGAAATGAGGAGATACGTAGAAGAACTCGGGTCACCGACATAGTCAAACGGATTAGCACGTTGAAGTGGCAATGGGCAGGCCATATAGCACGCAGAACAGATGGCCGATGGGGCCGAAAAGTTCTCGAGTGGAGGCCACGGACCGGCAAGCGTAGTGTTGGACGTCCACTGACAAGATGGACAGACGACCTTGTAAAAACTGCAGGTCGGCGGTGGATGCAGGCCGCTTCCAACCGCAATACATGGAAATTTTTGAGGGAGGCCTATGTCCAACAGTGGACGTCCAACGGCTGAGATGATGATGATGATGATTTGGCGTGAAAACCCCATTTTACTGCAAAATATGATGACATCAATGCATAGAAAGATCCTTACCTAGCAAGGACCTGACCGGGCATAATTCAAATGGCGGCTCAGTGGCGCCCTCTCGACTCGAGAAGTGTCGTGAAGCCTTCTCGAATATTCATCAGTGACTTGATTACTGTGGCTAGGCTGGTTCTAGGTAATGTAGCACATAATTGTGGTAATTAACGCTAAGTAATGCATGGTACAGTTAAACAAAGTGATGAAGTGGCCTACTAGCGGCTAAGACTGAGATGTCAGTACGATTTTTTCTGTGGGACAAAATTCAGTTGGAGCTCAAACCCGCAGCCTTCGGTATTGCAATCCTATGCTTTGATAATAAATTAGACAGGTGTATTTTAATCCAAGGGTCTTACTTATGAAATATTTTTAAAGTTAAACACTGGTTAAACAACGTCCTGTCTTTATTTGTGGATAGTGACGAATAGAGACAGGACGTTGTTTAACCAGTGTTCAACTTTAAAAATCTTTCATAAGTAAGGGGGAAAGGCTCTAACCATTCGGCTATCCTAACGACAACAGTGACAGTGAAATTACGAAACGCATCGCACGGGACAATCTTTTTGCTTGAAAATACCGAGAAAACGAACTTATTTCGTAGGGAACAAAAGTGTAACAGGAACCTAGATAAATACTGCCTTAATCTAAATAATAACATAAAGTGATAAAAATAATGCTCAAATAAATGGTATAACGTTTGTATAAACATTCGTCTGTCGCCGGCCTCTTATATGTCGATGTTATATTTACGTTTGTTCATTTTCTGCATATTTTTTTCTCATGAAACGAGTAAAGAGTGAGTGAAAAATTGGACTGAGGCTTACATTCAATTCCAAGTACTGTCCCGGAGCAAAATTTATAGGCAAGTATTTGGCATGGAATTTAGCAGGATTGCACATGTAATTGTTCTGGATTCGATGCAAGCGAGAGGTGTTAACCAACGCACCTGCTCCCTGCATTGTAATACAAAACCCTACCTTTTGTCCTCGATTGTCCTGCGTTGTAGGATAAATTATGTAAACATTGGGAGAACGAGTAAAACACTACCTATCGTTTTTAGTATCGCTAAAACCGAAAGCTCTCATTTTGTTCACGCTAAAGACCAAATCAGAAAACATTGAAACTGATACAACTGACATAACTGAGTGTAAGCATAAGTCACCTCCTGGAAATCTATACTGACACTCAAATTCACTCAATGGACTTGTTTTGAGGTTAAATAACTTGCCCAGCATAATATTTATACATTACTAGCTGCTGCCCGCGGCTTCGCTCGCGTGGTACCCGGGTAAAAAGTAGCCTATGTTACTCTCCAGCCCTCCAACTATCTCCACACCAAAAATCACGTCAATCCGTCGCTCTGTTTTGACGTGAAAGCAGGACAAATAAACACACTTTCACATTATAAATGTGTGTACGGATACGGAATATGGGTACGGATACCGTATTGTCAGCTGAATCGGCTTTAGCCACAGGAAAAACGTGGTAATTACGTGTAAAGCTGTCACAGATTTCCAAACGATGATTTTCTTACTAGTACGATAAGAACAATAAGTAAATATAGGTAATATCATAATGTTATTTCGTGGTAGGGCCGTAGGCATGTACTGGCAGATCTAATTAAGCGAACGTACGCGTACACAGCACCTGAGTACCTACTCGGTAGTTTTGGCAAGCAGCTACGAAAATAAAATGCCTCTGTTGAAATTATCGTGAAAGAAATGTTGAAGTTTTATTTGTTTTCTTTATTTAGCAGAATTTAATTATCTCTAGAGTCGTTCTGCCGACATGTTCTCATGACAAAAGTTATGCTACCAGTGGCATTACACTATTCTTTAACCACATAGACTTACCTTTACTCTCGACAGTGAAATGTTTTTGTGGGAATATCTGCGTTAGTAAAAGCACAGTATTTTTATAATAATAATTAATTTGTGTCCATCACAAAAGATCAAAGTTGTCAAAAGGGCCTCTGTGTGTTGACTTCGGCCCCATGCATGCCTGTCAAAGGTCCGGGACTCCATAGTCCCGAGATGTTCAAATTGACATACAAAATAATAATTATTAATATTATTATGGACAAGAGAAGATGTTGTGCCGAACCCACCTAGTGGGAAAAGGGCAAGGAAATGATGATAAATTATCGTCATCCTTTGATAGTTTAACAATATGAAAAAAAAAAAAAAAAAAAAAAAAAACAAAATACAAAACGTTTAAATGGTCCATAGTTAAGTCTTTTATCTGTAATTTAGTCTGTAAGTACTGTTTGTTTTCCTAAGAAATAAAAATAAAAAATAAATAAATAAATATTACTTCTATAAATAGCAAAGTCTTGAACACGCTTTGATTTGCTGTGAAATCCAATAGTTATAGTTTATGGCTTACTTTAGTGACGGAGTTTTTACACTGCTCATAGGCATTTGTTGGTTCAAAACAACGTTATAGTCGGGACCAACATTTTAATGTGCACGGAATTTTTTAGTCTAACTTGAGAAGTACCCTCTAACAATGCACCAATCTAAGTTATTTAAATGAGAAGCAGATTGGTTTCTGTTACGTAGTAAACGTTGGCCCGAAAATATTGATAAAATTTAGCACCATTACGGTATCTCTAACTAAGGTACCTATCTTTAAGATTAGATCCTGTTGGAATCCTGTTTTGAATGACAAGAATTTTCATTTTAGACGTTCTGTGTCTAAACTGAAACGACGTAATCAAGTGTGCCTACCATACTAGCCTTAACAAGCTACATTACCACGCAAAAGGGCCTAAACTTGAAAACGGCTATAGCATTTCGGGCCGGATCGGGCCCGTGGGACGTAATCAGTTATTTAACGGTGTCAACAGTTTCAAACAGAGTTGGATAAAAATGTTTCTGTGATCTATTGTTATTGCTCCCTTGGATTTTCATGTGCAATATTTTTATTTATGTCAAAATCAGAAGCCGTACAACGAACTCAGCAATTCGAACTCACGAAAAGCGGGACTGCACCAGTCATGCAGCAGTTCTGAAACAATATTGTTTTAGTACGAATCGAAGCAATGTCAAAACAAGCTTGAAACAGTCCTGTTTTAGGAATGTTGAAAAAAGCCTAAGGACTGTTTCAAGCTTGTTTTGACATTGCTTATAGTTTGTGGTACTGCCCCAGAGCATCATAGATGTAAAATGTTTACTTGCGTAGCATTATATTTTTCTAAACAGTGAAGGAAAGCATTTTGAGGCATACAAGTCTGTCACGAGGTGAATTAATAATGGGAGGTAGATTGTTAATTCAAATTAAAACTCGAACCCGCAATTTTCGGATCTCATGTCCAGACTAGGCTAACATACTAGTAGCTTTCAAATTATTTATGGAAACCAAGTTTCATACAAACATACAATTTAAGATTTATAAAATTAGTAGAATGATAAATTAAACATTATTCAAAGCCTCCTGTTGACTGTACAAAGGCAATAGGCACATCGGTTGTAATTGTTTCCCCGTACTACGTGGGCTACGTAGTAACCACTAATTACGTGTTAAATCACGTAAAACGACTGAGCCGGGGTGTGGGCCTCACTGTGTACTGTGATTTACACTTTCGAACAGTCTACACTCTACCTACACAAAACGGGTCTGTGCATGTTTAAGGGAATAGCGATTTATATTTTGGTGGCGGTTCGCGCCAGAGACTGCGACAGGAGACCGAGACCAGCCCCCTGATTGCCTATCTTTGAGAGAGACCAAAATCTGTCTCAAACTCTCAAATATGACGGTTCAGTGATTACGCAAGTAGGTCTGTCACTCTCATCTCAATGAGACCGAACGCGACAAAAGATACACGATAACTTTGAAATCAAAATCAAAATCAAATATCATTTATTCAGTAGGACCGTTATGACCACTTTGAAACTTTGACAGTTTGAGACCAATTTGAGGTTTGAGACAAGTCAGACAATCAGGGGACAATCTTTATAGGGGCGGGCGCGCGAAAGTGACACGAGACAGAGAATTGCCAGTTTATAATATCAATGGTCTCCTGTCTTGGTCTCTCTTCGATAAAGACGTCAAGCATGCTTTCCTACTTTCGTAGTAGAAGATCAATTACTTTTTACTTCAAAATCTCATTACGATTTCGGATAGCTTTTTCACCGTAAACACATTCTAAAAACCGCGCGCGGTCGCCGGGCAAATAGAATTGAAACCGTGACAATCCAGTTTTCGCACACTTTTTCTACATCTCGATTTGATTGAGTCCACACTTTGTGCTGACAGTGGGAGAGAAGGCTTTGATCAAAGGCGAGTGTGGACTAGATCTGTTCAGACAATGCGGGGGATTGATTGGAAGAGGTTTTGGTTCTTTTGGGGCCTTTCTGTAGTTTCAATCTGTTATTGCTGAAGCTGATCGACAAAGCGACTTATAACTAGAAATGTTGAGCAATGTTCATTTACCATGACATTGACATAATATTTATTTATTTGAAACTTTACCCTATTCTTACAAGTATGACCTAATACAATAGAGCAGTCAGCAAAATAATTTCAGTATGTCTAAACAAAATTAAAATCAAAACAAATCCACACACAAAATAAAAAAAAACAAAATCATTCCAAATATAAATCAACATACAAAATCATTCAATACCCAAGTCAAGATTATTTCAATTTGTATTTCAATTCAATATTGACATAATGACATTGACTATATAATATAATATAGTATATAATTGACTATATAATCTAGGTACTTATGCAGTTTTTTGAGTTTTACTTTTTATCAATTTCGGTAACGAGACTCCTTTGAGTGTTTTTTGTTATTGCTAATTAGTTTTAGATTTGGCCTTAGAGGCACTCTTGAAAAACTCACCCTGCATAACCAGTTCTAACTGTGACATGTATGCTGTTCTCACAAATATTGTTTATTTTACTCCTAAAAATTTGTATTTGAATGTTTAGTTGATGGCTGCGCGAAAAAAAGGCACCAACATCCCATACAAAATCGGCATGGCTATATGTGATCATGATAAATTATAGGTATTTCCATATGCAATTTTCTTCCCATATTTTACAAAGCTATCCCCAATTCATCCTGCGCAACTTAATCCTCGCTTAAAAACAAATTACAGTTTAATTTGGTATTTTGATTAAAACCTACAGAACATGTTCGGGCAAGTTTTGTGGGTGTATCGCTCCGTATAATTTATGTGTTTAATTTCGCAATAAAGTCGCCAGTTTAACCTACTGCCATATGAAAAACTCGTTTTCGTATCCGCTGCTTAATTTATGGGTAAAAAATATAGCGTAATATGGTACCATATGTGGACGCATAGCAGTAGGCTAAATTGTGTTACTTGCTTATGTTGATTTATGGGTCTTATACTCTTAGTACCTATTGATTATTTTAAATTTGTAGCTTTTTATCAAAAAAATATTGTATAAAACAGTTTAAACATATTTTAAAAGACAATTTTTGTTAATGTATAAGAAAGTTTTATCGGCTAGTTTTTCTCAAAGTACGTACCTACCTACCATGATACAAAGATATAGATAGAATACAAAATTAAATATATTATTCTGTTGTATTTTTTTGTATTAAAAACCATTAACAAAACAATCAACCAATGCAAATTAAGGCGGAGAACACACGTCACGCTTCGGCGTATCGTATATTCTAAGCAAAATAATGAAACCAAACAAAAAGCCATTAAAATAATGAAAGCCAAAGGAAGCGATTTTCAAATCCCAGACAGTTTATGCTGATTAAGTTCAGCTAACATTGAGTTGGTCTTATTTTCTGTTGTTACTCCTCAAATTGTCGACACTTGAGTACAGATTAGCTTCGTTACCCCGCGGCGCAGCGCGTACCTGCTTAGGGATGCACGTAAGTAAATAACGTGAAATATATCGATGAAAATAATTCAATTTATTTACTTTTACAATTAATTTTACCAGAGTTGGCCATTTACTCATACGAACTTACTTACTTTTTTTTCATTCAATTTACATGTAAGTAAGTACTTATTTTACGTATAGTTCCTTATTTAAATCTGGATTCGTCATGAAATAAAAAATCTGAATTAAAACAAAATCAATAAGTATTACAATTTTCTTGTCATTATTAAAAAAAAACTTATTCAAGAATTATAGAAAGATGATTGAATGATGGACAAGAAACACCAAAAACAACAGAAACCGATATGGTAGACATTTTCTAAACAAGCTAGAATCTCATCAATATCCAAAAGGCTGACAAAGTTAACTAGAAAATCAGAGTAGGTACCTATCTTAATTTGTGTTTGATGATCTGTATGATTTTTTTTATACTACTAAGGTAGCAGACAATAGCATACAGCCCAGAGTTGGTTGTTTTCAACACTAATGTCGCTAATGCACAGAATAATCTTGTTTTGCAGCGCTCTCCTTGGGAGAGCTGTAGCAAGTGTGTTTATAAAAGAAACATCGATAATAATTACAAACATCATCGACTGAACCCCATCCCTTCATTTCCAAGTGGTCGCGCGAGGAAGCTCGTGGAATAATGATTTCTTTGAGGCGCCCTGTTTGAAGTACGCCATTACAGCCTTCAGATACGTTTGTACTGTACTTAATAGCGGATCACAATGCCATCTCTAATTGTTTTCCTTACCTTTGTAGGCAGCGGCATGTTTACTGCTGAGGGTTTTTATCTTGAGTATATTTTAGCAGTAAGGAGTCTGGTATTTATGGAAGCGCAATTTCTGACTGAAATATATGAACGTTAACAAAGTTGGGTAACAAATCTATAATCTTATATTTTCTTGAAACATTACTTGTAACTGTAACATGTACGTGAAATAATAAGTGGCAACATTGCTGTTGAGAATATGCTTCTGATTTTTTTGACAAATAGGCAGTAGGTATACAACCTACCAATATACCTATAGGTATGTGTAAAAAAACCCAGTCCGATCCGTGAAGGTGTTATTAAGTAGGTATCGATATTATTTTCGATTTACATACATACATACATACATAAAATCACGCCTCTTTCCCAAAGGGGTAGGCAGAGACCACGGATTTCCACTTGCTACGATCCTGACATACCTCTTTCGCCTCATTCACTCTCATCACATTTTTCATACAAGCTCGCCGGTTTAGGGTACTTTTGACCTGGCCTTTCTCCAAAACATCACCAATCTGATCCAGGTATGTTCGATTTATGCGATCATATTCGGAAAATAAGTCAATTTTTTTATTAAGTAACAAAATTCAACATCAGTGTATCTGTGGCATTCTTTTAACTCTACAACTACCGCAATTTTTCATCATAACTGCTTTGTTCCGAACAGATTTATGTCGTAAACAACAACCAAAGTTTGTAAAATACAACACACTTGCGGTAAATAAACAAATCAATGGCATTCCTACATACCGTCAAATGAACGTAAACGGAGTTGACTAATGTAGAAATCTAATGTGAAACCCTCAGTCATTGTTCGGTTTCCGTTGAATCAAATCAGAAGTCTAATTATGAAAATTATCGGAAAAAAATGCAAGTACCACATGCGAGATGTGCTGTTTATCAATAATTGCAGAAAGATTTTCGTTAAATTCGGCATTTATATCATACTTCTTGGTGTTGCTGTTCTTGTGGCATTACTTCCAAATGTGATCAGTAAAAAGCATGTCGTCCATCGTCAGGCAAGATATGCGATGGATTTGAAGTATATCTTGTTTTGGAAGCATCCAAAGAGAAATAAGAAAAACTTCTTTAATAAAGACGAGGTGTACGCTCAAGGTCAAAAGTCCTTCATTTCACAAAACTGTCCGTATATAAATTGCTTTATCACTTACAATAAAAGTCTACTCCAAACCGAAGCAAACTTTGACGCGGTTGTATTCAACATACATGATATCAAAAACATTAAGAACTTGGAAATGGTAAGATCTCCCAATCAGAAGTATATTTTCAAATCCTTTGAGCCTTCGCAAAAACATCCCATCTGTAACGCTATGTTCGAAAACTTTTTCAACTTAACATGGACTTATAAACTAGACTCAGATATTCCACAACCTTTTATAAATATAGTCGATTCCAAAAACGCTCTAGTCGGTCCAAGTGTTGGTATGAATTGGAATGAAAATGTGCTGAAAACTGACAAGTACAAGGACAAAATCAAGGTAAAAACCAAAGGAGTAGCATGGTACATCCCAAGTTGTAAGTTAAAGAATAAACACCAAGATTTTGCTAGGGATTTGAAGAATGAACTTAGAGGGTATAATTTAACTTTGGATACATTTGGACCCTGTGGTCAGAACAAATGTGGAAAGGAACAGAACATAGAGAGTTGTAGCAAAGAGTTTGAAAGAGATTATTACTTTCAACTGGTTTTAGAAGACTCGGTGACACAGGACTATGTTACCGAGAAATTGGCGAGCGCGATGTCGCATTTGACTGTACCTATTGTTCTTGGCAGCAACTTTTCAAGGTATTGTCTTTCATCGTCACGTTAATTTATTTAAAATTATTGCACATCTGTAATTATTTCGTGAATGTGAAAAAAAAAAAACAATTTAAGAGATAAAGGTAGTGAACTGCATGATATTTAGATATAAAATATAGGCAGGTAAATAAATAGCATTATCCTTAAAAGCTTACATGTTTTCTAACGCTATTTATAGGCAATTTTTTTTAAACGCCTCTTTAAAAACTTCTGTAAGGCACACTCTGGATTTGAACTCTATTTTGTATCTCAAATTAAAATAACATCGATTGGCGCTAAAGTGTGTGTGTTGATGGTCAATTAAGTAGTAAAAACCGGCGTTTTCAACTTTCAAAATGTAAATAAAAACAAAATAAAAAAATGTAGGTAAGTATTTATGGGAGTTATATTGGTGTATTTTAAAACTGAAGTCGATGGATCATAAATCAGTTATTTCTTGCAGATTTCTACCTCCTGGCTCATATATTAATGCTGGAACCTTTGACATGAAGAAGCTTGGAGCAGTTATTGACTATCTTATCAGAAACCCCAAAAAGTATGCCTATTTCTTCGACTGGAAGAGTTACTACTTCTACAAATCTAGACCTAGATCTTATATTTGTGATTTATGCACTAAGTTAAACGAATATAGCCAAGTGAAAAGCTATAACAACTTTAGACGTTGGTGGAAAAATAACTATGATGATGAATGTGAGAGTTCTCAATTGTATGATAAGTTTAAGGATGTTTAAAAACAAAAATAATGTTCTACTTAGACATTGTAAACACAATGATGAAACATAATTGTTGATTGTACCGATATTGTTTAGAATCTGAAGAATCTTTACGAGAACTCGCTTTTCGGCCGAGTCTCCTCAATACTTTTAATATAATGAATATTTACGTGAACAACACCAGTGTATGTTATTATAATGTCTAGTACAACTGAGGTATGTTTTACAGCAAGATGATGTTCTTTAAAAGTAAGTCCATAATAAATAGGTGAGTAATAAATAAAGTATGAAATGAAATAAGTTAGAGTTTTCTGTCAATACGTTCGTACATGGCATCGAATAACCAACATTTCTACGCCATAAAATTGTGGTATTAAATTTAAAAAATATCTCATTAATCTAATCACCGTTATGAGCTGGCAACTAAATCATTTCCAGTGTACCTATATTACTTCTCCCTCACTAACTATCGAAATAATTTTGCTGTAAGATCAATCATTTTACTCGTGTCAGGCTGGATTCGACCAAAAGTCATCTTACTCCAGAGTAACTAGCCGACATAATTCGAAATACAATTGTTTAGAAAGCGTAATCGAACATTATTATGTGCATACAAATTATCCTGCCCCCCTAGCCATATTACACTATCTATCGTCGCTGTAGAATAGAAACACTTCAAAATGTATAGGATTTGACGTTTCAAGTAGATGAGTCACGTGGTCAGAACGTCAATTCCTATACATTTTGAAGTGTTCTATTCTACAGCGACGATAGATCGTTCTACAGCGACGATAGATCGTGTAATATGGCTAGGGCCCCTGGTTATAAGGTGTCAACTTTACAATGTCAAAATATTCAAACAAACAGTAATTTACTGAGGTAAAAACTTGGTAAAAACATAATCCAGTTTGGTCAAATCCAGTCTTAGTAGTAAAAAAACAATTTCATTTATCAGTCAACAAGACGACTATTCAAAAGCGAATTCTTGATAGCTCGATACGTGAAATATTTTCTCCCGTGTTTATTTACTTACCGATATTTAATAAATCATATCACCGAAAAGTTATCCATACAAAGAAGATGGATAGACTTCTCATTTCAAAGGCAAAAAAATAATAAATCTGGGCCGTCGATCACAGATGTGTCCCGAAGGAACGGTATCGGAATCCCTTTAATGCAAAATGATGGAGAGGAAACAGGGGAATTAATAAAACAGGCAAGGATCACATCGGTATTCTGTATCTGGGATTTGAGGCAAGTGTGAATGGATATTGTCAAAAATACTAAGTTAACAAACTTTAGATTTTGGAAAAATAGTAATATATTTTTTAATTTTATTAACAAACGTTTTCATATAAACAAATCAAGTATATAATACAGTTAGACTAATATATTTACAGTCAATTTAAAATTTAAGGAATATAATAGTCTAACTCTACTTGATTTGTTTATAATAAAAAGTTAGTTAGTAATATTTACTTTATTAACTAAAAACTTACTTTATTGAAAACTAGGACGCCAAAAATAGCAAAAACGTAGGTTTTCTTACGTAGAACGTGAGAGGGCTCTTAGACTTATGGGTTAGTTTGTGTATGGTAAAAAACTACATAAAACAGAAAAATTCTAACTAGAAACATGGAAGCGAAACAGGAAGTTACAAAGTGCAATCGAAACTTATTAGTGGGACATACATAGAAGCGAAACTTAGTTACTCATGGACGTTCAGCGGAAAATATGATCAGCGATCAATAATCGAGTTATTTCACTACTCGACATCATCATTGTCCAGCACATCGTACTTTCTAAACTTTTACTGGCCTCTCAGCTCAGGTAGTAGCTCTGCTTTCTACGCTGTAGGTCGTAGGTTCGCTTCCCATCCAGAACAATTTTGTGATGAATGATGTTCGTTCTGTATCTGTTTGTTATCCATACCCATATTATAAATGTGAAAGTGTGTTTATTTGTTTGTTTATTTGTCCTGCTTTCACGTCAAAACGAGCGACGGATTGAAAAGATTTTTTGTGTGGAGATTTTTGGAGGGCTGGAGAGTGATAAAGGCTACCTTTTATCCGGGTACCACGCGGGCAGCAGCTAGTAGTATTATAAGTCTGTATTTACAAAATATCTATTTATTCTATCACAGTTATCTGCACCCTGATTCAGATTTCCGAATTAGCATCCGAATCGATGATTTCAATCGGAAAGTTATTATGTCACTTTGCGAATTTGGAATGCATTCCGAGAAGGTCTAAATCGCGCCTCTACAGAAGCTATTGGAACCAGAGCTCTGGTTCCAATAGTACAAACTTTGCTAAGTTTGGGACTAGATATGAAATAAAAACTACCATAGTAAATAATAAAATAATAATAATAAATAATGCTGGACATTTCACGCAGCATCATGTAGCCCCAAGCTAAGCAGAGCTTGTGTTATGGGAACCACATGACTGATATACTACTTAAATACATTTTTTTTGTAAATACATACATAATATACGAGTACATAGAAAACATCCAGACCCGAGACAAATATTTGCAGATCATACAAACATTTGTCCTGCGGCGGGGATCGAACCCGCAACCTCCTGCGTCACAAGCGGGCCTTCACCCACTGCGCCACAGAGGTCGTCTATAGTACGTTGTCTCTTTTGTCGAATTAAATTCGGTATACAGTATCCCTATGCTTCTGTTTAGTGCCTAATTGGAAGTACCATCAGGTATTGGTCCTATTTGCCGTAAACATTTAGCGTCAAACGGTAAAGAGCCCGCTAAAGTAATTTTATTGTGTATCGGCGACGCGCCGAAGTGGTTTCGTGTTGGTACAGATAGAATAAAATGTCATCGATATTTTGATTATTTTTTTTACTTAGAAATTCCATTTATTGTTGGAAAACAAAGAAAAAACACATAGTTTCATATTAGTGTATTGTTTTTAGTACTTACTTACCTATAACAATTTTTCATTGTGTGACAAATGACGGAAACTGTAACATATCTCAGTTTGAGCGGAAGGTATCGAAATTTTTATCTTGGTTTGTCTTTTTATTAATTTATATATTAATTTATAATAGATGTTAAAAAACGGGTTTGCATAATATGCGGGATATTTTTTTCTTGAAATGCTGAATAACATAAAGAATAAAAAACCTTCTTTCCTAATAAAAGATCTATTGCTTGTTTTGCGAGCATTACCCGCTGGCAAGCTGTGTGCAATCAACTTACCGCTCATTGACGGGGTAATGTACAGCGCACACCACTTAGAGCCTTAATTATAGGTATACTGTAAAGGAAACATTGAGAGGAGACAACATTAATATTCTTAATCAGTTAGTAGCCTCAACTACATGATTGCTACATTTGATTTGAGCTTTGCTGGTTTGTGGTGATAAAAATAAACTTTCGTCTGTTCTATTCTATTTTATGAATTGATTTGAAATACAAAAAGTACCTACCAACACGGGAATTGAACCCGGCACCTAAAACACCGTTTCAGTTTAATCGGTGTTAATAACAGGAATGATACAGTCGATATTGTGTGGAGCAGATTTGACTTGTATGGATTGTATACCCAAGGCTAATAGACTGTCTGTCAAATCTTTCAAGATCCTATGTCTAAGGTTGTAGGGGGTAGTAAGAGACACGTCCAACAGTATTTGGCACGAGTATATTATATTTGAATACGTGTTGATCAAAACGAACTCTCAAGGCCGGCGTGTTTTAACTAACTCAGCCACAGAATCCTATGACGTCAGCCCGTAAATCTTGATAAGATTAGTCGGTAATGCACACAAAAATTAGTTTGTTTTCAGAGTTGCAACGGTTTTCACCCTGCTATAAAATACTATTCATAAAATACAGTTCCATTTAAAAGAGCCATTGTCTAGTCAAAAGCCGTTTAAAAGCTACTAAAGTGGCCCATACGTGCAAGTTGTAAGACAAGCTGCACCGGAAGTTGCCGCAAACAATATGGCCGCCGGCCGCTTCCGCCGCGCAGTATCCGGTGCTTACAGAAACTTTCAAATGCGTAATGTCGCTTAAAATAGGACGACCTATGCTTATGTAAATACATGCATTGTCGAAACAAAAAGAAGGATTAAGGGGCCAGCGGCAGACGGAATGTCCATACAAACGTAATACCAAAATCATTTATGAGAATATTTTTATCATTTTATGTTTTTATTTAGATAAAGGTTCCTGTTATACTTTTGTTCCAAAGAACTTACAAATGTAAATAAAACATTCATTTTTGCTGTACAAAGATTAAAAAATCAATTTCAATGTAGCTCTACAAAATTATTTGTCTTTTCTGTAGCTAGTAGCTCAGTAGGTCCGAGCGAAGCCACGGTTGTGAGATCAAATTCTGAGTCAAAATGTCTAATAATGATCACTTTTTGAAACCCATCATATATTTTACACAAAGATCCTGTGCTTACAGCAAAAAAATCATCATAAATGGCTTACTAGTTAAAAAAACTATCCGTAGCACCCACTACGGCGTAGCATCGTAGCTGTTCGTAGCAGTTCCTCCGGAAGTGGGGTCGCAGACAACATGGCCGCGCGGACACTTCCGCCGTACGCTCTATTCCGTTTCCTTTATGTTACTGCTAATCTATTCTCAACTATTGTGATTTATACTTGCATGTATGTTTTGAATCATTAAATTATTTATTTTACGAGTATATGGAATTATGAGTTATGTTGTACTCATCTCATAAGTATTTTTTTTAAATTGAATTAAGGAGATGAGTTGTACATAATGTAAATGCTAAAAATATATTTTATCCCTTTTTGTATTTAAGGGATCTACAAGAGTTCTGCTTCAGGCTTTCTGAAAAATTGATATTAAGTTAAAAAAAAAAAAAAGTTAAAGTAAAACTATCTATTATTTTATACTTACCCTACTAGTGAGATGATGTCAATTTTGTTCGACATTTTACTGCCTTAATGCCTTTTCACACGTCCCGGTTGCCGGGTAGACGGTGCCGGGTGTCCGGCGGCGAAGTGTATGGGCATGTACGGTAGCTTTCATACGAACCTTCGCCGCCGGGTATCCAGGACCGGCTACCCGGCAACCGGAACGTATAAAAAGGCACTTATTGTTTTATCGAAATTTCTCGAACTCCTTTTTATATCGATGTATTTCTAATCTTAACCAAACTGATAAATCGTTTTGCTAGTAACAACCGAGCAACTAGAAGCTCAATTGTTACTATCACATCTAGATTAACAACTAGATTCTAGATAATCATTATAAGGTTTAAAAAAATCCAATGATTTATCTACACACATCAAAAAAGTTAACGATCACTTTTAAGAGTTAAAATATTTTTAGATTCCATATTCTTTGTTTAAAAATACATGATTTAGAATTAAATATTGTACATTTAACAAGAAAACAATTCTTTATAAATTATTTAATAATATTTAAATATATTAACTAATAGATATGTTATGTTCTCAAACTGATCGTAATTTTTTTTTTGATGTGTATCTGTGTATGTCGACCAAGGCTACGTAAGTAAAAAACAATAATAAATATTGATAAACATTTTATTAGTACAACTTAATATCAACACAGGCGTATCTATATATTAATTCCTTAGGTACATTACAGTTATAAAGCGATACCTAAGTAAATAAACATTATGAGCTATTCCGGAGTTTTGATATAAACAGTATTATTATACAATGCTTTTCTATTCTATTTTAATAATTTTATTTATCTCTACATTATATATTTATTTTTAATAACTAACTAATAATTGCATTATACAAACCAAATTATTCGTGCTCATTTAATTAATCTACTCGAATTATTTCTTATACAACATAAATAAATATTATTTATTAAACATAACAAATTATATTTGAAGTACTTGAAAAAATCTAAACTTAGACTAAATTTATGAATAAGCCTATTTTTAAACCTTTCTAAGTCCTATTAATTATAGCTTACACATTTATTTCTTTGCAGTAAATAGTTTTACAGCGTGGACGTATTAATGATACTTTTTTAGAAAAAAAAATTACACACATCTATTTTTATAATTATATTGTATTTATATAGGTATCTTTGCTATTCTATTTATCAAATAGTTATGTGGCAGAAACCATAGTGCTATCTCTGCCGTGTTAAAATATGCTTTATCACTATGCCCTAAAGGAGTAAAATAGTTTTTGTAACATTGAAAGCACAAGTTTAGGATTAAATCGCCTTAGATTAAGTTTTTGTAGAGATATTGTCTATGAAATTGACTATAACAGCCATAAAGCTAAAAAAAAAACTCGAAAATTCCACGTTCAAAATTATTTTTACAATATTTTTAAAAGAGCTTTCAAAAGTACACTACTCCAAAACTTAATCGTACACATTATAAAATGATCGATAGTTATTTATCAAGAGCATTTTTTTCTAACAAAAGAATGTTAATTGACAATATATATAAACAATATCATAAGACGTTTTATTAAAAGCATAACAACAAAATTTAAATACTTACAACATTTTCATTATTAAATTATTCGAATTTATTTATACAATAAAGACTTAGATTTTATAGATTCGATATTAGATATAACGCAAAGCTTTTCCGATATACAATCTATCAATAACATCATTCAAAATATTTCTTTTAAATTTTTAGCCATAGTCAGTTGTAAAATTAGATTTGGGGAAGTGTAAAGTCGTCAGCGCTTCTGTATCTCATGCTGTGTTCCCTGGGCCACTGGGTTGCTAGAAAAATAAACAAATTAGTTTTTTGTTGAACACTTTCACAGTCACCCTCTGCATTGCCTCCGAAGAAGAGGGCTGCAGTATTGCCATCAGCAAGTACACAAATAGAGTATTCAATTCACTAATGCGATAGTATACCTGCCACAACAATCATATACAGGGTGAATTTTACCTCAGTTGGTCCAATAGTCTTTTAATCCTTAAATGACACAGGATCAATTGGCATCAAAAAAAGTTTTTGTGTAAATTGCCCATTTTCTCGCTGACTGTACATTTTTTTTCAAAATCTATGAATGCAGGTCGAAATATCTTCAAAAGTTAAGGATAGTCTCTTAAGAATGTTTTCCTCTAGCTACAACGGTTAAGGTAGCTGCCCTTACTGCCCCGTCACAAAAATTCACCCTGTATAGTCTGTTTTTGTACCGCACTGGTGAATTTCACTTTAGATTTTTCCATGCTAAGTAAAAAAGTAAGTTCCTATGAGCAAGTGGCCTACTCTGGTGACGGAATTTTTAGGCCGGTATTCCATTCCATGCTGATAAATTTACATTATTTACAATAATTATAATTTTTTAATTTAATTATAACTAGCCTTTGACTATTTTAACTAGCACATAAAATACTACGACAGAAGCGTAATAAAATTTTCAAAACAGTGCTTAAAATGTGTTTCAAATAAATAAATAGTTATAAAATAATAATCAAATAATAAATAGTACGGTTGAAATTATCTACCTAAAGTTATTTACTAACACAGGCCTGAATTTTCAATCGACAGATAACTTTTACTTCACGAATTTATTTCGTGATTTAATAGGTTTTGTAACTAAATCCTTAACCCTTATTAAGGGAGGCCTATACCCAGCAGTGGGTAAAGTCGGGCGAATGATGATGATGTAAGTAAACCGTCAAATTTATTCATCAGTATAAAGTTATTTGACGATTGAAAATCGGTTCTTAGGCAAGTCCAATACTACGAATAAAACTAAGCGAAATTAATGCAAGTTATAGCAGCCATTCATGATCAAGTTCACAGTCAAGTTTGCAGCGGACTTGATGCGGCATTCAGTAAACTTGACGGTGTATGGCTATGGCTGTGCATGACAAGTCTACTTGAAGCGAATTCTGCCGACTTGATCAAGTTTGCAGCGTCATGTAAACTTGAAGATGTGTGGGAGCGTTCAAGTATGCATGACGGTTGGTCAACGCGTTGTCGTCCGCCACCGGTGACGCCATGGCTTCGACTGGCTGCGCCATGAAGCAAATTTGCCGGTAAACTTGATCGTGTGTGTTCTATATGGACGAACTACAAACTGGACACCGCATCAAGTCCGCTACAAACTTGACGGTGAACTTGAACGTGTATGGCTGCTATTAAATGCTTTACCAAATGGTATCTAAATAAAATTAAGACGCTTCTAAAGTAAAATAAACAAACATGCAATAGTGTTAATACCTATTTTTGTGACATTTCTTTGGGGTTGTGTTTTGTTTGCATGCAACACTTTTTTTGGAGCGGTATTTGCGTGCATAACGTGCTGAAAATCATTCAATTTGTTAATTAAAAATTGTTGTAGTGAACACAGCCAAAATTGCAGACATACTAAAATGTGTGTTATGTGTACCTATACAACATGTACGAACATTAAATATACCAATTAAGTTCAAAATATGATTTGCCACCATAATAAATAGTAGAAAGAGTAAAGTTTTTTAAAAGCTTTTATTTAACACGGGATACATGCATTTTTCGGGATTAAAAATAGCCTATGTCACTCTCCAACCCTCCAACTATCTCCACACAAAAAATCACGTCAATCCGTCTCTCTGTTTTGACGTGAAAGGAGGACAAACAAACAAACTCACTTTCCCATTTATAATATGGGTCTGGATACTACTAAATTTAATCTTCTTCGTAATAACGTAGTTATTTGTAGGTAATGTATGTGATATACACTATTTATCTGCAAATTGTACGTATATCGTAATATATGTAGAAATATGTATTTAGGTAGGTATCTATAAAACCTAAAACACATGCTTATTCATTTCTAAATCCATGCTCCATTCCGAATCAAGATGTCATTTATCAATAACTTAAATAAAGTTAAGGACTTACCCGTGTAATGCATATTACGATACATATCAGGACAGTTGCTTGATCCCTGAAACAAACATTTAAAGTTAGTAGAAATTAGTGTATTTTATATTTTACTAATTTCCACCCGCGGCTTCGCTCGCGTGGTACCCGGATAAAAAGCGGCCTATGTCTTATTCCCGGTCATTCATCTATATTTCAAATTTCAGCCAAATCGGTTCAGTGGTTGTCGAGTTATAGAGGAACAAACATACATCCATCCTAACATTCAAACATCCAAACTTCGCTTTTATAATATTACTTAGTGTGATTCTGTTAGAGTCATAGGAAAACTTACTGCTAGGTAAAAAAACACATGGATTAAAGAATGTTACTGATGGCCAATTACAAGTTTTCACTTATAGAGACAGATTTTAGAATAAAAATTAAATAGACGACAAAGAAGTAGATAATCGCTAGACAATAAATATACTACTAGAAACTAGTGTATGGATTATATTCATTGCTCGAAATAACTAGCGTTGTAATGAATATAACCTTTCTGAATTGTAGCATTCTTAATAAAGAACATTCACTAGGTACTCCAATTTTATTCACCAGCGCAGCTAAAAAGGTCGCTATTGCAGATTCACAATAATCTGATTCACGGGAGATTCGTATTGATATTCAGATAAAGCAATTCCTCTTTACGTACGTCAAATGTTAGCTGAATTGTACGCAATTCAATTCACAGCAGAATCACATGCTAGGCCTTAAATTGCCACACGAAAAAAAAATAACCCTGTTGGCTTTCATTTAATATTGCATCGTATTATTACTACTAATGCTCTGTAAATAAGAAATTGATTTTTAAGTAAGTATTTAGTATGTTTTAATAACAATAATAAACATTAAATAATATTTGATTGACATTTAGTGCAATTCCAATTCATAGGTGGCCATTTTATTTTACGATTCTCCACAAAACTGTCAAAAGTAAGATGATATTGCCGGTACGGAATTGTCAACTTTGTGATTTCTAATACGAGCATCTCGACGCAAATCATTTGTGAATCTGCATTAGCGACCATTTTAGCTCGGCAGTTCATTATCAGAATTGAAACTTTTGGTGCATTTCATAGCACAATGAGTAAACCGAGTTTGAGTATACTCGTTCATTACGCAGATAAAGCTGAATTATGAGCTAAAACTGTTCTCAAAAGTTTCAGCTTTTGTATTGCTTATGGATAATGTAAAATTAATGTTTTAATGAGGTCTTTGTGGACAAGGCTACCAACAATTGTGTAAGTTGTAAATCATCTTCAGATAGCGTATTTCACTGAAAGGTTTTTAAACTCGTGTAATAGAATGCTACAAAAGTTTTGAAGATTCAAAAGTAGAAAATTTAATATCACTTCTCTCTAGCCTCAAAGGGTTTGCTGGAAGAGAACTCTTCGTAGGGTTAACCCTAAGCTCGCCTTTGTACCTGTCGTTACTTTATGTCGTTGTTCTGTGTTTTATTTGTACAATAAAGAATTAAAGAATTAAAGAAAAGCAGTCGAAGCAGGTCGACAGTACAATACAATACAATACAATACAAATACATTTATTTACCAAAAGAGAATACAACACATACAAATATTACTGATGGTCCCCGCACTAGGGCGAGCCTGTATCGCGGGAGACCGAAAATCAAAAACGATTACCTACTACAATACAGAATAATAATACAATTATTAAAAATGTTTTTGAATTTACAACAAGAGAGTTATTTTAATCTTAGGACAGACAAAGTTTGTAGGCTTTACCAAACTGCATAGTACAAGACTATAAATTGTCCAGGAATCCTCTAAGACCGGGCGAGACAAGGTGAGGCAATTCACATTTATCATTAGATTGTTAGTTGGTTAGTGCTACTGGGTTTGAAAGACAACATCACACTAATATTATAAATGCGAAAGTTTGGATGTTTGTTCCTCTATAACTCAACATCCACTGAACCGATTTGGCTGAAATTTAAAATATAGATAGATAATGACTGGGAATAATACATGGTCTACTTTTTATCTAGGTGCCACGTGAGTGAAGCCGCGGGCGGAAGCTAGTAATTAATAATACAAAGTATTATCTGTTCATGTAATGTTTTGTGTCATGCTATCGTATTTTTAGCAAGTCATTATATCGGGGTCAATCCTATTACAATGAAGTATAAACATCATCAAACATCATCAAGTATAGTTCAAAGAATATAATTTAAACCTAAAACCTAGAGAATTGTTTCTCTCTCAACAATCTAAGTCATAAAAACCTATATGTATTTTAACTAGCCTCACTAAGTTCGACTGGCACCTCACTAGCTAGAGGATTAATAGAATGGATCACTGAAAAGAAAGCTAGGCCCCAAACCGTGTTTGTGGCCCTGGTTCTTTAAGCTATTAGCCGCGAAGGAAGGGAGTAGAATCATGCAGCTCTTAAGACTTTTATAAGTGATCTCAGAGGTTCTACTAAATAAATATTTTTTGTCTTTTAACTGGAACTTGTCTTGAAGAAACCAGTTAGCTATCTATTAGCTTCGATGGGATTGTGACCTATCTCGTATGGAATGCTAACTTCTGAAAAAATGAATGTACCCCTTAGCCATCCTCAAAGGATCTTAAAATGCCTAAAAAGATCTGAGAGAATGTCTACGCGCCTTGGTGATACAGTCGTGATTATTTTTTTTTTTCAGTAGGGATAATGTTGTCGGTAAGAAATAGTGTACCTGTATGCCCTGCTTGTTGAAGTTAATGTTAGTCCGGACAGTGCGGTGGTGTAGTGGCTGGACGGGGCGCGCGTTGTTGCCCAGTGGCGCCTTCGGAGTCAGTTGGGAGCCTTGCATCAGTCTTCGGAGTGCGTACATCTACAACAGCAATAATCAAATCTATGTGAGGCTACTTAAATGGTAAAATTAGGAAGGGATAGGTACCACGAATTTGAAGTGAGGCAATAGAAGAGAGAAATAAATTAATGTTGAAAGAGATGAATATAAATAAATAGGTATCTAGAGAGAGATTATACAGATCATCAAACAAATGATTTTCGGATCCGAATCAACGAGATAAATCATTGATCCGAATAAACACAATCTTTATATTTTCAAATCCGGCGGCTTCTTTTGACCGATGTTGATGTTTTTTTTTGTACAAAGTACTCACTAACTCTAGTAACCTCTTGTGTAATTTTATAATTGATATAAGTAATTACCAAATTAATTTTTCGATTGAAAATATCCAAAAAAAAGCTCAATTTTGTCGTGTTTTAGAGTGCTGCTGTCGTAAGCGCCGCAGCCGAACGCACTCTAAATTCATCTTTATTACGATGTTTGAAGTTGCACTCATCAATGTCCTAATTTCATTAAGTTTAGAGATATAGATGGGCTTGTTGAAGATGATCCAGGCGGCTGTCTCCCAGCAGCCAGGGTGCCTGGTGGATCCCTCGTACGTCAGATACTGCTGAGTGTTGGACAGTCCCGAGCTCAGGGGTAGATGCTTGAATACTACTTCTTCTACTAGACACTAACCTCCTGTTTAGAGATATAGATGGGCTTGTTGAAGATAATCCAGACGGCTGTCTCCCAACAACCAGGGTGCGTAGTGGACCCCTCGTACGTCAGATACTGCTGGGTGTTGGGTAGGAGCGAGCTTAATGGTAGATGCCTGATGGGGTAGGAACTTCCTGTTAAATTAACAAAGTCAAACGATTACCAAGAGTAACTACTTTTACGAAGTTAAGCAGCGTTGTGCGCGGTCACAATTCGGATGGATGACCGCAAGTGGTATTACGAGCTGAGCGCTTCCGTGCTTCGGAGGGCACGTTAAATTGTCGGTCCCGGCTTTTAAGTCGTTTTTTGGTCAATTAAACCTAATGCTGAGCAAAGGTTCCTCCAATAATCCCTGTTTTGGCGATCTCTTACAACTTTTTCAAAAACTATCGTCACCACCCTTGTTATTGTTTCTGGAAGTTTTATCTACTTAAGCGCCTACATATTATTTACATTAATAAACATAAGTTGAGGTGCGGTATAAAATACCTAGTACAATTCAGCATGTATTATTGTAAGAGTAAGAAACGCACCTACATAATAATACTGGATGAAATTCATTCAATGAATAAGATGACAAAGTGTGTGCCCTAACTGTACGAGTATCTGTTATTTATTAGGGAATACAATAATTTTCCTACCTCTAAATATAACTTTGTTGAAGGAGCTAGTTATCAGCCTCAGATCCTTATTGATTGGCTCACCGATCTGTAAAATGACATAAATTTTGAAATAATGAGTCTACTAGAAGCAAAAGAAATGGAAAAGGATGTTGGTATCCACATTTTTCACTTTGGCAACTTTGAATGCAGTTTTAAAAAAAAAGATGTAACTTAATAAAAAAAACGTCTACCCCCGGGTGTCATACGTTAGATCAAAGATCATTAGGTCAACGTTCACAAGATCAACGCTACTAGATCAACAGTTGGATGTTGCTGCCTTTGCTTCTAGTATACTCATTAAGACATTTCAAATTGTAATGTTGAATACATTACAAAAATCGTCATAAAAATAATAGTAGGTACCTAATAAAAAAGTAAAATGGCATAATAATAATAATTATTGCAATACCGGAGTTCAAGTTCAGTCGTACCTGCACCATAAGAGAGATGCCTACGACTCCTTGCGATTTGTGCTGCGCCTCAGACATGTTGTGATAGAGCTCCTTGTTGAACCCATATAGCTGGATCTGTTGACAAAATAAAATAATCTTTAATTTTACAGTGTTATTGCACAATTTTTCACCAACAACTTTTTTCGACTGTTGCTTGTTCAAAATAACTACCTATCTACAGTTGCTTTTTATTTTTTAGATTGTTTGAAGCTTTTACTTTACAATAGAATAAGTTTCTCTGTAAGTGAAATGTTAATTTCTTTGAGAAATAAATGATCTCTGACCATATAATGCACATTTACGTTCATTCATTAATCGGTGCTATAACCGATAACTATGAGCTTGTCAAGATTTTCGGCCGACGAATAATGTTTCCGTGGCCGAGTTGGTTAAGGCACTCCGGCTTAAGGAGGATCGCTTGTTACAATGCGGGTTTTAATCCCGTCGGAATCAAAATTTTTGATGACTTTTCATTTTCGAGCAAAGTAAAATAACCTCAGTAAATTCTGATTTGGATTGTAGAACAAATAAGAAACTTAAAATTTAGCAATGCATGTGTAGATTACAACTTAAAATATATTCATTTATGTAACTTTAGGTATAGTAGGTACATTTAAAAACAGAATTAGAAGCGCAAACTAAAGAAGCACACTCAATAAGACTCCAAAGCTTCTCGGAATGCATTCCGAATTCGATGAGTGACGTTTCTTCGCTGAAATAAAGGTCATCTTTCCGAAGAAAATCATAGAATCGGATGCATTTTCTGAAATTTGAATCGCACTGCTAGTCTGGGTGTTGTAAAACTTTAGCTTTTGATATAAAACAGACAATCTTAGTGTATTTTCTAGATGTAAGTATGTGAGATGGCATTGTGACTAAGTGTTACTTATTCTTACTAAAAGTAAGAATAAGTAACACTTAGCGTCAATTCACACGTACCACTTCCACACCACGTCGCAGCGACAAAATGTGGTCCAGCTGTGGTTACGTGTGAATAGTGTCGCAGTGACTTTTTGCAGTTGCGTTGTGGTACCGACAAAATGTCGATGTGGCAGGCGCCAGCTAGGCGCGCGCTGTTGATGACGTCATGTCGTCGCGATGTGGTTGCGATGTGGTTGTGATGTGGTCGTATTACACAGGTGGTCGATAACAACGACCAAATGTGGTACGTGTGAATTGGAAATTCATTTTCAATACAAATATACGCCCGACCACGTCGCGTCGTTGTGGTGTGGTTGTCGGTGTCGTGTGGTTGTGGTACGTCTGAATTGGCACTTAGTCACAAAAAAGCCAAAAAAAAAAATTCAAATAAAACAATGAATTTCAGACAGCAAATATCTTGACCACCAGACCAGCTATTTCCAAAATTATTCACCTTTTTGAAAGTGAATATATTTACCGCAGTACCACAAAAGCTCCTCATTAGTACAAAGTGATTAAAATAATACGGCCAGCAAACCTTTGTCTGACTGACCGCAACCCGCAAGGTTAAAACAATTTACCGATTGTACTATCAAAGGATAGTCCACCACAACTCATGAGGCGTTTAAGAGCACAGTTTTATTTACACAAAAAAATTTATGATAAAATAGTATCAAGATAAGTTTGTAGGTTTTTTTAAAGACATTGCGGAAGGAGTATGAGTTTTGCCTTTTTAAAGATGATAATAGACAGAAGGTTGTTAATTATATGTTAAGAATACTTTAAATCAATAAATATATAATGACAGTCGACTGCAATCCATCACAAACAAAATAAAAAATTGGGTATTGATACAAACACCTCAAAAGTAAAACACTACAAACATAAATAAGCCATATATAATTTATAAAGATTTTCCACCCAAACCATCAGTGCTGAGGTTGAGAAGCGCTCGTGGCTTAGCTTGCTTAACATTCTTGATTGATCGTTGAAGTTAAGAAACGTAGTGCGCGATCACAATTCGGATGGGTGGCAGCAAGTGGTATTACGAGCTGAGTGCCGTACTTCGGATGACATGGTAAATTGTCGGTCCCAGCTTTTAAGTCGTTAAGCCATGACGGAGGCCTTCAGGCGGCCTAAAAACTCCGTCATCAGAGTTGGCCACTTGCTCATACGAACTTAATTCTTTTTTTAGTGCTGAGGTAACCAAATATAAAAATGTCACATTCAGTGTTATTTGAATTGACGAGCACTGTAAAAAAGTAATCGATTAATTAGAAAGGAGTCGATACCATTTCACTAATTGGCAAAATTACAACTTGTGATGGAAGGTTTTGATCCACTAATTATTTTTTGAACAAAGATATTTTAATTAGATTGATGGTCAAAGTTTTGGTAAATGGAATTTCACTTTTATTTTTAACTAGCTGACCCCGCGAACTTCACGGGGCAAATGGTTTTAATATCTGAGCGCTTCCGTACTTCGGAAGGCACGTTAAATGCTTTTAAGTCGTTAAGCTATGACGGAGGTCTTCAGGCAGCGTAAAAACCCCGTCATCAGAGTTAGCTACTAGCTCATATAAAGAAACATACAACAAGTACTTCACAGATAGAAAGCTGCAGTATCCAAGAGTGACATGATGATCAGCTATGTTGATACAACGTTTGACGTGAAGCCAAGTCACGGGCGGTAGCTAGTTACTTAAAAAAAATTGAATTTAAAACATTTGCCACAAACCTTTCAATTATCGGTTAAAACGCCCTAACAAAACAAACGAAAGATTCCCGAAGCCGAGACAAAGGATGGGTGGAGGGGGTGAATTCCCAAGTTCACCCCCTGAGACCAATAATTGGTTTCGATAATGATTCTTAGTTCGAGGTGTTAATTTATAATGAACCTAAACGATAATGACGGAAAATACAGTAATAAATGTCGAAGTTTGGCTTTGAATTCGTAATTTGAGAATAAACGTGAAATAATGTTGTATTTTGCTGTGAAACCTCATTTAAAGTTGTTAAAGCTTTGTTTCGTTGATATCAAGTTAACCTCTCTTTAGATAAAGTGCTCAGAGTAGTCAGATTAAGGGAATAGGTATAGAAAGCTATTTTCACCCTTAGTAGCTCGCTAAAAACATAGTCAACTCGTGTAGGGATAATTAAGCCGTGAGTTTCTCAAGATGTTTTCCTTCACTATTAATTTTGTACAACCACGGCTTAATTTTTTTTTTTTATTATTGATAAAAAAGAATTAAGCAAAAAAAAAACAAATAAATAGTGCTGTTTTGACTTAGTGTTGATCTGGGTGTGAGATGTACCTATTATTTTATAATGTGGAATTAAATCAGTATCCGAAAAAGGAAGTTTATATTTTGTGCTCTCCTCTTGCATCTACTCAATAAGTAGGGAATCCACGTTCTCCTCATCTATTCCCTACAGGCTCATTTTAAGTAAGAAAGTTCGAATGAACAAGTGGCCAACTCTGGTGACGGAGATTTTAGGCCGTCTAAAGTCCTCCGTCATGGCTTAACGACTTAAAAGCCGGAACCGACATTTAACGTGCCCTCCGAAGCACGGAAGCTCGTAATACCACTTGCGGTCTTAAAAGTGGCCGCGCCCAACGTTGCTTGACTTCAACGATCGATCAAGAACGTCTAAGCAAGCTACACTACGAGCGCTTCTACGAGGCTCATTTTAATCAGCTTGTGTAGTAAAAATAGTGCCAAATCGATTGTAAATAGTAAATAGCCACGACTTTAAAACATTCTATTATATTATTCAAAAGCACTCCGCTCTAAGTAGGAGCTTATCACGATCTAACCGAAAATAGTACAAGAGTTGTCTGCAATAAAATTGCTTCAATAACAAGCTGACTCCACATTATAAATGCGAAAAAACATAATAAGATAGAACGCCGCTTAGAGCTCGTGTTAATGCGCATATAAATTTTTCGAAATGAAAAATCCATTGATGCACGGCCAGGGTTCGAACCTTCGACCTTCGGATCGAAAGTTGAGGTACTAATCCCCTCGGCCAACACGGCTAATGGCATTAATAAGTGCTTCAGAGAGCACGTTAAATTTTCGTGTTGTAGTAGTTGAACCTTGATGTAAGCTTAGTGTTGAAATCCAATGGGCTGCTATCATAATTTTGCCAGTATTCTGTAACTAAACCTCGTTTCAAAGTTAGAAAACAATGGTAATCTAATGTTCGAATACTGAAATGCTATTTAAATAAGATAGGTAATTATCTATTTGAGACGTTCTTACTCTTCAGAATCATAAACAAAAATGACAGTTAATGACAGTTGACGACAATCATAAGCACCACTTAAACTAAGTATTGTTTCAGTTTTCTGCGTGCTGATTGTCTAACATGTCTCAAACCTCAAATTGGTCTCAAACTGTCAAAACGACCTCGTAGATATCTTTTGTCACGTTCGGTCTCGTTGAGATGAGAGCGACAGAGATACTTGCGTGGTCACTGAACTGTTATATTTGACAGTTTGAGAACGATTTTGGTCGCTATCAAAGATAGACAATCAGAGGCGGGTCTTCATCTCCTGATCTATCCGTTATAGTGCAAGAGTCCGCCGCAAATCCTAACTATTCGCCGGACGCTGCCCACATTCCGACGACAGAACTATTAGGAGCATCTTCGATTTCTAATTAACTTGCCATCTATTTGCATTTCGGTTTTCAAACTTTGCGTTCATTAAAATACAAATGAGGCTTTTGAGGAGTGAATGCAAAATGTGGGTACTGAAGGGTACTGAAGTGTAGGTAGTTGGAAGTGCCTTTGACAATCTCAATAAATTCTCTTTCTGTTATGAAATGTTTACTATTTATAAATAAACATGAAATATCACGACTGTATTCCAAGGGGTGGTATATTCTTATTAGTATTGTGATTTTCACAGAATTTTATCATATTAGGTGAATTATAACTCACGATTGCGACAATTTTTATGTCATGGTCCGAGACCAGAGACTGTGGGCCTATTCCCAAAATCGAAAACGATATATCGTGCCAATTATAGTAGCTCAGCTTATGTTGTATTTTGTTCCGAATTCAGTGTCCACCAACATAAAGCTGAACTACGATAATTGGCACGATATATCGTTTTCAATTTTGGGAGTAGAGGCCTTGGCTTTGTAGGGCGCGGGACACTCAGAAAAGACGTAAGACGCAAACGGGGCGCGGACATTTGTCTCTTCCGCGTCCCTTTCATACAAAATGTATAGAAGCGTCGCGACGCAAAACATACAGAAGAGACGGGGCGCGGGCGCAACGCTGTTAGCTGGCGCCCTGTCCGCGACGCGTCCTCGTCTTACGTCTCTTCTGTCTGGCCTGCACCTAGGGGCGCGCGAAAGTGACATGAGACAGAGAACCGTCAGTTTATATGACAACGGTCTCCTGTCTCGGTCTCGGGCGCGAACCGCCACCTTTAGTAACTTAAAAAAATCAATTCTCACCTCTCCAGGAAAAGTGTGATGATCGATCTGATGCTCTGACCCTCGATTATCCTCCATGCCATAATGGAAGTAGATCTCCTCAAACTGGTAGCGGTAGGAGAGCGGACCACCACTGATGTTGACCTGATGCTTCGAGTCTTTCTCCACGCGGAAGACCAGGGATTGGCCGGTGTTTTGGAGAACTCCGCTGACCTGAAGAGGAAGATGCAGTTAAAAATTGTATGAAACAGTAGACTGTATACTTCATCAGCTCCCTACTCTTCACCTACTAAGAGAGTCACATATTTTTTTGCTCTATTTTCTTTAATCGCTCATCTCTCTCACTCCTTACACACGTGTGCAGCTGAGATCGGAATCATACCTTTACACAGTCCATGCATCTTTTCAGCCTACTTCTACCTATGTATCCATCTACAACTCTACATTCATGTTCGTTCATGTACTCAAATGAAGAGTTCCCAACCCATGTAATTGTACGAGATGTGTGAATTACGTAATTCTATTTATTGTTTAATTAAACACATCTCCTCTCGTCTCCGGGTAGTCTCCGAGTAGTGAAGTCTCAGCCTCAGTCGCTAACCAAACTCTAAACTTCATACTTCGTCTTCTTCTGCAATTTAAGGGATTGCCCCTTGTCAGCATAACTTGATGCGTCTTTCTCCACGAAGCTCTTTCCAGTGCAGCTTCCTTGACCTCCTTATTCGACATGACAGCAACCTTTTCCTTCAAACTTCATACATGGGAGACATATTCTCAGATCAAGCATGGTTCGTTTAAGCTAGTGTATTTTTACCGAAACGAAAACTACATAGGTGCAAGCCAGGACCATAGATTGGAAGTCGGGTTAAATTACACTAACAATGATTCCGTGTTTATTGTACTTACATGGATACAGGTACATTTAAATTTACTTTACAACGAACGAAAAATCAGGTTCTACAAAGCATAACCAGTGGTTACGGCGGGGGCGATCCTATCAATCAATGACCACACCTTGATTAAAGCGGGGAACTTATGCGCTTTGAGTGGAGATGACATATTGCCTGCCGACACGCGATGTTTGGGGAACAAGGAAAAGAATCACTGGAAGAGATCCAGATATTTTATTAATGATCCTGGCTTCACCTGATTTAATATACCTACAACTCGGTATTTTTCTTATACCTAAAAATAATATTTTAGTAATTTTCAAAGAATGTTTTAAAAACATTGTTTTTCTTGTCACTCTCATATCAACGAAAAGAGATGAAAGAGAACGGATGTAGCGGTCATCTAAAGCCGGGTACAAACATCGCGAGGCGTGCGTCGTGTATGGTTCGTCACGCATGCCTCAACCTGAGGCATGCGACGGTACATTTATGCATGCGTCCCGAACGACACATGCTCAAGCTGAGCACGCAAACAACCACGCACGGTGAGCTTGAGTGCGCAACGCAAAAAACACACACGAAGCGCACGGCTCGCGCTAAGGCGGCGTTCGCAACGATCGTATGCGGCGAATGCTCACAGTGAGCAAACACGTCTACACAGCCCGAGGCATGCGTGACGAACCATCACGACGCACGCCTCGCGATGTCTGTACGCGGCTTGAGACTGGCTCTAAGTCCATTATGAGACAGACCGCAAGTGTTTACCATGTCGCTTCCAGTTAACGGTACCTTGTTGTCGAGGAGTAGATAAAGTGGGTGCGCTCCGCCCCGTCGGCAAAGTTGTTTACGATAGCCATGAATATTGTGTTAAAGATAACTTGTCTGCGGAACGCAAATCGAACTTGCTTTGGGCGATGTTTTACAGTTTTATTCTGAAGTTTTTCGTCTATTTGTGACATGTAAATCGATTTGAAGCATAATTAAATCGAATATAAATGATTCAATCTGATTTATCGTAGCTATCGTAGCTAGATTACTTTTGCTACTATCGCTGCTAACTTTTAGATGATTAATATTGCAGCATTAAGTATTGTATTTTATTACTTAACTCATGACTGTTCAATTAATTAATTTCCTCTACACAATAATTTCAAATATTTTGAAGTGAATCTGACCGCACCTATTTTTCTCGACTTGATATATTTTTTCCAAACGTTTATATCGTTTACACAATATAATTTTCCAGGTAAGCCATTAGTGATAGCACATGCCGTGTACAAAATCTAATGCAGGTTTGTAGCTATTTATTATAATATAAAAAAGAAACATTAAACGATAAATAAGGCGACATGTGACCGTAGTTGCAAAAATGCACCATGTCCGCCCGATAGTGTATCGCTGCATACATTACCGTGCATGCATAATGCATTCTTGTGAAAAGTGCATTCATTTACTGAGGACACCGTGACCTGAGGGAGGTGGTCACTTATGTGACATTGTGAGTATCAGGGGCCATACCATGAACTCTTAGAGCAATGTTAAAACAAGCTTAAAACAGTCCTACAGCTTTAGAAATGACATTCTTTGTCATGTTTCAAGCTTGTTTTAACATTGCTTTAAGGCGCAGGCCAGATAGAAGAGACGGGGCGCAGACATTTGTCTCTTCCGCGTCCCTTTCATACAAAATGTGACGGCGCCCCGTCTCTTCTGTATGTTTTGCGGCGCGACGCTTCTATACATTTTCTATAAAAGGGACGCGGAAGAGACATATGTCTGCGACGCGTCCTCGTCTTACGTCTTTTCTGTATGTCCCGTGCCTAATAGTTCATGGTACTGCTACAGGCCTATTTTTTTAAAATCGTCGCTAAACAAAACGTGCTTCTAGCTTTTTTCACCCTAGTGTGTTAGTTGGTACAAATTTTATATATTTAGATTAAGCTGGATTACCATGCATGGTTCTATGTTAATAGTTGGCTTACCGCGGCACTGATAATGTTTTTACAGCTTTGGTACGTTGCAGCACAACTGGCACGAGTTTTTTGATAAAAAATATAAAAAGAACTAAACAACAACAGTTTTTAACATTGGTGTTTCTTTAAGCCCCTTTCAGATCGACTCTTTTAAACTCGCAAAAGAGCCATGTGGCCGAGGGGGGTGGTACCTCGACTTTCGATCTGAGGGTCAAGGGTACGAAATCTGGCCGTGAATCAATGAATTTTTTCGTTGTGAATTTATATGCGCATTAACACGAGCTCTAAACGGTGAAGGAAAACATTGCGAGGAAACCCGCGGCTAAGTCAGCTCCACGCGTATTGACCATGGTCTTTCCTGTGGATATAGCCGGTTAAGCTGAAAGGATCTGCAGGGCTTGCCCAGCACCTAAACCAGTTCTGGGCAAGCCTACTCCATCTCAATCAGTGTCCCTGTACAGTATCCCTGGTAGGCAAAGATTGCCTTCTGACACTGTATAAATTACATTATTTAGTAAAAGATGAAAAGGGTTAAATTTGACTAGGTTTCCTCCGAACTTGATGGGCTAAGGGGGGGGGGGGGGGCGGATTATTATTTGCTGCTAAGTTATCGTTTACCTAGACTGCTTATTTTTCTCTTAATAAGCAAAATTAGTTTTGAGCTTTACTTCTGAGCACAGAGAGTTAAACGGATCATCCGAAAATCAACCTAATTAGTCCCGAGTTGCTATATAAATAATAACAGAATCGAACGCAGCTCATTCCGCTTCTGGGCGGTCACAAGGTCGGATCCACGCGCGTTTTGACATTTTGACATTTGACAAACTATTTGCCCGCCCCGGCTTTGTACAGGTAACAGAAAATGAAACCAAAAAGTCATAAAGTTAGTACCTAAGTATTTAGTTTTTTTTCGATTAGGAAAAACAATACTAACTTTACGACCTTAGTAATAATGCACAGTCTCTCCCTAAGGGTAATTTTGAATAAAATATAAATAAAGTAGGTATTTAATTACTCTGGTGAATCAAACCAGAAAATATTTATTTGAAATAGAACTTTATTGCAACCCCTTTAAAAATTCATAACTTAGTACTTATTATTTTATTTTTATTTAAGAAATTACATTTATTTCTTAGAAACTTGCCTCCTTTTTTCACCTTCTTGTTAGATAGAACAGAAGATTGAAGATCACTATAGATTACGAGCAGAACAAAAAATCGGCAAAATTAGTTTAGTAGTTACGGAGATACGTGGTAAAACAAACATTCACACAAACTTCTCTCATTTGTTATATAATAGCACTAGTCGAAATCGAATGTCATTCGGAACAAAATGGAGTGGAGTCGCATCCTCAACTATATAATTTGGCTTTTGTTCAAGGAATGTCTTGGCCAAGTGGGATATTACCCCGAATTTAGTTTTTTTTAGCTTCACTTGTATTCATCTATGTCAACAGAATCTTAGAACGTAGTTTTAATCCATTTCAAAACGTCGGATCAAAATGTGCACACTTATCAAGGATCAATGACATTATTATTTTACCACGTTTTTATTATACTTATATAGTCACTTTCTTGTTCGTCTGTCTATCTGTCTGTAGTTCCAGGGGAAATCTCGCGCGACTGAAATTTCGAGCAGTTTCCGTGTAGCTGGCCGGCTAAAACTGTCAGGGCAGCTCACAACTCGATGACAACGCATTCTAAATAAATAAATAAAGACGTGGTTTTTAGTTTATTTTTTAATCTAAAATTAATTTACATAGTTAATTTTAGTACTGTAATTTTGTACTTTATCGACTCGTATGTAACTATAGCGTGTTTTTTAGTGTTTTAAACTCCGGTTGGTGCATATATCCAGTGTCGAGTGATCCGAGTGCTTATGGGCTTAATCAATGAAGGGGTTGTAAAGATATTAGGCACTCAAGGGGGTAAAAAAATAAAAGTTATACAAATAAATTTAATGGGGTGTCATATGAAAGTTTATGGTTCACAAATTGTAATTTACGCTAAACTTAACGTATTATGACAGTCCTAAGAAAGCAAAGTCGGCGTAGTTTGTAGTTTGTAGTTCACACAGTGAACACAGCATACAATTATTTGTGATTAGACTTATCTAGGTATAAAGAATATAATACATATTATGTCGGAGTTGGCGCTAGAAAAGGGAATGTTAGTTGATTTGATACTTCGTTCTGCACTACATCCTGTTAACAATGCCATCTGTAGACTAATAATGGAAACGTCAAGTAGACAACTGTCATTGTCACTTGGGTGTGGTCGACACAAAGTAGGCAGAGGGCGCTAAAGTCAGTTTTGTTGTTGGACAGTTCGCTTTCCTCGAGCGGGTGGCGAGCGGCGTGGCCACTTTGGTTCTGGTATCGGAGCGGAGCGGTCGCTCCTCGATAGTAATAATGTTCTGTGGGTAGCTTTGTCTCTTTCTGTTGAACTCACCGCGTTTCCATTTTGTTTTTTAAATGGTGATAGTAATTCTAATCGGCAAAAATCGAATCAATCCTCTGTTTGTCTTGTGAAAGTAATTGTGATTATAAAATAGACATCCTGACTACACGTTACATTGGTAATTTCGTGTCTTTGAACATATCGGACCATCCATACTTCACGCCCAGAACCCTCTCCCCGATAAGTATATGAGCTTCTTATGAAATATTATCTTATTCTATTAAACGAGCAATATTTGTTTATAATAATAATATAATAATATCGGGAACCTCTAAAATCCAAAAATCATGGTAAATATCCCGTTAATAGTGTTTACAATGTTTGCAACCATGATAGTTTCAAAAGTTTTAATATTTGTTTGTTTGTTTATTTGTACTCACGTTCTCGAAAACGGCTCTAACGATTTCGATAAAATTTGCGGTACAGAGGTTTACGGTTTACGGGGGCGAAGAATCTACCTACCTATATATAATAATAAGATTAAGCTAGGTCTCTACCTAGCTAGATCGATCGAGACCTAGCTTTTTTTAAATACATACTTAACTCATTTTTCTTTTTCTTTTTTTCTCGATTTGCACCCAAGCAGAGCTTGGTCGCCCAGATATTCTATAATAAGTAATAATAATTATGAAGGTAACAACTAGGTATCACTTCCATCGAAAAAAAAAAAATTGATGAAGTCTCCATGACAATGTTCGCTACTTCAACAAGATGTTAAAATTATAATTATTCCAAGATAGTTTCAAAAGTTTTAACATGTCAAAATATCGTGAATAGATAGAGGGTAGAGGGGCGTTTGGGTGGAGTCAACGATGACATTTCTTTTGAAAGCTAATCCTTAAGTTACCCTATTAAGGCTGGATTCGACCAAAAGTCATCTTACTCCGGAGTAACTAGCCGACATAATTCGAAATACAAATGTTTAGAAAGCGAAACCAAACATTGTTATGTGCATACAAATTATCGTTATACGGTGTCAATTTTACAATGTCAAAATATTTAAACAAATAGTAGTTCACTCTCTAGTTAAAACTTAATCCAGTTTCGTCGAATCCAGCCTAAGATGAATCATATAATTATGACCGATTAAGATGGCGGGATGAACTAGACTCATTCTTGGAAGACTGGTCATCCACAGCATTGGACCGAGAAAGGTGGAAGGGAAACTTAGGGAGGCCTTTGCCCTGCAAGCCCTGCCTTAAATAATAAGTTACCTTATGCTTATCAAACTGGATGTCTCGCAGCCATGGATCGAAGAGCAACTTCTCCGGCTCGATGTTGACGGGGCTCTGTCGGCGCCCCTTGTTGCACATACTCCATTGGGGGTTGATCAGGCCCCAGAAGCCAGGACCTGGGTTAAAAATGCAAATAATTAAAATGATTGAATTTTTTTTTCTGTGTGTTCAGATATTTTATCATAATATATTTGGGGCGACTTGTATCAAATACTAAATCATATACATAATTTAAATCAAAATGCACGTTTAAATCACTTCATCGTCTTGCACCACGTTAGATAAACGTGTAAGTGCGACTGTCACCTGTCACTAAAGCACTAAATATTATTTAATGAAATTTTTAACGTTATGTCATTGCATCTCTTGCACCATAAGTAGCTGAATGTGATTAAGGAACTGTCAAAACTAATCATAATCACCCTAGGAAACAAAAAGTTTTGAAATAAAAATGTTTTTCATAAGTTCTGAAAATACAAAATGAGACTATTTATTACGAATTCCTCATAAAAATTCTTTCTGTACCCAGAGTTTATTAAAATCACAAATCAATCACAGTCTTGGTTATAGGGTTGGTATCATGAAAATAAATAATGCTGGACATTCACTCGGGGTGTGAACGATGACATTTATTTAAGAAATCGATACTAACGATAGTCACTGTCAAAAACCCTTGCTATCAAGAAGTTTTCTTGCTATAATAATATACCCCCTTACTTATGAAAGATGTTTAAAGTTGAACACTGTTTAAACAACGTCCTGTCTCTATTCGTCACTATCCACAAATAAAGACAGGACGTTGTTTAACCAGTATTCAACTTTAAACATCTTTCATAAGAAAGATCCCTTATATCTATTTAATGTTACTTAAAGCACCGTTTACATAAAGAATGCGATTCTCGATGATGCGATTATCGAAAGCATGGCAAACTAAACATTGAAATCATACGTGGAAGGACGATAATCGCTTGTCATTGAATTGTCATGAAGCGAGTTTCCCGCAACTTCGAAGCAAAAACCTCGCACTACGTAAACGGCGCTTAACGCGTTCATTGTTCCTGTACCTGAACACGCTTGACTGTTTCTACATACTGGTGTTGTATACTTAGTCTTTTATAGTAACGATGACTAGCCAAATTCGGGTCAAAAACATAACTCAAATGGAAAACTATTCAATCCCTCTCTGATAGCATTGAATAGAAATCCGGGGTACCGCAAAATTTGGCCATCATAGTGTATTGAATCGTGCGTAATTTGCTAGGGTGTCCACGCTATGCCGTTTATATGGGACATTTAGTTTCTAAACATTACTATTTTCAATCATAATGCTTGCTTATTGAACCAAAAAGGGAATGGTTTTGAATGGCATTGAATTTTCTTTATTTGTGGTACTAACATCTACAGGTGTTTTAAGAACGTAGAAGTATTTCTAGGTTTCAAAAAATGTAATAAGATAAATATAATAACTCTCAGGACTTACCTACATAGTACATACGTAAAAATATTGTCACTTTTATGAGTCCCTTTAAAAAACGCGCGATTTCTATACCGCGTCCCAACGCATGAAGTCAATGCAGCATCGAAAAAGCGCGATTTTGATACTGCGATCGAACGCGGAGTCGCCAAAACGCGATGCAATATCGATGCAATCGCAAAATCACCGATCGCCGAAGCTAAAACATGTCTGCTATAAAGCAATGAATTTGATTTTTCTATCGATTTTTTGAGTGAATTTGATCCTTTGTTGGTCGAAATAAAACATATTTTATTTTTATTTAAAGTCCTAATAACTGAATTGATAACAAATATTTCGTTTTGTTTCGTTTGGGTACAGTTGAAAGATATTATTTTCCAGCCTAATAGTTACTGACATTTATCATTGGCCCTTTAAATAAAATATGAAGCTTAAATGCTTTCGCAGATAGAATAATGTATACTTAGGTACTGTTTTAATAACTAAGTCTTTTCATTCCAGATTTAATATTAAAAAAACATAGAATCTGTCATTGGGCGATTTCAGTTACCAACTTAAATCTCCCAAAGGTTTTTTGATGAAATAAGCAAAGGCTATAGCTGATTGTGTCTGATTGTGTCTACACCCACACCTCACCGCCTCTGCTTGTGAGTCTCTGAGTATCATAGGCATGTCACCCACCACGTGAGCAAAGCTGCAGGCAAAAGGTAGTGTGCAGATACAATTATTCACTTTTGGCGACAATTTCTATTTATTTATAATATCGTCTCACTTCTTCGTCTTCATGTTCCAATCATTCGCTATCTCGAATAATAAGTGCGATCAAGCAAAAGAAATCAATTCAAGCTAACTGAATTTTCGGGTTGGCCGCACTGTAGTGTAATGACACGGTCGGACTGACACAGTATCATTAAGATACTATCTGTGATCATTACCCGGTATCATTATAGTGGTTACTTGTCCCGGTTTACTGTGCGGGTTTCGGTAAGGGTCGTGGCTTGGTGGGACTAAACAGCTTGTGCATTGTCTTATCTATGTGTATCTAATTAGTCTGCTATAAAGGATGGTGTTTTTTCGTTTAAGACAAATGTATATTTAATATGTTATATTAAATTTTATTGTCACTGGATTTAATTAGGTACTCTACTAATTTTGATATTTGGAAATAATTTATGAAACTTCGTATAGTATAACAACCTAGCAGAATTCTCAAGCAACTTGAAAGAATCTTATACAATCCTGTACATTGTTAGGCACATCCAGTAATGTAGAAATCTCAATAATTTCCAAGAACATAATCAATAATAATATTTTTTTCATTTTAAAAAATAATATAATTTTACCTGCTATTTATTTTTGAAAATCTAACCAATTTTTATGACTTCACAACTTGCATCTTCAGAATGAGGAATGAAATGAAAAGGATGACATAATCAAACAGGTGCGGTGATTGTAAAATTGGTAATTTAACACAATAAAAAAACCGGTCAAGTGCGAGTCGAACTCGTACGCCGAGGGTTCCGTACCTAGCCATGGTGCCAATTAAGCTAGTCCGCTTAATTGTATGAGCGCCCATACAACTCGGAGGACTTTTAATAGGCGTCAACTATGTATGTATGGGAACACCCTTTAATTTTCAACTTTTTTAATTTTTTGGAATTTTTCCTTTATTTGTGCTATAAGACCTTGCTTTTTGACAAATTTCGTTATTCTAGGTCAACGGGAACTACCATTTAGGTTTTCGACCCAAAACCTCTAGGGTACTTCCGGTTGACCTAGAATTGTCAATTTTGGTTACAAGCAAGGTCTTACAGCACAAGTAAAGGAAAAATTCTGAAAAATAAAAAAAGTTGATCATTAAGGTAAGTTTTGGTACTCACAAGTTTTCACGAAAACCTAAATTTGCCTATATCTTTTTATAGTGTTTACTCAGGACCTTGATTTTTATACTCACAATAGGGACTATAGACCTTAGTATATGGTATAAATTTCAACTTGCTAGCTCTACCCGTTCCTGAGATAATCGATGGTGACACACGGACGGACAGACGGACAGACGGACAGACGGACAGACGGACAGACGGACAGACGGACAGACGGACAAGAAAGTGATCTTATAAGGGTTCCTTTTTTTACCTTTTAAGGTACGGAACCCTAAAAACCGGTCAAGTGCGAGTCGAACTCGTACGCCGAGGGTTCCGTAACTAGCCATGGTGCCAATTAAGCTAGTCCGCTTAATTGTATGAGCACCCATACAACTCGGAGGACAATTTTAACTGGCGTCAACTATGTTTGTATGGGAACACCCTTTAATTTTTAACTTTTTTAACTTTTTGGAATTTTTCCTTTATTTGTGCTATAAGACCTTGCTTTTTGCCAAATTTCGTTATTCTAGGTCAACGGGAACTACCATTTAGGTTTTCGACCCAAAACCTCTAGGGTACTTCCGGTTGACCTAGAATTGTCAATTTTGGTTACAAGCAAGGCCTTACAGCACAAGTAAAGGAAAAATTCCGAAAAATAAAAAAAGTTGATAATTAAGGTAAGTTTTGGTACTCACAAGTTTTCACGAAAACCTAAATTTGCCTATATCTTTTTATAGTGTTGACTCAGGACCTTGATTTTTATACTCACAATAGGGACTATAGACCTTAGTATATGGTATAAATTTCAACTTGCTAGCTCTACCCGTTCCTGAGATAATCGATGGTGACACACAGACAGACGGACGGACGGACAGACGGACGGACAGACGGACAGACGGACAGACGGACAGACGGACAGACGGACAGACGGACAGACGGACAGACGGACAAGAAAGTGATCTTATAAGGGTTCCTTTTTTTACCTTTTAAGGTACGGAACCCTAAAAAGTAGGAAAATAAAATCACATTAAAAGTTTTATTAATGTATGAATTCAATTTCTTTTTTTTTAAACGGTATTAGTAGGTATTCCTACATGGAAACATTTTTATAACACACTATAGGTATACCACCATTTTCACAATAACGGCGTTATTCAACTGAAAATTTTCATGCCATGTCACCTTTTCCTACACTCAATTTGCTGTAGTGTTCCAGCCATGCTTTTTTACCTGAGGTTAAATCGTTAGGAAGACAAGAATGGGGAGAATGAGTCGTGATATTGAGGACAAGTAGTTATAAAACTGGACGAGGTGAGGTGACAATGGCTGTTTGAAAAAGTTTTCCGTACAGCCCTTTATGAAACTCAACTGCCTCAACTACAACCTTGAAATAAAATGGAGGATAGTCTTTTTTTAGTTTTTAATAAAAATATAAAATCTCTTTTGAAATAAACTGAAAGTACGCTAAATATTTATTATTCAAGATTTATGAAAAAGTCTGTCCAACCAGAGAAAATTAAACGATTAATTAAGACTTTTTATCATTTTCTTAAAAAAAGAAGAAACAATTGTCAGAAAAAACTGTTTTTAATCCTAAAAAAAATTAAGAGTTAAGATACCTACTACAAATTACAATTTGTAACTATAATTTACCTGAAATTCCATCGTATGTCCACCATTCTTCCCAGCTACCGGATATATCTGGAAAAAAATCATTACGATATGAATAAAACCATCAATGGTTTTCCATATCTGTGTCGGCAACAAAAAGTGTTCCTGTTTACACAAAGCCTTATTAATTAAACTTTTGAGTAAGTAAGTGAGTAAGTTCGTATGAGCAAGTGGCCAACTCTGGTGAAGGAGTTTTTAGGTAGCCTAAAGGCCTCCGTCATGGCTTAATATAAGCCGGGACCGACAATTTAAGGTGCCCTCCGAAGCATGGAAGCGCTCAGCTCGTAATGCCACTTGCGGTCACCCATCCAAATTGTGATTGCGCACAACGCTGCTAATTTCAAAAACTTTAAGCTATAGTATACCTTTGACAGTTACACATAGGAGAGTGAGTATGAGCAGCGAGCATTGGTGCATCGTGGCGATGCGTCGTCACTACGGCACCCGCATCGGGAGAACAGTTCTGTAACAAAAAAACAATGCTCAATACAGACACGAAATTTTATATGTACTCGTAGATTTTAAGTTTTAGTTAAAGTTGTAGGTATAGCTGGTTACGTCAACTCCGCATCTCATCGCATCACCTTATTCGGTTAGGTATTCTTTGTATGGAATTCTATGGACCAACGCTCATTACATCAGCTCGATAGCGTCACCGGATCGCCGCATCGCAAGCCAAAAGTGAAGGAACAAGTGAACGTCGAAAGGCGATGCGGTGCGGTTCGGGCGATGAGTTAATGTTATCAGCTATAACCTTAAAACCCCCGTATGTATGTTCGTATAAGCTAGTGGCTAACTGCGTTGACGAAGTTTTTAGGACGCCTGAAGGCCTCCGTCATGGCTTAACGATTGAAAGCCGGGACGGAATTTAACGTGCTCCTAAACGTTGATAATGCGCGTTATGAACCTAAACCAATTTTTTGCGACAAGTCGACAACCATTCCGCGTCGCTCCGCGCCAGACAGCGACAGAGTTATGCGTTGGAAAGAGAGGCAATGTTAAGGTGAAAAAGCTGAATTGCACTTTGTTGCGTCGCAGCAAGAGTCGCTATTTATAAATCGCATCAAAAACAGTAGTTTGAGGTCTCTCAAGAATATTATCTACTATCTGAGTAGTTATCTGAGAGAATAATTTAGCTCGCCTACTGATAAATATTATGCCGCTTGAATAACTGCGAAATTATTTCGACCTATTTTATTAACTCGTATACCTAATATTGCTTAAATTATGAAGTAGGTAGTTGAAAAGTAGTTGAACATTTCCAGGGAGTTTCATCGAGTTATTTGGTTTCGACCAAGCCATATGCATGTTTTCAATGTTTCAATTATATTAAAATTTTAAAAATGACCTCTGTGGCGTAGAGGACGAAGGCCCGCCTAAACATAGAAGATTGTGGGTTTGATTCACGCCGCAAGGCAAATATTTATATGATCAGCAGATGTTTGTCTCGGGCCTGAGAATTTTCAATATTATAATGTATGTTTTACAAAAAAGTATAAAATAAATCAGTCATGTAGTTCCCATAACACAAACTGTGCTTACTTTGAGGCTAGATGAGGATGTGTGAAATATCCAGCATTAGTTTTATTTACACACCTCCTTTTCACTCCTAAACTTTTCCTCTCATTACAAGAAATATTCAAAATTTTATAATTATTGATTATCTTAGACAAACAAGTGAAATTGGTAACTTTTAGAGGGTCAGGTCAAAAATACCGAGCTTGTATGAATAATTTAATAAGAGTGAATAAGGCGAAAAAGTGTGCCATGATCGTTACATGTCCAAATCTGTGCTCTGTCTACCCCTATAGGAAAGGTATTTTACAAATCAAATAATATCCACTAAAAAACACGACTGGGTGGCAATGGCAATTCTACTGAATGACAACGTCAACCATTCCGCTGCGTTTTGTTACGTTCTTGTAAATGTCAGCCATTTGGTGAATAGTAGAATAGCTTTTAAAAAATTTGTTCTGCCAAAGTCCAAACCATAGCTAAAATGTCACCACAACGGAGTCGTTGGTAATAAGTAGAATAGGAAACAGTCGAAAATCTGAGGTTTAAGGTAAGCGTCCACATGTCGGTATCGTACGCTTCGGACGCATCGCAACGGATCGTAGTATTTCACTTTCAAAACTTTCGTGAGTTGTACTAGACATTATTTAACACACGGGAATTACTCACGTAAAACGTGTGAGACGCGACCGCGAGGAGTAACCTTGCCGCAACTCCCTCCTTACCCAGATGAAGATTCTCCGGATGAATCGAAACATTGTCGGTATCTAAATCGACGATAATTTTACGTGAGTAATTCCCGTGTGTTAAATAATGTCTGGATCGTAGTATTATTTGTATAGAAACTCATATAAGTGCGTCCACCTGTCCGCATCGTACGCATCGCATTACACAGATAATCCGCTTGATGCGATCCGTCCGCTGCGTGCGATGCGGGCCTGTGGACGCTTACCATTAGTAGACGTTTTGCTTGAGGTTTATAAAAAGTTTAGTACAAGAATCGGCACCCTGGTCAAAAGTACTGAGCTTGAATAATTTAATAAGAGTGAATAAGGCGAAAGAGTGCCTAGCCTACCCCTATAGGCACAGATGACTAATCTGTGCTATAGGAAAGATATTCTACAAAGTGGGTAAATAATATAGATAGATAGATAGATAGAAATTTATTTTCAGCACACACGGTAAAAAACAGAAAGTACAGAAGAAGAAGAAGCAAGGGCGGGGATAGACTAAAAGAAAAACACAGGTATGTAGGTACAGTCAGCGTCGTCAATCGGTATCCCCCTATTGATTTTAACAAGGACCCTTTTCATTTCAACTTTGGATTTCAGTCGGATTTGCTAGTATAGGAACTCGAGCAAAATTAGATATCCATAAGTATACTAGCAAATCCGACTGAAATCCAAAGTTGAAATGAAAAGGGTCCTTGTTAAAATGAATAGGGGGATACCGATTGATGACGCTGACTGTACATAAGTAGGAACAAATAAGAAAAACACAAACACTAAAAAAAAATACCCACTGAAAAACACGACTATTCCCATAATGTATTTCACAAAGCTCTTTAAAACCTTTACAAATAGTGAAGAGTCCGTGTTTGCATGTCCAACCGCGATTAGCTTAGTATTTGTCTATGGTGCTAACTTACGTGTGCTCTACGCTTTAGTAATTACAGAATCTAGACCAGCCTTTAAACGTAATATATTTCATTAGACTGTATAATTAACAAAGTATAAAACATAATCGTAGTTAAGAGTTTATTGGAACTTTTAACAATATTCATAAAACTGAATTTATGTTACTCTAAGTGAGTAAAACAATAATTTAAACATACATTTTGATTGTGAATCCTTTTAATAATAAGTATAAACTATTTAATAATGTTTTAATGCATGTTTGATATCCATGACGACTGAACGCATTTGAATCAAACTTGGAATAGATGTAGATCGTGGCCTAGAATAGCATAAGGCCTAAATATTTTGGTACGATGTAAACCAAGCCGTTGGCGAAAGCTAGTATTTAAAAAATGCCTAAAATGCTTGAAATACTATCGTTATAGAATAAATACAATTTCACAAAACTTTCCATGTTTTTATTGTTAAATACAATCAGCGTAGTTTCGTGTGCTACTATTTTAATTGAAGTTCAAAATAATTTGCAACATCTAAATACAGCTGCATTTGTTAGTTCAACGATAATTAGCGAGGTCCCGGCGTAATTTGGACGGCATTAGCGATACCGCGCACAGATTGTGGGTAGCTTTCGAGATAAAGGGGTAATTTCCGTCGACAAAGCCCCCGCTTTTTATAGTGTTTTTAGATAAGCAACTTTGAGACACAGTATTTTGTTTTCCCAAAACATTATCCAACAAAACAAAACACTACGAAAGATAGCGCAATTTTGAGGGTTTAAAAAAAATTAAAGTGATTTCTTTGGTTTAGATTGAGTTAGAGTTGAGCTTGAGAGTCCTTAATAAAGGAAAAACTTTAGTGAAACAACAGAAGATAACGAACAAAAAATAAAAAAATCAAGAGAAATCAAACAAAAAATGTTAACGAAAAATAGAAAATCAGAAAACCAAAAAAGAATAATTTTAAGGTACCCTTGGAAATCCTACTTCATCAAAAATGCATCCAGAGCTTTTGTAGATCGATTATAAAACACTAGCTGACGCCCGCGGCTTCGCCGGCGTGGACTACTATTTTGGCTATCCCACGGGAACCGTGCATTTTTTTGGGATAAAAAATAGCCTATGTCCTATTCCCAGTCATTATCTATCTATGTTTCAAATTTCAGCCAAATCGGTTCAGTGTATGTCGAGTTATAGAGGAACAAACATACATCCAAACATCCATCCAAACATCCAAACTTTCGCATTTATAATATTAGTGTGATAGTGTGATAGTGTGATTAGTGTGATAGTGTGATTAGTGTGATTAGTGTGATGATAAGTATTACCTACTTAGAAAAATATTTGCCCAAACGTTGACACGGTGTGAGTTTTTTTGCCTCGAGATGTTAATAACTCGCTCGACGATGATGATGACGATTCAGTGTCAAGCGATCATCGGCCTTCCATGTATGAAATCACTGTTTAGTTTACATTTTGAAAGCAAATGTCAAGCTATGACAGCTTGACATTTGCTTTCAAACATCTCATCTTCGGGGCGAGAAAATCGCACCATGTAAACGGCACGTAATCACGAAATACTCAAAATTTTCTCATGGTATCAGCAAGTCGTTTGCACCTCTCATCTCCTGTATGAAGTCCCGATACCATCGCTTCCGTTCTTGCGATAAAGCTACCATTTTGACTTGTTTTTCGTGATTAATCATATGTAGAGTCGGCGTCAGCACTCAAGTCCAACGGCAAAAGCGGGAAATAATTGTTTTATTTACTATAATAAGCTCTTTTAGTCACGGTCGTTTAGTTGTTCTGGTGTGTAGAATTAAAGAACACAAAAACTTGCATAAATACTTATTATTGTTCAAGCTATATTTGGACAATTACTTAGGTACCTAGTAATATTTGACCTAACCTAGTTCTGCGAGAGCAGCGCTGCGTCTATCGGACTTCAGTGCTGACGCCGACTCTAGGTATGTTGTTCATTCAAAGGCAAAAACATAAAAGGCTCAAACTTCAAACTCTTTTATTAGTTCTGTTTAACATCTTTCTGAATCGTCTGTAATAAACACAAAAGTCAATGATGATAAGGATGAGGTTATCAAAATTGTTATTTGATGATGAAATGGTGCGTCTAACTAAACTAATTGGTGTCAAATAATATCACCATGACAAAAAATTTGCTTGATAAAGAGAGTTGATTGTATTATGTTTTGGTAAGTAAGTATATTGATTTTAATACAAACTTTTAAATTAAGTTTTAATTTCCAAAATGTATCACAACTACCTCAATTTCCCTCAATTTTATTCTTTTTTATTATTATTTGTTATAATATTTTTGACAATGTTCACTTTGACATTAGATGGTCCGACAATGGCTAAGGGTGTGTTTTCTCAGTTTACCAAATTTTATTTATACCTACGAGTATTTTCCATCAAAATTTTTCAAACTCTTGTTTTAATGATGACACCCTATGTCTTCATTAAAAATGAGTTTGAAAAATTTAACATAAATAGAATTTCATAAGACATAAGTAAAATTTAATATTGATGCCTACTAATAATACCCTCACGGGTCGGACAGAGTTTTTATTACACTCTGTAGACTTCAATGCTGAGCAATTTTCGACATTCTCGTGGTGCATTTCTGTTCATAACTTCAAAGATCCTCAACAGATCCTCATCAAATTTTTTGGCACCGATCGGAAAGTATACCCTTTTAAACAAAAAAATTTAGGCATCTTCGAGTAATCGGTAAACATATTTTGTGTTTTTTTTATGTAAGTAGGTATACTTACATAAAAAAACACAAAATAAGTGAACAAACATAAAATAACTGAGAACATCCTCCTTTCTTTGAAGTCGGTTAAAATGGGTCTCAGTAACATTGCTCTGGTAGCAGACACCAGTCAGGCTGACGCAGTCTCCGACGCCAGACTGTCTGGAGCCATCGAAGTGGGGTAGCGTCCCCTTTATTATTCGTTTATTTCCCTGCCAAAAGATCCCCTCTGCAAGTTTCATTTTTATCACTTTGTGTCTACAAACACGTTTTTTGTTTTGTAGTTTTTACTTTTAACTTACTTTAGCGTTATTATAATACAACTTAGGCATTTCAAAATTTTGAAATAGGTACTTAAGTTGTAATAACGCTCGGAAGTCCAAATATTTGATTAGAGTCTTTGCTAGCCACTTAACTTACACGAACTAACAATATATCCACAAATAACAACTTAAACGGAATTGTGGCTAAACTAAAACCAAGGTTCTTTGGTTATCTTGTTCCAAAAGAACTTAATTCGCTTACAATGATAAGATAACACAAGGAAAACTTAGTGGAAAAGAACAGACCGCTGTTTTTGCTACTTCGCCCAAAAGGACAGTCTTTTTTTCAATTAATGTGGATTTTCTAAGTTATAGATACGAGTAAAGTAACATACTTTTTAATCTAAATTGTATTCTAAGTAAGTAATAATATTACGAGTACCTACAAGCTGGTACCCGGCTTGCGTTGAAGTTCCACGTATAAAATGAAAAACATATACTTAAAGTATATGTTTTTCATTTTATACGTGGACATTTTGTTTATTTTTATAGATTTTTTTGTGAGAGAAACTTTCGCGGGTGTCCTGAGAAGATCCTACCAAAGTTTCATCACAATCTGATCAATGGTTTAGGAACGCATTGAGGACAAACATACGAACTTAAATTCATAGCAGATTCACTTGTGAAGTAACACATCCTAGGAGATCATTAGTGTGATCAGAATCTACAAAAAAGCTTACAAAGTATAAAATTTTTGCAAAATGAATTAGCGAGCAATAATAAAAGTAAGAATAAAAGAAAATTGCTTTTAAATCTCGGCCTAAAATATTGTTCTACCTTTTAAAAAATTACTCCTTACCATAAAACAACAATTACAGCAAATGGCTCATTAACCGCAACTTTTTAAAAGAAAAAATAATGCCTTTTCCAAGACACATAAATCCAAACAAAGCTTCAACCATGTATTAGATTTATAACCATATTACTGTAGGGTTTGGGTTTAAAATGCTGTGAAGGTTAAACAGGAAGTTCAACATAGGTTGGTAGACAAGCAAGCTCACAGGATGTGGAGTCTAACTTAGCTTTCTAGGGCCAATGGGATTTTACCATCATTACCATAGATGGACATTATGATATCTTGGTAGGGAATAAAACAAGTGGCTAAATAAAAAAACCGATTTCAATCATTGATAATGTGAGAAGTTGAAAAGTTGAGAAAGTGGCCCCAATTTTTCTAATTTACAACGTCAACCATTTCGGTATCATTACCGTTGCGTTCTATTCTCTAAAATGACAGTGCAAAAACCTCATTGGTGATTTGTTTGAAAACGTCATCACAACAGAGTAAAACCTCGTTGGTCATTAGTAGATTATGAAACAAAACGAAATAGTTGTTTTGCTTTGGTTGAGAAAAAGTTTGTTGGTGGAATCGAGGGGTAACGATTTTAACTTTTGCGTGTGTTTTGTTATCCAAACCAATATTAGTTTAGAGACTGCCTTTTAACTAAAAATGAGTTCTGTTTATAAAAAAAAAATTAAAAGTGACAGACTTTTTGGCGGGAATTTGAGAAGTCATGATTTTGTTTTGTTTTATATTCCAAAACTTGTGGTTCTTCGAATGTTAATGTGTAATAATGGTGGATTATTAACAGTTAAGCGTTCGTGAATGTGCACAAGTGTGTGCAAGTGAAAAAAAATTGGATAGCATTGCTTTTCGACTTCTCCCAAAAAGACCGTGTTGATGGACAAGGGGAGGGGTGGGTTATTATATTTATGTGTGGTAATATGTATTTGTATATCTTATTTATCTATAAACTTGAAGTACTTGACACTGGCTGAATGCACAAGCCGTGCGAAGCCAAAATAAAGAAAAAAAAAGTTCAAGTTCTTGGTTTTAGAATTTGGTAAAAAGTTACTTCTGTTGAATGCTACTTCTATTTCTTTTGTACGTTACTTTAGTTATAAGTACTGAAGTCTTATGCAGTAGCCTCAGACAGTAAATAGACAAAGTATTCAAACTACAACATTACACCCCACATTTTTAAAGTAAGAACGTATATCATGATTCCAGCTTTGTTCTGTGGAACATTATAAAGATACACTGCTTTCCGGAGGGTGGCTGCAGACAGCCGGTCGCGACGTTGCGGCGCCTACACTGTTATGCTATCCTGGTAGATATCTTTAGATTCGAAAGTTTGAATGTTTGAAGTAAAAAGTAAGCCTTGTTTCTTAATGCACTCACTACTTATAGAATTATACTGTCCTGCTGTGCATTCATGCGAAAGATTGAGGGGTCATATGAAGTAAACAAATTATAATACTTACATATTAATGAAACTATGTTACCAGATTACCTTAATATACCAGGTTAAGATGGGAAAAGGCTATAATCATTTTTAATTAAGTTCAACCAACCGCCTTTATGGCAGTATTGATTAACTAAATAAAATACGTGTACCTAAATAACGCAATAAACTTTCATATTTTATTTCAGATACTTACACCTTGTTCTAATTAAAATAATAACGTTTGCACTATTATTTACATTTGTATCTTTTGCTATCTCGAAATAACCTTCTACATTTCCTGACCTCTCGACTAAGCTAGATCATGGTCACGACTTATAAATAAATTGGTAAGTAATGACAAAAAAAATGGCAATTTTCAATTTACCTGAAAAGAATATTGCAGATGGTCGGTTTAGTTTTTCTCTCACACAACAGATCTATTAACCGTTTCAGAAATAGTCATTTTCTTTTCAGTTGAAAAGAAAATTAACAATTTTCTTTTCAGTTCAAATGAAAATTACCAATTACATTTGCAAGTTTGAGGGTTATCGAACCACACATCGCATTCCGCGTCAAAGCGAAAAAATCCTAAACTCAAACACATTTATATCAAAAGTTTAATACCATTAAGTTGCCCCAATGGAGGGGTGACAGTGGGTGAAGGGGGGGTGACGATAAACAAGCGACAATGCACGGGCGAATCCACTCAACTAAATTAACTCAGTAGTACCTACTTGTTACTGCATTAGGTTGTGTATCACACTGTTGCAAGAAATAAAATAATTTATATGATACTGACGGACAGACAACCAACATTTTTTAAACATTATTGGGACTAAAGGTATACTGACCAGTCGCCGCCCGCACCGCATCTCCTTTTCCGCATTCACTTGTTCCTTCACTTTTGTCTTGCGATGCGGCGATCCGGTAACGTTAGAAGTTGATGTAGTGAGCGTTGGTCCATAGAATTCAATACAAAGAATACCGAGGCGACACTCATACATTCATCAATAAAACCGATCTTGATATTTATTTTTTACTATTTTTATTCGCTCAACGATCAAGAGGCAGACCGTGCCCAATGGTCGAATGACATTGGAAAGGCAGAGGTTCACGGAGACCGAGACAGGAGACCAAGACCAGAGACCGAGACAAAAGACCGTTGTCATATAAACTAACGGTTCTCGTTCTCGTGTCACTTTCGCGCGCCTACAAAGCCCGTCTCCGCATGGTCTCGATCTCTTGTCTTGGTCTTGGGCGCGAAGTCATGAATTAGTCGATGAGACTCGCTAGGGTTTGAAGAGAATGGCATAATAAAGGCCTATACTCAACAGTGGGTAAAAATCGAGCTGAAAATATGATGATAATTATAATAAATAGAACAATTTGTTTAGAAGTGAGATTTCGGTGTGAGCTACAGCCGTTGTTATTTGTATTTGGTATAGAGGAATCCGATCCGATAGCCTCGAACCAACAAACGAATGGTATTGGATCGAAAAATGGCATAATGCTACGAGACATTCGCTTTTATGAGTGAAGATTGTAATCAGTCGGATATCCTTTCTAGCCGATGAGTTTTTTTGCAATTATTTAGATAAAATGGAATCAACTCGAGAAGTTTTGTATTTTTGACCTACGTCATTTTATTTGTCAGAGTTTTTTTCATAATTTGTAAGAATGTGTGTTGATAAATCTTGGACCGGCAATTTAACGTGCACTCCGAAAACACAAAAGCACTCAGTTGCTAATGCCAGTAGCGGTCACCCATCAAAATGTTGAAAACAGAACGTCGCTTAACTGGATCTCGCTCTATCAAGAAAGATTAAGTGAGCTGTCCTATTGATGGCATTAAATCCGTATAGTACTCATATTATAAATGTGAAAGTGTGTTTATTTGTCCTGCTTTTACGTCACAACAGAGCGACGGATTGACGTGATTTTGGAGATATTTGGATGGCTGGTGAGTGATATACGCTACTTTTTATCTGGGTACCACGCGAGCGAAGCCACGGGCAGCAGCGAGTAATAAATATTAGTTTAAAAAACTTTAAAAACACTTTTTGACAGATCGAACAAAAAAGTTAAGATTTTTTTTTAAATATTTGTTATTTTAATTTTTCGTTTTGACGTGGGTCAAAATTTCGCTCACACCATTCATGTACAACTGTACAAGTGGAGCTTAAATAAAAGCGTGGTAAAAAGACTGAGCTGTCCCCTTAGTTATAAGTCCAATGGTACTGCACAGAATCACGGGCCTACTGCATTAGCCGTCGGCTCAATTATTCACCGGTACTTTATCGCCGAGATTCCATCGACTTCAAGCATATCCCTTGAATAATAGAGACACGGATTCCCTTAATATTGCACACCTTAATTATCTGGGATTACGGCGAGGCGAGACGTACGGTACACCTGAACCGTCTTGGGATTAGACTGTGTTCATTTATAAGCGGAGCGGGGAAAAGAGCGTATTTGCTTATGACTACAAAAAGTTTCATTTATTTATTTCAATAAAAATAAACGATCATGTTTAGGTCATGAAATTAAAAAGATGTAGTCACCAAATAATCAATCATCTTCTGTTAGAAAATATACCCAGGATGTCTAAACTATAAATAAAATAAGCATTGAGAGTAGGCAATTATAGTTTCATTCTACTCATTATTCCCTACTTAAGCCATAAGAAGCATCGTATTTTGAATGCGATGATTCTTGTCAGTTCTTTATAAATTAAATTGAACGTTTGTATGCTTGTCCTATATGCATTATAATCTATTGCTAATAAGGCAGTACAAAATTTGCCTTCAGTTAGTTTAAAATAAAATAAGAGACAGTAGCCCATAGAAATAGATTCGCTTATCGATTTTACATTTGGAAATTGGATCTAACAGATTTCTGTACCAATGAACAAGCGTTCAAATGATAATGCCACTAATCGTCGCGCCCGAGACCGAGACTGGAGACCGAGACCAGCGACAGGCTTTGTAGGGGCGCGTTAAAGTGACGAGACAGAGACCCGTCAGTTCAAATATGAAAATGGTCTCCTGTCTCGCTCTCTGGTCTTGGTCTTCTGTCTCGCTATCAGGCGAGAATTAATAGTCACCCATTCATTTTGTTAACTATTGAAAATACAAAAATAGATCTTCATGTTTGAATAAGATTAGCTTAGATTTTTTTTACGAAATAATGCTAAAATTCTACGCTACTCGCCTTCCTCTATTGCACATTCTAGCCTTATGATAAGGAGCGAGCGTAGTAATTTGGCTCCATTTCGGTGCATTTTGCATCAAGTAAGGCATTTTCTCAGGAAGGTTGATAGCTGTTTCTGGATTCAGGATTGGTGTTTGCATTATATATGACCTATTCTATGCACGTCTCAGCGTATCCTTCAGCTACTTTAGCTAAGGAAGCACAATCTTCTACAAAGTAGATTAACAGATTCTGGAAACTCTGTTACTCCTATTACGATAATAAAATGGAAACTCGTGTCTTTCTAGGCCTTCCTAGCATGCGCATGGTGACTTTTCTCGAATCGTTTTCCCGTGAAAAATCGAATTATCTCGTTATTACAACCTGGAGTGACGCAGAAGTGATGGTTATTCCGAAGAATCTACAGCCTTTTGTGTCAATCTCTAGATTAGAACAAAATTGATACTTCCACACTTCAAACAAATAGTTAAGCTACATCTCCAATTATTTAATTTTTACATAATTTTTTATTTTTTTATTTATAAGTAAGTATTTAACGTAGCATTATTTAATGAGTGTTCAAGTTTATAAGCAAGGCCTATACAGTAAACAGCCAGTCACGCTATCTCATTTACTCACGTTTTGTAGGATAATTAGTATTAATTAACTGCGTGCCTTATTAATGGATCTATTTGAAACAAAAGCGACGTTTCGCCGCATCATTGCGAAGTTATTAATATTTATTTAATGGTGGGAAAATGCTCCCTTTGAATTTTTTGATAAATGTGAACAAAATTATGACCTATTTTATAGCAAAATTTGAAACCCAAAGTCAAAATACTTACAGTTCTATTTATGTTATTTGATTCTTAAAAAATATTACTAGCCAATATTATTAATAGTATTACAAGCAATTTTATTAGACCTACTAATTCTATAATTTTATTTAACTGGCAGTACGAAACGGAGGTGGAGGGACGAACTCGACTGCAGCCTACTGGGAGATCTCAAAAGTCAAAAGTCAAATTCATTTATTCAATAGGATCACACAGTGTACCACTTTGCCGCGACAAACAGGCGACATGTGTGACCTAGATTAAGTTTTATTAATACCTATGTATTTTTAGGTTTAAGGTATTTATTTCTATGGGCCTTAGAATTAGTTTTTACCATCTGTACTTATTCTTAAGTTGCCTGAAATAAAGTTTATATTATTATTATTATTTGAAAGATCGCGACGTCTGGAATGAATGGGGGAGGCCCAGCAGTGGGACACAAACGGCTGAAAATAATAATAATAATAATCAGCTAGCTGATTGGAGCTGTCTAACATAGTTGCTACGGTTAAAACATCGCTTTTACCAATCTCTTTTGAACCGACTTCAAAAAAAAGAGGACGTTCTGAATTCGTTGAAATATTTTTTTGTGTGCTTTTTTTATGTAAGAATGTTCACCGATTACTCGAAGACGCCTGGACCGATTAAGAAAATTCTTTTTTTGTTTGAAAGGGTATACTTTCCGATTGATGACTTTGGTGAGGATCAGTTGAGGATTTTCGGAGTTATGAACAGAAATGCACCTCGAGAGTGCAGAAAATTGCTCAGCTTATAACATTAAAGTCGGTTTTTCAATATTTTTAATTTAGCCACTTGTACAGCAATAGTTTCGTCATTCATGACAAAAACAGTCAAATAAAGAGCGTTATTATCCAACTTCAAAAAGACCGAGGTTATTGAAGTCTGTTGGAAATTGACTTTTTCTCAATCTTCCAGGAAGTTGTTGGAAGACGTGTGAAAGTTTGGCATATTGTTAGCAGAGAATGGATGAGTCGTTATATAAACCGCACTCGATTCCATGAAAAAAGTTATAGAACATTAAGCCAAGAAAAGACTGATACGATGGAGGTGAACATCGCATGAAAATTGAACTTAGGTCTTTAAATCTATATGATTAAACAACCTGAGATTTGATAAATCTTAGGTTGTCACACAGTTAAAACTCTGTCCTTTTCTTCTTTAGTAGATGATTTATACAGTGTCAGGAGGATTTTGCCTTAACTCAGTGTCTGAGACATTGTTGAGATGGAGAAGACTTACCAAAACCATTCTCTCAGTTTGATCGGTCATAGCTATAGGTAAGACATGATTGAACAACTATAATTAGGTATCTTGTCTTGTCTCCATGTCTTTACTAGGGTTTACTCGGCATATTTTCTGTTATGCACTGTTATGCGATGCCATGCGCAATAACATGTGCTCTAAACTTAGAGTTCATGTTAATGCGCGTATAAATTTATCGAAACGATAAATCAATTGATTGGGATTTGGAACCACGATACATTCGAGAGTCACTGTCGATACAAAAAAAAATAACTAAAAACTTAGGCTGTTGACACATTGCGTCATATCATAAGCGGGCCGAGCCATAACCGAGCCCGTCGCGAAAATAGCACCTTACACACTAAGACCGTATCATACTAGGACCGTCGCATAACCGTTTTGCGAAGCGTAATCTGCCCACCCGAGCCTATACCACAGTAATAGACATTTTGTTGGTTTTATGCTAAATACACAATTATTCTGAAAGCCCATTTTAAAACTTATCACTCAATTTTTTTGTAAATATAGAGCGTTTACAATGTATATAAAATATTAATATAAAAAATATTAATATGTACTTACCTGTACTTACAATCCGAATTTGTTTTTTTGAATTATGATTAGGTAAGTACCTACCTAATAAAAATAGGAAAAGGTAACTAGGTGCATATAGGCCGTTTAGGAGCCGCTCCCATCGAAAGGCCGCCTAAGCCTTTCAACGGCCGAAAAGCGGCCCCTAGGGGCTGACCTGGCTACGCTACTAATATGTGTATTGACAGATGGGCGAAAATTAAAATATAAAGGCGTGTCTGCACTCCGTCTCTTACATACTAAAAAAAAATGTACTAGATAGAACGAGTTGGGAAACTCAAAAACAAAATATTTCAGTTCATCAACTAATACTACTTTTTAGGGTTCCGTTGTCCTGACAAGAAACCCTAATAGTTTCGTTATGCCCGTCCGTCTGTATTTTTTAAGTATTTTGTATAAGTATCATAACATAAGTCATCAATATCATAAGTTTTCTTACAATACATATATCAGTTAAAATTTATCTCAGAGTTTTACTGATATTAGACTATGAACTATCCTTTATCCAGGGTGTGCGAACCGTACAATGTAAGTATTCATAGTAGATGTTAATTTCCAAAAGTACCTATCTAAATTATCGCATTGGATGTTTATCTGCAATGATAATTTAAATCTGTAGTAAATAAATAACTGAATAACTGAACAATACAATAACTTTTTTATTCTCAAAAACTTATTTTTAAATACGTCTCGACAACACTCTTTTCTACTCGTTTCTTTTTAAAAATAAAGGAATGTTTCCTTTAAGTAAAATATTGTATCTTAAGGATTTAAAGTAGTTTCCCTCCGGGGCCCATTCATTTTTTCCACCCTGTATATGGAATTTAAATTTTTCTACTCGTACATCAACTCGTACAAGGTTGTCAATTTTCAATTTTAGAGATGCAATGTGAACTCAGCCTATATTTTTAAAATTGTTATTTGTCAGCGGACGTCAGTCGAGTGTCAACTCGACCTGACATGCATGCGACCGTCTCAGTAGGGTTGCCACTTTTTTTTCGAATAAAGGAGTTTGTAGGAACTTACAAATAAATAGTAGATTTTACTTAATAAAAAATGTGATTGAAAAATAAAAGTTTCCTTGCTTCTGTCTGACTACCCCTACAAGTTTAAGTTTACATTCACATAATTAATATGACAGCTTACCATGGTTTTGTTGAGTCTGCTTTAAGGGCGTTCCCTGAGCCAAACACTGTATTTCCCTGTATAAACCCTCGATAAATAAAGTGGAAAGTAACTGAAAAGCCAACATGCATCTCTAACATTTTATCTTGTAATATACCGTTTAATTTTAGTTTTAATTTTTATTTAACATCATATTTACTTCATAATAAATCAACGAAAATCACTAAAACTAAGATAAATCTTCATTTGCTTTTGAAGTTGGTGTAGGTAATTTATGTTTTTGGTTTGCTCCATCGGATAGGTCATTCAATTAATGACATAAATTCCGTTCACTTTTTCGATTGGTTGTTATTAGGGATGAGAAAGCTCCAAAAAACTGCATTTTTGTCGTGTTTCGGAGCGAGCAGCGCCGATAAGCGCCGCGACCGGACATTCTAAATTTATCTTTAGTCTAACAAAGCTAAGACAAATATTTGAAGTTGCACTCATCGATGTGCTAATTTTAGCTCTAGGCTAGGGTATTATTTTTTGCGGCAACTCTAAGAGCAAAATTTGTAAGACAGAAGAAAGGGTCAAAGCCTCACTATCACATCACACTAATAGTTTGAATGTTTGGATGGATGGATTGATGTTTGGGTGGTTAGATGGATGTTTGGATGTGTTTGAACCGATTTGGCTGAAATTTAAAATATAGATAGAAAATAACCGTAAATAGGACATAGGCTACTTTTTATCCCGGAAAATTTTTTGAAACACATCTACTAACAAACAACATAAAATCGCCCAAGTTGCCACTAAGATCTTCGCCTAATATATTTTTTCCCCAAAAATATATTATTTAGGATTCAAATAATATTAGACTTATATTAAATATAATATTAGGTGTTGCAACCCTACGTGTCAGCAAAATAATCATGGCGGCCGGAGATTGACAAGACGGCCATGGCAGGGCAGGACACGCGACGGTGTGGGAACGGTCTGGTGTGGGGCGTCCGGTACATTTCAATACAAAGAATATCATTTTTGCCGGGACGGTGTTGCTACGGTCATGCTATGCGACGGGGTAGAGACGTGATAATGTGGCAGCACCCTTATCCATTTATTTGTACTCTGAACAAAAGGAAACGGGATCAACTTTTTGACGCAGTCACGGCAAGGGCTGTAAGTGTTCTTTTTAACAAAAGTTATGGCGTGCGGCGCACGGATTAAATTTCGCACTTTTGACACTTTCCGACGCCAACTTTGTACAATACAAATATTTGCAGCCGGGAATTTTATTGGGGCAACTTCAATTTTTTAGTTGACTGTTTCTGATCGATTTATGTACTTTGAATATTCGAAGAGCTAGGATCTTGGTTGTTCTGTTCTCGGCTTGCTTTGCATGGCTTATTAAGATAAGCATGCGCTTTTTAATGCGTGTTGCCGGTTATCCTCGTATATAGGTATCTTCGAAGAATACTGAGTGCCTGAAGATTCGGTCCTTAGGTATACCTACATTCGTAAGCCTATGTAGTTTTTTTCATAAATTAATTATTAATTACAAAGAGCCATGCCTGAAAAAAATTACATAAAAAGTTTTATAGACACGGGATTTTATCGCGTAATTTACCTTATTTTTCCCGACGTTTCGGCTATGTTGCAATTAAATTATTTGCAAGGTAAATTACGCGATAAAATCCCGTGTCTATAAAACTTTTCAATATGAATAGTGATCGCGAAAGTTTAAAAAAGACTACATATAAAGTTCCAAAACCAAAGAAGTCTAACATATTCATGGATTTATTTACTAACTTTCGTTACATCAAATAAAACTACTATCCTTTTCAATAGGCTATGGAATGTCTTACATTGATTTTCAGCCTTTTACTATCATCAGTTTTAAAACAAAAAATGGTAAAGTTATAAATGAAGCCTCTTTAAAACACCATCAAAAATAAAAACACCTAAACCGCCCCGCAATTTAACTTGATCCCTCAATAAAAGAAACAATAACCCGTCTAATAACCCTTTAAATATTCGAATCCGGACCCAAAAATATAAAATCTTACTTTACTCCTTTAAAATGTCAATAAAAAAGTGTAAAAAGTGTAAAAACAGCGTTTATTTTGTTATAAAACGGCCCGTGACGGAAACGGTCCTTGTATAATATTGTTTCCTTTATTAGTTCAATGTAGGGTTAGCTGAACTACAGGTATATTATCCTACTAATATTATAAAGGCGAAAGTCCGTGTGTGTGTGTGTGTGTGAATGTTTGTTACCACGTATCTCCATAACTACTAAACCGATTTTAATGAAATTTGGAATGTAGATAGTTTAGGTTCTTAAATAACACATAGGTACTTTTTATCCCGGAAAAATGTATGGATCCCGTGGGATAAAAAAAAGTAGTCCACGCGGGCGAAGCCGCGGGCGTTCACTAGTGTGACATACGTACAAAGAAACACGACTGTCCCCAAGCACGATAGACATCCCCCAAATCTTCAGCTATTAAAGGTCTAAAGGAGCATTTAAATTGAGAGTTTTTTGCACGATTGATGGCGAGAAATCGTACAATGCAAGCAGTAGGTAATCGCTATTATGTTATTATTTGTTCGTATCATATTGTTCAAGTACAAAAATCCCACCAACGAACACTGTCATGCGAGATTAGCAAGTACTCAAAATAAAAATTAATTAAAAATTAAAAAAAAATGTACTTAGCATATTTTCGTTTACGGATTTTCTCCTTGGGTCTGTTCATGGGTACAGAACCGTATAAACACGATCTCATCATTTTTTGAAGTTCACTCATCTTGCAATAGCTAGCATTCTATACGTGACTAGTTGCATTACTACATCAGTCGCTCAAAAAAAGATTAACTTAATTATACCGCATTATGAATAAATCGCATGCATGGATACTATACATGGATACTATAATTGTTTAAAATAGTAGTTCAAGTTTACCCATTCGCGTGCGGGGCAATGCTCAATGAAGCGATTAAAGTATTAATAAGGTACTGAGACCGTTTATATAACGACCTACTAACATCTTTACTAAATGATTTATACAGTGTCAGTCTTTGCCTACACTTAGCGGGACACTTTAGTGTCTGGGACATTGTTTGAGATGAAGTAGGCTGTCCCAACACCTAAACCATCCACAGGAAAGACTTGTCAATACGTCAACACCTGCATGTGGGGCTGACTAAGACACGGGTTTCCTCACGATGTTTTCCTTCACCGTTTAGAACTCGTGTTGATGCGCATATACATTTTTCGAAACGAACAATCCATTGATGCACGGCCAGGATTCGAACCCGCGACCTTCGGATCGAAAGTCGGGGTACTAATCAACTCGACCAACATGGTGCCGAATGGTTAACCTACTAAATAATGGAGATAGTAAACATCAACTACTGTAAGGTTTTAAGTTTCATTTTTCAATAAAAAAAACACTTTACCTCTGCCCATTAGTGTGACACGAGAAGTTAATAAAAACACTGGTTTAATTATGATTATTAGAGAAGCTTATCTATATAGTAAGCTATAGAATATAACGCATAGTTTTTACCCAAAATGTGATGAGAGTGAATGAGGCGAAAGAGGTGTGTCAGAATCGTAGCAAGTGGAAGTCCGTGATCTCTGCCTACCCCTGTGCGAAAGAGGCGTGATTTTATGTATGTATGTGTGTTTGTATTTTACCCAACTGACCTAGTCAATCAGTTCATATAGATTCAGTGCATCAATTAACTCATCAGCCACCATCCTCTACATAATACGTAAACCTACCACAAATGATCGTAATTCCACACATCAATTTGGGCGTTATTTCTAAAACGGTTAAGTTGGAAATCGAACGTTCCAATTTATTTATAGGTTATAAATATTCATGATTTTAGAACAATGGAACCCGCATGCAGCTTTATCACGCAATGTTTTATACAAATTTTAAATACCGAAATTGCAATACAAAGTGTGCAGCAAATGGTACCTATATAACCTTGAACAGCGATATTCTTCAAGTTGGAATCCATTAAACCATAGTTTCTCAACCTTATCTTGCCCACCGCCCACTCTCACTTTGAGAAACTATTTTTTTCAAGAGATCCCCTTCCCCATACTTTAATGCGCCATCTCAATGCCCCCTAATTTTTTCTGGGTCTTCTACTGAAACTCTCAAACGCCCATAAGGGGGCGTTATCGCCCACGTTGAGAACCTATGCATTAAACTAATTAGATTGCAAAATTGTTCTCACTTGCTATTGATGAAGTCTATATTATAACGAAAAACAAAAACACGAAATGTTGTATTGAAAGGACATTTAGTGAGTCATATCCATATCCATACCTACCCATATATAAATGTGAAAGTGTGTTTATTTGTTTGTTTTTTGGTTGTTATCCTGCTTTTACGTCTAAACAGAGCGACGGATTGACGTGATATTTTGTGTGGAGATAGTTGGAGGGCTGGAGAGTGACATAGACTATTTTTTATCCGGGTACCACGAGAACGAAGCCGCGGGCGGAAGTTAGTTTATTATATTTATAATGGCTGAATAAAATGATAAAATAAGCCTTTTCATAAACAAGATCAAGTTAACCCAAACTTCGAACAGGTGCGAATTACTTTTAAAATATGCTAAATTATTTTGGCACGGAAAATTGAAGATGGTTGACTGACAAACAGATGGATATTAAACATGACTGTCTTTTTAATAACGAAACGAAATATAATCATGACTGTATCCCCAAGGCGCGGTAGACATTCTCTCAGATTTTTAGGCATTGAGAATCCTTTGAAGATGACTAAAGGGGTAACTAGAGGAATGTCCAAATACACATTTTGCAGAAGTTAGGTATGTTATGTTTTATTCAAATATTTCTCCCAAGAAAAGTCTAAGTAGTCATCTAAATGTACCTAATAAACAGAGTTGGTTAGTCGCACTATTAAATACTATTTATACTATTATATACCCAAGAAACAATACATTACATAACATAACATTTTAAGAACGGCTGGACCGATTTTTATGATCTTTGATTTGTCGGATTTGTCTTCGCCCCAAATAAATGTCTCTTCTCAAAATATTGGCAGCATTAACCACGCTTATTACAATTGTACCAATTTATATGATTGTAAACTAGGCAAGTGTTAAATTTACAGATAAGCTGACCCTGACTGCAGTTTTGCCTAGGATTCCGAATCTACGGTTGGATTTGGCAGATATCCATGCTGATGTTGACAGTAGAACACCTGAATCCAAACTTGGTACTGGTATACGAGCAAAGGTAAATGAACTTATTTACATTGAAATAAGATCCTAATTTCAAAAGTTAAAGCGTACCACACACACAGCAGATAATATTATCTTTTGAAATATAAATCTTGACAGATTGCACCAAATATATTTTATAATTTATATTCGCTATGTGTGGTGCTCGATAGAATTTGCATGGGCGCGAACTCAAGATTTATATTTCACAAGATATTATCTACTGTGTGTGTGATGGACTTTACACACAAATCACACCAATTACGTGACGACGAGATTTTTTGTGTGGAGATAGTCGGAGGGCTGGAGAGTAACATAGGCTACTTTTTATCCGGGTACCACGCGACGAAAGCCGCGGGCAGCAGCTAGTATTTGATATTTCTTACCTTGAGCTGGGTAACCAATTATCATCAGAATATCGGATTTGCACTTAATTGATGAGTTCTGTGTTTGTAGGTTATTATTAATCGTTTCTTAATATTTATTCCAATTATGTAATACTTACTAATGATGTTTCAATGCCAATATATGCAATAAGAACACGTGCTGTTTGGTGTTTAAGTACTTAGTTATTTAATGGAGGTATAGCATGATTAAACCTACATATATTGTTTTTGTAGATCGATTTGAAGCAAATACGAGTATAATATTCAATTGTAATATTATTTCACTAATCGATATTTATTTTATGATATCGATTTTAAATATAATTTTAAAATATTTAAGATAAATGGTTTATTAAGACAATCAATACAAAGAAACACACTCATTATAAAAATTCACTCCTTAACTAACTTACAACTAAATTAAAAGGAACTTCTAGTCTTCTATCTTTAAGTGACTAAAGATAGAAGACAGAGTTCAGATCACCGACCGCAGGTAAAGTGTCCAAAAGGCTGGCAGCGTTACCCCGTTGGATTGCTAGACTTATCCTTATAAATATTTATAACTATTTTATTGTTCGGAGTTTATTATAGGTATGTATGGACATATTACATAATTATAATTTGCATTTATAACAGAAACTCTGTTAATATTAGTCTCGATGAGTAGGTATTGTACTCAATTTTGCATGTTACTTTAGTTAGACCCTCACAAATTTTTGTTTGATCAGATAAGATAAGAAAAGATACGTTTATTTGCCAGAATATATGATCTTGCTTTTAAATATTATGTCCATTTACTTTCTACCTCAGAGGCATGCAAATTTTTAATTCTGATTGAACAATTCGTTCAAAATAGCCGATACTGAATCGTTGTAGTGTGCGCACTTGCATACATCTTCATACTGACTAAGAGGTCGACCAAACTATTGACCGATAATCGTTTGCAGTTTGCGAGGGGTCTAACTTGAGTATCTCAAGCTCAAGTACTTACATTAAAATAAACATGCATTAAAATAAACTTAGGCCTTCATAGATTACCTTTACTAGATCATTTATACAGTGTCAGGAGGCAATCTTTGCCTGCACTTAACGGCACACTGCCTGGGACATTGTTTGAGATGAAGTAGGCTTGCCCAGCACCTAAACCATCCTCTCAGCTTAACCGGCCATATCCATAGGAAAGACATGGTTCATACGTGTGGGGCTGACTAAGCCGTGGGTTTCCTTTACCGCTCAGTGCTCGTGTCAATGCGCATATAATTTTTTATCGAAAGTCGAGATAATTATTATCGCCCTTGGCCAACACGGCTTATGTACCCGTAATTACCAGTACAGTATGAATATTAAATATCTCAGTATAATATACACAGTTAATTCTGGGTCAGTTTAAAGCCAGCACCCACTACTTGTATTGCTTAATCGTATTCGTGTCGTTGGTTTAGTTTTTGAATTTGAGAAGTATTTCATACGAAACTAAATAGTTGAAAAGATTAACAAAAGTGAGGAAAACACTTGGTAAGGTGTCGTAGGCGCGCAGAGCTAATGACCTAGGTATGTATGTATGACTACGACGTAGCATAGACTCTACGCCGTAGCAACAGCTGAGCACAGAGCACGAATCTCCGTGATTTATCCTGCCTATGTTTCGTGATATTATTAATTGCAAAAAAATAGATCTCATTTTTATTATTATTTTTGAGTAAGGTTATCGATATGGATTACGTAGGCGCCGGCTTTAAACTGACCAAAAATAAACGGTGTATAATCAAAGCGTTAATCAATCACAGATTAAATGCATAAGGAATGGATCAAAGCACGCACAAAACTAGTATAAAACCAAATACTGACATCGTTCAAAAAAATGATTCTGTCTTAAATCTGAATCCAATATGATATCGCTGGTTAAATGCTAAACTACCACATTCCAAAATTTCACTTTTTTCAGGAGAGCCATTCAAAGTTTTCGAAATGGTTTTTTTGAATTTCTGAGCAAGTCTTTCTTTAAATATATATGTATTACATATCAAAAGACGCGTAATTTTTATTAGAATTAAAGTGCATTTTTAGTTTTTCCGTAACTTCAACCCAAAGTCTTATAAAAGCAGAAAAGTGACTATTGCATATAAAAAGTGATACAAATGTAAATAAAAATTATCATTAAAAGACCACATATCATTAAAAATTTAAGGTTTATGACACTAAATCAAGTTTTCTTTTAAGTTTTGAATCACAATCTCGTGAAATTATACAATAAATATGGTACACGAACAACAAAGCCATATAAAAATTCTAAAAAAACACTTTTTTAAATGAATACACAAAGAAAACTTAACAAAAATGATATTTATATCAAAATAAATGCTTCACACGCACCAAGACAAACAGTTATTAACCACCTGATGGAGCTTTTGGTCAAGAAAGCCTGAAATGCGCTCTTGTCTAATGCTCCATGAAGAAGCAGTCTGTGTCCAGCCTCTCAGGTAGCCATTGGAGCCGCCACGCCACGAACACGGCGCATCAGGGACGCTTTGCTTTTGCGTATTATCGCATCAGTAAACATTCCTGACACACTACAAAAGCGTGGCAGCTTCATCAGCACCCTTTGTTGTACAGGCATCCCAAGACTTGAGACTACCTGCCGTATGCAACGTGCAAACCTACGGACTATCATTTTGCTCTTATGATTAATGCCCTGGGTTCTCTCTCCATATCCTTGTTATTTGTGAGATCATCGGTTACCCAATGGCTCAGATATTTAAAACACGATACCTGCTTTAGCTTATTGCCATTAAGATAAACCAGTGGTGATGGTGTTGTAGGTTTTGGAGCCTGATTTAAAAGATTAAAATTTACTTTTGCAGGTATTATTATCTGAGCCCGTGGGTATCCGCATATCTCACACAGATGCCTATTAGCTTTCGGAGAGCATTTATCGATAGGCTTAGCATATCGTCGGCATAGCTGATGTGGTTCACTTCAACGCCACCAATAGAGCAGATGACCCCAGCACTGTTCAGCTCACTTATCAAGCGGTCTGTGTACAAGTTATAAGCTCGGGGAGAGCTCAACCTCCCTTGCCGCTCTCCAATTTGTACACGTCCGAGAGCGATCCCGTCCATCTGATATTATTGGTTTGGTTGCCATACCAAAACTTGGGAAGTGATATAAACTCACGGGGGAGATCAGTATCACTATAAAGCTTCTGCCACAGCCTGTCATGCACCACTAGATCAAACGCTTTTGACGATCAGGAAAGCAGGAGTTGATAGGTGTGTTTCTCTGCTAGTGTAGTACTGAACGGTGTGTTTGAGGCTTAGTACTGCAGTTTTAGTCTATAGCCCAGCTGTAAAACCGGACTGGGCATCATGCAGATTTACAGATTTACATAAATGTGAATCAAACACACCATCCAGCACCTCTGCTACCACGGTAGCCAGGGATATAGGTCTGTAGTGGCTAATACTGAATGTAAAAAACTGAATTACAATAATATAGATTTCGTCTTTTTATTAGCACTAAAACAAACTTTGCACTTTACCTTTAAGAAGATTTGTGTTCATGTAGATTTTAATGCGAAATAGACAGTAACAGTATGATTTAAATCCCGTAAAAATCTAAATTGGAAAGCACAATATCTCAAAATTTACACTACGTTCTGAAAAATAATGTCTGAGTTCACATAAAAGTTTTGTACAAAACAAACGTATCCCAAAAATGTCACTTATGCTCTAAGCGATTATGATTAAGCTTACGTAAAAGTTATGTACAAAACTAACTCATTTCAAAAATGACAGTGTTGAACATACACGAAATGTTTTAATAATACAATTTCTCGTGCTAAGGTACCACATTTCAGAATGTGTTACCTTTGCGCAAAAAAATATTTTGTTACTTTACTTTAATTTAAATTCAACAGGACCACATTCCGAAATATGGCACTTTTGAATATACATTTTAGCTAACACACTCTTATTTTTTTGACATAAGGCCGTGTAGCATATAACTTCCGTGCGCTTTCGCCAGCTACTAAACCACAACTGAAAAAATGGCTGTTTAGCTCTGAAATTTAGTGCCAAAGTGTAATAATGCTGAACAACCACATCTGTTTTTTGGTCGTTTACAATGCGAAAATAAAAAAAGTCTTTTACTCATACTATAAAATGACTATTTTAAATCACATTTTTGTAATAAAAACGATTTTCACGATTTTTGATTTGTGGCACTTTAGCATTTAACCAGCGATATATTATTTACTTTTGTTTACTTTGGTAGGATCTGTTTGGGCAGACGTAGGTTCCGATTACAAATATTCATCTAAATACAATGATGGAGTTGATGATTTTAAGGATTTTGAGAAAGATGATGGATACGAGTTAAATTCGTCTTCAAATGACAAAGATTGGAAAAAAGATGATTATAGATACCGATATCTCAATGTTGTTGGTTTAGGTAAGAACAAATTTAAAACAATCTTTTATTAAAAAATCTGATAAATATATTATTAAACTTATCACATTCAAAAACATATTACTTTCATGAAGTCGCGATATTTTTGTTACACTCCCTGTGTCCTTCGCTTTAGGTAGATTTGTCATTAAAAACCTTTCTCTAGCAAAGTAAAATTCAATTGGCGTTTGTACCCAATGAATGTGTTATACTAAAAAAAATATTTCAATAAAAATAATTTTAAGGATATTTCAGAACATTTCATTCTTTTCTCATTTTTCATTAAAAATAAAAAATAAATTCGACGTAGAGTGTACTAAGCAAAGATTACTAATGTTGTCCTATGTGTCCTATTTTTGCAGAGAGAGATGAAAAAGAAGACATCGTCCGCCCTTGTTCTCTCGAGGACTGGCAATGCATTCGCAAGTTCTTCGCCAAGAACTCCGAATGCAAGCCCAAGAATGGCCCAGTGCCTGACCCTTTGTACTTTGAAAGGAACACTCTTTACACAGTCTTTGCCAATATAACGGTAGTATTGACTAAACTACGAGTGAAAGGTGTAGCAAGTGCAAAGATTAGCGAGTTCTAGTAAGTATTGCTTTTCGCATTCCTTCGGGAACTTTACATCTCTCTCTGACACTTTCCTTTGTAGATTAATAAAGCTATAAGATAGGTACATTTATAGATAACTAGCTGCTGCCCGCGGCTTCGCTCGCGTGGTACCCGGATAAAAAGTAGCCTATGTTACTCTCCAACCCTCCAACTATCTCCACACAAAAAATCACGTCAATCCGTCGCTCGGTTTTAACGTGAAAGCAGGACAAATAAACAAACAAATAAAAACACTTTTTTTTTTCACGTTTATCTAATTCAACATTAATTTACAAGAGACCCTGGTCACATTATGCATCTACATCCGGAGAGGAAACATTAGTTAAAAGTTAAAAGCAGCTGGATATTCATTATGTTCGCGCATCTGCTGCGCTTCTCGCTTCATCAACTGGTCCCTGTAGTTGATACGTTTGCAAACATGGAGCGTGCAACGTTCGAGAATGCGTACGTTCGAACGTTGCACGCTACGTTGCACGCTACGTTGCACGCTACTGGGAACAGTTGCAGGAGCGCAGAGCACAGTAGGTGCGCGAACATAATGGATATCCACAATTATGGAAGAATTGTTTTCAGTATCGACAAAAGAACAGGAAACCTAGTTTTTGCAATAAACTTTAAAGACTTGAACGTGACTTCACCGAATACCTTCTTCAGATACAAGAGGAGAGCAAAGGAGTCTATAGTATTAAATGACTTTGTCACCGCACAGATAAGTGAGTATGATTTGCAAAATGTGTTCTATGTTGCATAAGTTCAATAAATAAATAATGATTCAACACAGCATGCTGTCTGAAATGTCCAGCGTTAAATCAAAATCAATATTATTGACATAAATCATAGATACTTGATGCCAAAAAGTTGTAGCATTGTTTTTCGTATGTGACAGTCAGTAAAACACTGCGTTCTCATTTTCTCTTACATCAATTATGCGCTTTGCTACTAGGTATTCAGATAAGTGGCTACACAAAGGGGTGAATCTAGTGAAATCAATGGTAGTATTAATAAGTGGTAAATGATTATAGGTTCTGGAACATTCACCGCTGTGATACCAAAGGTCCCACATCTCCGACTAGACCTGGCAGAAGTTCACGCGGACATAGACGAAGCTTTTCCACCTTTCGTAATAGGACCCAGAGCTGTCAATGAAGGTACATTATGTGGTTGCTCAATGAATGAATACCCAGCCCCCCTAGCCATATTACACTATCTACCGTCGCGATAGCTGTAGAACACTTTAAAATGTCTAGGAATTGACGTTTAAAGATGATGAGTCACGTGGTCAGAACGTCAATTCCTATACATTTTGAAGTATTCTACAGCGATTGCGCCATTGTAATATGACTAGGGCCCCAGGGACGCTTAGCGGCCAAGAGACAGACCACCATCGAACAACATAGTCAACGTGGTCAAGATTCAGTGGATGAGACTCGCGGGGGATCGGAGATAAAGCGGCCTTTACTCAACAATGGGTAGAACTGGGCTGAAATGATGATGATATTGCTTGGCTTAGACTTAGGGCTTACTTCACAATCTCTAAGTACAGTTTCAAGTAAGCCAACTGTTAATGGAAAGGAATATTGCGATAAAGGAATAGTGAATATAAAATAACATCTCTTTCTCAAGAGTATTCCTTACGTGAAAGGCTTGCAACCTTTCACTTTGGTCCCTTGGACTTCTTCAAAAATATTGAATGCCTAAGATCATGACTTGAGGATACAGTAGTGTGTCCTGTTTAATTTTATTCACCTTTTTTTTAACCTTACCTATGTATTTTTTTTAGATCCACAAGTATTGGCTTCATTTGCAAGATTACTGTCTGACATACCAACTGCAGTACAAGAAGCATTTCTGTTCTTATCACAACTTCTAACTGGAATTTATATACAAGAAAACATATGCGATTTTGGACTTAAATTTATTAGTATTTAAACGAATATAATGTTCAGTTGAAAATATTTGGTTTTTATATCGTCACTAGCAGCGCCCTCGCGGCGTTGCCCCCGTAGTGATAGTGTAATGGTGATGATGATGACGATTAAAAGTAGCCACCTTCCTTAAGGTTGTAGCTATCAAATGCAGAAATATTTTTTCAAATCCGACTGGTAGTTCCTGAGATTAGCGCGTTTAAACATAGAAATATTTGCAGCACATGTGTTCCATACTGACACCGCTCGGTATGCACCAACGGCGAGTGCACTTGCACTACTTAACACAATGATTGCTCAGGAACCAGATGTAGATGTATTTACTATGAAGCTTCATTTATTTGTTTTTCTTTGTGTATGTTTTTTAAGTTGATATTGTGTCCGTTAAATATACGTATGTGTGTTATGTTTAAGTGCCTTGCAAACGTTTTGGATTAAGCTGTTAGTTTGTAAGTATTGAATAAATAAATAAATAAACCGATGACAAAACCTAGAATAATTTACTAACTTAAAAAACCTATTAAAACTTGTTTCTTCGTTTTTTTTTAACGATTATTATTTATATTTTAGTCAACGTCGAGTAAATAAATCAAATTGCATTATGCAACATTGTTGCGTACAATAAGGTATGTATGATGTTGATTTAATCGATTAACTCGAGAACTATTGACCGATAATCGTTTGCAGTTTGCGAGGGGTATGTCTAACTTGAGTATCTCAAGTACCTACATATTTAACAAAGTTGCATTAAAATAAACTTAGGCCTTTATATCTTTACTAGACGATTTATACAGTGTCAGGAGGCAATCTTTGCGTGCACTTAACGGCACACTGCCTGGGACATTGTTTGAGATGAAGTAGGCTTGCCCAGCACCTAAACCATCCTCTCAACTTAACCGGCCATATCCATAGGAAAGACTGGCTGACTAAGTCGCCGGTTTCCGCACGATGTTTTCCTTTACCGTTTAGTGCTCGTGTTAATGCGCATATAACTTTTTCGAATTGAAATTATCTCCCTCGGCCAACACGGCTTATGTATTCATAATTGCCAGTATGAATATTGATGTGATAGATAATCAAATCGTAATCAATTACAGATTAATAAGGAATGGATTCAAAGCACGCACACCTCTAGTATAAAACCAAACCAATCGTTCTAAAAGTGATTCTGTCTTAAATCTGAATCCAATATGATATATTTACTTTTGTTAACTTTGATAGGATCTGTTTGTGCAGACGTAGGTTCAGATTACAAATATTCATCTAAATACAATGATGGAGTTGATGATTTTAAGGATTTTGAGAAAGATGATGGATACGAGTTAAATTCGTATTCAAATGACAAAGATTGGAAAAAAGATGATTACAGATACCGATATCTCAATGTTGTTGGTTTAGGTAAGTATAAATTTAAAACATTTTTTTGTTTCAAAAATCTGTTATTTATAGTATTAAACATTAACTTTCATTAACTTTTATAATCAAATATTTATTTCAAAAATCATTAACTTTCATATTTTTGTTATATTCATGTTTGTTTTTATTAAAAAACCTTTTCTCTAGCAAAGTTAAATTTTATTTGCGTTCGTACTGTATGTGTCATACTAAAAAAATACTAGCAATAAGAATAATTTTAAGAATATTTCTTACATTGTTTTCTCATTTTTGAATAAAAATATAAAAATCGACGTCAAGTCGATATGAGATGCAAAGAATTTTGTCCTTTTTTTGCAGAAAGAGATGAAAAAGAAGACATCGTCCGCCCTTGTTCTCTCGAGGACTGGCAATGCATTCGCAAGTTCTTTGCCAAGAACTCCGAATGCAAGCCCAAGTATGGCCCAGTGCCTGACCCTTTGTACTTTGAAAGGAACACTATGTACTTCGTCTTTGCCAATATAACGGTAGTATTTACTAAACTACGAGTGAAAGGTGTAGCAAGTGCAAAGATTAGCGAGTTCTAGTAAGTATTGCTTTTCGCATTCCTTCGGGAACTTTACTCTCTCTTACACTTTCCTTTGTAGAATAATAAAGCTAGTAAGATAGATAAATAGATAATTAAAGTCTATTCATTTAGTTTCACTAAAGAATGAAGTTCCGTTATACATATATAGTACTGGATAATTACAAGATTACAAAATTTTCACTCTCTTTTTATTATAGTCGGCTACCGGCCGATAGACAAGTTTGCAGTCTGTGAATTGTGCATAAAATAAGTAGGTAATAGGTAATATAATAAGATAAATGAGATTGTGATTCCCATTTTTTTACACGTTTATCTAAATACTACTGCAACACTAATTTACAAGAGACCGTCACATTATATTTCTACATCCGCTGGGTATTCATTGTATTCGCGCATCTGCTGACCTCGCTTCATCAACTGCTCCCGGTAGTGCATACGTTCACGAACATGGAGCGTTCAACGTTCGAGAATGGCTACGTTCTCGAACGTTGCACGCTACGTTGCACGCTACTGGGAACAGTTGCAGGAGCGCAGAGCAGAGTAGGTGCGCGAACATAATAGAAATCCACAATAATAAAAGAATTGTTTTCAGTGTCGACAGAAGAACAGGGAACCTAGTTTTTGCAATAAACTTCAAAGACTTGAACTTGACTTCACCGAATACCTTCTTCAGATACAAAAGGAGAGCAAAGGAGTCCATAGTATTAAATGACTTTAACACCATACAGATAAGTGAGTATGATTTGCAAAATGTGTTTTATGTTGCATAAGTTCAATAAATAAATAATGATTCAACACGCATGCTGTCGGAAATGGCCAGAATTATTTATTTATTTATTGACATAAATCATATGCCAGCCGTACACGATCAAATTCACCGTCAAGTTTGCAGCGGACTTGATGCGGTGTCCAGTTTGCAGTTCGTCCATATAGAACATACACGATCAAGTTTAACGGCAAGTTTGCTTGATGGCGCAGCCAGTCGAAGCCATGGCGTCACCAGTGACGGACGATGACGTGTTTGCCATCTTAGGCTTAGTACTTGCAATTAAGAAAACAGAAAGAAAAGATCGATCTGTTTGGTGCAAAAACTGCTTACTGAAACGAAAATATTGATCTCATGTTTTAGTAAAATAATTATTGCTTATTATTATTAACGATACCAACTAACGTCATGCGTACTTTAACGCTCACACACATCTTCAAGTTTACATGACGCTGCAAACTTGTTCAAGTCGGCAGAACAAAATTCTATTTTCACTTCAAGTAGACTTGTCATGCACACCCATAGCCATACACCATCAAGTTTACTGGACGCCGCATCAAGTCCGCTGCAAACTTGAAGGTGAACTTGATCGTCGGTGGAGGGCAATAGATAGGTACTTGATGCCAAAAAGTTGTAGCATTATTTTTCATATGTGACAGTCAATAAAACAACGTTCTCTTTTTCTCTTACTTCAATTGCATCATTAATTTATTTTAACCTGAAAGCTTACTCTTTCACACACAGTGTCTCTCTCATTTTTTCCCACGTCAATTGCAATGTTGCTTTCTTTTTCTAACGTGTGAGTAGGTACACACTTTCACTATTATATGAGATTTCAGCAACACACAAAGATAAGGGCGGATGTAGTGATTGAAATCAATGAAATTAAAGTAAATTATTTTAATCGGAGCTGACAACATTACTTACATACATCCCAAAAAAAAACAATCTCCAGAGAAACAAAAAAATTCGTCATTACTTTACGAATAAAATGTTTTTTTTTTTTTCTAAATGATGTCTCCGAAAATGATGCGCTTTATAAGTGTTAAGTTTTTCGGAAATTGGTACCTACCGTGTATATATCTTCTATACTTTAAAGCAGGTATGGACAACTTTAAAAAAGTTGCAGGCCAAACTTTAGGATGTTGAAGAAGTCGCGGGCCATAGATATAAAATAGGGTACCTAGATATTTAAAAAAAACCGGTTATTTTTTTTTTATTTTACACACATTCATATTTAAATTATGTGCTTCCAAATATGCAAATCATTTTCTTTGCTTGCAAATGTTCTCAGTTGCGGGTACTTTTCTTCCGCAAGGTTTGATCTGTAGAAGTCACTTAGTTGCACGTCTTCTGACTCTACGCGTAGAGTCAGAAGACGTCGGGGCGGGCCGCCTCCGGCCCGCGGGCCGGGGGTTGCCCACCTATGGTTTAAAGCTTCTAACCCATTTTTGGTTTTATGGGTGACTAGCTGACGCCCGCGGCTTCGCCCGCGTGGACTACTATTTTGTTTATCCCACAGGAACCATGCAATTTTGTCGGGATAAAAAGTAGCCTAATGTCCTATTCCCGGTCATTATCTATCTATGTTTCAAATTTCAGCCAAATCGGTTCAGTAGTTATGGAGATATCGTCGTTTTGCTACATAGGTATTCTGACAAGTGCCCACAGAAAGGGGTGCATCTAGTGAAATCTAGTGAATGGTAATATTAATATGTGGTAAATTATTCTAGGTTCTGGAACATTCACCGCTGTGATACCAAAGGTCCCACATCTCCGATTAGACCTGGCAGAAGTTCACGCGGACATAGACAACCCTTTTCCACCTTTCGTCATAGGACCCAGAGCTGTCAATGAAGGTACATTATGTGGTTTCTCAATGAATGAATACCCAGGGACACTTAGAGGCCTAGAGACAGACCACCATCGAACGACATAGTCAATGTGGTCAAGAATCAGTGGATGAGACTCGCGGGGAGAGAATAGCTTTATAAAGCGGCCTTTACTCAGCAATGGGTAGAACTGGACTGAAATGATGATGTTGATTGGCTTAGAATTAGGGCTTACTTCACAATCTTTAAGTACAGTTTCAAGTAAGCCAACTGTTAATGAAAGGGAATATTGCGATAAAAGAATAGTGAATATAAGTGGAATATAAATTTTAAACATCTCTTTCTCAAGAGCTTTCCATACGTGAAAGGCAACCTTTCACTTTGGTCCCTTGAACTTCTTCATATATCTTGAATGCCTAAGATCATGTCTTGAGCATACAGTAGTGTGTATGCTGTTTAATTTTATTCACCTTTTTTTGTTAACCCTATTTTGTATTTTTTTTAGATCCACAAGTATTGGCTTCATTTGCAAGATTACTGTCTGACATACCAACTGCAGTACAAGAAATGTTTCTGTTCTTATCACAACTTCTAACTGGAATTTATATACAAGAAAACATATGCGATTTTGGACTTAAATTTATTAGTATTTAAACGAATATAATGTTCAGTTGAAAATATTTGGTTTTTATATCGTCACTAGCAGCGCCCTCGCGGCGTTGCCCCCGTAGTGATAGTGTAATGGTGATGATGATGACGATTAAAAGTAGCCACCTTCCTCAAGGTTGTAGCTATCAAATGCAGAAATAATTTTTCAAATCCGACTGGTAGTTCCTGAGATTAGCGCGTTTAAACAAAGAAATATTTGCAGTACATGTGTTCCATACTGACACCGCTCGGTATGCACCAACCAACGGCGAGTGCACTTGCACTACTGAACACAATGATTGCTCAGGAACCAGATGTAGATGTGTTTACTATGAAGCTTCATTTATTTGTTTTTCTTTGTGTATGTTTTTTAAGTTTTTTGGATTAAGCTGTTAGTTTGTAAGTATTGAATAAATAAATACTTAAATAAACCGATGACAATACCTACAATAATTTACTAACTTAAAAAACCTATTAAAACTTGTTTCTTCGTTTTTTTTAACGATTATTATTTATATTTTAGTCAACGTCGAGTAAATAAATCAAATTGCACTATGCAACATTGTTGCGTACAATAAGGTATGTATGATGTTGATTTAATCGATTAACTCGAGAACTATTGACCGATAATCGTTTGCAGTTTGCGAGGGGTCTGTCTAACTTGAGTATCTCAAGTACCTATTTAACAAAGTTGCATTAAAATAAACTTAGGCCTTTATATCTTTACTAGACGATTTATACATTGTCAGGAGGCAATATTTGCGTGCACTTAACGGCATACTGCCTGGGACATTGTTTGAGATGAAGTAGGCTTGCTCAGCACCTAAAACATCCTCTCAGCTTAACCGGCCATTTCCATAGGAAAGACTGGTTAATACTGGTCAATTTAATTTTATCTTAAATAATTTAATTTATTTTGTAATTTTGACGTTATAATTCTGTATTTTAATTTTATTTTATTTGTTGTATGTTTGTGCTGTGAATATTATGGATTTATTTATCTGAAATAAATAAATACAATACAATACGTGTGGGGCTGACTAAGTCGCGGGTTTCCTCACGATGTTTTCCTTTAGGTGCCGTTTAGTGCTCGTGTTAATGCGCATATAACTTTTTCGAATCTAAATTGCCCTACTTGTTTCCTGAAAACTATAATCTAGGTGCCTTCAAGGCTAGAGTGAATAGATTTCTTTTAGATCGATGTGATCCATCCTCGGCCACATCGTCGCTTAACATCAGGCGAGTTGTTGGCCAAACATAGATCTATTTTCTTTAAAAAAAAAAACTCCCTCGGCCAACACGGCTCATGTAGGTATTCATAATTGCCAGTATGAATATTAATGTGATAGATAATCAAATCGTAATCAATTACAGATGAATAAGGAATGGATTCAAAGCACGCACAGATCTAGTATAAAACCAAACCAATCGTTCTAAAAGTGATTTTGTCTTAAATCTGAATCCAATATGATATATTTACTTTTGTTAACTTTGATAGGATCTGTTTGTGCAGACGTAGGTTCAGATTACAAATATTCATCTAAATACAATGATGGAGTTGATGATTATAAGGATTTTGAGAAAGATGATGGATACGAGTTAAATTCTTATTCAAATGACAAAGATTGGAAAAAAGATGATTACAGATACCGATATCTCAATGTTGTTGGTTTAGGTAAGTACAAATATAAAACTTTTTTTTTAAATCTGTTATTTATAGTATTAAACATATCACATTCAAAAACATTATTACTACTTTCATATTTTTGTTATAGTCCCTTTTTCCTTCGCTTTAGGTAGATTTGTCATTAAAAAACCTTTCTCTAGCAAAGTAAAATTTAATTTGCGTTCGTATTGTATGTGTCATACTAAAAAAATAATACTAGCAATAAGAATAATTTTAAGAATATTTCTTACATTGTTTTCTTATTTTTGAATAAAAATATAAAAATCGACGTCGAGTCGATATGAGATGCAAAGATTAGTAATTTTGTCCTTTTTTTGCAGAAAGAGATGAAAAAGAAGACATCGTCCGCCCTTGTTCTCTCGAGGACTGGCAATGCATTCGCAAGTTCTTTGCCAAGAACTCCGAATGCAAGCCCAAGTATGGCCCAGTGCCTGACCCTTTGTACTTTGAAAGGAACACTATTTACTTCGTCTATGCCAATATAACGCTAGTATTGACTAAACTACGAGTGAAAGGTACAGCAAGTGCAAAGATTAGCGAGTTCTAGTAAGTATTGCTTTACGCATTCCTTCGGGAACATTACATTTCTCTCTCTCTTTCTTACACTCTCCTTTGTAGTAATAATAAAGATAGCAAGGTAGACAGATCTTTAAAACTTCACTATTGTCCATCTGGAATGAAGTTTCTTCAAAATAATAAAAGATTTTTTAATTTAGTGCAGTGGTTCTGGAGAATATATTCCTTAAATACAAGATGACAAAATTTTCTGCGAGGGTTTTAAGACTTAAGGAATTCTACATAAAATATGTACAAAGTAGATTGTGATTTCCGCTTTTTTTCACGATATCAAAATACTACTTCAATAATAATTTACACGGTTCGAGAAACGTATCCACTACACTGGAAGCAGTTGCAGTGAGTTGCGAACATAATGGATATCCATCATAATGAAACATTTGTTTTCAGTGTCGACAAAAGAACAGGGAACCTAGTTTTTGCAATAAACTTTAAAGACATGAACTTGACTTCACCGAATACCTTCTTCAGATACAAGAGGAGAGCAAAGGAGTCCATAGTCTTGAATGACTTTGTCACCGTACAGATAGGTGAGTATGATGATGAGATAGGGTTGTATCTAGTAATTTAAATCAATGACACTATAGTAAATCTAGATCGGAGCTAAAAAGATTACATCACAAAAAATAACCTCCAGGAAAACAAAAAAAAAAAAACGCTTTACGAATAAAATGTTTTTTTTTTCTAAATGCTTTCTCCGAAAATGATGCGCTTTATAAGTGTTATGTTTTTCAGAAATTGGTATCTACCGTGCAACCGCTTGTTGGTTTAATCTCTTAATTTCCCGCCTATATTTTCGTTTAAAGCCTCTAACCCGTTTGTTTTATGGGTGAAATCGTTGTTTTGCTACATAGGTGTTCTGATAAGTGCCCACAGAAAGGGGTGGATCTAGTGAAATCAATGGTAATATTAATATATGGTAAATGATTCTAGGTTCTGGAACATTCACCGCTGTGATACCAAAGGTCCCACATCTCCGACTAGATCTGGCAGAAGTTCACGCGGACATAGACAACCCTTTTCCACCTTTCGAAATAGGACCAAGAGCTGTCAATCAAGGTAGGTACATTAAACTATGTGGTTGACGAATGAATGAATACCTGGGACGCTCAATGGCCAAGAGACAGCCCACCATCGAATGACATAGTCAACGTGGTCAGGAATCTACTAGCAGCGCCCTCGCGGCGTTGCCCCCGTAATGATTGTTTATGGTGGTAATGATAATGATGAAATGTTGCCTATAAACTTCCTTAAAGGTTTAGCTATCACATGCAGAATTAATTTTTCAAATCGTACAGGTAGTTCCTGAGATTGGCACGTTCAAACAAAAAACAAACAAACTCTTCCGCTTTATTATATTAGTACAGAAGATGGGTAGAATAGAACGGGTGCTAATTAAACAGGCTTCTTTTTAATAGCATTTTTCGCCTCTAAAAATTTACATTGTCCTCAGAATTACTAAGCCACTATCAATGTGCATCTGAAAAACACTAACTTATCCACTAAATATCTTCGATGTAAGCCACAGTAAATACAACTCAGCATAATAGTAATTTTTTAGCATCTAGATTTGTAAGACGTATTCAAGCAGTAAACTCCTAAAATATTAAAATATGACACCTAAAATATAGTTATATCGATTTCTAATTTTATAACTCAGTACCTTTAAAGTTTAATGAAACATGATTTGTAATGCCGAAGCTTAAAATAGCGAATTTCAAAATATATAATGGTTGAAATGTATAAAGATCGATTGATCGAAGTTTATAAGGTTTGAAGAATACATTATTGTAGGTATTTTCGACATTTTAAGCATGTCGAAAATACCTATAATATTGTATTCTTTATGAACTAAATTTCTGGCGCTTCGGCGGCCGCTGCCGCGGCACGCTCGCTACGCTCGCTCGCCTCGCGCGTAGTTAAATTCAATAACCAAACCTAACCTAAAATAAAATGTTGGTGAGTCGTAAAATACGTGGCTGAGTTAGTAAATTTGATGGCGATGTATTAAACAGTTGGTCAAGTTAAAATAATTGTTGTTCTTAACTTGATGCTTTCTTTGGAATATTTAGTTGGTGTTGTAAAAAAGACGAGTTAGTTTATCAGAAGCTTTCTAATTTTCCCGTTGCTTAGTTATAAAATCAGAAGTTAAGTTATGTGGCTAAAAAAAAATCTGCGGCTTGACTTATTATTCCCCGAATAGAACAGGGCTGAAATGATGATGATGTTGGTTGGCTCAGACTTAGGAGGGCTTACTTCACAATCTCTAAATACGGTTTCAACTTCAAGTAAGCTAACTGTTAATGAAAGTGAATATTGCGATAATAGTGAATATAAATGGTGAATAAAACATCTTGAGAAAGCAAACATTATTTCTGCTTTCTCAAGAGCATTCCATACGTGTGGAACGTCCTTTCTCGTTGGTCCCTTGGACTTCTTCAAAGATCTTGAATGCCTAAGAATCTAAGATCATGTCTTGAGGATAGAGTAATATGTATCCTGTTTAATTTTATTAACCTTTTTGAATCCTATTATTAACCTATGATGTATTTTTAAGACTATTAACCTATTATGTATTTTTTTAGATCCACAAGTATTGGCTTCATTTGCAAGATTTCTGTCTGATATACCTCTTGCAGTACAAGAAGCATATCTGTTCTTATCACAACTTCTAACTGGAATTTATATACAAGAAAACATATGCGATTTTGGACTTAAATTTATTAGTATTTAAACGAATATAATGTTTAGTTGAAAATATTTGGTTTTTATATCGTCACTAACAGTGCCCTCACGGCGTTACCCCCGTAGTGATAGTATAATGGTGATGGTGATGACGATTAAAAGTAGCCACCTTTCTCAAGGTTGTAACTATCAAATACAGAAATATTTTTTGAAATCCGACTGGAAGTTCCTGAGATTAGCGCGTTCAAACAAACAAACCGATGACAATACCTACAATAATTTACTAAATAAAAAAAAAACTATTAAAACTTGTTTCTTAGTTTTTTTTAACTATTATTATTTATATTTTAGTCAAAGTTGAGTATATTAATCAAGTTGCATTATGCAACATTATTGCGTACTATTATTAAGGTATGTATGATGTTGATTTAATCGATTATCATAATAATAACTCACACACAGTTTTAAAATTCGTTAACACGCGTTTATCTAGTATATAAACAATTCCATCAATTTATATACATCCTGTCTTCTATCTGAACCCAAAATGAGATATCTGATTTTGCTTGCTTTGATGAGATATTGTGGATCTTCAAATGTAGGTTCAGATTATAAGTATTCAGCTAAATATAACGAAGGTGTTGATGATTTCAAAGCTTTTGAAAAGGATGACGACGAGTATGATAAGTACTATAACCGTGATTGGAAAAAAGATGATTACAGATACAGAGAACCCGATGTTGTCGGATTAGGTAAGTGCATAGAATATTCAATACGACTTCTGTAAGCTTATATTCCAATATTTTTTTATGTTGTTTAATCGAATGATACGGTACATTATAATAGATTAATTATACATACACTTATTTATGATACTATAGATAGTATAATAATACTATAGATAGATACATACACTTAGGGTAAGTAAATTTAGCTGTTTATGTTATTGTTACACATTTATGTATTAAATATACTTTGATGTAGGTAAGTATGCTTATACACAATAGTAACTAATCACACAATATGACTATGGTATAAATTACATCATGGTTTACTGTAGCTGGGTTCAAAAAGTTCAGTGTTTCAGAGGAAGATGACAAAGAAGACATCGTCCGCCCTTGTTCTCTCGACGACTTTCAATGCATCCGCAAGTTCTTTGCCAAGAACTCCAACTGCAAGCCCACGTACGGCCCTGTCCCGGATCCTTTGTACTTTGAGAGGAACACTGTATACTATCCTTTTGCGAATATAACAGTTGTATTAAACAAACTGCGGGTCAAAGGAATTGCTAACGCAAAGATTAGTGAATTTTAGTGAGTATAATATTGATGACCTTGATGATGCATCTGTTGCGTCTGTTCTCGCAAGATAAATTTGCATTATATGCAAATATTTTTGTTTTGGTATACTGGTAACGGTACCACACAAAATGATTTGTAGCCACGATAAAGGAAATCCTAGTATGGGATGAAAACTGTGTAATGATTGTTTTTTATTTTACAAGTCTTATTTATTATTTTGTTAACATTTTGTAAAAAATAACCTTGAACCAGAAAAAAACGCTTAGTTTTCCAAAATCAAGCTAGATGGCGTGATTAAAAACGACCTAATGCTAGATCACGCTGACCAAAACACATAGGCGGGCGATAGAAAGTTTGCGGGGACAGACACAAAAAATAAAATTAAATAAATACTAATGTGTGATTTGACGACCTCTGTGGCGCAGTGGGTGAAGGCCCGCCTGTGACGCAGGAGGTTGCGGGTTCGATCCCCGCCGTGGGACAAATGTTTGTATGATCTGCAAATATTTGTCTCGGGTCTGGGTGTTTTCGATGTATAATATGTATGTATTTACAAAAAAATATATATAAGTAGTATATCAGTCATGTGGTTCCCATAACACAAGCTCTGCTTAGCTTGGGGCTACATGATTCTGTGTGAAATGTCCAGCATTATTTATTTATTTATTTATTCTTTATTTTAGCGTCAACAAGGATACTAGAAATCTAGTTTTTGCAATAAACTTCAAGGACTTGAACGAGACTTCGCCAAATTTTTACTTCAGATATAAAAGAAGGGCAAAGGAGTCAATAGTCTTGAATGACTTCTACACAGTTCAAATAGGTAAGTTTGAAGCTTAAAATAAAATAAATAAATAAAAAATATTCTTAAAAATATTTTTAATACAAAAATAGGAAGAAACAAACAGACTCGTTTCCATTTTTAGTATAATATCTGTTTCTCAAAAGGACTTTATAACATTTAATACTTTTTCAATGTGTACCTAAATTTTTCTACTTTTATGATTATTTTTGTTACTGACTTAAGTATACTTTTTAATTTTTTAGGTTCAGGAACGTTCACTGCTGTGATACCAAAAGTTCCACATCTTCGTTTGGACCTGGCCGAAGTACATGCAGATATAGACCAAACCAACCCACCTTTCATCGTTGGACCAAGATCTTTCACCAGTACTGGTAATTTCAATTGATAAATGAATTGTTAACTTGATTGCTGATATATAGGACATTAAAATTTTTAATAATAACATTGATGAAAATTTCAAACATCGCCTTCTAGCCCCAAACTAAGCAAAGCTATGGGAATCAGATAACTTATGGAATACTTAGATATTTTGTAAATACACACTTAATTATAATACTTGATACAACCAGATACAGAACAACCATCAATGTCGTTCACACAAATATGTTTGTCCTAGGTGGGAATTAAACCCACGATCTATAGCGCAGAAGACAGAGCTACTAATTACCATAGGAACTGAGAGGCCAGTAATGAATTCGATTAAGTAAATTGAATAAATCTAATCAAAGATATATTTTTAAATTATAAAAAATCTGTCTGTTGATCAATGTATCATAAAGCATGTAAAACCTCTATTCTAGTAGTTATATTATACGTAAGTTGCAAAAATACACTAGAACTTATTGCGCCATCATTGATAAATTGAGATAATTTCCAATGAAGAGATAAATGTAAACTCCAAGTTTACTTGAAATATTTTTAATTAGAAATTGATAGACAATATTGTTTTTTTTTAGATCCAGCCGTAATTACTGAATTTGCAAGATTAGTGTCCGACACTGCAGTAGCGATACAAGAAGGATTCCTGTTTCAAGCGCAACTGTTTATGGCGATTTATATTCAGAAAAATATATGTGACTTCGGACTCAAACTAATTAGCATATAAATATTTATTTTAGTTTTACTAAAAATTTATATGGAATATACAATTGTTGATATGTAGCTTTGAAAATAAACTTCTGTTAACATGAAACTTAGATTTATTTATTCTTCATGATGTTAGAATTGTGATATAAATAAAATTAGATGCAACTATTAAAGTATAGTTCACTTTTCTGATTATTATTATAAGGTGTATCCTATAATCCCAAATTTTTCGAGTATTTCGAATGTTAGTGAAGATGCAAACACTTCATAATGGCTAAACAGATTTTGATTGATACTTTGAATATAATTTTGACCTGGGTATAAAATACTTACTATGCGAATAAAGTCACGGGCAGGTAATGTTTAAAGTTATCAGTAGTCTCTTAGGTCTTATTAAAGTCAATTTACGTAATTGAACTACAAGGATCTATGAACAACACAGTTGCATATATTATTATATTTTGTAGTATGTGAGTAATTGAAAAACCTTACGAATTATATAATTATCAATAGTTAAAAGAATCGTTACAAACATGCAATACCTTACTATATAACCAGTTGATTTATTAAATAAACATCCTGTCTTCTCTCTGAATCTAGAATGAGATATTTAATTTTATTTGCATTGCTTAGATTTTGTGGTTCTTCAGATGTAGGTTCAGATTATAAATATTCAGCTAAATATAACGAAGGAGTTGACGATTACAACACATTTGAAAAAGATGAATTCGAATCAAAATTGAAAGACGATAAAGATTGGGGAAAAGACGATTATAAATACAGATATCCTAATGTTGTTGGATTAGGTAAGTTTAAAAAGTTAATTAGACAATAAATATTTGCGCACTTTAAGTTGCATCGATGGATAAGGAAGACCATGAGGATGCGTCAAATGATATCACAATGTAGGTACGGCTACAGGTAGGTAGGTACTACAATCCAAAAATGTATTACCTTAAACTCGTACATATTGTGGAAATAGAAACAAACCTTTTACTTCACAGTCTATCTTTAAGATTAACATTTTATGTCATGATTCAGTGTAGTCGAGTAGATTTTTTAGGTTAACATTTTGGTTCTCTGTAGTCAAGTTTTTTTTCTCTCTTACTGTTTCTGCCATATCCTTTGTGCTCCTGCCATATCCTTCGTATATCTTTAGTAGGTCCTCACGGATTAATAAATGCAGTACCTATACATTTTTATTGAGAAAATTACGAGATGAACAGCAATCTTTGAGCGACCGCATAAAATAAATCATTGTGAATTGAGAGACATTAAAAAGAGAAAGTAATTTTGCCATTACTTGATACGGATTTTAGTGGATAGATGTATAGAGACCATAGAAAAGGTGGATTGAAGATGGAAATGAAAGAAAAATAGAAGTCCTGACCCAAGTACCTTAGGACAAGGGCAGAATGATGACTGTGTAATGTGTATTTATGATTGGTATCTATGCATATTTTGGCCCGTAATAAATCCCGTAATAATAATTTGTCATTATAATTATTTTTGCAGAGAAAGATGACAAAGAAGATATTGTCCGTCCATGCGCACTTGAAGACTGGCAATGCGTCCGTAACTTCTTCGCGAAGAACTCGGATTGCAAACCTGCATATGGACCTGTGCCAGACCCTATGATCTTTGAGAGGAATACTCTCTACTTCATATTCGCTGGTTTGACAACTGTGCTTAATAAATTATCAGTAAGAGGATTAGGGGGTTCGAAGATCAGCGAATTTTAGTAAGTTTTTCATTCTCTTCTTTAATCTACTGATTTTTTTCTGTTAGTTTTATTTATTAGTATTGACTGAATACGGAGACTGAATAGTGAGTTGGGCACAAGATCGTCAAGAGTGGAAAAAAAGGGAAGAGGCCTACATCCAAGGTTGGATCACCACAAGGCCACCATGATGATGATGATGGTGATGATTGATTGAATTGGCTTGGCTGAGACTCTATCAAAGCCGAGACAAGAGGAGATGTGTTTAAACAACCAATAAAATTTCGTTATCCACAAATCTCGTGACACAGATGAGTTATTCTCACAATGTGTCATCATTGTGAGAATAACGAAATTCTATTATCTAATTGTTTAATTTTTTTGAGTTTGTTTCAGTCTAACCTTTCTAACGTTACGAGCTTACAATTGTACCTACGTTTATTTTGTTTTAAGGTCTTTTAATACAGTAGTACATTATCATAAAAAGCGTGAAAACATTTTTCTTTAAAAAGCATCCTTAATTTTAAAATTGCGTTCAGATAATTAGAATAGCCAACATTATGTAAAGTTAAAGTCGATAGACTTTAAGCTGAATAATAAAAACTATTTATTTCAGCGTTAACAAGAACACTGGAAATGTAGTTTTTGCAATAAAATTCAAAGACGTGAATGAGACAATACCGAGCGTGAACTTCAGGTATAAGCGACGGAGAAAGGAATCTATTGTCTTAAATGACTTTACAACAATTTTAATAGGTAAGTCGTCCAAGATGAGATGACGGCTGATAGAGGGCTATGAAAGAAGAATACATGTTTTGCCGACCCCACGTAAGTAGGAAAAGGGCAGGAAGATGATGAAGTCATCGAAGATTTATAATAAGAAAACAATTTGTTTAAATCAATCTGCACAAAATATCTAAAACCTACTGTGTTCGAGAGCAAAGTGATAAATATCGTTTTATTACTCGAGACAAGTGTAAAAAAATCACATTTAATGTTGTCGCCTATTGTCGGCTTAGGTGTGTATAGTCCTAAATCAATTTTAATCGAAAGAAACTAAATATCTACTAAGTACTAAATTTTATTAATCATTCCTGAGAATAACCTTACTAGAGCTCAAGCGGCTGCAACTCTGTTGCAAAAGAACACACTCTACCTCTCTCTACACTCTTACTTAGACTCTATCAGTGAAAAAAAAAATCTCTAAAACCTTTGACCAAATAATGAATAATTGGGTATATTTTCAAGTGAAATAACTAAAACATCTTTATAGGTTCTGGAACTCTAACTGCTGTGATACCGAGGGTTCCTCGGCTGCGTTTGGACCTGGCTGAAATGCATGCATTCTTGGACAACGCTCTACCACCTTTTGTCGTGGGACCTAGAGGTTTCACTAGCACAGGTAAATAAATCTTTGAAAAACAATCTAAGTTCACACGTCCCGGTTTTCGGGTACCCGGCGGCGTTTGGATGCAAAACATGCCGGTACGTGAAACCGTACATGGGTCAGTCTCCAAAACAAAAATTTTTGATGTCCGAGTGGAGAATCCTACCTTACAGTAATAATTTTTAACAGGAGTTTTTTTCGTTACATAGTTTGGCCTGTTAGCTACCTTGGGCACTCAGAATTATTGATCTGACGTTATTGTAAATGTATTTAAAAAAATCAGAAACCTCGAAAACTTGATTGCTGTGGGCTGTCCTGACTCCAGTTTGATTCAGAAAATAGTACGTAACTTTTTTGTGTTCATACATTACGATATGTTCTTTATTTATTTTACAAACCAAAAGGTTTACTTGACTTGAATTAAATTAAAAGTTAACAATAAATGAATAGTTTCAGTTTAATTCGAAAAATAAGTTATGTCCGCGCGTTTTTGTTGATCGCTGTGGATCGACATGAATCCATGTCTACATCCCTAGCTGAACTCTTTAACCAATCGGTTTTCGCCATGTACGCTGTCATCAGGTATGCTCTGTCTACTGAGGGGGACAGGCATGTACTGCATTGCCATGGTGCTGAGATATAGAGATAAACAGTTGATTACTTTGTCTTTGGATTTGTAAATGTTTGATTGCTATGCTACCTTTTTCTCATTTGTTATTCACTTTGTTTAGGTTTTAATTAAATAATTAGAAGGGTTTTAGGGATGTATTTATTATGTAAAAATTATAGCTTTCTACTGTTTTGCATCTCTGCAGAATCATTGAATAAGTTACTTTTTTTGATTGTTTTGGTATTGATCGCTGTGGACAAAAATACCATATCGATCAAAATATTGCATTTTATGAGAAAAAGGAAGCGTTTTAACAGTTTTTATTTACTTTCACCTGTCTCAGTATCTGTCTATCTGTATGTCTGTGCCTCTTCTACTTATATTTTTTCTATTTGGGTGTTTACGATTTACGAGTATAAGGGTAGATTGTACACAAATTATCGGAGGGATATGCGTCTAATTGTGTATTAGTCCTTTTTTGAACATCAAGAGGTTAGTGATACTCCTTAAAATTATTTATAGATACTGTTTTAGCATCAATATTGATCGCTCTGGTCTTTAAATTTTCACACCTAAATATTTCAAAAACTGGTTGATAAAATTAGGGGCCAATATGAAAATAAGCTTATTTAGACACCTCCTTTTCGAAATAAAAATACAGAACAGTAATTATATCCCTATTCAAAAAGCACCATAGCGATCAACCAAATACGCCAATTCTGGAGATCGACCCACATGCTCATACACTTCGCTGCCGACCGGCTACCCGGCAACTACCCGAGAACGCACAAGGAGGTCATTCTATTGGGCCTAAAAGCCAAAATGCCGGTCAACTAAAACAAAGGTATTTTTCATTATGGCACCAAGTCTCTACAATCATTCCTTCAGTTAACTTTTTCAGAAGAAAAATCTTATTTCTATACCTACATTTGATTCCAAAAATATTTTACTAGATGTCGGAACAAGTTATACCTACTGATCTTGTTGGGATGCTGTCTTTTAACTAATATTACTATAAAATCAGTTAAAAAATTTGAGTCTGATCGAAAAAAGAAAACACCTACCCCTAAACCCGTGCAAAGCCCCCATAACTGTAATATTATATCTCTATTATATCTTCTGAGCTAGCAAAAACCTATCGTCAAACAAAAGAGAATACCTCTTCTAGAGATTTCTAATATATCCAATATTCCAATATATCGATACTTCGGGGCTCAAATGTCGTAAAGCACAAATCCAAGGTTTTCAGGAGGAGCAAAAAACAAAAAAATAAAAATGTTTTTCGTCATAACTCTCTCATTTTTAGCGCTACATAAAAATGTCCTAGGAACAAAGTTATCAGATTTTTCCATAGTTTCATAAAGTTATTTTAAAATTTGTCCTAGTCTAATATTTACGGAGATAGCATGTGCTTTACGACCAAAAAAATAAACAAAATGTTCCTTACGCCCCACTAAAATACAGCCTGAGCAAGAGCACAAGAGCGTAAAGCCCAACCTGTCGTTATATCGCAGTGAAACAGGGGAGTATACAACACTTGCATGAACATTTAAGGTTGTAAAGGATGAATATTACAATGATTTATCTCAATTATTAGGTTTTTATCTTGAGTAAATTGATGACTTTTATTATAATTTGTTTGCAATTTTAGTCATGCATGAATGGGTAGCTTTTAAGATGTCAGATTAAGTACGATATTGAAAGAATTTAAGTAAATCACCTATTTTAAGATTTACAGAACATGTTATTTTACAATTTAGCGCAAAATACAAATGTTTTTGTAACTATTTACTAGACACGGGTCTTTATCGCGTAAAACTTATATTATCCAGACTGTTGCAAATGTTTTAGAACAGCCGTGGTCATGGGTAGACTGAAGTACTCGCTGCTACCTTCGTCGCAGTTGTGAGGATTAGTTTCTTCAACTACCCTCACTTTTGTTAACCGGATTCCATAACACCATAGTGGTGGATATCAAGAAGTACTAAAATTTTAACCGCGAAGACGGCTATAACTCTCATAACCGTCTTATTCAGACAAGAATTGAGTATCCGGAAGTGTACAGTGATTCAATCGAGGTAAAAATAAGTAAAAATAAAGTAATAAAGTAGAAATAATCACTAGAACAACTAACAACAAAAGCAGATATTTTTGTACAAATCTTTAGCAGTTATTAACTACACATTACACATAACTATTCACTAGACAGACACTGGTTTTTATCGCGTAAAGCTTCATATTATCCAGACAATTTCGACTGTGTCAGAACAACCGTGGTCATAGGTAGACTGAAGTACTCGCTGCTACGTGGATTTATTATAATCAGTTTGCAATTTTAGGTGCATGACTAAAATTGCCAACATATTATAATAAAAGTTATCAATTTACTCAAGATAAAAACCTATTAATTGAGATAAATCATAATTATGCTCTTGCTTAAAGTGAATTTTGCAGTGGGGTGTAAGGAACATCTATTTTTATTTTTTGGTCGTAAAGCACATGCTATCTTAGAGTTTTGTACCAAACTGGGCTATACAACCTATGCCGTTGTGTGTTGTCAGTAACATGCTACTTACACCCTTCATTTTCAAATAGATTGTGTTTAGAGTGACCGAAATGATGGGTTGTATTTGTATTTTTTTTTTTAATTTCGCAATTTTAATTATACAGTTCGATAGAGGATTAAAAACTGAGTACGATGGTGTAAATAACTCAAAAACCCCAAAATGTGCTTTACGACATTTGAGCCCCGAGGTATCGATATATAGACTATTAAAATCTTTTTTTTATTTCAGATCCTGCTGTAGGTCTTGAATTTGGAAGACTATTAACTGATATTCCTACGGCACTACAAGAAGCGGCCCTTTTTCAAGCTCAACTCTTCTTTGGAATCTATATACAGAAAAATATATGTGACTTTGGGCTCGAGTTTAAGAGTATATAAACTATATTATATACAAAAATAATGCTGCCAGTGTCTTGGGCACGCTGCCGACTGGCAGTGGCTTGGATCAGTTGAGCCACCTTTAGATCGATTATAACGATCATTAGATGGTTCAACTGGTTCTAAATGTATCTTGTAATGTTATGTTAATATATGTTGTAGTTTAGTTAAATATACAAACATCGTTCAGCAACCGTACTATGAGCTCTTAGAGCAATGTCAAAATAAGGTGAAATCCATTCCTGCCTTAAGCTTGATTTGACATTGTTTTCGTCCGAAAACAATCTTATTTTATTCCTGCCTTGGTCTTGACCGCTCTCTCTGCGCATGTCTTGCTCGATGACACCGAGCAGGACATGCGCAGTCCTGCATCTAGTCGATGTCATGTCCAAGGAAGTTATATACATACTGGAATGCTACCTGACATTTAATGTACAAATGATTTTGAACCTTATCACGACTACACAACGATATATTAGGTATAATTTAATCTTGGTTATAAGGATTGTTGGTCTTGTTGAGAGACTTTCTTGGTAGCTTTGTCTCTTTCACACTCGTTGTTGGATTAGTAGTGTGACCTTGTCATTTAAATTTCAGGATATTTTTACCTTATCGCGCTCGACAAAATCAGGCTTGATTTCGATCCATGGTTTCGATCCTTTAATTCAATCCTTGATTTTGATCCTTGATTTTGATTTCGATCCTTGATTTCGATCCTTGGTTTCGATATTGAATTTCGATCCTGGATTTTGATCCTTGATTCTTGAATCTTGAATCTGAAATCTTGAATCTTGAATCTTTGAAGTGACAGCTGTCAAACTTCAAATGGACATATCTCGGGAACTACTCGTCCTAGACTCCCCGTTCTCAGTTCAAATGAAAGCAATGACCAAGATTTTCATTTGAGGTGACAGCTGTCAAACTTCAAACGGCCATATCTTGGAAACTACTCGTCCTAGACTCCCCGTTCAAAGTTCAAATGAAAGCTATGACCAAGATCTTCATTTGAAGTGACAGCTGTCAAACTTCAAACGGCCATATCTTGGAAACTACTCGTCCTAGACTCCCCGTTCAAAGTTCAAATGAAAGCTATGACCAAGATCTTCATTTGAAGTGACAGCTGTCAAACTTCAAACGGCCATATCTTGCAAACTACTCGTCCTAGACTCCCCGTTCAAAGTTCAAATGAAAGCTATGACCAAGATCTTCATTTGAAGTGACAGCTGTCAAACTTCAAACGGCCATATCTTGGAAACTACTCGTCCTAGACTCCCCGTTCAAAGTTCAAATGAAAGCTATGACCAAGATCTTCATTTGAAGTGACAGCTGTCAAACTTCAAACGGCCATATCTTGGAAACTACTCGTCCCAGACTCCCCGTTCTCAGTTCAAATGAAAGCTATGACCAAGATCTTCATTTGAAGTGACAGCTGTCAAACTTCAAACGGCCATATCTTGGAAACTGCTCGTCCCAGACTCCCCGTTCTCAGTTCAAATGAAAGCTATGACCAAGATCTTCATTTGAAGTGACAGCTGTCAAACTTCAAACGGCCATATCTTGGAAACTACTCGTCCTAGACTCCCCGTTCTCAGTTCAAATGAAAACTATGGCCAAAATCTTCATTTGAACTGACAGCTGTCAAACTTCAAACGGTCATATCTCGGAAACTACTCGTCCTAGACTCCCCGTTCTCAGTTCAAATGAAAGCTATGACCAAGATCTACATTTCAGATGACAGATGTCATTTTGACAGCTGTCACTTCAAATGAAGATCTTGGTCATAGCTTTCATTTGAACTGAGAACGGGGAGTCCAGGACGAGTAGTTTCCGAGATATGGCCGTTTTAAGCTTTGAACTGACAGCTGTCAAACTTAAAACGGTCATATCTCGGAAACTACTCGTCCTAGACTCCCCGTTCTCAGTTCAAATGAAAGCTATGACCAAGATCTACATTTCAGATGACAGATGTCATTTTGACAGCTGTCACTTAAAAAGAAGATCTTGGTCATAGCTTTCATTTGAACTGAGAACGGGGAGTCTAGGACGAGTAGTTCCCGAGATATGGCGGTTTTAAGTTTGACAGCTGTCACTTCAAATGAAGATCTTGGTCATAGCTTTCATTTGAACTGAGAACGGGGAGTCTAGGACGAGTAGTTCCCGAGATATGGCGGTTTTAAGTTTGACAGCTGTCACTTCAAATGAAGATCTTGGTTATAGCTTTCATTTGAACTGAGAACGGGGAGTCTAGGACGAGTAGTTCCCGAGATATGGCGGTTTTAAGTTTGACAGCTGTCACTTCAAATGAAGATCTTGGTTATAGCTTTCATTTGAACTGAGAACGGGGAGTCTAGGACGAGTAGTTCCCGAGATATGGCGGCTTTAAGTTTGACAGCTGTCACTTCAAAGATTCAAGATTCAAGATTTCAGTTTTCAGATTCAAGAATCAAGATTCAAGAATCTAGGATCGAAATAAAGGATCGAAATCAAGGATCGAAACCAAGGATCGAAATCAAGGATCGAATTCAAGGATCGAAATCAAAATCAAGGATCAAAATTGTATCAGTATTTTAATTGAAAAATCACGCTCTGAAACATCACGTAAATCAGAAAATGATGTAAAAGGCCCCTTAGGGACTTTAGGGATGTTTAGTTTATAAATTATGGTCACCCTTTAGAAAGAGACACACCGCCCAAGTTTTATCTCTCAAGCGGACCGCGTTTTCTGTCTCAATTAACCTTCCAGTTACGTAGGTATATAACTTCCTTGGTCATGTCACCAAAACATCCCTGCGTTAAGATTGTTTCCGTCCTAAGGCAGGATTAAAACAAGGTTGATTAAGGCCTGATTTATGCCTGCGTCAGTCTTACTTCAGTCTTATCTAAGTACGGACGAAAGTAATCTTACTTTGACATTGCTCTAAGACTTGGTAATACGACCGCAGTAAAACAGTTTAAGAAGATAGCTAACAACAATTTAATCCGAAAAATAAATATGGCGGTTTGGTATAATTTGTATAATAATAAAAGTAGTTGTGAAAAATACATCAGATATAATGTTGAATTAAAGTGTTTTATTTCAAACTATTATTGTGTTTGCATAATTTTTTGACCCCATACAAAAGTGGGATAGTGAAAGGAAGGCAAATGATGATAATGTTTTTTATTGACTCGGAAAAGTTAAAGTTAAAATTTATAAAATAAAAAGGGTACTTTTTTTTTAACAACAATAGGTTTGCGTTTGACCACACCCTGCCTGACGTAAAACAACAGTGTGGTCTAAGATGGAGCACGCTTACCTAGAAGGAACCTATTGACTCTCGATTTGAAGACACCCAAATTATACTTTTCTGGAAATACAGACCCGGCAAGGAGTTCCACATTTTCGCCGTACGTATGAAAAATGTAGAATCAAAGCGCTTAGTACGAACACTGGGAATATCAACCATGTACTTACAGTGAAACGGATAACACTCCTTGTCGAATAGATAGTAAATAATTATTAATCGAATATGTATTTTCTTCTGCACACTCACTTAAAATTGGTTAATCCACCTTTGATAGTTATTTAAAAATTACTTTTGGAATCAGATTTAAGACACTTCTAGAGAAATCGCAAACTTGTAACGATAACACTGCTGAATGATACTCAAATGAGTAACATAATAATATAATTGACATTGAGATAAATGGAATGTCACTGTGTTGATTTAAAATAGTCTCTATACCGATGACACTGAGCTTATTAATGTTTGTATAAATTGTAATTAAACTACTTGAAGTTGTTTATTTTGGTGATTCACCTATTATAACATTGTAGCATTTTAAACGGGGCGTTATTTGCGACTTTTTATTTTATATGAAAGATGTTTAAAGTTGAACACTGGTTAAAAAACGTCCTGTCTCTATTCGTCACTATCTTCAAATAAAGACAGGACGTTGTTTAACCAGTGTTCAACTTTAAACATATTTCATAAGTAAGACCCAGAGTCATAATACTCTATCGATAGATATAGAGAATTCGAAATGTGGTTTTTCATGTAAATCTAGTGCAAAACTAATTGCAATATTAAGTGTAAGTGAAAACTAACGATTTCAAATCTTTATAGAAATCGATGTGGCTAACCAATCTGTTAATAAGCGATCGAGTAATCCATCAGAATCAAGATATTTGGAATAAAATTTTAATGGAATTCAAGTATAAAAACTTCGAGATGCATGCACATAAAATTTTACCAAGAAAATATTGATCTATAGCGCGCCGTTCATATAATACAACTACGTTATAACATTGTACAATTTATCTCTACAGAACTCAAACACTACAACGAATTAAGTGTAATCGCTGACATTTTGAGGTCAAGACTAGAATTCTACGATTAACTGCGCAAAGCATGCAAACGTATAAAACATTTGGGTTAGATAGGTAACATCTGTTTTTTTTTAAGCCAAAATGAAAATTCTACTTTTATTTATAGTTTGTTCCGTGGAAGGCTTCGAAAGTAGTATTCAGACAAGTTGTCAGCTAAGTTACTATAGAAATTACGGTAAGATTAGAGATAGGCAGTGTTGTAATGATCAAGAAAGAGACATCAATGTTGTTGGATTAGGTGAGTCAAAAATACATACTCGTTTTGGAATAAAAGTACATATACCTCACTAATATGTGACGTGTCCAGTCCACTTGGCCATTAGTCTTTCTCAAAGTGCATAGGTACATAGGTTTCAAATCCGGACTATAATCAATTTTTTGAAAAATTGACATACTAAGCATTTAAAACTGAAGGAAAACATCGCGAGCTAACTTGTAGCTTAGTTAGACCTATCGTATCAGAACAACTTAGTTATAAAGCATAAAAAGTATTGACATGCATTAAAATGATGACTTATCAAATTAGTTAATGCTATTCAAAATTTGTTAGTCAGAATTGATGAAGCTATGTTTTTGTTTGCAAATCTTTTGCATTGAAAAGTAAAGACTGATGAAAGATTCTTCTTCAGGCAAAGACGATAAAGAAAACATCATACGTCCCTGCTCTTTGGACGATAAGGAATGCATTCGCAAGTTCTTTGCCAATAACTCCAAATGTACTCCGGCGTATGGTAAGGTACCCGATCCTTACAAACTGGATCGAATCACTCAATACTACCCCTTCGCCAATGTCACTGCAGTGCAGACTGAATTCACTGCCACTGGACTAGCTAATTCAGAGATTACTCAATTTTAGTAAGTACCTATACAAATACACTTGAGGTTTTTTAATTTAGAACAGCTGCAAACTATATGATCAACTGATTCAGTGCCATGAGCACCAGTATGCACGAGTTTACTATTCTATCCGTGACTATAGTAAAGTATGGATAATTGTATGGACTGCACTTAGTTTAGTCAAGTTACTGCTAGAGGCGCTGCACTGAATTCTATACAATTGAGATACTTTACTATAGTCACGGATAGAATAGTAAACTCGTGCAAACTGATGCTCGAGGCACTAATTGCAAAATCTCAGATTCGATACATTTTTGCGCAGTTGATATAACAAAACTGTAAACTGACTGCGCAGTCCGATGTAATTGAAGTGCAAGAGAACTGCGCAGTCCAGTTTCGATGCAATTATGTCAACTGACTAAAAACTTCTTTACTTATATTGACATCTATCTCGATTTTGTACTCGTATAAGTTTCTATTATTATTTTCAGCGTCAATCAAGATACTGGAAACTTGGTTTTTGCATTAGGCTTCAGAAATTTAAACGAGACGTCTCCAAAGGCCTTTTTTAGATACAAAAGAGCAGCCAAAGAATCTATTGTTTTGTCAGACTTCACATCTATATTGTACAGTAAGTAGTAAGTCCTAGTGAGTAGATGAATAGTAAAAAATATTTTGAGTGACATGAGTAAAGATAATAAAATAATTTCTGATCTGATCTGATCTGAGCGGAGTGATAATAAAAATTGTTTTGCCGACCCACTTATTATACGAGTGGGATAAGACAGAGATAGTGATGACAATCGTATTTTTTTTTTTCATACCTACAGTCAAGTTTTTTGTTTTAACGTTTGCTTGTTAATGATGATTACAGGTTCCGGTACATTTACTGCAGTGATCCCAAAGATCCCACACCTTTGTTTAGATCTAGCGGAAGTTCATGCATTTATTGACGATGCCGCGCCTCCTTTCTACATCGGTCCGGCGGCATACAACAGTACAGGTATTTTGACTCTTGCTAGGTGTTTTCTTACAGCTTGCCTAAAAAGGCCGTTATGTCAGAATCATAAATGATTCGTATTCTTATCACTCTCATGTCTATGAAAAGAGACGGCATAAAGTTCTTAGAAAACTGTAGTTTTATTGTAAGAAAAAATTATTTCATTTTTAGACTCATCATAGCCGCAACACAGTCTATGTTTACCTTTCGAACACCTGCAGGGAAGCACTTTGTTCTTATGTCCAATAGGATAGGCGCAAAAGGTTTTCCTCATGAGCCAAAATGTTACACACTGTGACGTTTATTCAGGTTATGTGTTTTTTTTTTTCAGATCCTGATGTGGTTGCAGCGTTCGTCAAATTTTCATCTGACATTCCCACGGCTATTCGAGAAGCATTTCTCTTCAAATGTCAGCTGTACATTGCTACCTACATACAGACACATATATGTGATTTTGGGATTAAAGTAATAAGCGTATAAAATCTGTGTCAGTACTATATTGGTCAATAAAGAGGTAAATAAATACCGTTGTAGCTAGCTGCGCTTACCCGCGTAATGATGGTATATGGTGATGATGATGTTATTGAAGAAAAGTAGCCTATAGTATACAGTTTTCTAAATGTAGAGAAAATTTATATTACTTCGTTAAGTGAAAGCAAAAAAAACTTGTAAATATTATAAATAAATAACATTGCATCCTACTTTAAATTATTTGTTTCATTTACATAACCATACAAAGTTAATAGGTATATTAAAATAACAGTAGAAAATTTTATTGTTGTAAGTTGCATTGAGCATCGAAACGGCTAACTTCACGAATGCCAAGATCCATTAGTAGCATTTACACGCAGAGATATCTGTGCGGATATCTGTAAAGATATCTGTACAGTCCAGATGCCAGAGCATTTAAACGCAGAGATATCTGTAAAGATATCTGTACAGTCCAGATGCCGCGGGAAATAGCACGCGCCATTCCAACCTTTGACAGTTTTATCCACGGTTATTTGTAATTACAGATATCTTTACAGTCCAGATCCGTGGTAAAAACTCTACCGTGTAAATGCCGCTATTGGAAGAAGTGTAATATCGATTGTGCAATAAGTTGCTGGCAATAATGAATTTGTATGAACATAAATATCTCTCTTGCATGACTAAGCTCAATGATGCATCACTACAGTTCTGTTTCTCAGTCTACGTGTTTGAACTAATTTTTTGAACTAATTTGAACTGCAATAATGTATAATTGTATATGTGTTAACAAGACTTACTCGTAGTTCATCAAAACTTTAACCGGCTGTTTAGCATTTAACATAGTTCAACTGGTTTTTGAGTCAACTAGTTTTTGAGAGAAACTTTTTCTTATGCTACAAGTAGTTCTACTGGCAAAACTGAAATCACTTCTTCGTAATTAGATTGTCAAAAACGAGGTTTTGCGCGGTCACAAAATAATTATGGTGGTCGCTAATGATATTAACAACGAAGTGTTTGAAGGGCCAGTCCAGGCTGGACAGCCTTTAAGCCATGACGGAGGCTTGTCACACGTAACAGCGCTATAATGTCATACATAACGTTCAAAAAATTCTGTTTGGTAATAACTCCAACTTTTTTGTGTACTACGACTAGCTCAAATACATACATCTTATTTAACATGCTTATTTAACATATCTCTCATACTTATCATGTTATCAATTAAATTGGTACAACCAACACCGGTTCAAACAATATCGTTGCCAGTGTCGTCGAACAATCTTATACATGCAAGAGTACATCGTTGTCAAGAAGACATTGCCATCAGTACAATATCCTTAATTCGATTTTTAATATTCTACAATTTTTATTTTATTTTTAAGAAATACCTATCATCCAAACTTCCACGATACATGACAAGTTTATGATCAGCACCACTCTGCACTGGCGTTTCACTTTGTTGCGTGTCAGCAGTTCAAACAACTGTTTAAATTGGTTGGTGAACTCTGGGCTCGTCTAAAAACTTAATTGGTTTATTGAGTGCTCGAGATCCATATAGAATTATCACGAATGTTTGTGTATTTAACTGCTAAAATTACAAAAAATTCAACACTCTGTTCAAATGATCTTGATTTTAGTCGTCGCGTTGTTCGGCTCGGGCGCATACGCGGGAGAGGGCGCTATAGGTGGCGTATACGGTGAATATGGCGATTTGTTAAACAATTTAAAAAATGTGGGTGATGGAAAATATGTTCAAAATGTCTACATAGAAAAAGTTGATGATAAAAAGGATGGTGAGAAATATATAGAAGAATATAAAGGATATGACCTAAAAGATGTTGGGTATGTCAACCTTGATGAAAAAGATCGTTATGATGATAAAAGTCACTATGAAGAAAAAGACCGCTACGATGAAAAAGATCGCTACGATGAAAAAGACCGCTACGATGACAAAGGACGCTATGATGAAAAAGATCGCTACGATGAAAAAGACCGCTACGATGACAAAGAACGCTATGATGAAAAAGAACGCTACGACGAAAAAGATCGCCATGATGACAAAGGTAACTACGACGATAAGGACGACAAACGAAACGATTATAAATACTACGATAAATATGAGAAATTCGACGGACCAAAAGACTATCTCATTTCGGATAAACGCGATCGTCGATACTACGGCAGGTATTACGGGAAAATGGGTAGCGATCTAGAAGAATACGATTATGAGCCCAAATGTGATTATAACATTAAAGATTGCAAAGACGGTAGAGATTGTTACGACAACTCCAAAGATCGGTCTTCGTATGACACATGCCGTGACACATACGGTAGTGAAGATAGGTACTACGACGATCAAGATAGATATAGCAGCAATAGATATCGATACTATGGAGGTCGCTATCGTTATGAAAAAGACTGCTATGATAACTCTAAAGGTCGTGAAGAATACGACAAATGTCGGCGATATTATAAGAGATGCCGCGAACATAGAAAGGACTACAAATATTCTTACAATGAATTGGATTGGAAAAATGATTATGATTGTTATTACAAAAACCTTGTTGGAGTAGGTAAGTTACTAGTAAAATTCTTACGTTTAGTGATAAATCATAATTTACAAATATTCTGATAAATATCTTGATTGTTGTTGATGTTTTACCTATTTATATCTAATGCCCTTTTTTACTATTGTTTAGATTTTTTGCAAAATTGTAAAGTGGTTATTACACTATCCAAATAATAGTAAACTCTAGGAATCATTGCTCTGTCTCGTTCTTTCTCCTATGAATTGCGTATTGTGCATCCTACTTTTTTACGATGTTATTTGACTGAAGTTAGCAACAGTTCGGTTAATTAAAGTAGGTTAGGTTAGGTTTCCTTAAATTTTTACAGTGTAGGTCTTCACTTAAAGGCCTAAGTTTTTTTCCCTTACAGGTAGATACGACCGTGAAGACACACTCTACAGACCATGCGCCCTTGAAGATTGGCAGTGTATTAGGAAGTACTTGGCCGAGAACTCAAAATGCAAGCCTGTACTTGGACCCATCCCCGACCCTTTATACTTGAAGAGAAACACTGCATACATACCATTCGCCAACATTACTGTGATTCAAACCAGACTTCGGGTAACTGGATTGAGCAGCATAAAAATAAGTGAATTCTAGTGAGTACAAAAGTTTTAATTTTAAAAACTAAAGAACTCGTAGATTTTGTCACAGACCCAAAAAATAATAAGTAGGTACCTACATAAATAGAAAAAGAAAATATTTTGATGAGAAATCCGATTAAATATCGTAATATCAAAATGAAATAAAATGATCGCGACTACATTGATCCAGCAAGTCCAAAATTATAAGCTAAACACTATCCGAATATGAAGTGCTAACTCAACTAAACATAATCATCAAAATCTATCACGCTGGGGCGCCATTTAGGAAGAGAAGATTTACGAGACATACGACACGTCCACCAAGTTTTTTATGAAATTAGCCACTAGCCTATAAGTACTAACAATACATACCTACATTATTTTGATTCACAGTTTTCAATGATTTTGTACTTTCTTTCAGCGTCAATAAAGACACTAAGAACTTAGTTATTGCGTTCGACTTCAAAAAATTGAACGAGACTGCTCGCAGGAGTTATTTCAGATACAAGAGAAATGGAAAGGAGTCTATAGTCTTATCTGATTATGCTACCGTTGAGTTCCGTAAGTATTAATTTTGAAGTTAATATTAAAACCTAGCGATGCCCTCGCGGTGTTAGGTACCCGCTTATGGATGGTATATGGATCACCATATACTCGTACCATCCCTATACGGGTAACACGGTTACGGGTTTATAGGCTACTTTTCATCAGTTGATGATGATGAAAAGTAGCCTATAAAATTCCTAAAAAATTAAACAATCAAGCAGCAACAATTTTTCAAATTTGACTGATAGTTCCTGAAATTAGTGCGTTCGCTTTATTTATTTAGCCTAAAGAAGTGTATCAGGACCGTAGCAAACGTAGATCTGTAGTCTCTGCCTACCCCTATGATGAGACACAGGCGTGATTTTATGTACATATTTAAACTTTCGCGACTTAAACACATTTTTTAATTATTATTAACGGGGCTTAATCGCGTAATGAAATTATTTTATTTACCTCAACGTTTCGGCGACATTACAGTCGCCGTGACCACCAATTTAAAAATGTGATTTTATGTATCTATATATGTAATTTTAGAATCGGGAACCTTCACCGCTGTGCTACCGAGGATACCGCACCTTCGGCTGGACTTGGCTGAAGTACATGCAGACATTGATGAACCCGCATCGCCGTTCTTTGTAGGACCCAAAGCATACGAGAGTGAAGGTAAGAATTTCATCATAAAACTTAGGGCTTTACATCTTTACTAGATGACTAGCTTACGCCCGCGGGCGGCGTAGCCCGCTAGGTATCTACATAACATACTTAATACCAATAATATAAATTTATACTTCCTTTTTTTTTTATGATGATGATAAAATTGTTTTTAATTAAACCTTATATTTTCCAGATCCTGATGTTATAGCTTCATTTGCACGATTACTTTCTAATCCTCCAGTACTTACGCAAGAGTACCTCCTACTACAATCACAACTTTTCACTGCTATTTATATTCAAGAAAATTTATGTGATTTCGGTCTTAAACTCATAAGTATTTAAATTTTTCTTTTTGATCTCATATTAAATGTTTTTCTTATCATGGCTTTTTCTTAAAACAATCACCCTTTAAAATCTAGGGAAGGTATAAGTTCGATTCAATGGGACTCCGCTCTATCTACAAAAACGTTTTTACTTTGTCAATTTGCAACTGGCGAGCATTTAAAAAGTATTTTAAATCATTTATTTTCCATTTTAATTAGAACGGCTTAAAAACTCAACAGATACATAGTCATAGAATCATACGATTTTTAAAATATTATACATAAATATCTCTCTTGCATGACTAAGCTCAATGTTGCATCACTACAGCTCTGTTTCTCAGTCTACGTGTTTGAACTGCAATAATGTATAATTGTATGTGTTAAGAAGGCTTAGTTCATCAAAACTTTAACCGGCTGTTTAGCATTGAACATAGTTCAACTGGTTTTTGAGAGAAACCTTTTCTTATGCTAGTTACTGACCGGCAAAACTGAAATCACTTTTTGCGCGGTCACAAAATAAGAGCAAAATAATTATGGTGATCGCTAATGCTGGGGCCACACTACGGGGATATGGCAAATTATTTGCCAAATTTCCTATAGTTACAATACAGAATACCGGCAAATAATTTGCCATATCCCCGCAGTGTGGCCCCAGCATAATGATATTAACAATAAAGTGTTTTTGAAAGGTATGTCTTATGCTAGTCAAGGCTAAATCAATCAATCATTTATTTATTGCAAGAAATATGGTCATACTAAGATCTTAATATTACCTATATATAGAGTGTCACATACTTCACCAAAAAACATCGGCATGCAAAATAACATAAAATAAATTGAATTATGTCACTAAAATAAAATAATAATAAAAATATAAAATAATTTGAAATGTCATGTTTAGTTAATATTAATTAATTACTACGGAGGCTTGTCATACCTCATAACGTTATAATAACGTTCAAAAAATTCCGTTTGGTAATAACTCTAACTTTTTTGTATACTACTACTAGCTCATATACATACATCTTATTTAACATATCTCTCATACTTATTTAACATATTATTATCGATAAAATTGGCACAACCAACACCGTTGCCAATATCAACAATATCGTTGCCAATGTCGTCAAACAATCATAGACATGCAAGAGTACATCGTTATCAAGAAGACATTGCCATCCATACAATATCCATAGGTAGATTTTTAATATTCTACAATTTTTATTTTTTTATTAAAAGAAGTGCAATTGTTATGAAAAATAAATACCTAATATCCAAACTTCCACGATACATGACAAGGTTATGATCAGCACCACTCTGCACTGGCGTTTCACTTCGTTGCGTGTCGGCAGTTCAAACAACTGTTTAAATTGGTTGGTGAACATTGGGCTCGTCTAAAAACTTAATTGGTTAATTGAGTGTTCAAGATCCACATACGATTATCACGCATGTATGTGTATTTAACTGCTAAAATTACAAAAATTTCAACACTCTGTTCAAATGATCTTGATTTTAGTCGTCGCGTTGTTCGGCTCGGGCGCATACGCGGGAGAGGGCGCTATAGGAGGCGTATACGGTGAATATGGCGATTTGTTGGATAATTTAAAAAATATTGGTGATGGAAAATATGTTCAAAAGGTCTACATAGAAAAAGTTGATGATAAGAAGGATGGTGAAAAATATATAGAAGAATATAAAGGATATGACCTAAAAGATGTTGGGTATATCAACCTTGATGAAAAAGATCGTTATGATGATAAAAGTCGATATGAAGAAAAATACCGCTACGATGAAAAAGGACGCTATGATGAAAAAGATCGCTACGATGAAAAATATCGATATGATGAAAAAGATCGCTACGATGAAAAAGACCGCTACGATGACAAAGGACGCTATGATGAAAAAGATCGCTACGATGAAAAAGATCGCCATGATGAAAAAGACCGCTACGACGAAAAAGATCGCTATGATGACAAAGGTAACTACGACGATAAGGACGATAAACGAAACGATTATAAATACTACGATAAATATGAGAAATTCGACGGACCAAAAGACTATCTCATTTCGGATAAACGCGATCGTCGATACTACGGCAGGTATTACGGGAAAATGGGTAGTGATCTAGAAGAATACGATTATGAGCCCAAATGTGATTACAACATTAAAGATTGCAAAGACGGTAGAGATTGTTACGACAACTCCAAAGATCGGTCTTCGTATGACAAATGCCGAGACACATACGGTAGTGAAGATAGGTACTACGACGATCAAGATAGATATAGCAGCGATAGATATCGATACTATGGAGGTCGCTATCGTTATGAAAAAGACTGCTATGATAACTCTAAAGGTCGTGAGGAATACGACAAATGTAGACGATATTATAAGAGATGCCGCGAACATAGAAAGGACTACAAACATTCTTACAATGAATTGGATTGGAAAAATGATTATGATTGTTACTACAATAACCTTGTTGGAGTAGGTAAGTTACTAGTAAAATTCTTACGTTTAGTGAAAAATCATAATTTACAAATATTCTGATAAATATCTTGATTGCTGTTGATGTTTAATCCTATTTTTAATGCCTTTTTTATTATTGTTTAGGTTTTTTACAAAATTGTAAAGTGGTTATTGCACTATCCAAATAATAGTTAACTCTAGGAATCATTGCTCTGTCTCGCTCTTTGTCCTACGAATTGCGTATTGTGCGTCTTACTTTTTCACGATGCTATTTGACTGAAGTTAGCAACAGTTCGGCAAATTAAAGTAGCATACGCAATTTGCAATTCGTAGGCCAAAGAGCGAGACAGAGCGATGATCCCTAATAAGGTTTCCTAAAAATTTGATAGTGTAATACCAATGTAACCACTTAAAGGACTAAGTTTTTTCCCTTACAGGTAGATACGACCGTGAAGACACACTCTACAGACCATGCGCCCTTGAAGATTGGCAGTGTATTAGGAAGTACTTGGCCGATAACTCAAAATGCAAACCTGTATTTGGGCCCATCCCCGACCCTTTATACTTGAAGAGAAGCACTGCATACATGCCATTTGCCAACATTACTTTGATTCGAGCCAGACTTCGGGTAACTGGATTGAGCAGCATAAAAATTGGTGAATTCTAGTGAGTACCAATATAAAAGTTTTGATTTTAAATATTAGAGAGCTCGTAGATCTTGCCACAGACCAAAATAAAAATAAAAACCCAAATACAAAATAAATTAAAAAATATAAATAACACCTTCTTGTGAGAAATCCAAAAATTTGAAAATAGAAAACAAGCAGATTTTTTGTTTCATCGAAAAAAAAAAATCATTCCAACCATTCTTATAATCTCAGAGATTTCTGAGATTTTTATTTTTTATAGTGTTAAACCACACTTGGGTATTATTTTATTGAAAATGAAAAGTTTTACCAAAATTCTCGATTCCGACGGGATTCGAACCCGCACTGATACAAGCGATCATCCTTAAGCCGGAGTGCCTATACCAACTCAGCCACGGAATCCATATGTGTAGGGTCGAAAATCTTGATAAGCTCATATTTATCGCTTAAAGCCCCGTGATAAGACTCAATGAGATATCTGAGATTGCTAAGATTTTCATAAGCGCGCGTGACGTCGCTCCTGATAGATCATTGAAGTTAAGCAATGTTCTGAGCGGTCACCAATTGGAGGCCAGCAGGTGGTCAAAAAACTCCGTCACCAGAGATCTCAGAAACTCCGTCACAAACGAACGAACATACATACACACATTTTATTTCACAGTTTTAAATGATTTTGTACTTTATTTCAGCGTCAATAAAGACACTAAGAACTTAGTTATTGCGTTCGACTTCCAAAACTTGAACGAGACTGCTCGCAGGACTTATTTCAGATACAGGAGAAATGGAAAGGAATCTATAGTCTTATTTGATTATGCTACTGCTGCGTTTAGTAAGTATTAAACGTTATAGCGTTCACTTGTTCCTTCACTTTTGGTCCGGCGGCGTTACGAAGTTCATGTAGTGAGCGTTGCTTCTTAGAATTCCATACAAAAAATACCGAGGCGATGCGGTGAGGTTTGGGTGCGGAGGCGAGTAGTCAGTTGACCAATGACCAGTCACCTTAATATTGAAGTACATGGGTAATCATTAAAAACTAGATGCGCCCTCGCGGTGTACCCGCATAGGGAAGGTAAATGGTGAAGATGACGATGTTGAAAAGTAGGTAGTACCTACATTGTTACTATTATTACATATAGACCGCGCGAAAAGTGAAGTCGGTTTTAGTATTTAGATTTTTTAAATTATCGATCGAGCGAGCGAAGCGAGCGAAGATCTTAGTGGCAAGTTGGGCGATTTTGCTTTGTATGTTTGTATGTTTCACGAATTCTTATTCGCGCATAACTGTCGAGCCGTTCATCCAATCTGCATAAAACTTGGTAGGTCAATAGGTTGTGGTAAGGAAATTTACGGTGGAGCATATATGAGCTTAATCGATAAAGGGGTTGTGAAGATATTGGGTTCCCAAGGGGGTAAAAATAATGAAAGTTACACAAATATATTGATTGGGGTGTCATATGAAAGGGCTTATTTTGTACATTCCAAAATGGTTTTTATTTTTACTCTAGGATGTATAGTTTTTGAAATACGACCAAAGAACAAAAACTATGAAACCAGAGCTGCAAGAGTTCCCTTTTCATAGAGTTTCGATGTCTTCGTAGCTCATTGACTGGTCGGTCTTAGAAAGAGAGTGGCATCGTTGCGGTTTGGTTTGCAATGATTTTAGTTGCTACTTGATTTATTATCATCGTAAAAAAAATTTTTGATAAAGAATGAAAATAATTGGGGTAAAAAAAGTTAAGTAAACAAATAAATTGAGTGGGGTGTCAAATGAAAGGTCTTTATTTGTACATTCCAAAATTATTATTATTTTTATTCTAGGATTCTATTCTACTTTTAGAAATACGACGAGAATTCATAAATATGATATGAATGAAAAATTAGACACGACGACATTATGTATAGCATGCATGCCAGTATTTTTTACCATGAAGAGCTAGCGCAATAGGTGTACTCGGCAGTAGTAGCACTTGAAATTATAGGGGTAGTCAGAAGAAAGTCCAAATGTAAGCCATCTACGGTGCGCGAGATCTCAGTTCGGGGCGAACTACTAGTTATTAATATGAGCCTGTGCTGTCCCACAGCTGAGCAAAAGCCTCGTTTCGTTCACTGAATTCAATCTTGAGCAAAAAAAATTAAATAAAAATTATTTTGTTTTATTTAATTCTAGCGGGAACCTTCACCGCTGTGATACCGAGAATACCGCACCTTCGGCTGGACTTGGCTGAAGTTCATGCAGACACTGATAACCCCATACCGGTGACCTTTATAGGACCCAGAGCATATGAGAGTGACGGTAAGACTTACCTACATCATGAAACTTGGGCTTTACATCTTTACTAGATGATTTATTTATACCTACAGTAGGGTAGGTATAAATAAATCTGCTACCAAACTTTTTATCAACGACAAGCAAAACGTCAACTAAACCTTAGATTTTCGTCTGTTTCCTATTCTACCAACGATTCTGTTGTGGTGACATTTTAGCTAATAGTTTGGACTTTGGCAGAACAAATTGTTGAAAAAGCCATTCTACTATTCACCAAATGAGAGAACGAAACAAAACGCAGCGGAATGGTTGACGTTATCATTTAGTAGAATTGGTCAGCAGGAGGCAAGGAGGCAATCTCCTGTTACCTACTACTTTTAAAACTATTTAAAAAAATTAAAAATGTCCATCAACTTTTGTACCTGACGACTCTGATCTGATGATAAATGAATAAAATAAATAAATAAATAACGCTGGACATTTCACACAGCATCATCTTGCCCCAAAGTAAGCAGAGCTTGTGTTATAGGAATGATACTTATAAATACTTTTTTTTTTTGTAAATAGGTAAGTACTCACATTTTTTTGATGATGATCATAAAAATATTTTTAATTAAACCTTATATTTTCCAGATCCTGGTGTTATTGCGTCGTTTGCACGATTCATGTCTAATCTTCCAGTAGCGACGCAAGAGTTCTTCCTACTACAATCACAACTTTTGACTGCTATTTATATTCAAGAAAATTTATGTGATTTCGGTCTTAAACTCATAAGTATATAAATTATTCTTTTTGATCTCACATTAAATGTTTTTCTTATTATTGTTTTTTTTTTAAACAGACATCTTATAAAATCTAGGGAAGGTATAAGTTCGATTTAATGGGACTCCGCTTTATTCTACAAAAACGTTTTAACATTCTCAATTTGCAACTGGCGAGCATTTAAAAAGTATTTTAAATCATTTATTTTCCATTTTAATAACGAACGACTTAAAAACTCAACAGATACATAAGCGGCATTTACACGATAGAGATTATCCCACGGATCCGGACTGTAAAGATATCTGTAAAGATATCTGTAAAGATATCTTTAAAGATAACTGCGGATAAAACTAGCGGCCTTTAAACGCTAAAGATTTTCCCACGGATCCGGACTGTTAAGATATCTGTAAAGATATCTGTAAAGATATCTTTAAAGATATCTGTACAGATAACCGCAGATTTTGGACTGGCGCGTGGAACGGTATAAATTTACAAAGTTTTTTTCTTGATTCTTGAATTTTGAATCTTGAATCTTTGAAGTGACAGCTGTCAAACTTCAAATGGCCATATCTCGGGAACTACTCGTCCTAGACTCCCCGTTCTCAGTTCAAATGAAAGCTATGACCAAGATCTTCATTTCAAGTGACAGCTGTCAAACTTCAAAGCACCATATCTCGGAAACTACTCGTCCTAGACTCCCCGTTCCCAGTTCAAATGAAAGCTATGACCAAGATCTTCATTTGAAGTGACAGCTGTCAAACTTCAAATGGCCATATCTCGGGAACTACTCGTCCTAGACTCCCCGTTCCCAGTTCAAATGAAAGCTATGACCAAGATCTTTATTTTAAGTGACAGCTGTCAAACTTCAAACCGCCATATCTCGGGAACTACTCGTCCTAGACTCCCCGTTCCCAGTTCAAATGAAAGCTATGACCAAGATCTTTATTTGAAATGACAGCTGTCAAACTTCAAACCGCCATATCTCGGGAACTACTCGTCCTAGACTCCCCGTTCTCAGTTCAAATGAAAGCTATGACCAAGATCTTCATTTGAAGTGACAGCTGTCAAACTTCAAATGGCCATATCTCGGGAACTACTCGTCCTAGACTCCCCGTTCCCAGTTCAAATGAAAGCTATGACCAAGATCTACATTTGAAGTGACAGCTGTCAAACTTCAAACTGCCATATCTTGGAAACTACTCATCCTAGACTCCTCATTCTCAGTTCAAATGAAAGCTATGACCAAGATCTACATTTCAGATGACAGATGTCATTTTGACAGCTGTTATTGAAAATGTAGATCTTGGTCATAGCTTTCATTTGAGCTAAAAAGGAAGAGTCTAGGACGAGTAGTTTCCGAGATATGGCCGTTTGAAGTTTGACAGCTGTCACTTCAAATGAAGATCTTGGTCATAGCTTTCATTTGAACTGAGAACGGGAAGTCTAGGATGAGTAGTTCCCGAGATATGGCCATTTGAAGTTTGACAGCTGTCACTTCAAATGAAGATCTTGGTCATAGCTTTCATTTGAACTGGGAACGGGGAGTCTAGGACGAGTAGTTCCCGAGATATGGCCATTTGAAGTTTGACAGCTGTCACTTCAAATGAAGATCTTGGTCATAGCTTTCATTTGAACTGAGAACGGGGAGTCTAGGACGAGTAGTTCCCGCGATATTGCCATTTGAAGTTTGACAGCTGTCACTTCAAATGAAGATCTTGGTCATAGCTTTCATTTGAACTGGGAACGGGGAGTCTAGGACGAGTAGTTCCCGAGATATGGCCATTTGAAGTTTGACAGCTGTCACTTCAAATGAAGATCTTGGTCATAGCTTTCATTTGAACTGAGAACGGGGAGTCTAGGACGAGTAGTTCCCGCGATATGGCCATTTGAAGTTTGACAGCTGTCACTTCAAATGAAGATCTTGGTCATAGCTTTCATTTGAACTGAGAACGGGGAGTCTAGAACGAGTAGTTCCCGAGATATGGTCATTTGAAGTTTGACAGCTGTCACTTCAAAGATTCAAGATTCAAAATTTCAGATTCAAGGTTCAAAATTCAAGAATCAAGGATCGAAATCCAAGATCGAAACCAAGGATCGAAATCAAGGATCGAAATCAAAATCAAGGATCAAAATCAAGGATCGAATTCAAGGATCGAAACCATGGATCGAAATCAAGCGCTGATTTTGTTGAGCGCGATAAGGTAAAAATATCCTGAAATTTAAATGACATGGGCACACTACTAATCCAACAACGAGTGTGAAAGAGACAAAGCTACCAAGAAAGCCTCTCAACAAGACCAACAATCCTTATAACCAAGATTAAATGATAATAGATCGTTGTGTGGACTGTACAGATATCTGTAAAGATATCCGCGGATAAAACTAGCGGCCTTTAAACGGTAGAGTTTTTAGCACGGATCTGGACTGTACAGATATCTGTAAAGATATCTTTACGGATATCCGCGGATAAAACTGTCAAAGGTTGGAATGGCAGAGATCGATCCGCGGGAAAATCCGCAGGCCGATCTCTGCGTGTAAATGCTGCTATAGTCATTAGTCATAGAATCATATGATTTTAAAATACTGTACTATACATAAATATCTCTCTTGCATGACTAAGCTCAATGTTGCATCACTACAGTTCTGTTTCTCAGTCTACGTGTTTGAACTGCAACAATGTATAAATGTGTATGTGCTAAGAAGGCTTAGTTCATCAAAACTTTAACCGGCTGTTTAGCATTTAACATAGTTCAACTACTTTTTAGGGTTCCGTACCTTAAAAGGTAAAAAAAGGAACCCTTATAAGATCACTTTCTTGTCTATCTTTCTGTCTGTCTGTCCGTCTGTCTGTCTGTCCGTCTGTCTGTCCGTCTGTCCGAGTGTCACCATCGATTATCTCAGGAACGGGTGGAGCTAGCAAGTTGAAATTTATAACATATACTGAAGTCTATAGTCCCTACTGTGAGTATAAAAATCAAGGTCCTGAGTCAACACTATAAAAAGATATAGGCAAATTTAGGTTTTCGTGAAAACTTGTAAGTACCAAAACTTACATTAATTATCAATTTTTATTAAGTTCTATTTTTTTTGCATGCTGAGAAGCAGAATTAAGGCCTGTACCTACATTTTTTAACTGTCATCTATTTACCTACCTTTAATTCGCAATAAATATATTATGATTATGATTATGATTATGAACTTTTTATTTTTCGGAATTTTTCCGTTACTTGTGCTGTAAGAACTTGCTTGTAACCAAAATTGACAATTCTAGGTCAACCGGAAGTACCCTAGAGGTTTTGGGTCGAAAACCTAAATGGTAGTTCCCGTTGACCTAGAATCACAAAATTTGGCAAAAAGCAAGGTCTTATAGCACAAATAAAGGAAAAATTCAAAAAAAAATAAAAAAGTTGAAAATTAAAGGGTGTTCCCATACATACATAGTTAACGCCAATTAAAATTGTCCTCTGAGTTGTATGGGCGCTCATACAATTAAGCGGACTAGCTTAATTGGCACCATCCTCAAATAAGGTAAATAAATAAAATTGTGCTATTGTGTGAAAGAAAATAAAAGAAAATATTTATTGCAATATTAAGCTCGTGTGCGCAGAATATTTGCGGTGCTGCTATCGCAGAACTAGGATATGTAAAAGAAAATTACTAATTATCCAATAACTTAATGGGCATAATGGGTAGGTACGGAACCCTCGGCGTACGAGTTCGACTCGCACTTGGCCGGTTTTTATTGAGAGAAACCTTTTCTTATGCTAGTTACTGACTGGCAAAACTGAAATCACTTCTTCGTAATTAGATTGTCAAAAACGAGGTTTTGCGCGATCACAAAATAATTATGGTGGTCGCTGATGATATTAACAATGAAATGTTTTTGGGTTTTGAAGGGTATGTCAAATTGCTAGTCCAGGCTGAACAGCCTTTAAGCCATGACGGAGGCTTGTCATACCTCATAACGTTATAACGTTCAAAAAATTCCGTTTGATAATAACTCCAACTTTTTTGTGTACTACCAGCTCTTAAACATACATCTTATTTAACACTCATACTTATTTAACATAACATCAATGAAATTGGCACAACCAATACCGTTTCAAACAATATCGTTGCCAATGTCGTCAAACAATCTTGTACATGAAAGAGTACATCGTTATCAAGAAGACATTGCCATCAGTACCATATCCCTAAGTAGATTTTTATTATTCTACAATTTTTATTTTTTTATTAAAAGAAGTGCAATTGTTATGAAAAAGAAATACCTACCAACCAAACTTCCACGATACATGACAAGGTTATGATCAGCACCACTCTGCACTGGCGTTTCACTTCGTTGCGTGTCAGCAGTTCAAAAAACTGTTTAAATTGGTTGGTGAACATTGGGCTCGTCTAAAAACTTTATTGGTTAATTGAGTGTTCGAGATCCACATACGATTATCACGCATGTATGTGTATTTAACTGCTAAAATTACAAAAATTTCAACACTCTGTTCAAATGATCTTGATTTTAGTCGTCGCGTTGTTCGGCTCGGGCGCATACGCGGGAGAGGGCGCTATAGGTGGCGTATACGGTGAATATGGCGATTTGTTGGACAATATAAAAAATATTGATGATGGAAAATATGTTCAAAATGTCTACATAGAAAAAGTTGATGATAAGAAGGATGGTGAAAAATATATAGGAGAATATAAAGGATATGACCTAAAAGATGTTGAGTATGTCAACCTTGATGAAAAAGATCGTTATGATGATAAAAGTCAAGAAAAAGACCGCTACGATGAAAAAGGACGCTATGATGAAAAAGACCGCTACGATGAAAAAGGACGATATGATGAAAAAGATCGCTACGATGAAAAATATCGATATGATGGAAAAGATCGTTACGATGAAAAAGATCGCTACGACGAAAAAGACCGCTACGATGACAAAGGACCCTATGATGAAAAAGACCGCTACGATGAAAAAGATCGCCGTGATGAAAAAGACCGCTACGACGAAAAAGATCGCTATGATGACAAAGGTAACTACGACGATAAGGACGATAAACGAAACGATTATAAATACTACGATAAATATGAGAAATTCGACGGACCAAAAGACTATCTTATTTCGGATAAACGCGATCGACGATACTACGGCAGGTATTACGGGAAAATGGGTAGCGATCTAAAAGAATACGATTATGAGCCCAAATGTGATTATAACATTAAAGATTGCAAAGACGGTAGAGATTGTTACGACAACTCCAGAGATCGGTCTTCGTATGACAAATGCCGAGACACATACGGTAGTGAAGATAGGTACTACGACGATCAAGATAGATATAGCAGCGATAGATATCGATACTATGGAGGTCGCTATCGTTATGAAAAAGACTGCTATGATAACTCTAAAGGTCGTGAAGAATACGACAAATGTCGACGATATTATAAGAGATGCCGCGAACATAGAAAGGACTACAAATATTCTTACAATGAATTGGATTGGAAAAATGATTATGATTGTTATTATAAAAACCTTGTTGGAGTAGGTAAGTTACAAGTAAAACTCTTACGTTTAGTGATAAATTCTGATAAATATCTTGATTGTTGTTGATATTTTATCTTATTTTGAATGCCCTTTTTATTATTGTTTAGGTTTTTTGCAAAATTGTAAAGTGGTTATTACACTATCCAAATAATAGTAAACTCTAGGAATCATTGCTCTGTCTCGTTCTTTGTCCTACGAATTGCGTATTGTGCATCCTACTTTTTTACGATGCTATTTGACTGAAGTTAGCAACAGTTCGGTTAATTAAAGTAGGATACGCAATTTGCAATTCATAGGCCAAAGAGCGATGATACCTAATAAGGTTTCCTAAAAATTTGATAGTGTAATACCAATGTAACCACTTAAAGGACTAAGTTTTTTTCCCTTCCAGGTAGACACGACCGTGAAGATACACTCTACAGACCATGCGCCCTTGAAGATTGGCAGTGTATTAGGAAGTATTTGGCCGAGAACTCAAAATGCAAACCTGTATTTGGGCCCATCCCCGACCCTTTATACTTGAAGAGAAACACTGCATACATGCCATTCGCCAACATTACTTTGATTCAAGCCAGACTTCGGGTAACTGGATTGAGCAGCATAAAAATTGGTGAATTCTAGTGAGTCCCATAAAAAAGTTTTGATTTTAAATATTAGAGAACTGGTAGGTCCTGTCACAGACCAAAATAAAAATAAAAACCAAATACAAAATAAAGTAAAAAATTATAAATACCACTTTTTAGGGTTCCGTACCTTAAAAGGTAAAAAAAGAACCCTTATAAGATCACTTTCTTGTCCGTCTGTCTGTCTGTCTGTCTGTCCGTCTGTCCGTCTGTCTGTCCGTGTGTCACCATCGATTATCTCAGGAACGGGTAGAGCTAGCAAGTTGAAATTTATACCATATACTAAGGTCTATAGTCCCTATTGTGAGTATAAAAATCAAGGTCCTGAGTCAACACTATAAAAAGATATAGGCAAATTTAGGTTTTCGTGAAAACTTGTGAGTACCAAAACATACCTTAATTACTTATCAACTTTTTTTATTTATCCGAATTTTTCCTTTACTTGTGCTGAAAGACCTTGCTTGTAACCAAAATTGACAATTCTAGGTCAACCGGAAGTACCCTAGAGGTTTTGGGTCGAAAACCTAAATGGTAGTTCCCGTTGACCTAGAATAACGAAATTTGGCAAAAAGCAAGGTCTTATAGCACAAATAAAGGAAAAATTCCAAAAAGTTAAAAAAGTTGAAAATTAAAGGGTGTTCCCATACATACATAGTTGACGTCAATTAAAATTGTCCTCCGAGATGTATGGGCGCTCATACAGTTAAGCGGACTAGCTTAATTGGCACCATGGCTAGGTACGGAACCCTCGGCGTACGAGTTCGACTCGCACTTGAATGGTTTTTTTTTTGTGAGAAATCCAATTTGAAAATAGAAAATTTCAAACAGATTTTTTGTTTCATCGAAAAAAAAAAAAATCATTCCAAGCATTCTTATATTTAGATATACAGGGTGTGGCAAATTCTTGGTCACTGAAGGGTAGCTACCTTTTCTCTTGTAGTTAGAGAGTTTTGTTCATAGGAAACTTCGGTTTTATTTTGAAGAAAAAAATAATTGCATTTTTAGATTTTTGAAAAAAAGTACAGTTAGCCTAAAAAAATACATTTGTCAAAAAAAACAAGTTGGTCTTAATCGACTCTATTTCCCATCAGGAACACTTCTCCCAAAGTAACTTACCAAATCAAATCGTAAGTTTTTGCAATAATTCAAAAAAACACATCCCATACATTTTCTATGAAATTAGAAGTTGTAAACATTACAGTGCAACTTATTCGATCGTTCTTAATTTAATTTCATAAGTGCTTCGGCAAGCTGGGAGGCTATTGTACAGCGTGTATTTAAATTTAGAACAAAGTGCTTCCCTGCAGATGTAAAATTACCATTCTCTCTTGCGGCTCTGTCTGAGGCGCATAAGGCTTTACAATAGCCTCCCAGCATGCCGAAGCAGTTACGAATTTAAATTAATAACAATCGAATAATTGGCACTATAATGTTTACAACTAGGTACTAATTTTATAGAAAATGTATGGGATGTGTTTTTTTTAATTATTGCAAGAACTTACGATTTGATTTGATAAGTTACTTTGGGAGAAGTGTTCCTGGAGGGAAATAGAGTCGATTAAGACCAACTTGTTTTTTTTGACAAATGTATTTTTTTAGGCTAACTGTACTTTTTTTCAAAAATCTAAAAATGCAATTATTTTTTTCTTCAAAATAAAACCGAAGTTTCCTATGAACAAAACTCTCTAACTACAAGAGAAAAGGTAGCTACCCTTCAGTGACCAAGAATTTGCCACACCCTGTATATATATTTTTAGATATATTTAGAGATATCTGAGATTTTTAATTTTTATAGTGTTAAACCACACTTGGGTATTATTTTATTGAAAATGAAAAGTATTACCTACCAAAATTCTCGATTCCGACGGGATTCGAACCCGCACTGATACAAGCTATCATCCTTAAGCCGGAGTGCCTTTACCAACTCGGCCACGGAATCCATTTTCGTAGGGTCGAAAATCCTGATAAGCTCATATTTTTATCGGTTAAAGCCCCGTGATAAGACTTCAATATCTGGGCGACCGAGCTCTGCTCGGGTGCATAACGCCATCTAGTGGTCAATTACGAACCACATTGCACTTGTAAATCTTTTTGCGTGAAAATGCCGAGAAAACGGCTTTTCCCAGATATGAGACCTAGCTAGATCGATTTTTCGGCCCCGTAAACACCCGTACTGCATAATTCATCGAAATCGTTAGAGCCGTTTTCGAGAACGTGAAATAAACAGACTTCAAACTTCAAACATCAAACTAATATTGCTCGTTTAATAGAATAGGATTTTCAATGAGATGTCTGAGATTACTAAGATTTTCATAAGCGCGCGTGACGTCGCTCCTGATAGATCATTGAAGTTAAACAACGTTCGCAGCGGTCACAAATTGGAGGCCAGCAGGCGGCCAAAAAACTCCGTCACCAGAGTTAGTCACTAGCTCAAACGAACATACATACATAAACATTTCACAGTTTTAAATGATTTTGTACTTTATTTCAGCGTCAATAAAGACACTAAGAACTTAGTTATTGCGTTAGACTTCAAAAACTTGAACGAGACTGCTCGCAGGACTTATTTCAGATACAGGAGAAATGGAAAGGAATCTATAGTCTTATATGATTATGCTACTTCTGCGTTCAGTAAGTATTAAACGTTATAGCGTTCACTTGTTCCTTCACTTTTGGTCCTGTGGCGTTACGGAGTTCATGTAGTGAGCGTTGCTTCTAAAGTGGGTGATCGACGTACGAGCCTATACCGCGGTTATAAAGAACGTCGGTTTTACTCGCGGCTCGTTGGTGCTGATCGACTAGCGAGTAAAACCGTCGTATCGTAGTCGAATTGAGGTTTTAATTTTGAATTTGATGGAGCTGAGTAAAAAATGAAGCAAACATGACGAGCCGCGAGCCGGGCTCGCCAACTCACAAAACCGCGGTATTGCAATGATACACCGGCGAGCTTCACCGACGAGCCATGACCGCGGTTTTACTCGCGTTGAAGTTAAGCAGCGTTGTGCACGGTCACTTTTAGGATGGGTGATCGCAAGTGGTATTACGAGCTGAGCGCTTCCGTGCTTCGGAGGGCACGTTAATTGTCGGTCCCGGCTTTTAAGTCGCTAAGCCATGACGGAGGCCTTTGGGCGGCCTAAAAAATCCGTCACCAGAGTTGGTCACTTGCTCAGAAGTATAGATTTTTGTAATAAATATTAATATGAGCCAATATGCTAATGACAATGATATAAAAAATGAAATAAAAATTGTTTATAAAATTAATTTGTTTTATTTAATTCTAGCGGGAACCTTCACCGCTGTGATACCGAGAATACCGCACCTTCGGCTGGACTTGGCTGAAGTTCATGCAGACTTTGATAACCCCATACCGGCGGCCTTTATAGGACCCAGAGCATATGAGAGTGACGGTAAGACATCATAAAACTTGGGCTTTACATCTTTACTATACTCTAATTCAGAAACCTAGATAATTTTCGTAAACAAAGGTGTTACCATATCAAAAAATGTTTCGAAATAGAAGTTAATAGAAGATTACTCCAATTTTCTAAAAACTTAAGGTACGGCTTATTTTCTAATAAATATCCATAGAATGGAATGTAGCAATGGTTTTGTGCTATAAATTATATTTTATATCATTTTATTAGCAAAAATATAAAATGATGAAGAAATATTAGCAGAAAATATTTTACGACACTGGTATCATCGGAGTAAAATGGGAGCAAATCACAGAAGTTCGAAACATTTTTTGCATTTTGACAATAAGCGCCATTTTATTTCGTGTATTTCATTCGTCTCTCGCTCATCGAAGTCGAATGTGTTCCTTTTTCGCTGCTCGTGTGCAATTGTGCGTTGTTGAGTTTTTGTTTTGTTTTCGTTTTTACAATATCGTTGTCTGTTATTGTTATCAATATGTGTTAAGTTTTCAACCTTGTTGTTGTGTTTGTTTTTTAATAAACATGGAACCTCAACCCGCGCCGCCCACGGCGCCGCCGCCGGCTGATGCGATGCCAGGTCCATCAACATCGCAAACAAGTGACTATCTGTCGCCACAAAAAAAACGTCCAAAGAAATCTATGAGTTCCACAGAAAAAGTCATGGTGATGAATGTTTATAAAAACACATACAAAAAATGGCCACCGGGTGAAGTTTGGTCACTTGGAGCTTGTGCGAATAGAACGGCCGAGCTTTTGGGGCTCTGTGCAGTAACTGTCCAAAGAATTTTGAAAGAACGCAAAACAACTGGCACTTTCAGTTCTCCCAAAAAAGGGGTATTTTACTTCATTCGATTCGTTTCCTATCCGAATATTTCATAATCCGAAGGTTTTCACCTTCGGATTCGAATTCGATTCCGTCGAATCCTTATAACGCTATTTTGATTTTCGTATTTTTGTATCTATCGCGCAAGCAAAACCACGCGCCATTACTAATAATTAGTGATCCATGGTAAAAATTAAATTCTACCCCTGACTTGTCATTATGACAGTGATATATCATGACATTTCTTTGTTTACGAAAATTATCTAGGTTTCTGAATTAGAGTATAGATGATTTATTTATACCTACAGTGTCAGGGTAGGTATTAATAAATCTGCTACCAAACTTTTTATCAACGACAAGCAAAACGTCAACTAAACCTTACATTTTCGTCTGTTTTCTATTCTACCAACGATTCTTTTGTCGTGACATTTTAGCTAATAGTTTGGACTTTGGCAGAACAAATTGTTGAAAAAGCCATTCTACTATTCACCAAATGAGAGAACGAAACAAAACGCAGCGGAATGGTTGACGTTATCATTTAGTAGAATTGGTCAGCAGGAGGCAAGGAGGCAATCTCCTATTAATACTTTTTAAACTATTTAAAAAAATTAAAAATGTCCATCAACTTTTGTCTCTGACGACTCTGATCTGATGATAAATGAATAAAATAAATAAATAAATAACGCTGGGCATTTCACACAGCATCATCTTGCCCCAAAGTAAGCAGAGCTTGTGTTATGGGAACCACATAACTGATATACTTATAAATACTTTGTTTTTGTAAATACTCACATTTTTTTGATGATCATAAAATTATTTTTAATTAAACCTTATATTTTCCAGATCCCGGTGTTATTGCGTCGTTTGCACGATACATTTCTAATCTTCCAGTAGCGACGCAAGAGTTCTTCCTACTACAATCACAACTTTTCACTGCTATTTATATTCAAGAAAATTTATGTGATTTTGGTCTTAAACTCATAAGTATATAAATTGCTCTTTTTGATCTAATATTAAATGTTTTTCTTATTATTGTTTTTTTGTTAACACAATCATCTTGTAAAATCTAGGGCAGGTATAAGTTCGATTTAATGGGTCTCCGCTTTATTCTACAAAAACGTTTTTACTTTTTCAACTTACAACTGGCGAGCATTTAAAATGAGGTAAAGTCACTGACAATAAATCTTGCGAAAGTTGACTTGCGCAAGCGACTTCCAACGTGTAAACGCTCGCGCAAGTGGACTTCTGCAATTTTTAGTGACTTGCCGATCTAGCTGCAAGTCCCAAGCATTTGGACCCGACCACTACCGGGGAAAGTATACTCCGATACGTGGACGAGAGGGTCCGATGCTGGATCAGGGAGCCGCCCGTAGTACTCGTGTATGGCTTGAAGCGGTTGGAGTCGAATCGAGAGACCAACTTCAAGTCGTATGTGCTGCAAGTGGCTGCCAAGCATAAGGATGTATTCCTCGCTCCGGACTTTGTGCACTTTTTTGTGACTTTGTGGCTTTTGTGCGGGGTCTTTGTAAATTATTTGCCCTATTTATTTAAACTATTTGTGTCCTATGTGTGTATGTTAGAATGTTTTTTTTTATGAAATAAATTATTATTATTATTTGCAAATAGAAAAATTGCAGTCAGTGGAAACTAGTCGTCAATTATTATTGATTGCTCCAAGAAATTGCGAAAGTTACTTGCCAGTGGACACTTTACCTTTATTTTCCATTTGAATTACGAACGACTTAAAAACTCAACAGATACAAAACTATAGAATCATACGATTTTTTAAATACTATCAGCACTTACACCCGAACACTAAAATGACACTTAAACATTTGAGACGTAGTTATCTATTTGAGACGTTCTTACTCTTCAGAATCGTATTCAAAAATGCTAGTTAACAGTTAATGTCGGAATAGAAATATATTGAAATATTGCTGGACATTTCACACAATGCCATCTAGCCCCAAACTAAGCAGAGCTTGCACTATGTGAACCAGATAACTGATAAAATACTTAGGTATATACTTTTTTTTGTAAATACATACATAATACTTTTATAACACCCAGACACAGAACAAACATCTATGTTCATCACACAAATGTTTGTCCTGGATGGGAATTGAACCCGGCAGCGCAGAAGGCAGAGCCAAGAGGCCAGTCAATGTCAATGATATACACCACTAAAACTAAGTAGCGTATCAGTATTCGAGTGTTAATCTCGTAATCATTACTTTTATATTTTCGATGTTCCGGACGAGATTACCCGTGGTCACAAGTAGATTATGATTAGACGATATTCTTTGAATAAAAATAAAAATTAAGGTGAAAAGAGAAATGTGAATTCATTAAGGGACCGGCGAACGTACCTACGTACCTAGGAACGTAATATTAAATAATTTAAAGTTTGAGCATATTTTTATTAACTTTAGGATAAAGGCAGTATTTATCTAGGTTTCTTTTACACTTTTGTTCCAAAAAACTTACTATAAAACAAATGAAAGAGAAAAAATGCCATTTTTGGTGTACCTACAAAGATTTCAATTCAATTTGCTTACATTTCGTTTTAGGTAAGTTTTTCGGAACAAAAGTTTAACAAGAATCTAGATAAATACCTACTCTCTTAATTTAACAACATAAATTGATAAAAATATGCTTAAATTTTAAATGATTTCGGTATTACGTTTTTATGGAAATTCGTCTGTCGCAGGCTTCTTAAAACGCTCACAGCTTTCTCACTAAGATGAGGTTGGCTCGGTGTCGAAGTTTGTTCTCGCACTAGTTGGGTCGTCTCGACTTGTTAGTTCTACTTGCGAATATTCCGCTCTAAGTGTCTACTTGGTGGCTTTTGCTAACACCAGCACATCTTGGTGTAAGTATAAAAAAAATCCTGATTATATTCCCAATGCACGTTAGATTTCTCTTCGCCTCTGCTTTCCATAATATTTTAAATGCCATAAAAACACCATAATCTCGATATTAGGCTGAGGCCAAACGAGCGTATTTTTTTGAGTTGTGAGTCGCGTAATTTCGGTCGCGTAATTTCTGCTGCATTTGTTTTTAAAGAAAAGTCCTGTTTGAATCACAATGAATGAGTTGTCTGTTTTTGTTGAAAGTAGATTACGCGACTCACAACTCAAAAAAATACGCTAGTTTGGCCTCAGCCTTACCGTCAAAGCAAGAATCATTCAGATATTTAGGCCTTTGAAGTTTGAAGGTAGTCAGACAGGCTTATGTTTTGGCAGCGGATGCGATATAAAAAACCTTTTTTTAACTCAGAACCATAAAATATTTATTAAAAATTGTATAATCAAACCTACCTTAAAATAATATAGAGGTAGGTAGTAAGTAGTAATAAATACTTCTCTCGCACAGGTCAGGGTCATATTGAACAATGAACTTTTGCTTAATTAAGTAATGAAATTAAAAAGGAGACAAGTAGATACTTACCTACTTAATTTGTTACGTGTTATTTTTTAGTAAACGCGTGTCTACTACTGTTGCGCATTTATTTATAATTTTTATTACTAACACTTTTTAATTGCCAGTGTGATTTTTTAAATAAAAAGTACTCATTTAAAATAATGTAGAATAAGAAAAAATATATCTTATTGGATGGAAGTTTTTTAAATAATTTAGATTTTTCATAAATTTAAATTGAAGCTCAACAATTAACAAAAATTAAAATTCTAGCTCACGTTTTCAAAACCCGTTTTATAAAACCGATACCTCTACTTATTTTATTTATTTCAATGCACATAAATCATCAGTGTGAAAACTTTAATAAAACTTTGGTATCTCTCAAAATTCTATCAGAATATTTCAACGTCTAAATATACATAAATATGCAATATCTAGCTCCGAGTATTTCACAATGCAAACGAATGCTTAACTCGCAACCACGAAATGCAGGTAGAGCGTTTCCTTAGGGAATGTCTGTCTGCGAAACGAAACACTCACTAGAATATCAACTCTTATTTATTAGACATACCTCCTAAATTAGCTTCACTGCATTATGTCTGCACCACAAAAACACAAATTAACACACAGAAGATTAAAACGACTACGCAAAACTTTTCCGAGCCTGACTTAGGACGACGAAAATTCTCCCTGCGCACAACCGCCCGCGCGAAAAGCTCGCGGTCAACTGAAGCTATTCCTTCAAAGTCTGTCTCCGCTTTCATGAAATGAACTGAAAGTCCTGGCGCCAGATAAAGCGACGTAACTCCATTTCATTTGATATTTCATTTCGTGCTTTCTGCAGTTCGGCTAAGGTTGATTTTGGATGGGCAGAAAAAATGTTTTCAAAGTAGACGGCTGTTTGTTTGGGAGGGCCGTAGAGGCGGGAATGACTGTGCCGAAAAAAAAATAAGCCAACCACGTCTCGCTGAGTTAAAGCTTCAGGGGCGTTCTGAATCTCTTTAATTAAAAACACGAACTTTGCTTACTTTCATGTAATGAATTGAAGTTTGACGGGAGAGGAAAAAACTGGATCAAATAAAGGACACTGAAAATGTGGGTTTGTGGAATAATGAGGCTTTGTTTAAGATTACGTACCAGTTAGGAATATAGAAGACAACTCAGCCTTAAATAATAATTACGTCACAAGTCTATCTTGTATACCTGACAGAATTACATGGTAGAAACAGATAAACCCAGAATACGTGAAATCCTAAAACAATGTGCATTCTCTAACATTGTTTTATGATTTCACGAATAAGTACGTAAAAAATCATCACTTGACGACTTTGACATTGAAAGTTGAGTTTCTTTGAACGTTTGTTAAATTACTATCCCTGTGAATTTATAAGACGTTCCTTTGATTTGGTTGAAGGTTAAATTCCTCTGCAAATTAGGAAAGACACATAATACCTACTATGTAAAAAAACTTATTACTACTGTTCCCAAGGTAAGTAAGTTCGTAGGAGCAAGTGGCCAACTTTGGTGACGGAGTTTTTAGGCTGCCTAAAGACCGCCGTCATGGCTTAAGGACTTAAAAGCCGGGACGGACAATTTAACTTTCCATTTTAACTTTAATTCTTTTAATAATTTCCCAAGTAGACTTTATTATTACAGATATTAGGGCATTTTTAGAACCTTTGAAAATGTCTAAAGGGGTAGTCAGATGTTCAAACACATATTTGGTACATGCCCACATTTTGCAGAAGTTAACATTCCATACGTGACTGGTTGCAAGCCCGATAATCGATACACATCATAATTTTTTTGAACAAAAAAAAAATCTATTGAGTTAGTGAATGTTGAACTTACATTTTATAATTTCATTAAGTAATTTAATACTGTAATAATCATTCTTATTTACATCTCATTTTAAGCGAACTACTGTGTTCTTATGACCAATAAAGTTTTAAACCTCAATTTGACCATGGTCTTAAAATTACCGTGATTTAAGGGATAAATTAATGAGATTGGTGGTGATAATGATGCTTACACTCAACCAAGCAACCATATTGAACCATAATTAGAGCACGTGTGAGAAGTTTAATTAACAAAGTTAAGATTTTCCGCTGCAGTACCTTGCGGTGCCTTTTGTGCATGTAGAAATAATTAATTTTGTGTGTGGCGAGGTAGAATAAAATTGAGAGTGCACTTCGAAGGGTACGTTATATTGTCGGTCCCGGTTTTTGAATCTTTAGGCCATGATGGAGGACTTAAGGCGGCCTCGAAACTCCGTCTCCAAAGGCCACTAGCTCATACGAACTTACTTTAGGAGCTTTTGTGTTTCTTCAAGTAAGTAGACGCAGGGAGGCCTACGCGGCCTAAAAACTCTATCACCTGATTAAAATTTAATATCTTTATATTAAATATTTATTATTAAATATTTCATTTAGATTGGGCAACCAGTTCACATGAACTTGCTTATTGTGATGTATGAAATCATTTGGAAAGTTCGAAATAGCTACGACGTAGCAGTGCTACGAGAATGCTACGTGCTACGAGGACCTTAGCTAAGATATTCCTTGGCTAGAAGGCAGCTGAGCAGCATAAATTGAAATGTAACTGAATTTTATACAGTTAGAATTTTATACAGTTGAATTTTATAAGTTTTTCCAACTATTAAGTTTGGAACAAAAGTTTTAAAAAGTGAAACAAAAGAAAATGTACACTTTTATTTTATTATATTTATTTTTATTTCTAACTTAGCTTTAACGAAAACATCGTGAGAGAGATAGAGTTAGCTCTCATAGCGGCAAATGGCTTGCAACTTGTCACATGTGGAATGCTAATTTCTGTAAAATCTGGGCATCTACCAAATATGTACTACCTCTGACATACCTCTGACTACCCCCTAGGACATCTTCCAAAAATCTTAAAAGCCTAAGGATCTGAGAGACTTGGGGTCACAGTCTTAATTATTATGTTTTGTTTTTATTTTCAAAATAGCTACGCTGACGTAGCAGTGCTACGAAAATGCTACGTGTTACGCGAACCGTATATTAGGTTTTTTTGGCAAAAAGCAGGTGAAGGTAAAAGCAGGTAGCTAGTAGATAGATTTACTGCATAATCTTTAAATGTATCTTATTAAGATCGTATTAAGATACATTTAAAGATTATGCAGTAATCTTTAAATGTATCTTAATACTAGCTGATCCGGTAAACTTCGTACCGCAAATTCGAGATATCAACAAAACCGTTCCATACAATACGACCTTTGTGGCGCCTGAAACACAGAACGTTGCGGGTTCAATTCCCGTAACGATGTCTGGGTGTTTTATTATGAACTAGCTACTGCCAGCGGCTTCGCTCGCGTGTTACCCGGATAAAAAGTAGCCTGTGTTACTCTCCAGCCCTCCAACTATCTCCACAAAAAAAATCACGTCAATCCTTAGCTCTGTTTTGACGTGAAAGCAGGACAAATAAACAAACAAATAAACACACTCACATTTATAATATGGGTACGCATACGGATAGTAGGTATGTATGTTTTTTACAAAAACAAGGTAAATTAACTTTTTAAACTTTCGCGATTTGTTAACATAATGATAATTAATAACATAATGTTAACATAATGGTAGCTCCAGTACTTCAGTCATCCCTCCGTGACCACGAACGCTGCAACGTGTTCGAAACGTCGGGAAACAAAATAAATAAAAGGTACCTACGCGATAAAATCCCGTAATAATAATTATCCTTAAAGTATATTAAGTAGTATAGGTAAATATTATTATCAGTTAAGTAGTTCCCTTAACACAAGCTCTGCTTACTTTTGGGCTAAATGATGCTGTGTGAAATGTCCATCATTATTTATTTATTTATTTATTTACCAAAAAGTCTAAAAAAATGAGTTTACTCTTATAATTTTTTTTGAGTTAGAAATGGTGTCACTAACCCGACTTTGTTTTAGATTTTAGATACAAAGTTTTTCACATAAACTTTAAAGTTTCAAAATTTTTCACTTTAGATTGTCTATTATCAGTTCTAACTATCAGTTCTCAGTGCATAACAAACCTTTTATTCTGATTACCAAGTTTATCCGAAATCAATCTCAATTCAAATCTGATTTTTAACCAGTGCTCTGATTTCAATATCTGTCTCTTTCACACAAAGGCGGGGCTTCACTCTAACGCATGCGCGCTCCACAAATCTTAAGAATAAGAATCGTGATTTTTTGCCTCTTGAACCATAATACATTAGTTATATATAAAGGTATACATAAGAGAGTATATAGGCTATGTTGCCCTACATAGTCTTTGAATGTTGAGTTGTCAGTTCAATCTAAGTCTATTATGGCAAAGTAGGTCGAATCTTCTACTCTACTTTCCAAGAATTTGTTATGAGATCATCCGTACCCATATTATAAATGTGAAAGTGTGTTTATTTGTCCTGCTTTCACGTCAAAACAAAGCGACGGATTGACGTGATTTTTTGTGTGGAGATAGTTGGGAGGCTGGAGAGTAGCATAGGCTACTTTTTATCCGGGTACCACGCGAGCGAAGCCGCGGGCAGGAGCTAGTTTTAATATAAGAATCAAGTTTTTTGGGATAAACTTGTAACTTTAAAAAATCTATAACATCAGTAAATTGATACAATTTGTGCAATGAATAGGTACTGTTATTATCCAACACCTTCAAGAAGGTAAATAAGAATTAGTTTTTAAAGTCGGAATTTTCATCATCCTACTAATTTTATACTCGTATATCTGAAATACCTGTATTCTTGTATTTATATTACGCCTTTACCATTTTATTTAATTATTTGTTGGTTAACAACAACTTTTACACTAATATTATAGCATAGCTTACATTTAATAAATTAAAAAAATAATTAAAAACCCCTGACACATCCCTTCATAAACTATAAAAGAGCTGATGATCTTGAAACGGTTGAACCGATTTCGATAAAACATATTATTATCTAAGAACCATTGCTAAAAAACCTGTAAAAAAACCGCATTGAAATCGATTCACCCGTTTATGAGCTACTTTGCCACAGACAGACACACACACAATAGCGGTCAAAATCTCTCTGTACAGTGGCTAGGAAAAGTACATAAAAATGCTGGTCTTTGGCTAGAAAGAGAGGTGGTCAATTATAAATACTGATAGATAGAGAATTCTTCTGAAATGCAGTTTAAAACTAGTTTAGGGGCCTATGGATTTGTTTTTTTTATTATTAACCATCGTTGGGCCTACTGCTGCTGAGCAAAGGTCTTCCCTTTTACACAGTAGGTTCAGTTTATTACGACAATTAAATTGTGTTTACTTAAGTGTAAGCGTAACGCTATCATTACACACAACATAAAATATTTTAAATAAAAACTAGTGATTAATATTTCACCTCAGATTTGGTCAGGAAATAAATAAAAAGTTTTTAACAACTACTTAGTGGTATTTTCTAAATATGACTAAAAAACACCCAAATGACTCCTTATGAACAAAAATATATCATAATCAATCAAGTCGTGTAGGGGAAGAATTACAAATACACGCACACTGGTATTCTGTATGTAAAGATGGTGAACATAAAAAGTACACGAATAAAACCAAGAGAATAGGTGTTGGAAGTTGGGAAATACCTAAATATTGAAAAAGATTTATTATGTATGGCATAATAATCCTTTCATTTTGTGCAAAAAATACAAAGTGAAATACCTAATAATGCAAAACAGCATAGCATAAAATGCTTGTTGAATTCAAGAATGTAGTTTATTTAGTTTGGAACACCACACGTCCGCTTATCCTGAAGTCTAGTCACGCACTGTCGTCTCGCTGCACATTTTCTCGTGCAGACGAAAGGTGGCGCTGTCAATTTCAAGGCGAAACTCTTTTGGCGCCAATTTGTGCCACCAAGACATTTTGGCGCCCAACGCGGGGCTCGTATTGTGGACGTGATGGCATTTTGTAGATAGGGTTTAAATTCAGTTACGTTTGCAATGCAAATAATTTTATGAGATGGAAAGAAATATTATTTTATCATGCATTTGAATGTGAATTTTTGTATCTAATTTGTTTGAAAACTCTCTCTTGAAAACTCGTCATCATTCGCAGTCATCAAACTATGTGTTTATTTCTATAATGTATGTAATTTTTTTGGTCTACAGCTTCATGTATCTAGAATTCCAGATACTACTTTCTGCAATTGATAATTTATTTCCTCATTAAATCATTATTTAGTAAATATTACTTCCAGGAAGGGTTAGTTTTATTATTTATTACATTTTATTATAATTTAAATAATATACAAAACACAAAATGTATCTCAAGATTTACCCAATCATATTAATAAGTGATAATATCCACCAAGTTTTAATTGGCGCCCAACACGGGACTCTTGTCCCAGAAAGAGCGACTATTTTTATTTTTATTTACATGCATTCTGAATTCGAAACAAACTTTACCTGGATATTAACTTGATCACCCCATTTGAATAGGTATAGGTACCCGCTGACTATTTGTAACAAGCGTGGAGTATCAAAGGTCGCTACCGTTTTTACCCTCGGGAACGTCGGTTTCCACCGATTAAAGCCTCTCGCCCATTTGATGTATTCATCCTCTTTGAAGCATCGGTAGGAAGCTGCGAATAGAGATAAAAGTACTGGCTTAAATCCCACAGGGGCTTAAAGAGCCGTTCATTGAAATTTTGACGCTTGATTTCGGTACTTTCGTATCTGATTTTATTGAGCTGTGGAATAATTCTATGAAATATAGGAATTGGAAAACCAGGGGCAAAAGAAGCATTATCTTTTGTGCAATTTAAAAGTAAAAGAGAAGTACTACTAGAAATTAAATTTTAAGTTACAAAAAATCTAAGACAAAATTTTGTTTCCTAAAATTGTGAACATTTGTTTATCTATCTCTACTTATTAAAAATCTAACAAACGTTTTAAGAATTGGAATTATTATCATATTGTCATAAGTAACTCTCTACTTACGGAAAAAGAACTACTTAAAAAACTAAACATAAATAGTAGTATAATAGTAATAAGTACTAAAACATTTTCTAAATGCCTATCCAAAAACCTATTTGCTATTTTGAGTTTTTAAAACAGCGAAACCAATTCCAAAACAAGACAGCCTAATTTAGCCGTCGAGGACCAACTTTCTCAACTAATTGAATTGAAGTCGACTTCTTGTTAAGGTGAAAGCGGACCACGGCTATGTCGCCTGGAAACTTTGAAAAATTCCCCACTAGTTTGTTTCACAGTAACTTAATAAAAAGTACGGGATAGCGCAGCGAAGTTGGGGATTAAGTTTGAAAAACATTGGCTCGACCGCGTCGCGTTCTGCAATCCTACTATAAAGCGAGATTGTGAGGATGTTTGTTTACTTATAGTAGCACCAAACAGTCAATTTGAAAGTCATCATTATCACGACTGTATCCTCAAGTTACGGTAGACAATCTTTCAGATCTGAAGCCAAAGAGCCAGTCGATAGTTGATGAACATGTATTTTGTTTAAGGACAGGGACAGGGCCCCAACTCTTCTAACAAACTTTTTATCAACCATAGCAAAACGTCAACTATAACCTTAGATTTCGTTTTGTTTCATAATCGAAGAATGATCAACGACTCTGCTGTGGTGACGTTTTCAAACAAATTACTGTTATGCCCGGGTTATACGAGGCTAGTTTTTCAAGCTAGGATAGCAAGCTAGCTTCTAAACTAGCTTCATTTCTAAGCTAGTAAGCTAGTAAGCTAGTAAGCTTACTAGCTTAGAAATGAAGCTAGTTGTGTCTACACGAAGCTAGAAGTACTAGCTTGCTAGCTTACTAACACTAGCTTGCTATCCTAGCTTGAAAAACTAGCCTCGTGTAACCCGGGCATTATTTTGGAGAATGAAATAAAACGCAGCGATAATTATATAGGAACGGTTGACGTTGTAAATTAGAAAATTGGGACACAGGTCTTAACAAATACGGCACTAAATTCAATTAAGCTACTTAGGGGGCATCCATTAATTACGTGAGGGTTGAAAAATCGCAAAAATCATCTCACTTAGTTATTGGACGCCCCCTTACTTACTTTTAAAAAAAAAGTCTTAGCCAAGATAAGTCAGCTAGGCCTGAGGGCGAAAGCTAGTTTCTGTCATATTTTTATTAGCCCTGTACTGACTAGCACTAATTCTGTGGCTTCGGTAAAGTTTATTCTCGTTTTGTGATTTACGAGGCGAATTTTCATGTTTGTGGAAATCATTTTTATCAGAATGAAAAATATAAGTATAGGTAGTTGTATTTTGTGAAAAAATTATTTTACAAAAACGTTGCATTTTGGAACGTTATTGATGCTAGATGATTAGATACTAAACGTATTTTTTTCTAGTGATTTGTTCACATTAGGTACATAAGTTAATATTTTTATATACTTTTTCTACAAAATATGTACTAGAAATTAAAATAACTTTACGAAGTATATTTATTATTACTTAAGTAGAAAGTACCTACATTAAGTAATATTTTATTTAACCATCAGGGAATGGGTTAACTACTTGCTTAATTAATTAATTATTTAATTAATTATTAATTAATTAATTACATATTAATTAATTACATATTAATTAGTTACATATTAATTAATTACACGTATAAGAACTTGAATAACATCAAAAGATTTTCTTCAAGAATATTGAAAAAGTTTTTACTAATCACGAAGCAGTCACTATTTTACAATGTTTACTAAACAGGGCATTAACGGTACTTAATTTGATTACCATCTTTACTTTTGAGGCGAGATAAATAAACGAGAATTTAAATACCAAATTCCCACCAAAACAAATTAAACTTAATCACAGAATCTCCACAAGTCAAACGACGAATGTAAAATAAAAACCGGAAACAAGTCTACTGACTTCGTTAGACGATTTGCTTTAAAACCTTAAAGAGGAAAACATACCTTATTGCAAGGAGTTTATGGCTGAAAATCGTTCGGAAATTTGTCAGCGTTTTAAGGACTTGTTTGGTTGCTTAATTCAGGAAACTCAAAGGTACATTAACATTCCTGAAGTAAATCTGTTGTACAGTCAACATAGTGTTCATGTTATTTGTAAGAACATTTTTGTCTTTAACGCGAAGAAACCAAATAGTTTTCTAATAGAGGCGATGGGATTGCAATGCTTATTTGGTCATACCTATAACTACCTTCTTCGGCATCTTCGAATAATCGAAAATGCCTAAAGATTTGAAAGAATGTCCACCGCCTCTTAGGGATGATAGTTACTAATTCTTGTCTTGACTAAGTCGTGGTCATTTCTTTTTCTTTACAATTCCAAGTTCCAGGTTGCATACTTCTTGTTGATGTATAATCAAATTAATTTGGAGTAGAAGGCCACTTCAATCCGCGAATTGACAGTAGGTATGTTTAAAAATTGAAAGTAACTTTTTAAATAAATAAGTAGATCTATTGATAGAAAGCCCTGAATAATATAAATAAGAAAAAGATAAATATGAATTAATTTAAATTGCCTTCAGAAAAATAGAATTTTTTATCTGTGCGTCACGAGCCTGGAAACACCATTTAGGACGTGACGTAATTGTTGAAAGCTGATAGGAACGTACAACTTACTAATCTGTGGCTGATAGGTTAACCAAATGTAGGTGGCTTTTGAACAGTGACGTCATACGTAGTCACGTGACCATAATGCTGCATTTTAGTAGAATATTTTCAAATAGATTCAAAGGTAAAATAATGAATAAAATACAAACTTATGGCTATTATTTTTAACACATTAAAATACTACGCACATTATTTTAAGCACATGGAGCGTTTAAAACTACAAGTTTTTTTTGAAAAATTGTCAACTCCTGGATTTCAATTTTAAAGTCGGAAGTGTCATCAACTGCGTAGGCTGAGTGTACTGTACATAGTGGCACAGATGGTAGAGATTAGAGAGCTCTCGTGGACAGCAAGAACAATCCAGTAACTGCCGGCAAAAATAACCAATCCCTGGCGATAAGACCGGTTTTTTACTATTGTTTTTTTTTTAACTAAAACAGCTACTTTTTATCTCTAGTCCCATTGGATTGAAGTTCCTAACTTGTTGAAGATTTTTCTTGTACAAGATTATTGTATTCTGTAAGGTCCGAGAGACCGAGACAGGAGACCGAGACCAGGATTTGTAGGGGCCCGCGAAAGTGACACGAGGCAGATACCCCTTTTACCCCACTACATCAGATCAGACAAATTTTGTAAGAGAACATTAATTTAAGGTGTGCTTCCATCCAGTAGTAGCCATATTTCGTTGTAGCGCCTTCTAAGATTAGAAATAATAACTTTTTTCAATAAACACGTCCCCATTCAATAAATGTTTCCACAAATCGATAAAACGTGAGGCAAACCAAATAGCTTACTAAATTGAAAAATCTTTTCATAAAAATCCAAAATGCTAAATATCTCCAGCGTCGTCAGCCGAGCGAACAAAATTCCAAATTCAAATCAGTTCGTGAGTTGAGTGCGAACCGAGCGGACGTGCCGCGACAACCATTTATTCCGTTATAGCTCTGTTTCAAATGCTAAATATATTGTCGAAAACGAGAATAATGCGGATAGAGTTTGCATAATTTGCTTTTGAGACGAATTTCGGGTTTCCTCTGTTTACTTTCACTGATTAGCTTAATTGGGTTAGCATGATCGGGGTTACAAGCAGCTAGATACAATAACAATTGTTAATTATTTCGAGGTTTATTATCTAATTTACTTTTCAAAGGTTCAAGTAATGTGTTTATTATTCAGATTTGGTTACAACCACATTTAGTAACAAAAGACTTTTAAAGCCAATCAGTTTATTACCAAGAATGTAATACGAGTAGACACGTTTTTTCTTAACATTACAAACTCAAATTTCAACAACCTGCACTCAATAGATATCAATGAGAAATATCCTTCCTACATTTAGAATTCCAGTGTAATTAAGATCAGTGCTTGCATAATATTCTGTGGACACTGAGCGACACGCGACTGCGACAACTCGGCGACTTGACTCGGTGCAAACCGGTCACCGACCACAGCCACAATACTTCAATGACATACGCCGGCGACTTTTCATATATTTTGTAGCTGTAGCGAGTGGCCGTCACTGGCGATGGTGTAAATTTTCATTCATTTTGTTCAAAGCTTGCACATAGTAGCACACTTGACGTTTTTGTCGCCGAGTCGCACCGACAGGCTAGGGCAGCAGCACGTTCGCAGCGACTAGACGAACGGTACACACGACACGACGATATTTACATGCGACAGGTAGGTCAGTCAGACGATCAGTCGCGACGACGCGGCGACATCGCAAACTGAGCGTCATGTCGCCGCAGCAACTAGACGCGGCGACAAGCCCAGTTTTCGAGGTTCCTAAAACAACAAAATATACCTCCTTACAATGGATATGGATTTGGCACAGTGGAATAAGCAAAAATAGAAATGGGCATGAAACTGGTAACATTTAAATCCAAAATGTAAAACGTTTAATTTGCAAACAGCAGCAATTTTTAGAATAATCCATTCAACATCGAGCTCGTTAGCATTTAGGGAAGGAAACTACATAATTCTTTCAAAATGATGTTCAACAATTCCTACCAGATGAACCAGTATAACAAAACCCCCCTCTTCGCCCGCACTATGCAACATTTTCGAGTTATAATGTGAGAGGTTAGGGGTCAGGATAATGTGGTTACATTTTGAATAGTGACGCTGTGCATGTTCCACTCATTCGTCATGGGTAAACGTTTTTCTCATTATGCTTACAATATTCCTGAAGGATTTTTCGACTCATTACGCAACAATTTTTATTGTGGTAATTGCATTACAGAACTGTACGCTTTATTTAAGAATTTTTTGTATCATAGGATTAATGCAACTTAACCTATGCAAACAAATATACCTAATTACATATTAAACAACATAGAAAAAACACCCAGACCTGAGACAAATATTTGCAGATCATACAAACATTTGCCTCGCGGCGGGAATCGAACCCACAACATTCTGTGTTCAGCGGGCCTTCACCCACTACGCCACAGAGGTCGTCATCAGCTAGTGTATGAGTATACGTATGTTCGTATAAGCTTGTGACTAACTCTGGTGTCGGAGTTATTAGGCCGCCTAAAGGCCTCCGTCATGGCTTAAAAGCTTATAAACCGGGACCGACAATTTTGCTTTTTCCTCATGGTTATACTAGTTTATCATACCAGTATGACTGCGGGATATCGTAGTCATACTATAACTTCATCCCATTAGTAAAATGGTGTTACTTCCTTCTACATACATACATAAAATCACACCTCTTTCCCACAGGAGTAGGCAGAGACCACGGATTCCCACTTGCTACGATCCTGATCCTCTTTCGCCTCATTGACTTACATCACATTTTTCATACAAGCTCACCCGTTTAGGGTACTTTTGACCTGGCCTTTCTCCAAAATATCACCAATTTGATCCAGGTATGTTCGCTTAGGTCTTCCCCTACCAGCTGTTCCATTCACACTCGCCTCAAACACTATTTGGTTTAACGATTTTCATTCATCATCTCTACATGATCAAATTATCTTAACATGCCTTTCTCAATTTTTATCACTATATTTATGTTACTTCATTCTGTATACCTTAACGTGCCCTCCGAAGCGTGTTAATGCCACTTGCAGTCACCCATCCAAATTGTAACCGTTCAGAACATCGCTTAACTTTCCCGAGCGCTTCATGAGAGCTTGTGTGCAGTGTCCGACTCGCTGCAAAGTTGCGCTTCCGGACTCGCATCCAATTTGTATCCGTATCGGGAAGTTCTGTCACATGTCTCGCGAGTTTCGGCGATTTCTATTGAACCCGGTTCAGACTTGATTATAAAGACAATGGATAGGCCTTTAACGCAAAGCTCCACAGCACGTATTAACACCCTTCTTTACCTCTTTTGGTATATATTTCAACGGCATCGTAAAGGTGGCGGTTGCCACCCGAGACCGAGACAGGAGACCGAGACCACAGGTTCCCACCCAGGACAAACATTTGTATGCGATTACCATATATGTTTCTTCTGTGTACAAAATATGTGTGTATTCTATCAGTTATCTGGTTCTCATAGTACAAGCTTTGCTTAGTTTGGGACGGGCGCCGGGCGGTGTAAAGTGACTATGAATTACAAATATCTAATTTATTTATCGTATTTCTACAGAATCCTCTTTATATTTGTTAACTAGTGTCGCTTCCAGTCCAACTATCTACGGAACATGTCTAAGCCGCTAGCGTACGATGAGTTAGTTCTCCAACTTTAGGTGGGTCTGGCGCCCTGCACACATGATTATATATAGAATTAATCCAAATACAACTGCATTGTGTCTATTGTGTATAAACATATTAAACTTCAAACTAATACTATAGATTTCCTCACGATGTTTTCCTTCATCGTTTCGTAAATGAATGTGGATACAAATATTTCTAAACCTTGGAGCATGGGCTAGCATCCGTAGTCACGACCTCCAGTTTAAAAGTCGTGGCACTATACCTATACCCAACTCGGCCATCATGACTCTTACGTAAAAAAATTTGATCACGAATGTATTTTCAAGATGCGGTAGACATATTCTTTCAGATCTTTTAGGTATTTTTGATTCTTTGAAGATGTATAAGGGGTAGTCAGAGGTATGCCCAACTTCATATTTGGTACATGCCCACATTTTGCATAAGCTAACATTTCATACGTAACAGATTGCAATCACATCGACGTTATTAGATAGCTAACTGGTTTCCTCATGATGTTTCCCTTCACCGTTTAGAGCTCGTGCGCATATAAATTTTTCAAAGAGAAATATTTATTGGTACGGCCGGGTTTAAACCCAAGACCTTTGGATCGAAAGTCAAGGTACTGTACCACTCGGCCAACACGGCTCTTACGAAACTCAACAAAATCCCCATTCCCATTGATGCCTGAATCAAAAGCCTCCATTCATTTGGACGGCTGTTGATTTCGATTTAATTATAAAGCGAATGCAGACAGAATCCATTCAACACAATGTTTCGAATTGATCGTAAACATATTTATATGTAGACATTTTGTTCCGAAAATGCAGAGTCATTTAATAACAAATTGAAGAACTGATACTTAGTTTTTATTATTATCGAAACTTATTTTCGATAATAATAAAAACTATGAGTTCTCAGTTCAATGGGCGTTTTTCCACTAGCCGGCACGGCACCGGCACCGGCGCCGGTGGTGGGGATGCAAAAATGTATGAAACCGTGCCGGTGCCGGCGCCGGCAAGTGGAAAAACGAGCAGTACATTTTCATACATTTTTGCGTCGCCGGCGCCGGCGCCGGTGCCGGTGCCGTGCCGGGCTAGTGGAAAAACGCCCATTCTCACATAGATTAAAATGAGAAACAAATTAAGTATCATTGCATTTGACAGTTGTAACAGAGGTTGTAATTTACAACCTTGGTTACAACTGTCGTGCGAGAGATAAAGAGACTTTTTTTTATTTTAGTTCAGGTGTATCTATGGATATATAAATTAATTAGGGGTTTGTTTGTTTGAACGCGCTAATCTCTAGAACTAACAGTCATAAGTATTTGAAATAATTTTCATTAATGCTTAATTCTTGAGGAAATTAAAGGCTACTTTTCACCAACATCATCATCATCAACTACGTACGGGTGACGCAGCAGAGTACCAGAATACCACACAACTAATATCACAGACATATCAAGTCAATAGGACATGACAAGACAACCCGACTTCGTCTGTTCCAGAAATTCTCTATCACCTCCAGGAAACAGATTACCTCCAATCAAAGTCAGCCAAATTGACAAATATCAACAGATTAATATCATCCCGGTGTAACTAAAACAATTATTTGAAGAGACGACAGGTATCCAAGTTTGAAACGCATAATTAAATTAGGTATTCACTAACTCCTTTGAGCATTCAGACAATGCCACGTACTTGAATCTCGAATTAATTTAGGTATTGTGTAATTTGTAGTCTGTTCGATAGATTTGATGGGTGGAGGTGGGTCAATATTCAGAATCAGCGTGTTTGGTTGGTCGCTATGGTGCTTTTTAAATATCGATATTATTGCTTTTCTGTATTTTTATTTCGAGAAGGAGGTGTCTAAATAAGCATATTTTCATATTGGCCCCTGAAGTGGCAGAAAAGCAATAATATCGATATTTAAGGGGCGCCATAGCAATCAACCAGGTGCGCCGATTCTGAAGATTGACCCAGGTACGTTTTCTTGACCGTAGGTGTTCTTTCTTACTTCACTTCTCAATAAACATCCATAGAAAAATATTTCTTCTTTCTCTTAGGAAATAAACACCCACAGAAAAATCTTTCTTTTGTCTCCAAAGAAAAATCTTTATTCTTTCTCCAAAGAAGAATGATTTTTTCGGAAGTTTACAAAATTATATTTATATAATTATTATATTTAAGTTTCACCGTCATCAGGCTATTTAAGTTAGGTTACAAATTGCATTACACAAAAAAGTAAATAATTATATTACAACATACATTGACACTTTATACAATATTAATTAACATTTATGTATAATTAACAAAGAGATAATCTGTAAAATGTTAGTTAAAATTCTACGAAATCCACCATTTCAATTTTATTAACAAAATTTTCATGAACTAGGCCGTATACTACAAAAATATCCGAGATAATCATAGAGTAATACATCACAGACTCGCTAACATAAAACACCCGCTGTTTACGCATTAAAAAGGTAAGATGAGTAAGTACTCCTGTCTGCGAATGCCGTGACTTTTATAAGGGTTTTATACGGGTTTTCTAGGGGTTTTACAAATTCCTCGGGCGGCCCAAACGAATGCCCGCCACTTGTCGGTCGCGGTCGGTCGTTTGTCATCTCTGAATTTTTTATTCTCTGTAAACGTGGAATGATTTTAGTGATTGCTACTTGGGTACTTTGTTAGTAGGATTAGATTGCTAAAGGTAAAAATAAAGAAATGTACCAAAAAATTCTCACCCTACAGATTGAGAGGTTATTGGTACATTTCTACGAATAAGTGTAATTATTTATTTTAGTTTCAAATAAACTCTAATTCTTATGAGAATTAACGCGTTCACTGCTATCTTCTGTGGCACTCTCTGAAGAAAGGGGCAGCATCCCTGCCTGCAACAAATACAAAATACGTGTCAGGGGCACATGTGGCACCCAGTGTGTTATTTTTACAATTTTTTTCTATTTTTATTAGTTTGTAGCCTCCTTGACTAGAGAGTGACAAGAACTACATGGAGGTTACGTCACTCTGACACAACTACGAGCGCTGGTGCGGAAGTTTCGCAGTATACGGACCATGTGTATTTCGGAGAGGGGGGGGGGAGGGGGGGTGGGGTAGGACCCCCCCGGGGGAGGGGGTTGTATTGGTGAAAAAAAAAAAAAAAAAAAAAATTTTTTATTAATTAAGGTTTTTTTGAGGGGTGGGGTAGCTGAAAGGGGGTCCACCCCCCCTAACTTGAAGAATTGTAAAATAGAATTGGAAAAATAAAGTGCTCTGTATCGAATCTGTCACTTATTTTGAACCTAACCTACTCAAGCCTTTCTGGGATGGGCTCCCGCCAGAACTCTCGCGAAGTCGCCTCTGAGTGGAGCAAGCCCCCTCAACCTTCGCTGCGCTACGGAGGTCGCCGGCTCGCTTCGCTCGCCACCTCCCCCCTTCGCTTAGCTCGGTTGAGAGGGCTTGCTCCACTCAGAACCTCCCACGCGAGCTTCTGGCTCCGCGTTTTTTATATACACTCTAGGGGTGTCACGCACCAGACCACGTGGGGTCGGGGTGCTCTGTGTCGGATCTGTCACTCATTTAGAACCTAACCTACTCAAGTCGGGGTGCTCTGTGTCGGATCTGTCACTCATTTAGAACCTAACCTTCTCAAGTCGGGGTGATCTAGTCACGTTGTCTAGCTACAGGAGTACGTGAAACGATCTCAACTGTAACGGGCACAAACAATGACTGAAAATAGTAATTCTTGACATTGACAACACAAAATACAGCGCTTTTTATTGACAGTGGCAACTCAAAATGGTGTAATTACGTCAAAAACGTCAAATCAAGTGTCAAAAATGCGTTCAATAAGTGATCCAAGGCAAAATTTTTCAAAATATTTTAAAATTTCAAAAATTAATTTCAGAAAAACTAGGAGGCCTTACAAAATAAAACTTTGCAGGAAGCCCTTCCAGGTCACTACCTTTCTACCATAAAAATTTGGCTGCAATACACAAAGGTCCGTAAAATGCGCTCAAGCCAACAATAGCAGAGCTCCGACAATAATAATGTAACAAATATTGAATATGATCTTTTATTCTCTTCGCCCGACAACTCACGCCTACCTAATGTCAACGTAACCATAGCAACACATAAATATGAAGCCTCCTGATGCTCCTGAAATCCAGAGATATGATGGTGTCCCTTCATCAGAAGCGGGATTGGAAGGGCTAAATATTGAAGAGAATACCCAAGCAACGAAATGCCTTCGCCATCGCCTGTGCCGAACATATTGCTTTATATGAAAGTCTTTGCTATCGAGAAGCTATCGAGATTATTCACCAGGACATCGAGCAGCTGCTTGCGAATGGTTCCTATCATTCCGACTCCTTTAAGTCGATTCCTGTCACGTCGAGTTATTGAACGTAGAGCGCCGTTTGATCACCGGCACGTTGACTACTCTTCAACTCTTCTTCAACTTTTGGGTACCTACTTATGAGATCTCCAACGTCGAGTTTTGTCATAGCGAGTTTTGTCGCAAGCTACAGGAAGACCCATCTACGGATAAAAAGAGAAATCTAGCTTCGAGAGTTCCTGATAAATCCAGATGAAAGGTGTGACACCTCTTGACTCCTTGCGACATCGTAACCGGGTTGAAGAGGAAGCAGCGGTTAAGGAATACCACGTCTACGAGCGTCAACGAACCGAGAGTACCTACTTGCACCTACCTTGACTACATAATCTGGTGAGCCCGTTTCTTGTTTATAATAGCAGATCTTATGCTGAGTTTTATGTTTTAATCCCTTAATAATGCTACACATCTGGCTACTTGAATATGTTGAGAACAACGTGTTACTTCGTGTTACTTCGTGTTGTTACTTCGTGTTTCTTCGTGTTACTTCGTGTTGTTACTTCGTGTTACTTCGTGTTTCTTCGTGTTTCTTCGTGTTTCTTCGTGTTACTTCGTGTTTCTTCGTGTTTCTTCGTGTTACTTCGTGTTCTGTTACTGCGTAAGCTGGTTGATACGAGCTCTGGTAGATGCTCTAGTCCATGTTGTCATTGAAGAAGGTGGCATGGGCGATGAGACATCAGAGGCCTGACGTTCGATCAATTTAGTGGGTCCTTGTTGTCATTAAACATGGCGACATGGACGGTGGGACGTCGGTGTAATATTGAAAGAGCCAGATGTCTAGCTGTTTAAATGTTTAGTACAGATGTTTAGTACAGATGTCTAGACGTTTAGATGTTTGGATGTTTACTGAGGTTTAGATGTTTACTGATGTTTAGATGTTTATTGATGTTTACACAAGTTTACATCATGTCCTATGATTAATCCTTTATATGTCAGGGATGGACGAGCGGGTTCAGTTATAGTGTCTACCAGTCATATGTTGTTGTTACAGATTAACTGAAAGAGGAGGACTAGATACAAACAGTCACGCGAGGACGCGTGAATGTCAGTATGGCCGTGTAGCCTCCTTGACTAGAGAGTGACAAGAACTACATGGAGGCTACGTCACTCTGACACAACTACGAGCGCTGGTGCTGAGCGAGGAGACCAATTCGATTGTCATCATTGAGGATCGAACCGGCTCTCATCGCGGACGGGCATCACGTGTTCGGCGGAGTGTCTTTCAAGGATTTTTAATAAGATTATCGTGCATCTATCCAGATCGATATTACTGTTACGGGCAACTTGATTAATCGGGCAGTATGCATATGGACCGGTCATTATGCATAATGACCAAGAGCGTCGGGCAGTTTGATAAATTTATTACTTTGACCGGTCCATATTCATAATGCCCGACGGCCCGTGGTCCATTTAATAAATCAAGGCTTGAATTTATCACTTTGACCGGGCAGTATGAATAGTGCCCTATTTCTAGCCGGGCAATGTGATAAATTGGATTAAAATCTGTAGGTTAGGTTATGTTAGGTTAGTAAAAAACTACGCGCGAGGCGAGCGAAGCGTGCCGCGGTAGCGGCCGCCGAAGCGCCAGAAATGTAGTAAATCAATTAAAACACTGCAATTCATCTAATTTATTACATTGCCCAAGATAGGGTGGTCATTATTCATAATGACCGGGCAAAGTGATTAATCATGCAGTTTTTATCACATTGCCCAATTGACCCGGTCATTATGCATACGGACCGGTCATTATTCATAATGACCGGATTTATCACATTGCCCGTAACATTACGATGAACAATAGCAGAGCTCCGACAATAATAATGTAACAGATATTGAATATCGTCGTCGATACTGCAATAGCGCGGATCTACTATTTGCAATACTGCGTAACTACAAGGTTGACAACTTTACAGGAGATAAAAAAAACTTTTTAATTTTAGTATTTCGAATGATAAGCGCATCTTAATGAAATAATAGGGTTTTTAGAGTACCAGGCCATCAGTCAGTGGTAGAAAATTTGCGATTTTCCTAGTAGTTTTCGAGTTTTATGTCACTTACGCGGTTTTTTTTTGTATCAATATCTGGTCTCAATATGGGCAGATACTGGCAGATACGCGTAATTGAAACTATGATAAAAAGTACAAAACAATTTATTCATATGAAACACAAACGGAAGGTACTTCTCAATCACAAAAATATGGAAAATAAACAGTTTTTTTACGGAGCGCAAAGTAATCACAACAATTTGTTTAGGTTTTGATAAGTTACTTCACCTCCAACTACAACCAGAGAGCTTCTGATGGCTTATTCAAAGTGGTGTCTTCACCAACTTGCGCCAATGACTGACTAGGACAGCGTGGCACGCAAATTTGAATTTCGCTACTTTTTGCAGTTTCGCGGTATTGCAGATGGTAGTTCAGCGCTATTGCAGTATCGTCGACGATATGATCTTTTATTCTCTTCGCCCGACAACTCACGCCTACCTAATGTCAACGTAACCATAGCAACACATAAATATGAAGCCTCCTGATGCTCCTGAAATCCAGAGATATGATGGTGTCCCTTCAAGTTTAATAGTCTGTTATAGGTAACCGTCAGGTCCCCTGGACCAAATGCGATTTATTATGTTTTGAAACTACCAATATTTAGTACCTTTTTGGTACTATTTGGTACCTAAATCAGATTTTTTAGTACCTCGATGAACAGCGAAAAAATATGAAAATAAAGTGGTCAGACATTCTGACGTCAGGTTGTCTGGACCATATGTTTTTCACATAGTTAGAGGCAATATAACTTAATTAATTCTTTCTATATATTTAGTACCTTTTTAGTACCTTAACGTACCTTAATTTTTTTAATTAAATAACGTCTCAGAAAAAAGTTATGGATAAAATAAATTTTGCTGTTTACATTCTCCTATATTTTACTATCAATATTTAGTACATTTTTGGTACTATTTGGTACCTAAATTAGATTATTTAGTACCTAGATGAACAGTGAAAAAACATGAAAATAAAATAGTCAGACATTCTGACGTCAGTGGGGCTAGCATGGACAGCGAAGACAACGATTTTGTCTAGGGTAGACTAAACAAAAGTGACATTTAGGTGTAGAGTAGAACTTTTCTTCAATTCCGAGCATGGCCATTGAAAGAATGAGCGGAATGAAAACTTTTCTATTCTACCCTAGAGATGAGTCTACAGAGGCAAGCATGGCGTCCAATGTTATCTGATTTTGACATTCGAGATTATAAACATTTCTTCCGAAATTGTCTACACCTCCTGAGACCTAGACAAGCTTTCTTCCATGCGTTTCTTTAAGCAGTGAGCAGGTTCGATAATTTCCCCATATCTTTTTATGGACCTTGATTTTTATACACCTAATAGGGACTATAGACCTCAGTATCTGGTATAAATTTCAACTTGCTAGGTTTACCCTTTCGTGAGAAAATTGGTGGTGACACACGGACAGACAGATGGACAAGAAAGTGATATTATAAGGTTCCTTTTTTTACCTGAGGTACGGACCCTAAAAAGTATATAAACTTCTATCAACTTCCACTCATCACGCTCCAAGGCCACTATTTGCCAGATCGTCTCGCTATCTTTTCCTGGGTCTGCCGCGTCGTATTCGACTGTCTTCTGGCACCCATTGAGTGACGAGCTTTGCCCAACGTTCTGGATGCATTAGATGGATGGCCTGCCCAATCCCACTTTAAACGTGCAGTCTTCGTACCTACATCCGCTATGCCCGTTTTCGATCGGATTTCGGACCCTATCCGTTCTTTTGATCCCTAGAATATTGCGCTCCATAGCTCTTTGGCAAATCTTGAGGTATGATTTTTGTGACTTAGTCAAAGACCATGTCTGAGCACCGTAGGTTAGTACGGGTAGGATACAAGTGTTGATGAGTTTGCGCTTTAGAGATATTGGAAGGTTGCCCTTCATAAGCTGCTTCATGGCCCAGTAGCTCCGTCATGCGTTCTCAATGTGGCGACTTATTCCCCTGTTTTGCCTGCATTTGAAGGAGACTACTTGGTCTAAGTCATCGACATACTGTATTACCTGCCCATCGACAGTGACGCTACGCTTCGTGCTATTTGACATCACTTGAGTCTTTGACTGAAGATGATGACCAGACCTACCTCAAGGCGTTACTAAGTAAGTTCTACTCTCTACGCCTAAATATCATTTTTGTTTAGTCTACCCTAGACCAAATCGTTGTCTTCGCTGTCCATGCTAGCCCCGCTGACGTCAGAATGTCTGACTATTTTATTTCCATGTTTTTTCGCTGTTCATCGAGGTACTAAATAATCTAATTTAGGTACCAAATAGTACAAAAAATGTACTAAATATTGATAGTAAAATATAGGAGAATGTAAACAGCAAAATTTATTTTATCCATAACTTTTTTCTGGGACGTTATTTAATTAAAAAAATTAAGGTACGTTAAGGTACTAAAAAGGTACTAAATATATAGAAAGAATTAATTTAGTTATATTGCCTCTAACTATGTGAAAAAAATATGGTCCAGACAACCTGACGTCAGAATGTCTGACCACTTTATTTTCATGTTTTTTCGCTATTCATCGAGGTACTAAAATATCTGATTTAGGTACCAAATAGTACCAAAAAGGTACTAAATATTGGTAGTTTCAAAACATTAAATATCGCATTTGGTCCAGGGGACCTGACGCTTACCTGTTATAGGTACATATTTAGCTCTTGATTTCCTTAAATAAATTCACCTTTACATAAAAACGCCTCTCAACATGAAAACTCGTAAAACAATGCTCGAGATTCGCCCTGTCACTATTAGTCACTATCTAACGAAAAAGGATAGCAATAGTTTAAAAAATGTTTCAATTTTGACAGAAGTTGAAACGAGATTATAAGTAGAGCGGTAGATGTTTATGGTCATTCCATTTTATTTTTTTTAATTTCCACTGCATTTCGCGATGGATTTTTGTCATTCCATTTTTTTTTTATTTGTTTTTTAATTCCTACTGCATTCCGCGAGCGTATTCCTACATAGTTGAAGAAATCTTATCTCTACTTGGTGCATTCATTGAACACGCAACACGACCATCACTTACCACGTAATTACCTTGTCTTGTTCAACGGAATAATGCTGTAAATGGATAACAAGTGGAAATAGAATACTGAAAATAGCCCCTCTTTCTATTATTAGAAAGGTACGGATGCTATATCTAGGAAAAAATAATGAAAAATATGCATTTAAATTATATAAATTTATTATCGAATTTTAAGATCGCCTGAAGCTGAGCTGATATGGCCTAATAATTTAAACTTAGTATTATTATACCAGCTTCCGCCCTCGGCTTCACTCGCATGGTACCCGGATAAAAAATAGCCTATGTCCTAGTCCCGGTCATTTTATTTATATTTTCGGTTCAGTGATTGTCGAGTTATAGAGGAACAAACATACATCCATCCATCCATCCAAACTTTCGCATTTATAATATTAGTGTGATGTTCTGTGACCAGGGCCGAAATGTTGATGTTTAATTCGCTGCCACGCTTTGTGGTGCCGAGTAGACATAGCCAGAAAATACAACAGTGCTTCGATGGCACTCAACGCGTAATGCGCCCTCTGAGCACAGAAGTTTACACAAACTGAATGCAGTTTTGCCAGAGCTCTACTAGATGATTAGCTCTGAAGCACAGAAGCACTCAGTGGGGTTAAAAAGGTCACTATAGCACTCACAATAGGAATTGAACGGATATGCCGTTTCATCTCATTGACTGAGAATGACAAGAACGGCATATAATGCAATTCCTATTATGATTCTGCATAGCGACCTTTTTACTCAATGAAATAAGTAAAGTAATTATCCACGCACCGAGCCTTTTATCAACCACGTTCATATTTCGTGTTAAAGCTTTTGTTTATTATTTCGAATATTGTCCAACTTTAATAAAACTCGTCTTTTCGATTTAATTTCCAACAGTTGTACGGTCGAGAGGGCTCGATGACAATTTTATATGGCGGATCCTCGGAGTAATATGAACAGTAACAAGGATTGTTTTCCTTGTAGGAACGATATTTCTGTAAGCGCTCTCTAAGGGCTATAGCAGACATGCTGCTTTTAGCGTCGGCGATCGGCGATTTTGCGATTGCATCGATTCTGCATCGCGTTTTGGCTACTCTCTGCGTTCGATCGCAGTATCAAAATCGCGCGTTTTCGATGCTGCATCGACTTCCTGCGTTCGGACGCGGTATCAGAATCGTGCGTTTTAGCGACTGCTTCGATGCAGAAGCATTGGGTGTCGGCCCAGCCCTCGATTCTATTAAAAAACTAAAGCAAAACGCTCGAAAACGTCATCTTTTTCGTTTTCTTTCTTAATCTGTTAATGACCAATGAAGTTACGTTACTCTGTTGTGCAAATTACTGTCATTTTGGAGAACGAAACAGAACGCAGCGGCAATGATACTTAAATGGTTGACGTTGTAATGTTGTGAATACTCGTTGGGCCAGCCTAAGCCAGCGCGAGTGAAGGCGAGTCGACGCAAATCAATGTACGTTGGCGCTCGTGTTCACTCGGCCAGCTAGGCGAGCGATGGCAAGGCGAGGCGAGTGGTGCTGCCCACACGTTGGCACTCGCGTTCACTTGGCGAGCCTAGGCCAGCGTGTGTACGGGCTTTTAAATAAAGGAATTCGGGCCCTGATAAACCCCAAGGCTGAGCAAAGGAGACTGTTTTTAAGTGGTCTATGAACCAATAGCCATACTGCTATGGTATTTCTGTGGGGATACCTCAACTACATCCTTGTGCAAGGGGGTATCAAAATCCAACCCGGCAGTTTTGAGAAAAATAATACTTTAGAATTCACATTTCTTGCAAAAATGTTTTTATTTTAGAAACGTTTTGAACGGTTATTGTGGTTAGTGTCTGTAAAGTTCGGACTACAATGTAATAATATGGTGACAGCGACATGATCTGATGATGGAGTCAGGAGCTATTCAACAGAACTCCTCAATAAATAAGCCGATTGAGTTGAAACTCGATATTTCTGTCAAGTTTCAACTACAATGTAATAATATGGTAACAACGAGCTGATTTGATGATGGAGTCAGGAGCTTTTCAACAGAACTCCTCAATAAATAAGCCGATTGAGTTGAAACTCGGCATGCCTGTCAAGTTTTAACTACAATGTAATAATATGGTAACAACGAGCTGATCTGATGATGGAGTCAGGAGCTGTTCAACAGAACTCCTCAATAAATAAGCCGATTGAGTTGAAACTCGGCATGCCTGTCAAGTTTTAACTACAATGTAATAATATGGTAACAACGAGCTGATCTGATGATGGAGTCAGGAGCTTTTCAACAGAACTCCTCAATAAACAAGCCGATTGAGTCGAAACTCGGCATGCCTGTTAAGTTTCAACTACAATGTAATAATATGGTGACAACGAGCTGATCTGATGATGGAGTCAGGAGCTGTTCAACAGAACTCCTCAATAAATAAGCCGATTGAGTTGAAACTCGGCATGCCTGTCAAGTTTCAACTACAATGTAATAATATGGTGACAACGCGAAACTGCAACTTATAGGGACTGCAAACTCAAAAACTATAAAAATAATAATGCTACAAAAAAAAACAGTCTCCTATGGGGTTTAACACAAAAAATAATCATAATGGCTTTATACAGCCGTAATAAGACCAACACTGACAAACGTTGCTATTGTCTGGTGGACAGAGGCGTATTTTAAGATTCAGCGCCCTAGGCCAGTAAGGTTTGCCGCCCCCTGCAAATATTTGTCTCGGGCTTGAAACTTGGTTTGCACCCTGCTCGCAAAATAGTCATGAAGCTTATAGCACCTAAGCGAGCGAAGCGAGCCGATTTTTTTTAAAACAACAACAGACACTTGATTTTGCTTACGGTTCTCAAAGAAAAGGTTGGCTGGTTGCAGGTTCCTATTCTACACGCGAGCGAAGCGAGCCGAATTTTTTAATGACAAATGCAATGCAATATGTGACACTTGATTTTGCTTACGGTTCTCAAAGAAAAGGTTGGCTGCTGGTCGGTTCCTATTCTATATGCGAGCGAAGCGAGCCGAATTTTTTTATGACAAATTCAACATGCAACACTTGATTTTGCTTACGGTTCTCAAAGAAAAGGTCGGCTGCTTGTCGGTTCCTATTCTATATGCGAGCGAAGCGAGCCGAATTTTTTTATGACAAATGTAACATGTGACACTTGCTTTTGCTTACGGTTCTCAAAGAAAAGGTTGGCTGCTTGTCGGATCCTAATATACAGGGTGTGGCAAATTCTTGGTCACTGAAGGGTAGCTACCTTTTCTCTTGTAGTTAGAGAGTTTTGTTCTTAGGAAACTTCGGTTTTATTTTGAAGAAAAAAATAATTGCATTTTTAGATTTTTCAAACAAAGTACAGTTAGCCTAAAAAATTACATTTGTCAAAAAAAACAAGTTGGTCTTAATCGACTCTATTTCACATCAGGAACACTTCTCCCAAAGTAACTTATCAAATCAAATCGTAAGTTTTTGCAATAATTCAAAAAAACACATCCTATTTCGTGTTACTTCGTGTTGTTACTTCGTGTTACTTCGTGTTTCTTCGTGTTTCTTCGTGTTTCTTCGTGTTACTTCGTGTTTCTTCGTGTTTCTTCGTGTTACTTCGTGTTCTGTTACTGCGTAAGCTGGTTGATACGAGCTCTGGTAGATGCTCTAGTCCATGTTGTCATTGAAGAAGGTGGCATGGGCGATGAGACATCAGAGGCCTGACGTTCGATCAATTTAGTGGGTCCTTGTTGTCATTAAACATGGCGACATGGACGGTGGGACGTCGGTGTAATATTGAAAGAGCCAGATGTCTAGCTGTTTAAATGTTTAGTACAGATGTTTAGTACAGATGTCTAGACGTTTAGATGTTTGGATGTTTACTGAGGTTTAGATGTTTACTGATGTTTAGATGTTTATTGATGTTTACACAAGTTTACATCATGTCCTATGATTAATCCTTTATATGTCAGGGATGGACGAGCGGGTTCAGTTATAGTGTCTACCAGTCATATGTTGTTGTTACAGATTAACTGAAAGAGGAGGACTAGATACAAACAGTCACGCGAGGACGCGTGAATGTCAGTATGGCCGTGTAGCCTCCTTGACTAGAGAGTGACAAGAACTACATGGAGGCTACGTCACTCTGACACAACTACGAGCGCTGGTGCTGAGCGAGGAGACCAATTCGATTGTCATCATTGAGGATCGAACCGGCTCTCATCGCGGACGGGCATCACGTGTTCGGCGGAGTGTCTTTCAAGGATTTTTAATAAGATTATCGTGCATCTATCCAGATCGATATTACTGTTACGGGCAACTTGATTAATCGGGCAGTATGCATATGGACCGGTCATTATGCATAATGACCAAGAGCGTCGGGCAGTTTGATAAATTTATTACTTTGACCGGTCCATATTCATAATGCCCGACGGCCCGTGGTCCATTTAATAAATCAAGGCTTGAATTTATCACTTTGACCGGGCAGTATGAATAGTGCCCTATTTCTAGCCGGGCAATGTGATAAATTGGATTAAAATCTGTAGGTTAGGTTATGTTAGGTTAGTAAAAAACTACGCGCGAGGCGAGCGAAGCGTGCCGCGGTAGCGGCCGCCGAAGCGCCAGAAATGTAGTAAATCAATTAAAACACTGCAATTCATCTAATTTATTACATTGCCCAAGATAGGGTGGTCATTATTCATAATGACCGGGCAAAGTGATTAATCATGCAGTTTTTATCACATTGCCCAATTGACCCGGTCATTATGCATACGGACCGGTCATTATTCATAATGACCGGATTTATCACATTGCCCGTAACATTACGATGAACAATAGCAGAGCTCCGACAATAATAATGTAACAGATATTGAATATCGTCGTCGATACTGCAATAGCGCGGATCTACTATTTGCAATACTGCGTAACTACAAGGTTGACAACTTTACAGGAGATAAAAAAAACTTTTTAATTTTAGTATTTCGAATGATAAGCGCATCTTAATGAAATAATAGGGTTTTTAGAGTACCAGGCCATCAGTCAGTGGTAGAAAATTTGCGATTTTCCTAGTAGTTTTCGAGTTTTATGTCACTTACGCGGTTTTTTTTTGTATCAATATCTGGTCTCAATATGGGCAGATACTGGCAGATACGCGTAATTGAAACTATGATAAAAAGTACAAAACAATTTATTCATATGAAACACAAACGGAAGGTACTTCTCAATCACAAAAATATGGAAAATAAACAGTTTTTTTACGGAGCGCAAAGTAATCACAACAATTTGTTTAGGTTTTGATAAGTTACTTCACCTCCAACTACAACCAGAGAGCTTCTGATGGCTTATTCAAAGTGGTGTCTTCACCAACTTGCGCCAATGACTGACTAGGACAGCGTGGCACGCAAATTTGAATTTCGCTACTTTTTGCAGTTTCGCGGTATTGCAGATGGTAGTTCAGCGCTATTGCAGTATCGTCGACGATATGATCTTTTATTCTCTTCGCCCGACAACTCACGCCTACCTAATGTCAACGTAACCATAGCAACACATAAATATGAAGCCTCCTGATGCTCCTGAAATCCAGAGATATGATGGTGTCCCTTCAAGTTTAATAGTCTGTTATAGGTAACCGTCAGGTCCCCTGGACCAAATGCGATTTATTATGTTTTGAAACTACCAATATTTAGTACCTTTTTGGTACTATTTGGTACCTAAATCAGATTTTTTAGTACCTCGATGAACAGCGAAAAAATATGAAAATAAAGTGGTCAGACATTCTGACGTCAGGTTGTCTGGACCATATGTTTTTCACATAGTTAGAGGCAATATAACTTAATTAATTCTTTCTATATATTTAGTACCTTTTTAGTACCTTAACGTACCTTAATTTTTTTAATTAAATAACGTCTCAGAAAAAAGTTATGGATAAAATAAATTTTGCTGTTTACATTCTCCTATATTTTACTATCAATATTTAGTACATTTTTGGTACTATTTGGTACCTAAATTAGATTATTTAGTACCTAGATGAACAGTGAAAAAACATGAAAATAAAATAGTCAGACATTCTGACGTCAGTGGGGCTAGCATGGACAGCGAAGACAACGATTTTGTCTAGGGTAGACTAAACAAAAGTGACATTTAGGTGTAGAGTAGAACTTTTCTTCAATTCCGAGCATGGCCATTGAAAGAATGAGCGGAATGAAAACTTTTCTATTCTACCCTAGAGATGAGTCTACAGAGGCAAGCATGGCGTCCAATGTTATCTGATTTTGACATTCGAGATTATAAACATTTCTTCCGAAATTGTCTACACCTCCTGAGACCTAGACAAGCTTTCTTCCATGCGTTTCTTTAAGCAGTGAGCAGGTTCGATAATTTCCCCATATCTTTTTATGGACCTTGATTTTTATACACCTAATAGGGACTATAGACCTCAGTATCTGGTATAAATTTCAACTTGCTAGGTTTACCCTTTCGTGAGAAAATTGGTGGTGACACACGGACAGACAGATGGACAAGAAAGTGATATTATAAGGTTCCTTTTTTTACCTGAGGTACGGACCCTAAAAAGTATATAAACTTCTATCAACTTCCACTCATCACGCTCCAAGGCCACTATTTGCCAGATCGTCTCGCTATCTTTTCCTGGGTCTGCCGCGTCGTATTCGACTGTCTTCTGGCACCCATTGAGTGACGAGCTTTGCCCAACGTTCTGGATGCATTAGATGGATGGCCTGCCCAATCCCACTTTAAACGTGCAGTCTTCGTACCTACATCCGCTATGCCCGTTTTCGATCGGATTTCGGACCCTATCCGTTCTTTTGATCCCTAGAATATTGCGCTCCATAGCTCTTTGGCAAATCTTGAGGTATGATTTTTGTGACTTAGTCAAAGACCATGTCTGAGCACCGTAGGTTAGTACGGGTAGGATACAAGTGTTGATGAGTTTGCGCTTTAGAGATATTGGAAGGTTGCCCTTCATAAGCTGCTTCATGGCCCAGTAGCTCCGTCATGCGTTCTCAATGTGGCGACTTATTCCCCTGTTTTGCCTGCATTTGAAGGAGACTACTTGGTCTAAGTCATCGACATACTGTATTACCTGCCCATCGACAGTGACGCTACGCTTCGTGCTATTTGACATCACTTGAGTCTTTGACTGAAGATGATGACCAGACCTACCTCAAGGCGTTACTAAGTAAGTTCTACTCTCTACGCCTAAATATCATTTTTGTTTAGTCTACCCTAGACCAAATCGTTGTCTTCGCTGTCCATGCTAGCCCCGCTGACGTCAGAATGTCTGACTATTTTATTTCCATGTTTTTTCGCTGTTCATCGAGGTACTAAATAATCTAATTTAGGTACCAAATAGTACAAAAAATGTACTAAATATTGATAGTAAAATATAGGAGAATGTAAACAGCAAAATTTATTTTATCCATAACTTTTTTCTGGGACGTTATTTAATTAAAAAAATTAAGGTACGTTAAGGTACTAAAAAGGTACTAAATATATAGAAAGAATTAATTTAGTTATATTGCCTCTAACTATGTGAAAAAAATATGGTCCAGACAACCTGACGTCAGAATGTCTGACCACTTTATTTTCATGTTTTTTCGCTATTCATCGAGGTACTAAAATATCTGATTTAGGTACCAAATAGTACCAAAAAGGTACTAAATATTGGTAGTTTCAAAACATTAAATATCGCATTTGGTCCAGGGGACCTGACGCTTACCTGTTATAGGTACATATTTAGCTCTTGATTTCCTTAAATAAATTCACCTTTACATAAAAACGCCTCTCAACATGAAAACTCGTAAAACAATGCTCGAGATTCGCCCTGTCACTATTAGTCACTATCTAACGAAAAAGGATAGCAATAGTTTAAAAAATGTTTCAATTTTGACAGAAGTTGAAACGAGATTATAAGTAGAGCGGTAGATGTTTATGGTCATTCCATTTTATTTTTTTTAATTTCCACTGCATTTCGCGATGGATTTTTGTCATTCCATTTTTTTTTTATTTGTTTTTTAATTCCTACTGCATTCCGCGAGCGTATTCCTACATAGTTGAAGAAATCTTATCTCTACTTGGTGCATTCATTGAACACGCAACACGACCATCACTTACCACGTAATTACCTTGTCTTGTTCAACGGAATAATGCTGTAAATGGATAACAAGTGGAAATAGAATACTGAAAATAGCCCCTCTTTCTATTATTAGAAAGGTACGGATGCTATATCTAGGAAAAAATAATGAAAAATATGCATTTAAATTATATAAATTTATTATCGAATTTTAAGATCGCCTGAAGCTGAGCTGATATGGCCTAATAATTTAAACTTAGTATTATTATACTAGCTTCCGCCCTCGGCTTCACTCGCATGGTACCCGGATAAAAAATAGCCTATGTCCTAGTCCCGGTCATTTTATTTATATTTTCGGTTCAGTGATTGTCGAGTTATAGAGGAACAAACATACATCTATCTATCCATCTAAACTTTCGCATTTATAATATTAGTGTGATGTTCTGTGACGGGCTGAAATGTTGATGTTTAATTCGCTGCCACGCTTTGTGGTGCCGAGTAGACATAGCCAGAAAATACAACAGTGCTTCGATGGCACTCAACGCGTAATGCGCCCTCTGAGCACAGAAGTTTACACAAACCGAATGCAGTTTTGCCAGAGCTCTACTAGATGATTAGCTCTGAAGCACAGAAGCACTCAGTGGGGTTAAAAAGGTCGCTATAGCACTCACAATAGGAATTGAACGGATTATGCCGTTTCATCTCATTGACTGAGAGTGACAAGAACGGCATATAATGCAATTCCTATTATGATTCTGCATAGCGACCTTTTTACTCAATGAAATAAGTAAAGTAATTATCCACGCACCGAGCCTTTTATCAACCATATTCATATTTCGTGTTAAAGCTTTTGTTTATTATTTCGAATATTGTCCAACTTTAATAAAACTCGTCTTTTCGATTTAATTTCCAACAGTTGTACGGTCGAGAGGGCTCGATGACAATTTTATATGGCGGATCCTCGGAGTAATATGAACAGTAACAAGGATTGATTTCATTGTCATATTTCTGTATCTAAGCGCTCTAAGGGCTATAGCAGACATGTTGCTTTTAGCCAGTGGCGGCCTTTGGGGGTGGCGAGCACGCTGAACGAGAACTCGCCCGGGGCCTCGCGCTTGTAGGGGCCTCGCGCAGCAAGCCGAATAGAGAAAATCTTTTATAAGCATTACATTAGTAAACCTATCCGTTAAAGATAGACAAATTCTATTGTGAACTTTTCTTTAAACCTATAAAATAAGAACAATGCCTTCTACATTGTTTTGTTAGTATCTCAAAAAGAATAGGCAGCTTTTTTTAGGAAAACTCCCAGTCAGCTACCTATATTTTTTCCAACTTTTTCAACAATCATCATCATATTTCAACCAATTTACACAAAACCTAAACGAATTCTACACCTACCTACCCTTCCTCATGAACCACTCTGTCTGTCTATTGGTGAAAAAAAACAAATAAAAATCCGTTCAGTAGTTTATGAGGGGGCGAAGGACTTTGTTTTAGAATATGTGCGCGACTCCGACTTTTCGTCATCAAAATTTCAATACCTACCTAGGAACTTTGGTAGGGCCTCGCAATTACTAGGCAGGCTCGGTCCCAGAGCCATGACACCTCACCCCCCCAAAATCTTTGATCCAGCATCCAGCATTATAATGTCTCAAATTCTTAAATGCTAGGAATTCTTAATTTTTCGTACAAACGTTTTTAGCCCTTTTCATCGCGTCATATCAATGTGTCATTTGTCTTAAAAAAATCGGCTCGCTCCGCTCGCATTTTAGCTTCATGTGTATTTTGCGAACGAAGTGACGAAAAAGTGAAATGTCTGACCGCAGAATAGAAACCGACAAGCAGCCAGCCTTTTCTTTGAGTGTAAGCAAAATCTAGTCATTATGTTACATTTGTCTTTAAAAATTCGGCTCGCTTCGCTCGCATTTAAATTCATAGGTATTTTGCGAGAGTAGGGAGCTCGCTTTGCTCGCATATTAGGCTCATTATTTTGCTAGCAAAGTGAAAAAAAAGTGCTAAAAAAATCGGCTCGCTTCGCTCGCCTTCCCCCCGCCCCCCATTCCTCAGCAAAATATCATGTGTTCCTCCCAAAAATCTTGGTCTCACGCCCGTCACCAGGGGCCTCGCAAAGATCTACGGCCCGGGGCTTCGCGATAGCTAAGGCCGCCCCTGCTTTTAGCATCGGCGATCGGCGATTTTCGCGACTGAATCGATGCTGCATCGCGTTTTGGCGACTCTCCGCGTTCGATCGCAGTATCAAAATCGCGCGTTTTCGATGGTGCATCGACTTCCTGCGTTCGGACGCGGTATCGTGCGTTTTAGCGACTGCTTCAATGCAGAAGCATTGGGTGTTGGCCCAGCCCTCGATTCTACTAAAAACTTTTTTCATCCAAAGCTAAACGTCGACTATTTCGTTTTCTTTCTTAATCTATTAATGACCAATGGAGTTAGGTTACTCTGTTGTGCAAATTACTGTCATTTTGGAGAACGAAACAGAACGCAGCGGCAATGATACTAAATGGTTGACGTTGTAAAATAGAGGAATTCGGGCCCTGATAAACCCCAAGGCTGCTGTTTAATAATTAATTTTATTATAATTATAATATCTTTATTAAGTATTTTCATTTTCATTTGATTTTAAATTGGATTGGTTTATTGTAATTAAGTAGGAATGTTGGGTATTATGGAATTTAGTTATAAAATGAAATGTGTGTGTAAAATTATGGACTAAAATGACCGAAATAAACGAATTTACGAATTTACTATTGTTATAATTGCTAACAATGTAACAGACATTACACATCCTTTTGTGTAAATATAGTTTCCTGACGCTGATTTAAGGTTATAGCTGACCAGTCGCCTCCGCACCGCATCGCCTTTTCATCGTTCACTTGTTCCTTCACTTTTGGATTGCGAAGTGGCGATCCGGTGACGTTACGAAGTTGATGTAGTGAGCGTTGGTCCATTGAATTCCATACAAAGAATACCGAGGCGATGCGGTGAGGTTCGGGTGCGGAGGCGACTGGTTAGCTTTAACCTCAAATCTAGTAAAGATGTAGGCCTGAGTTTTTTGACGCTGCGTGCTGTAGAAATTAAAGATAGACCCCCCCTTACTTATGAAAGATGTTTAAAGTTAAACAACATCTCTATTCGTCACTATCCACAAATAAAGACAGGACGTTGTTGAACCAGTGTTCAACCTTAAGCATCTTTCATAAGTAAGACCCAAAGTATCGAAGTATCCTTAGGTAGAAATCATCTCGACAATAATATCCTCAGTGACGTTGTTCATCACTCCAAGACCACCAATTTTATTGGAGTAGTTACGTCAGCGTCAAACAATAAAATACCAATCCCACTTCCGAAAAAACTTCACTTTTTATCTTTTCAACGCAGCTCAGTTCAAAAATTGTTTTTTATTGTTTTTGTATACTTTCGGACAAAAACACGTTGTTTTTGGACGCAGCGATGCGGGAGTGACGCCCGTCGCTCGCACTGATGTATTGATTTTAAATATTTTCGAGTTGTTAGACCGTGGTTTTAAAGTTTCGGTTGAATGGAGGTATTTTAGCAGAGGCGCTTAAAGATTGCCTTGCTTATGATGTTGACTTTGCGCTGTTTAAAAAGGCTGGGTAACTGCTATTTTCTTTAATCGTGGGCTGTTCATTGTGTTCACTAAACTGTTGAGTGACCACTCAGCGCTTCCGTGCTTTGCTAGGCATTTCAGGGTTTTGAGCTTGGTTTAAGATTCTGTAAAATGCCGTGAAAACTTATTTAATATAGGTTAAAAAAAAAAGGAAAAAAACCTTTATTTTAGCTTTGGCAATTATAAACAACCATACTAATCATTTATACTTCAATCGATGTTTGCTTTTAAAAATAATGCGACATTAAATATAAATGAAATCTTACAATATCACGAAAATAAAATTGAACCTTACTACGACAGCCATTTAGCGAGGCCGGATGTGACGTCACGATGCACTCCCTACCGGAAGCGGCTAAAAGCCTCCGAGTGCATTTGTCTAACAGTTTCGCCTGAGGAAATCGATGGACGTGAGGGGAATCGCAATAGCTTCTATTGAATTTTGGAGTCGGTGGTCTGAAAGTTAGGAAGTAGCTAGGCAAAGTCTCCACTAAGATGTATGAAAAACGAAACATGATGGAATGGTAGACAGACATTCTCTCAGATCTTTAATCATTGAAGATCAGAGGCACGTCCAAAAATCCGTGGCACGCGTGAATACGTTGACATGTATAAAACACCAACTTTTCAGGGCGGCCGTTTGAAAGTTTGACCTCTTCTGGTTTCTCGGTAAATTAGTTTACAGTATTTGTGTTAATTGTTTCTATGGTTATTTTATGCCCTCTTTCGAATGATGACAATAAATAACCAAAATTCCCCATAGTTTCCATGATATAAGACATGTCAACAAAAAAATTGATGAGATTTAGGTTACGTCTCGAGATGTCCAGTTATGCCGCAAAAGATATCAACTTATTCACCTTTAATGTATGGAATATTGGTAGGTAAACAATGCTATATTATCGGATTGCAAACAGATAGAGACTATAAAACCGGTTTTTTGAGTTGCTGAAGTACCTACTTATTACTCAGAACCATTCATACCGTTTAGAAATGAGATTTAACATAGTAAGGGTAAGCTGATTTTAAATGAGCCCAAACACGGATGCTCTACTGTTAATCACTGAGAATTTGAATGGAATACAACCAGATTTTATCAGCACATCTGCTCATTGTCACCATATTATTACAATGTATTCGGAACTAGAAAAAAATGCAAAGTTTCACCTCAATCGAAAAATTTACTGAGGAGTTTTGTTGAATAACTCCTGACTCCAGCAACAGATCAGCTTGTTGTTATCATAATATTACATTTTTATCTAGATTCTATAAGTGTGCCAAATTTTAGCTCAATGAGACACTGGAAAGTGGGTCAAATTAAACTTGCAAGAATTCACTAAAAAAAATATGAGTTTTGTTGAATAGGTCCTGGCTCCATCATCAGATCAGCTCGTTGTTACAATAATATTGCATTGTCACCAAGAATCCATAAGTGTGGCAAATTTCAGCTCAATCAGACACTGGGAAGTGGGTCAAATTAAACTTGAAAGATTTGACCCGAACACAATATTGAGTTTTGTTGAACAGCTCCTGACACCAGCATCAGATCAGCTTACTGTTAACATAATATTACATTGTTATCTAGAATCTATAAGTGTGCCAAATTTTAGCTCAATCAAACACTGGAAAGTGGGTCAAATTGAACTTGCAAGATTTCACTAAAAAAAAAGTGAGTTCTGTTGAACAGCTCCTGGCTCCATCATCAGATCAGGTCGCTGTTACAATAGTATTGCATCGTCATTGAGAATCTATAAGTGTGCCAAATTTCAGCTCAATCAGATGCTGGGAAGTGGGTCAAATTGAATTTGCAAGATTTAATCCAAACAAATATTGAGGTTTGTTGAACAGCTCCTGACTCCAGCATCAGATCAGCTTATTGTTAACATAATATTACATTGTTATCTAGAATCTATAAGTGTGCCAAATTTTAGCTCAATCAAACACTGGAAAGTGGGTCAAATTGAACTTGCAACATTTCACTAAAAAAAAAGTGAGTTCTGTTGAACAGCTCCTGGCTCCATCATCAGATCAGCTCGTTGTTAAAATAATATTGCATTGTCACCAAGAACCTATAGGTATTCCAAATTTCAGCTTAATCAGACACTGGGAAGTCAGTCAAATTTAATTTTCAAAAGTAGACCCGAACAAAAATCGCAAGTTAATAATAAAAGCTTGTAAAAATCAAGCAATGTCATTATAGTTTAACAAATAATTAAAATCGATCAGTTTTCCATGTAAAAGCAATACTTAAAAAAAAAAGATTTCTGAACTGACGTTTTGTTTACCAATACGAGTGACATGTTCGGTTATGCCAGCGCGAGAGCGCGCGGGCATAACTGAACAACTCAATGTATCACAATTTAAACGGAATACTTTGGTTAGCCATAACCTGACATTTTAATTTGTTAAAAGTTAATCAAAAATATCATATGTATATGTCGAGATATCATGTAACAAATATAATTTTGGCGAATGAGTAGGTTGATAAATTGAAATATCTACAAAAACATGTGTGTGTTAGTGGCTTGAAAAATTGACAAGTAGTTATGTCAACTAAAATACGAAAAATGGAGGAGTTGGCAAGGCCATAACTCGAAAACTTGTCTAGCTAGGGAGCTGTCAATTTTTTTATAGATACTTCATAGGCGTAGATATCGTTTAAGCCAATAAAAAAAAAATTGACATCTCGACATATCAACGTATTCACGCGAGCCACGGAAATATACTTAGTAGATTCATACTATATTTTTTTATGTGCATTTCCACCGAGAGAGCATGTGCTGAAGACAAGATTTAAGTATGCAGACCTTTAGTAGAAGTTCTAAAACAATTGTAAAACCAATCTCGCCATTTGTAAAAAGACAGAACAAGAGATACGACATGAAATGTATGCTCACTCAGTTCTCCCATACGACAAGCTAAATATCAAAATGTATTATGTTTACAAAATAAATGTGTATGCTAGGCTTTAGTAGAACTTTAGATATGCTGCGGTTTTCAGTTTCAGATTCCCCAGTGCCTTAGTTTAAAATTTACAAATGGTTTATTATGCTCACTCAGTTCTCCACTTTCACAATGTCCAATTTCCTACTAAACCAATGAAAGAATTTGAATTAAATTGATGTCTACATTTAGTATAAGTTGAGTACGAATTTGTAAAACCAAAAAAAGAACCAATATCATCAGAATATATAAAAGGCTTTCGTTACTGACTGACATATCAACGCACAGCCTAAACTATAAGTCCTAGAAGCATGAAATTTGCAGGGTGCGTTCCTCTTATGGTGTAGAGGTGCACTAAGAAAGGAATTTTGAAAATTCGAACTCTAAGGGGATGAAAAGGGCTAAAAATGTTTGTATGAAAAATCTTATTCTTTGAACATAGAAACTTGAAACTTAGCAGTTATGTTCTTCAAAACATTTAAAAAAAGTTTACGATTTTTTTTTTTAAAACTACCCTCAAAACGGGATGAAAGGAATGTTAAAGTTTGTATGGGAACTTTTTAACGGGTAGTTTAATTTGCTTGAAACTCGGTACAAATATATTTCAGTACAAATAAAAAATATCTGTACAAAAACAAAAATCAAAATTATCCATCAGAGGGAGTGCCAGAGGGTGTTCAAGTTGGTAATGGAACTTCTTAACGGGTGGTTCGATTTGCTTCAAACTTTGTATGTGTACTTTCATAAAGGTAAAAAACATTTCTAAGAAAGGACTTTTGAAAATTTTACCCCTAACGGGAAGAAAACAGTTAAAAATGGTTGAATGAAAAATCGTATCATCAAGCATTTAACATGAAAAAGTTGGATTTCGAGATGAGGAAGCTCGCTTCGTTTGTTTAAATCGAAGCTCGCTTCACTTTCTTGGCTTGAATCTGACTTCGCTTGCATATTATTAGCTTCATAATCCTACTAATCAGAATATATAAAAGGCTTTCGTTACTGACTGACATATCAACGCACAGCCTAAACTATAAGTCCTAGAAGCATGAAATTTGCAGGGTGCGTTCCTCTTATGGTGTAGAGGTGCACTAAGAAAGGAATTTTGAAAATTCGAACTCTTAGAGGATGAAAAGGGCTAAAAATGTTTGTATGAAAAATCTTATTCTTTGAACATAGAAACTTGAAACTTAGCAGTTATGTTCTTCAAAACATTTAAAAAAGTTAACGAATTTTTTTTTTAAAACTACCCTCAAAACGGGATGAAAGGAATGTTAAAGTTTGTATGGGAACTTTTTAACGGGTAGTTTAATTTGCTTGAAACTCGGTACAAATATATTTCAGTACAAATAAAAAATATCTGTACAAAAAAAAAAATCAAAATTATCCATCAGAGGGAGTGCCAGAGGGTGTTCAATTTGGTAATGGAACTTCTTAACGGGTGGTTCGATTTGCTTCAAACTTTGTATGTGTACTTTCATAAAGGTAAAAAACATCTCTAAGAAAGGACTTTTGAAAATTTTACCCCTAACGGGAAGAAAACAGTTAAAAATGGTTGAATGAAAAATCGTATCATCAAGCATTTAACATGAAAAAAGTTGGATTTCGAGATGAGGAAGCTCGCTTCGTTTGTTTAAATCGAAGCTCGCTTCACTTTCTTGGCTTGAATCTGACTTCGCTTGCATATTATTAGCTTCATAATCCTACCAATAATAAATATATTGCGAGAAAAGTGAATTATGTCTGACAACAGAATAGGAACCGACAAGCACCCAGCTGTTTCTTAGAACACCATTAGACCATCCATCTTTTTCTTGGAGCACCGTTAACAAAATCAAGTGACAAATGTCATGTTGCATTTGTCTAAAAAATTTCTGCTCGCTTCGCTCGCATATTACCTTCATGAGTAATTTACTGTTAGGAACCGAGAACCATCCATCTTTTTCTTAGAGCACCGTTAGCAAAATCAAGTGACACATGTCATGTTGCTCTAAAAAATTTCCGCTCGCTTTGCGAGCAGGGGAAGCTCGCTTCGCTCGCATACTACCTTCATGACTAATTTACTGTTAGGAACCAACAACCATCCAACTTTTTCTTAGAGCACCGTTAGCAGAACCAAGTGACACATGTCATGTTGCTCTAAAAAATTTCAGCTCGCTTCGCGGGCAAGGGAAGTTCGCTTCGCTCGCATGTTAGCTTCATGAGTATTTTGCAAAGAGTAATTTACTGTTAGGAACCGATAAGCACCTATCTTTTTCTTAGAGCACCGTTGACAAAATCAAGTAACAAATGTCATGTTGCATTTGTCTAAAAAAATTTGCTTCGCTCGCATATTACCTTCATGAGTAATTTACTGTTAGGAACCGACAACCATCCCTCTTTTTCTTAGAGCACCATTAGCAAAATCAAGTGACAATATCATGTTGCTCTAAAAAATTTCCGCTCGCTTTGCGAGCTAGGGAAGCTCGCTTCGCTCGCATATTACCTTCATGAGTAATTTACTGTTAGTAACCGATAACCATCCATCTTTTTATTAGAGCACCGTTAGCAAAATCAAGTGACACATGTCATGTTGCTCTAAAAAAATTCCACTCGCTTCGCGAGCAGAGGAAGCTCGCTTCGCTCGCTTAGGTCGGTGCTCGCTTCGCTCGCATATTAGCTTCATGAGTATTTTGCGAGCAAAGTAATTTACTGCTAGGAACCGATAAGCACCCATCTTTTTCTTAGAGCACCGTTAACAAAATCAAGTGACAAATGTCAAGTTGCATTTGTCTAAAAAATTTACGCTCTTTAGGGAATTTAGGGAAGCTCGCTGCACTCACTTAAATCGAAGCTCGCTTCGCTCGCATATTACCTTCATGAGTAATGTACTGTTAGGAACCGACAACCATCCCTCTTTTTCTTAGAGAACCATTAGCAAAATCAAGTGACAATGTCATGTTGCTCTAAAAAATTTCCGCTCGCTTTGCGAGCTAGGAAAGCTCGCTTCGCTCGCATATTACCTTCATGAGTAATTTACTGTTAGGAACCGACAACCATCCATCTTTTTCTTAGAGCACCGTTAGCAAAATCAAGTGACACATGTCATGTTGCTCTGAAAAAAATTCCACTCGCTTCGCGAGCAGAGGAAGCTCGCTTCGCTCGCTTAGGTCGGTGCTCGCTTCGCTCGCATATTAGCTTCATGAGTATTTTGCGAGCAAAGTAATTTACTGTTAGGAACCGATAAGCACCCAGCTTTTTCTTAGAGCACCGTTAGCAAAATCAAGTACCTATCACATGCTGCATTTGTCTACAAAATTTTGTAGCTTTATGAGTACTTACTTTGCGAGCAAAGTAATTTACTGTTAGGAACCGACAAGCACCCAGATTTTTCTTAGAACACCGTTAGCAAAATCAAGTGTCACATGTTGCATTTGTCTAAAAAAGCTCGCTTCTCTTTCTTAACTCGATGCTTCGCTTGCATAGGCTCAGGGCCAGACTTAAGAGCTAGCTGGAATAGATTTAAGACAGGATTGTTATTTACATATGCAATTTTATGTGGCTTGCTCCAGGGTGAGATCCTCCAGTAGCTTGCTGATACTTGCCCCTGAAAAAAATGACCTGAAACGTGGTCTACGGTAAATTTCTTTAATAGAACCTATTTTAAAAGGACTTGCCGACTCGATAACTTCCCCTTTTTTTAGAACTTGGTTAAAAATTACCCAAACGCGTACGAAGTCGCGGGTAACAGCTAGTAATATATATTTCAACAGATTAAATTCCGATTGAGAAATATATCTGTCAACCTATCAAAATATAAACTACAGGATGTTCTCGTAACTCACAAGAAAAAATTTAACTGCAGTTCATCAGTTTATATTTTACTTCCTTAAACCAGAGCTGCGAGGCTAATAAGATCGTTATAGCAGAATCATAATAATGATTCTTAGCGTTATTTTTCTATTAGAAATCACAAAATTGACAATTCATATAGTGATTCGTATCGGCACGCTTTTGCCGTATGCCTTTACCAAGGAAGTTATATACCTACGTAACTGGAAGATTAACTGAGACAGAAAACCGGTCCGCTTGAGAGATAAAACTTGGGCGGTGTGTCTCTTTTTAAAGGGTGACCATAATAATTTATAAACTAAACATTACTAGTCCCTAAGGGGCCTTTTACATCATTTTCTGATTTACGTGATGTTTCAGGGCATGATTTTTCAATTAAAATACTAATACAATTTTGATCCTTGATTTTGATTTCGATCCTTGATATCGATCCTTGGTTTCGATCCTTGATTTCAATCCTTGATTTCGATCCTTGATTCTTGAATCTGAAAACTGAAATCTTGAATCTTTGAAGTGGCAGCTGTCAAATTTAAAACCGCCATATCTCGGGAACTACTCGTCCCGTTCAGATGACAGATGTCATTTTGACAGCTGTCACTTCAAATGAAGATCTTGGTCATATCTTTCATTTGAACTGAGAACGGGGAGTCTAGGACGAGTAGTTTCCGAGATCTGGCGGTTTGAAGTTTGACAGCTGTCACTTCAAAGATTCAAGATTTCAGATGGAATGGAATTTTTTAGTGATATGGGTATCAAATGAAAGGGCTTGATGAGCGAAACACAATAAGTAAAGTGACATCTTTCTAAATTAAAAAAAAAACAGAAACAAGTAAAAAAAAACACAACACTAAAAATGGAAAAATAAAAAAATTTCAAAAAAAATAAAACCGACTTCATAAAATACTTGCACTAAAAAGCGTAAAATAAGAATACAACAGATTTATTTAATTTGTTATTATAAATTTGTTATAATGTTGAAGTCGGTGTTAAGTAAAACAATGACTATATTTTATGCACAACGATTTCAACATTATATAACAAATATATAATAACAAATTAAATAAATCCGATGTATTCTTATTTTACGCTTTTTAGTGCAAGTATTTTATGAAGTCGGTTGTTTTTTTTATTTTTTATTTCAAGTCGGATTAATAAAAAGAAACCCTGCGGGCGGGTAAAACGCCATCTGTTGGCAGTGGCACGGATGAAAAAGATGAACGTTTATAATTTTACTAGCTGCTGGCCGCGGCTTCACTCGCGTGGTACCCGGATAAAAAGTAGCCTATGTAGTAGATAAATTCAAGTTTGTTTGAACATGTTAGGTGAAATAGCTACAGTTTTTATTAGTAACGTAATAGGTAGGTACATTTATAATTTTTCACCTCAGCAGCTCGAAATGGCATCCTTTGCTGCGAGAAACCAGTGTACAAAATCGCATACTGCTCACTCATGTCAGTGAAGAAAAGTAATTTGAAATCAGAATGTCGAATGTAGAGTACGCGCCACCAATGAAGTCCGATAGACGCGGCGCTGCTATCGCAGAACTAGGTTATGTAAAAAATTACTAATTTATTACATTATAATAATTGAAGTTTAATTTAATGTTTTAAAAATAAGTCCATGTTAGTGATGTGAACTAGCTTCAGCTTCAATTTTATCCATTTTTAAGAAGAAATTATTATCACTGACGTCGTTTTGCATGGTGGTCAAGCGCTAGCCTATCTACCACTAAAAAAAAATAACACACCTTTGAAAAATAAAATAGGAATTAAATACTTATTTTATTATTTGTATGAAAACTTGTTACCGTCAGAATTAAGGGTGTCACCCGTCGAGTTACCGTCAGAATGAAGGGTGTCACCCGTCGAATTTAATGTTAAAATTCTTCTCGTGAACCAAGCAAATATTCCACAATTTGAAAATGCAGATCTTTAGTAAAAATTTTTACTAAAGGTCTACATATTTAGATTTTCTCTACAATTCGCAAATCAAAAGATATTAAGGTTTTTTACTTTTCAAAAACGTTTCAACTGAGTGAGCACCTAAGACAGTTAATTATTCATATATGCTGTATGATATTGGTTCTTTTTTTGGTTTTACAAATTCGTACTCAACTTATACTAAATGTAGACATCAATTTAATTCAAATTCTTTCATTGGTTTAGTAGGAAATTGGACATTGTGAAAGTGGAGAACTGAGTGAGCATAATAAACCATTTGTAAATTTTAAACTAAGGCACTGGGGAATCTGAAACTGAAAACCGTAGCATATCTAAAGTTCTACTAAAGCCTAGCATACACATTTATTTTGTAAACATAATACATTTTGATATTTAGCTTGTCGTATGGGAGAACTGAGTGAGCATACATTTCATGTCGTATCTCTTGTTCTGTCTTTTTACAAATGGCGAGATTGGTTTTACAATTGTTTTAGAACTTCTACTAAAGGTCTGCATACTTAAATCTTGTCTTCAGCACATGCTCTCTCGGTGGAAATGCACATTATTTTTTTTTATTTTCTGTCGTTTTGATTTTGTCAAGTTGACATTGGAATAAATCACTAGATGCGCCTAACGTTGAGTTAAATTTTATAATCGTGATAATGTGAGCTCACACGTTATAATTTACCTATAAAAAGTGTCTAGACTTTCGATCGAGGATCGAGGGATTTCAAGTACAGGCAGTGATTTTTATTCAAAAAATTGAAATTCTATTCCCTGAGTAACAAGCTCTAAATGGCGAAGGAAAACATCGCGAGGAAAACAGTTAGGCGGCGAGTCGAGTATTCATTTTTTCAAACTAAAAGCTCATGTAAATACACTTATGTATCATAATTATTAGTGAATGACCTAAATTCGAACCCATTATGCATTTTGTTTTTGTGTAATGCGTCACAAGTAGGTATATCGTGGATGTAAATTGTAACATGAGAAAATTGTGGCTGCAATAAAATAGAATTAGTTATACCCATTGGGTTGAATGTTTTTAGAATTAGATGTTGTTTGTGAAATTCAATAGTGGTAAACAAAGTGATTGATTTAGGTGTTTTCTACAGTTTAAAAATAGTAATAGGTACTTTCACCCATGCCATGACTTAATTAGCATAGTTAAAACATAGCTGGTGGTATAAATACTTAAAACAATAAATAAAATATAAATAAACACTTGATATTTCACACAGCATCATCTAGCTAGACCATAGTTTCTCAACCTTATTTTACCCACCGCCCACTTTGAGAATATTTGTTTTTTTCAAAAGCCAAAACAAATATTCTCAAAGTCTCCCCATATTTTAATGCGCCATCTCAATGCCCCCTAATTTTTTCTGGGTCTTCTTCTGCCCCTGAAAGTTTCAAACGCCCACAAGGGGGCGTTATCGCCCACGTTGAGAACCTATGCTAGACCCAAAGTAAGCAGAGCTGGTGTTAAGGTTCTGACATGACTGATTTAAAACCACGCTTATGCAACAGATTTGTGTAAATTTTATCAAAATCAGCCCATCCGTTGAGGAGCTAAGATGCCACAGACACACAGATTGATACACTACAAACTTATATCACCCCTTTTTCGTCGTTTAAAATTAAAAACTATCAAGTTATTCATATCAATGCCATAAAAGAGTTTGATAAAAAAGCTCAACAGGACCTTCTGTTCTCATCAATATACTCTTTGCCGATAACGCCTCGAGCGCAGCAATTACAGAGCTGAGGAACCCTAAACCGCTTTTAGACGTTTTTCGTTTATTTGTGCGGAACCCGATTCTAGGCGGTTCGGTTACTAATTGGTAGCTCGCTTTGAAGACGTTCTCTTCCAATGGGTTATGGATACTGTTGTTTTGTTTCAATGACTTTCAAGCAACTTAAAAATATATAGCACATTTTAAACTTTCGCGATCTGTAGACCGACTGTGACCACGAGAGCTGTAACGCACTCGAAACGTCGGGAAATAATAAACAAAGGTCCAAAACTAAAGTCCCGTTAGTTCGTTTAAATTAAAAATATATATTTTAAGATAATAGAGGGTTCGTCCACCAGGCCCCTACTCCCAAAACCGAAAATGATAAATCGTACCAATTATCCAACATGTTGAACTACGATAATTGACACGATATTAACATTTTTAGTGTTAGGAGTAGGCCTACAGGATACCTCAGCCCGATCACCTAGGGGAACCCCGTGAACTCGTCAGTTCACCGGAATCCCCTGTATTTAAAAGTAAAGAAAGGTGTTCATAGGTACTTACATTGATCTCCAAAACGAAACGAGAAAATTAAAAATGAAAACTTTTATCAAAATTTACGATTCCGACGGGATTCGGACCCGCACTGTAAAACTATAAGTGTGGTTTAACACTATAAACATTAAAAATAAAGCCACGGGCGGAAGCTAGTAATTAAATAAATCACAAAAAATAAACATAACTTAGTTCTTCAATTTGCCTTATAGCAGTACTAGCCACACCTACATCATTTTTGCATTATTATTACAGAGGTGCCCTTATAAACAGCTTCTAGTTTCTAACATATTTACTCAGCATTTTCCCTCAGATTCTAGGTTCTCAGATTTACGATAGAGTTACATCATTAGTGCCGTCATTATCGACCTCGTTTCTACGGAGGTGGAAAATACGAAAATGTACATAATTGCTGGCATTATCTGGCGAATGCGTATGTAAGGGGAGATTGGAATGTACAGGGGATTATTTTCAGGAAACCAAGGTACTTTTTCCCGACTGCCGCCAGTTCCTTTTTACGAGTATAAGTATGTTAGGTAGTATGAATGTTTATTTCTTTGGGCCGCTCTGTGGCTTAGGCCACATAGGCTTGATAAATTTTAACGTATGAGGTGTTGATTATAAGAGTACAGCAGTCCCATAAATTTATATTAAAATATACCTGTGTAATATAAAATTATAATATTATGGCTATAAAAATCTCATCAGAATAATGAGGGGTAACGCTGGGTAAACCAAAAGTATACATCAAAATAATGTAGTACAAAGTTGTAGATATTAAAAAATTCTATAAAAGAACTCCTGTAACCGTACACTGGGCTCTCAATTATTCTTTATTCATCGGCAGTCGGGTTTTTCTTGTTTACATAGACTCCTACAGCATCTATCATTGCACAATCCCTCATTATTACAGTAAAACAGTGTATTAACAAAGTTTAAACAAAAGGCGAGTGACGAGGTAAGTACAATGGTACACCCAATCTAACTTCGTCGGCGAGTGTGGGAAGTCACCGTTGTAAATTATTAATGTAATATTTGGTGCTTGAGAAAGGAGACCTTTGTTCAGTAGAAGTCTTCGGACTGTTTAGATTAGTGTCTAAGAATATGTATGTTCGATTAGGACTCATAAAAGCTAAAAGCTAGGACCGACCATTTAGCGTGCCCTCTAAAACACAGAAGAGCTCAACCATTGATGCCACTGACGGATTGGGAGATCGTGAAAGTACAGTAGGCTCATTCTGTAAACTCACTTCGAACGTCGGAGCGCTGAATCCGCTGTGAGATTTCAAATATCGTATTAGAAATTTGAATCTTACTACAAACACTTACAATACATTCTTGCGTATTTAGTGAGCTCGGTCACTTGAGTGAATTCGAAGTGAGTCTTGTACAGAATGACTCTGCAGGAGTAGAATCATCTAGCTCTTAAGACCATTCAAAATGATCCTAGTGGTCCTACTGAATAAATGATGAGTACCTATTTTAATTTTGAATTTTTTGCTATGGTGTGGAAAATTTTGGAGGAGACCTTTGCTCAGTGGGACACAATAGTTTTACAAAAAAAACATTCTATTATAATGTGAAGTACAATACATATCTACTAATAACGAATTGTAGCTAATACAATGTTATACCTTCAATATGGTGTTCGTATGTATATTACACGTGTATGGTGTCCACATTATATCATTCGTAAAGCACAAAACAGTACTTTTCAAATATCTCCATCCAGCCGTACGTTGGATCGCACAGTATGTACACTCGTCGACACATTAATTACAATTATTTCGACAAATTGACACTATCTTTATGGCGAGACAATTTTGACAGCCGGCTTATTTATTATTGAAGGTAATATTGTGCGCGATAATATCACTGATATTTTTCTATAATGAAGGCTATTTGACTATTTTCTAAAAACCGTCTTACATTATTTAGTGGTGTACCTTTATAGACCGTACAAATAATATTTAGGTAAGTGTTTTCATATATTTTAAGTATTTCGTAAAAAAAAAACATTACAAAATACAAAGATTAGGTACTTATGGTGTCAAAACGCTTGCTAATAATGCCGTCGAGAAAGACGAGTGACGTCAATTTGTCTGTAAATCAATCTCGGAAAACATTACGGAAGTGTTGAATCGTGCGTTTTTACAAACGTGTGAAGTCACAGTAAATTATGAAAATCAAAACTGTTTACGATTATAGCGTTCCAATCCAACGTCAAAAGAAACATTTTATTTTGGGTTTGTTGGGTGAACTTATTCAATACCAAAGTATTTTTTTGTGTTTTAGTGCAAATTGTTTTATAATCCATAATCTACGCGAATGGCAATTAATATTTCATTCATCACTAGCTCATACATAAATACATTATAGTCGATTTGCTCATTATACGGACTAAAATTGAAGAAAAAAATGACATTTTTCCTTCAATTTTGATATGTTTTTAGTCCGTATAATGATCAATACGACTATAGTTAAAATAGAATTATGTCGCAGTTGAGTTATAAGAATGATTAAGTATTAGTTAGTCTATAATATTAGTAGGCTATTCCACTTGTGTTTCCGAGTATACTACTATTCACACGAGTTGGATTGTGAACGCATCAATTACTACAATCTGTTGTCAGAGTTAAAACCAATCAGAGCCAGAGGATTTAATTCCCATATTATCCCGTTAATTTTGGTTGCAATTAAAAACGTGATATGATCGTCGGCGACAGTAAATTAATGGTTTAAATAGTTATTTATGATAATACGTGGAATCAAATTTTATCATGAGAAGTGCAGGCATTGATCTGTGATTTCTGCATCCACAGATATAAGCATGATTTTATATTATGTACTAGCAGCGCCGTCGCAGCGTTGCCCCCGTAGTGATGATATATGGTGACGATGATGATAATGAAAAGTAGCCTATAACCTTCCTTAAGAGTTTAGCTATCAAATGCAGAAATACTTTTTCCGACTGGAAGTGCCTGAGATTAGCGCGTTCAAACAAACAAACCCTTCCGCTTTATATATTGGTATTGATATGATGATGATAAATGATATGATGAGATGCCATGTTGGCCTAGTGGTAAGTGCCCCTACTTTCGACCCGAAGGTCATTTTGAATCCTTTGATCTATGATTTTTCGTTTCGATTTTTTAATGCACCTAATCGCATTACCTAAAGCTTGTAGCAAGTTCGCTAGAGATATTTTTATGTACCCACCAAAGCATAGAACCGAACTCACGACCTACAGTTGACACAGCCACCACTTAACTGTGTGAGCAGTCTACCAAAAGTTTACTTAGCACCAAACTCCACCCTAAGTTTTAATAATCAAGTCTTGGTCTATTAAGACGTGTTCACACTAACTTGATTACGGACCACTTAGCTACCCGATGTCTCGCGCACTCCGACTGATGACCTTAATGTGGACGGGCCTTAATGCAGTTACTGCTGTTTGTTACACAATTAAGTTTGCTAAACTAAAGCCAAATTACACCAACGGTTGGTTTAACCACTGGTTAAACTTCTGCTTTATGGCTACTAAGTTAGTAAAAACTTTAACCTGCTTTTTTAAAATCATTAAGGGTGGATTCTACCAAACTGTCATCTTACTCCCAGAGTAGTTATTCCATTAGCTGACAGAATTCGAAATACATTTGTTTAGAAAGCGCAACCGAACATTATTAGATGCATTCAAATTATCCTGCCCCCCTAGCCATATTACACTATCTATCGTCGCTGTAGAATAGAAACACTTCAAAATGTATAGGATTTAACGTTTCAAGTAGATGAGTCACGTGGTCAGAACGTCAATTCCTATACATTTTGAAGTGTTCTATTCTACAGCGACGATAGATCGTTCTACAGCGACGATAGATCGTGTAATATGGCTAGGGCCCCTGGTTATAAGGTGTCAAGTTTACAATGTCAAAATATTCAAACAAACAGCAGTTTATCTGTGGTTTAATCTCCAGATAAAACTTATTCCAGTTTGGTAAAATCCAGCCTAAGTCGCTTCGTGACCACGGTCAGTGAAATGCCATCCGAAACGTTGAAGTAAATATAATTACTTAATATAATTACGCAATAACTAACATGGCTTAATATAAATTTTTAAAAAATCGACTTCAATGTTATGAGTGTCTGAGAAATTTTCTGCACTCTCGAGGTGTTCATAACTCCAGAGATCCTCGACAAATCCTCACCAAATTTTTATGGAACCATCCGAAAAGTATACCCTTTCAAACAAAAAAAAAATACCAATCGGTTCAAGCGTCTTCGAGTATTCAGGTTACAGACATAACATTATTTTTATGAAGTCGGTTAAAAAAATAGTCTCGAAAGTGTGTTACGACTAGCTCTGTTAACAGAGTCCTAACTTTAAGGCCACCTGAAACCTTCGTCTTGGCTAAATTTTAAAAACGAAAGCAAAAAGAACTTGCCTAAGCAGTGCTTAAGCACATTAAACACCCCGAAAACATTATCCACTTTGCAGTCTTGCCAAAGTCAAAATCCCCTGCTAGTATTCAAAATACAAATTCAACATATTTATGCATTAGGACCGCTATGATGGTGATTCTACTACTGTATATAAGTATCACACTATCACACTAATCACATCACACTAATATTTTAAAGTTTGGATGTTTGGATGTATGTTTGTTGCTCTATAACTCGACAACCACTTAACCGATTTGACTGAAATTTAAAATATAGATAGATAATATCCGGGAATAGGACATAAGCTACTTTTTATCCGGATGCCACTCGAGCGAAGCCACGGGCGGAATCTAGTGATATGAGATAGTTATGTAAGTGCAATTTGGTCGTGTATTAACGGGTGCTTAGCAAAGTTTGGGGTAAAGCATTGGTTATCTACGTAAATGAGTCTACACAGCCCTTATCATCTTACTCATTTGGTAGCCCCAAAAGTAACGTCTATTAAAGCCCAAATTATCTTACCAAATATATTTCTAACTAGCGGACGCCCGCGGCCTCGCCCGAGTGGTCTACTATATTTTATCCTACGGGAACCGTGCATTTTTTCGGGATAAAAAGTAGCCTATGTCCTATTCCCGGTCATTATCTATCTATATTTTAAATTTCAGGCAAATCGATTCAGTGATTGTCGAGTTATAGAGGAACAAACGTACACCCATCCATCTTTCTATCCATACATCCATCCATCCTTCTTCTTGTTCTTCTTCGTCGTAAACTTCATTGCTGAAGGTCGTGCCCGTCCTGAAACGCCTTGACGGAAACGTTGACAATCTTTCTCCACATTGCTCTATCCTGGGCTTGTCTCAGGGCAGTAGGTATTGTGAGTCCCGTTATCGCTTTGATTTGGTCTGACCAGCGCAGGGGCGGATTAAGCTTCAAGAGCGCCCTAGGCAAGCTCCTCATAGGCGCCCCTCTGGTAACAAAAACCATCAAAAACCGTATTTGGACAAGCCTCTGACTACCCAATGGGGTAGCTCTGCTCTGACCACCTAAGGAGACATTTGCTCTAGAAGAGATTCTTGCTTGAGATCTAAAATTCTAGAATGTCTAAGGCGCGGGACATACAGAAAAGACGCAGGACGAGGACGCGTCGCAGACATTTATGTCTCTTCCGCGTCCCTTTCATAGAAAATGTATAGAAGCGTCGCGCTGCAAAACATACAGAAGAGACGGGGCGCCGTCACATTTTGTATGAAAGGGACGCGGAAGAGACAAGTGTCTGCGCCCCGTCTCTTCCATCTGGCCTGCGCCTAATAAGTGCTGAAAAAATGTCAATCTAGGTACCGAATTTTTGTAAGACAAGTGCAACATGTGGCACTTGATTTTGTTTTCGATGATCAAAGAAAAAGCTCGATACTTGTCTTTACTCACAATATAAAATTTACTTATAATATGAAGTTAAATGCGAGCGAAGCGAGCAGATTTTTTTAAGACAAACTCAACATGTGGCACTTTATTTTGTTTTCAGTGATCAAAGAAAAAGCTCCCTGTTTGTCGGTTCTTATTCTGGGGCCAGACATAACTCAGTTTTACTCGCAATATATCTACTTATAATATGAAGTTAAATGCGAGCGTAGCGAGCAAATTTTTTTTAAGAGCAACGTGGCACTTTTTTTGTTTTTGGTGATCAAAGAAAAAGCTCGCTGCTTGTCGGTTCTTATTCTGTGGTCAGACATTACTCACTTTACTCCCAATATTTCTACTTACATTATAACATGAAGTTAAATGCGAGCGAAGCGAGCATATTTTTTTAAAGATAAAAGCAACATGTGGCCCTTGATTTTGTTTGCGGTGATCAAAGATAAGGCTCGATGCTTGTCAGTTCTCATTCTGTGGTCAGACATAACTCACTTTATTCGCAACATACCTATTTATGAAGTGAAATGCGAGCGAAGCGAGCAGATTTTTTTTTAAGACAATTGCAACAATGTGACACTTGATTTTGTTTGCGGTGCTCAAAGAAAATGCTCAGTGCTTGTCGGTTTATTTCTATCCGGCTTTATCTGATTAAATTAAATCGATCCGCTGGTAAAAGTAATGACTTTCGATCGATCCAAAAAATCGCCAGATCGTACGTACGTCTATGATCGCGACGCGATTATCATCCCTGTCGCACGGCTCACGACTGACCCGCGCCCTCCGCGCCGCCCCGACCGCCGCCATACGGGGCGCCCCCGCGGCCCGCACCTCCAACATCGTAAATTTTCTGTCTTTTTTGAATCGAATAGGGTGACGTAGGGCGCTGGTCACACAGAAAAGACGTAAGACGCAGACGGGGCGCGGAAATTTGGCTCTTCGCGTCCCTTTCATACAAAATGTATACCTAGAAGCGTCGCGACGCAAAATATACAGAAGAGACGGGGCGCGGGCGCGACGCTGTTCGCTGGCGCCCTATCCGCGACGCGTCCTCGTCTTGCGTTTCTTTCTGTCTGGCCTGCGCCCGGAGTTGCGCGCCCCTCTGTAACCTCGCGCCCCTAGGCAGTTGCCTAGTTTGCCTTAAGGATAATCCGCCACTGGACCAGCGGGTAGGTGAAACCCCCGAGGTCGTTTCCCCTCTATCTTCCATCCATCCAAACATCCAAAATTTCAAATTTACAATAGTGTGATTTTACTTTTTCTTCTGTTGTATGACGTATAACTTTAGGTTCTGTTTTAAGTACTCACCATCTAATTAATAGTTTTTTGTAGTGGTGATACGAATGCTTTTCCTTTATTTCTTTCCTTCTAACTAGCAAGTCCTTGGGCTCAAAAATGTGGTCACAAACAAGGAAACAATAAAATTGTTTCATATAAAAATAAAGTTGCAAAGAAATAATATGTCATCCACACTCCCGCACTTAACTTCGTAAAACAAAGACGTTTTGTTTTGTAAAAAAACTTATCTTATATGTCTCAAACAGCCGGTATTAACAACACAAGAGAAAATGTGAGAGAAAATGTGTAAAAAAAAGTAGAAAGTTCCTGTAGTACTATTTCGGCTATTCGAATTTTAAATTCCTCCATATAATGAGAATGAAATATTCGGCCATCCGTCTCCGCGTGGCTCCTAATTTATAGAGTACACGACCAGCAATTTTTAACCAATTCCACTGACTGGTGCACCCTTATTCGAAACCGCGGTAACTCTATACGAGTATACATACTTACAATGAATAAGTGATTATACTACGACGGTTACATCCTCAAGATCATAATATTTTTGACCATGTAGTTTCACTTCTCAATGTACTAGGGCATCACATAATTTTAGAGTACTGTAAAATCTGTAAAATTAAAGCATTAGTAACAAAATAATGACACTCTGGCATCCCTATCTGGCAACCCACTCGCTCGGCTCGCGCCAACTTCATTCGTTTCTTATGTGCGGGCATCGCAACATCGCAATAATTACGAATTTATTTTTTTCGCAAGAAAGTTATAATTAAAAGTTTTTAATTGGTAAAACAACGTAAACGAAGTGGTGATTATAGAATAAGAAAGAAGATTAAACTTTTGGAAAGGAGTTTATGAAAATCATCATCGTCTACGAGAGATGAAGGGAGGTAACAGTTTTTTTGTTTACTTAATTTCACCCAATTATCAAAAAATATTACCTATAGATGCATACAACAAATAATACCGTAAAATATTTACGACAAATAATTTTTACATGTCGACAGTTCACATTAAAAAATATGTGACTACCTTCATTTTATTTTTGTCTCGGGTTTATTGTTGTATTGTTTATCGTTGCATTGTGATATTTATTCATTATGATAAACGATCTAGATTACGTCTTAGTAATAACAATTTTGTCGTATTGCAATTTCAAAGTGCCAAAAACTGCCGGTTTTTTTTGTTTTCTTTGCACACAGGTCACCAACGATGTTGAAATACCTACCTGCGATATATTACGCGACGAGCTCGCGTTTGATAATTGTCGCTCAGTCTCGTGTCGTCACATTATGACGACCAATGACTTTAAAACAATAAAAAGGGCAGACTGCAGATTGGATGGATATGTCTACCTGCCAACACAGGTCAAGGGTGTAAAAAACCTAGGTCCCCAGCGTTATACTGCGTGACGCGATCACGTTTGATATCGCTTAGTCCGGAATGACTTTAAAATAACAACAACTGCAAACTGCAGATTGTAAGTATGTCTACCTGTGCATACAAGTCAAGAAGGTGGAAAACCTACCTGCGTTATACTGCGTGACGCGATCACGTTTGATATCGCCCAAATGACTTTAAAACAATAAAAACGGCAGACTGCGGATTGGATGTATATGTTTACCTGCCCACACAGGTTAAGGGTGTAAAAAACCTAGGTCCCCTGCGTTATACTGCGTGACGCGATCACGTTTGATATCGCTTAGTCCGTAATGACTTTAAAATAACGACAACTGCAAACTGCAGATTGTAAGTATGTCTACCTGTGCATACAAGTCAAGGAGGTGAAAAACCTACCTGCATGACGCGATCATGTTTGATATCGCTTAGTCCGTAATGACTTTAAAATAACAACAACTGTAAACTACAGATTGTAAGTACCTGTGCATACAAGTCAAGGTGGTGGAAAATCTACCTATACTGGGTGACGCGATCCCGTTCAATATCGCTCAGTTTCGTGTCGTCGTGTGATGACGACCAATGACTTTAAAACAATAAAACTGCAAACTGCAGATCGTAAGTATATGATCGTAAGTATATGTCTATCTGTGCATAAAGGTCAAGGGTGATATATATCTACCCAGAATTATAGCGCGATGCGATCACGTTTGATTTCGCTTAGTCTCATGTCGTCACGTGATGACGACAAATGTTTTTAAAATAATAAAAACTGTGCAGATAGTAAGTATTATTATGTATACCTGCCCATACAGGTTAAGGGTGTTAAATACCTACCTACGTGATATTGTGTGACGCAAATACGTTTGATATCGTTCAGTCTTGTTTTATTACGTGATGACGATCAATGGTTTTAAAATAAAAAAAACTGCAAACTGCAGATTGTAAGTATGTTTACCTGTAAGTATTGTGTCTATTGTAAGTATAAGTCACCAGGGTTAAATAACTACCTGCGTTATACTGCGTGACGTGAACACGTTCCTGTCGCTCAGTCTCATGTCTCATGATGACGACCAATGACTTTAAAACCAATAACAACTACAGACTGCACATTGTACAGGTTATATTACCTGACTTTTGTAACTTTGATGAAAGCGTAGTATGTCTTCTACCACTCTCAGAGCGCGGCTATTACAATACCCGACTCCATCACCGTGAGCTCTACTTGATTTGTCATAGTCAAACCATGACAATCGGTTCATGCATTGTGTCTGAATAAAAAATATAAAATTATTATGATTATTATTATTATCTATCTTCATAGGAGCTCTCTAAACGTTGGGGTCGGATTCTGGTGGAAGGTGACCGAGACCAAGAAAACCAATAAGACCTTGTAAAAAATACTTTAATATTTAAATATTCTATAAATATAAAGGCATTCAGATTAAAAGGTATGACCTTAGCTTACTCTCTAGATCGAAGCAGTAGCAGGCAAACTGGAAGGCCATTCCAGAACTAAACCACCCAGACCATTCAGGTGGGGTGGACCGAAGAACAGATGCCAAATCTGAGGTAATCGTCTTAAGATGGGTACCCGTTCTAAGGGCGGAGACCACCGCCTGCCGCGAGCTCTTCCTGCACCAAGACTGAGTTCAGGACCCGCAAAACGCATAAGAGGTAAGTAATACTACTTCATGCTAACAATTTGCGCTATTTTATACATAATTACTGCGCACTCTGCTGTACCCAATGATCTTCTACTATACCTTATAAACTGAGGTAGACGTGTTGTGTTGTGCCCCGCTCCGCGTGGCGAACTAACTTCGGGCTGGATACCTTGAGTCAACTCGGTCGCTCGTCACAGGCTGTCATTTGCTCACGTAATTGTGAAAATTATATTTATCTCGTTCTGACAACGAGGTTTTGTATTTCTCTGCTATCTTTTGATTTCTTGAGTGATGTAATGTAAACGAAGCTGCGAATATTCTACCTACTTAGCTGTAAAACAATTTCGCCGCGTTTGAAAGCTTTTATAATGAGTTTAATTAATATAACGTCTCTGTTGGAAAAATATCATTAGCTGTACCTAGCTATGTGAATGGATTTAAAATCCCGTTTAATAGTAGGCCTCCTGTACAAATGTTGGAACAAGCTAACCAAAAGTTTAGCAATACGGAGTTACTCGTAGAGCAGTTATGTTCAGCTACTCATAAGTTATAGTCATCAGAATCTGTGATTCTTACATAAAACATATTCCGGACAATTTTTATCTCAAACTTTTTTGACAAATTATTCGTGAAGGCACTTCTAAATTTAGTGTTAAGTCGATTTATCTTTCAGTCAATATTTTAAAATAGTAGATACTTGCACCGCTGCTAAATTACTTATTAAAGACTGATTCATGGCTATGATAGACTTGCAAGATACATATGTTTTTTAGTACCCGGTCCATAAGGGCCTGTCATTTCTTATCTAAGAAATACGGACTGATTCTAGTCATTTATTAAAATGAAATTTAGTGCATAAATGATACTTATAATTGCCACGACAGAGTCAAGGAAACCTTCAAGATTGGGTTTTATTATTATTAATCAAAAACCTTTTTGAGTTCGAATTAGACTCTCGTACCTAACAGGTGCCTGAATTTGGCAGAATTTTAACACAAATAGAACACTTATCTTGTTAAAACTCGTTCACTAACCCTAAGAGATTTCACGAAATTTTTTCGTGTTACTTTGCTCAGCTTGTCCTGCAGTTGCCCGTGGACGGCTATAGGTACGCTTCGAATCGGCTTGAAATTGAAAAATTTCTAGCTTCTTTGATTTAATGATTATGACTCCTACATGGTACACAACACACATATACCTACGAGTAGCTTATATCCAGATTTGTCTTTGTGGCGAAATTATATTTTAATTTCAAATAATCCTATTTATGGTAATAGATTTTTATGGATGCGCCTTTAAAGGATTGGAGCGTCTTAATTTTAACGGAGAACATGTAAACGGTTTCTAGGACTGCCGAGCCAGATACACTATCAACCTTTTAGAACTTAAAGCCGCTTCTATAGAATTACGGTGTTTCGCTGGCAAATCGATACAAAATAAATTTTGATCCGTAACGATAAAACGAACGCGATATGTAATTATGATGAGGAGGTGTCCAGTTTAAGCATTTAAACAATTTAAGTAGTAAGATCTAGTAGCGGCGTTATAGTGTAACATATTCGAAAAATCCAAAATCAAAAAAGAAGCTTAACCAGGGATCCAGATGTTTTAAAATTATTATTGATACAATATGGAGTCTATCTCAAACAAGTTTGAATGATTTATGAAAATGATTTATTTACCACTAGAATAAATATGTAAGTGTCTCTTGAAACGAGATTAGTCCGCATTCGATACCGATGCGTTTACTCTAGACTGGAGTGTTTATTTGTTTCTACACATTACCTCCTTTTTTCATTCATTTTAATATACTTAAGTAAACTAAGCAATAATCGTGCTACTAGAATTGGTCGTCCCTTATTGGCCTAGCGGCCTTGGTACCATGGTACTCATTGTTCATAAAAATATATATATATATCTCAAGGCAAACTAGTTTACATAATACCACATTAGGTACTCTTTTCAACTTTCAGACTCTGGCAGCGACACCCTAGTGTCATCGCTGTTATTGAGCAAGCCTACTCAAGACAAGCACTTTAAGCAAGTGCTATAAAATTGATATACCTATCATCTTTTTCTAAAAGTTCTTTAAAACAATAATAACTGTGATTCCACAAAATGGTGGCAATTTTTGCACCAAACTTTAAATTGACTTTTTAGAAGTTATATTCTATTTGTAATCGATTTTCTAGTTAGCGAATATAAATCTGGGTCAAATTATTCAACTTTGAATACTTGTCATTCAGCGCTTGCTCTGATATTTGGTAAACTGATGAGTCAAGATGATAGAATAGAACTAAACTTTGTTTTTTCCAATAATTAAAATAATCCGAAATCTGAATCTTGTAGGTGCTTGATCATCTTTCGAAATTATTTCCTAAACAGATAATTTTTTTTTTTACAAAACGATACATAATGCGAGTGTCTCGACAATAAGCCGATAGATAATGCAGATTTTGCCAGTCAAATAGTGGCGTCTATGCGTAACGGAGTCCCAATAGATATCTTATAACGAACCGACTCGTTTGGTCAGAAGTTCTACATTTGACCCAAAATGATGAGCGTGATGTATTTGGGTTTTTTGTAAAATATTTTAAGTATTCTATCGGTTTCACCAATATTTAAATAATTGAATATTTTGAATTGAATATTTATTTATTTGCAGATTCCATTTTTTGTCAAAACATGCAATCGTAAGTTGATTGTAAGACATCATTAGGTATTAATGTACCTACCTGCTTTTGCGTTAACCGCTTATGCCGTTAAAGGTCGCTAAACATCTACATGGTCAAAAATATTATGATCTTGAGGATGTAACCGTCGTAGTATAATTGATGGTTAAACAAACTTACCAAGTGAAGTTTGGCCATAATTATACGAGACGGTTACATCCGAAGAGATCAAGAAGGTCCCACCCGAACCCATAAAGGCCCTTGCTACTTTAACGACATAAGTGTCTCTGAAGAAATGAAGTTGGCGCGAGCCGAGCGAGTGGGTTGCCAGATAGGGATGCCAGAGTGTCATTATTTTGTTACTAATGCTTTAATTTTACAGATTTTACAGTACTCTAAAATTATGTGATGCCCTAGTACATTGAGAAGTGAAACTACATGGTCAAAAATATTATGATCTCTTCGGATGTAACCGTCTCGTATAATTATGGCCAAACTTCACTTGGTAAGTTTGTTTAACCATCAATTTTCCATGAAATAATTTAGAATCTAAATTATTGTAAAAACAGATTGTAAAAATAGGTAAGTACTTATTTTTACAATCGATTAGTTCTCTGAGACTCCAAAATAACAAATACAATGGCGCTGATTCCCTTGTACACTGACTGGTTTCCCTTAAACTAAAACCGATAATTAGCTCTTATTTCGTTCACGCTAAACACCAAATAAAACGACAGCCTGAGTGACAGTTGTAAAGTTACTAAAACAATCTTGGTGCCTTCAAGGCTAGAGTGAATAGATTTCTTATAGATCCATGTGATCCATTCTCGGCCACACCGTCGCTTAACAGCAGGCGAGTTGGTGGCCAAACACAGATCTATTTTCTATGAAAAAAAAAAATTAAGACCAATTTCGCCTAGAATTTTCCTCACTGAGCGCACTTTTTGCTCGGTTCATTTACTTTTTTGTGAATAAGGGAGTTGTACCACTAAATTTTCCGAACATTCGGCAGTGAGATATAGCCGTATATACGGAAAATTAAGTGGCGTTGGTAGATTGCTATTTAAATAGCCGTTGCGGTAATGTGTAGCGATTTGCAAAGGCATCTGAAAGATTTAGATAGCTTTGACTTTATTTCAATTACGGGAAACAGTTTGGTACATTATGAGATTTCTTCCTACTTATATTATGGAGGTTGGTGTTTGGGACAAAATAATATGAAAAAAAAAAGAATCCTGGCTAATAAATAATTTAGTTCTAATTATTCTATTGGAGTAGCAATACATAAACTTTATTTAGACACTAGCTTCCGCCTATGGCTTCGCTCGTATGGCACCTGGATAAAAAGTAGCCTATGTCCTATTCCCGGTCATTAACTATCTATATTCTAAATTTCAACCAAAACGGTTTAGTAGTTGACGAGCTATAGAGAAACATCCATCCATCCAAACTTTCGCATTTATAATATTTAGTGTGATCAGTGTGATATAAATCTAATGCGATAATCTAAATGATGTATTACAACAGAACTAAATCACAGACCTTTAGGCATTCTAGATACTAGATGTCGGCAAAGGCACGTCATGGGGTTATTTACATTTATTCGAATTTAATTATTATTATACCTAAGTTGTATAATAATTGAATAACGCAGTGTGCTGGTGTGCATTTCCATAATATCCGCTGCGGCGGCGCTCGCAGGGAAATGAGGTTCTTATCAATGCGCAATGTATCTGAATCCAGGGCTAAAATAGTCTCTATGCAATTCCTTTTATGAATATTAAAATCCTAAATATTGTTATGACAATTATTCTAAATAATAGTGGGCAAACTTCACCCAGCTCCGCCAGCAATGTAATTAATATTACTCGAAAGACTTAACAAAACTAAGCATTTTTTATTATCGACGCATTAAAATCTATCCCGGGGGTCACTAGATAAATCCATGTTTGTACCTACCTAACCTGAGTAGTAGTACTACATTGATATGACAACGGGGCAAAATATTATTTTTTCGACGAGAGTGCTATTTTGAATACAGAATGGAGCGAGGGATGTTAGAGTTGAAACCCGAGCGCAGCGAGGGATTCTAGATTACAATCCTGAGCGCAGCAAGTGATTCAAAGGACGTCATCGGAAATAGGAGATTGTTACACATGGGTTGAAAGCAACCTACCTAGGCACGAGATGGTTTGGCGCACGAGCGCCTAAACAGGTTATTTACATCTATTTTGTAAGAGCTATTAACACGCTGAGACGCTATGGCCGCATCGCCGACCACGTGGCCAAACAGTTCGTATTGAAATGTATGACAGATAACTCACTTGGCTACGGTCTCGCGTCAGGATCCTGATCCTGTGATCCAGATCCCGTGATCCTGACTTCGTGATCCTAATCCCGTAATAATAATCCCGGGATCCTAATCCAGTGATCCTGCGTGATCCTGATTCCATGATCCTATTCCCGTGATCCTGATCCTATAATTCTGATCCCGTGATTCTGATTCTGTGATCCTGATCCTACGTGATCCTAATCCCGTGATCCTGATCTTCATCTTATGGTAAATAGAAATGTCAAATATAGCTGACAAAGACGACATGGCTCAATAGAAATGTCAAATAGTAGAATGTGATTTATTTAATACTTTGTCAGCAGGGAAAATCGTTTAACAGGGAGAATTTCTTCCCAGGGACGCAAAAGTACTGTTTTCATTCCTCTGTTCAGCTAACTTCAAACACTTTCCGAACATGAGAAATGAAAAATAAATACTTAAGAGACTTTCTAATAAACCTCACATTATATTGAAATAAAAAAACATCCCAATAAATCGAGACTTTCATCGCTCTTATCATAATCATTATTTTAGCTTTTTTGTAAGTTAAACCTTTTCGACTTAAAATAAATAGAGAACCCTCGGACAGAATTTGATGCGAATTGGCACAGAAAAACAAGGCTTTGATACCTTCTAAGCAAAAGTAGTATAAGCTGTGGCGGCGGTGGGTCCATACATTTATGCCCAAAAATGCGGTAACAGCCTTTTTAACCTCTCTTTCATTTTAACCTATTCGACTCAAAATAAATAGAGAACCCCGGGACAGAATTTGATGCGCATTGGCACAGAGATACAAGGCTGTGATACCTTCAAAATAAAAGTAGTCTGAGCTGTGGCGGCCGTGGGTGAAGTGCCCATATATTTTTGCCCACACTCGTTTGAAAATTCAATGGTAAATTATTATTATCGGGACTTAATTTCACCGAAACGTCGAGGTAAATAAAATAATTTCATTACGCGATTAAGTCCCGTTAATAATATTAATCATAAGCCATGACAGAGGCCTTTAGGCGGCCTAAAAACTCCGTCACCAGAGTTGGCCACTTACTCATACGAACTTACTTTAATAATAATTTAAAAATGTGTTCAAGTCGCAAAAGTTTAAAATATGTATTAATTCAATGGTAATTCATAATGTGAATCAGACAAATGCTTGATAACCATTTGTAACATTCTATTTAATCGTAAACTTATCTGAATAGTTTTTTTCCAGAGAAGAGACCAGAGAAATCGTTTTAACCCGATTTTAAGTTTGATCAAAAAACTCATAGAAAATTTCCAATACCCCGAATTTTTTCGATTTTCTAGACAATTTTCCATATTTTGTACAAAAAAAATTTATTCGGAACACTAAAACATAGCCCAATCGATCCAATAGTTCTAAAATGCGTTTACCAAAATCGTTTTAATTTTTTTAGTTTTTTAAATCTACATGAAAATCGTTCAAAATATCCACCCAGCTATTTTTGTTTCCGTTTTGCATACATCCAAATCTAGGAAACTCCGCTCCCAATATTATTATTTATTTCCAATATTCAGGGTAGTCTGGTCTTTTCATTTCCTGAGGCGCAGCGCATTATCGACACAGATAAATATTTTTCGGAGCCACTCCATAAATAACGTATAATGGATTCCCATTCCGCTGACTTGGGGTGAGTCTTGAAGATGGATAGAACTACTGGATAGGACAAGAGTTTATAGATTGACTATGTGAAAGTATTAGAAAGATTTCAAAAGATGAGGCTATTTTTTTTTGGAGTGCTCTTCTCATTCTCTCAGAATGTTTTAGGCTGTTTAGGTTATTTTAAGATGTTTAGGGTAGTCAGAAGTATCATATACATGTTTGGTACACGCCCACATTTTACAGAACTTTAGCCTTCCATAAGTGACAGCTGGTTGCAATACCATCGCCGCTATTCCTCACGATGTTTTCCATCACCGTATAAAGATCTCATGGTCTCTGCGCGTCTAAATTTATTTAAAACATCCATTGATGCATAGTCAGGATTCGAACCCGCGACCAGGAAAGTCGAGGTAATATACCAGTCGGCCAACACGGTCCTGACACTAGCTATCTAATGGCGTCGATGGACTTGCAACCTGTCACATATGAAATGCCAACTTCTAAAAATGTGGGCATGTACCAGATATGTATTTGGACATTGCTCTGACTACTTTAGACATCATCAATAGATCTTAAATGTCTACCGTGTATTGGGGATACAGTCGTGATCATATAGTGTTTTATGGATTATTATGTATGTACATATTTACGAAAAAAAAGTATTTTAGTCGTATATCAGTCATGTGGTTCCCATAACACAAGCTCTGCTTAGCTTGAGACTACATAATGCTTCGTGAAATTATGTCCAGCCGGCTTAACATGTGCAACATCGGTTTAAAGAATTTATTCTCATAAGAACATTACACAGTTCACTTAAAATGAGATTAACTATTATTAAGTAAGTATAATTTAGGCATGCATAGCTTTTAAGCATGCATAGCTTTTAACATAACAAAACAAGTAACTTATATGAAGCTACCTTTGCAAACATAAAGTAGATTTACTCTTATTATTACAAGAAGAATTAAGTATAGTACTTATACTATGTAGGATGTTACCTACCTATAAAATAATTAGAAAAACATCGAGAGAGATATCTCGATCGGACTGCTCTAACGCATACGTTAGAGCAGTTTAACCGATCGAGAAGTATCGTTTCTTTACTCTCGATGTTGTACATTTAGGCCGGAAGCATTATTTATTTATTTAATAATTTATTTATTTATTGACGTCCGATCCAACGGTTCTATGATCTATGTAAAATCGGACTTTCATCTATCCTTATTGAAGGACAGTCAGCATTGTTATTGAAATGCGGTATCATTTGGAACACACTTTCTGTTCAAATTGATTTTTAACGTTTCTGCGTTGTATTTTCAGCGATCATAAAAAAGAAATAAAATTGCTTACGAGTTTTAAAAGACGAACAAAATGAGCACTGATGAAATAGATCTTTTGGAAGTAACATTCAGTACTTTGTTCAACACAAAGTAATAAAACAGAAAATAATAAAAACACTATTAATGTAATAATGTTTCCACATTGTTATGTAGAAACTTACTGACTTCTCAGCTTAGTTTGGCAGTAACTCTGCTGTCTGCGCTGTACCTATCGTTTTCGATTTCGATTATCGGGTTCGATTCCCACTCAGGACACATATTTTTGTAATTAACATAGATGTTTGTTCTATGTCTGGTTGTATTTTATTCATACTTATTTTACATTGTAAAATGAAAGTTTTAATTTTACCATGTATCAGTTTTGTTAGATATAGGTATAAATAAAAATTCATTTACTTAGCTGTAATCATAAAAGTAGCTTATTTTATTTCTATATAAAAAAAACTATTTTTTCCTGTGTAACTCTACTATTGATTATGTTTTTATGAATTTATGTTTAGTTACAAATAAACTTTTTGATTTGATTTTGATTTAAAAAAAATAAAATCCAATGAAATGTTCTAAAATGGCTAAGGTTGAGAAATTATTCTACTCTCTCTTCTCGCGAAACAAAGATTCTCTCGTCTAAACTCACTTCGTTAATCAGTCAGCGACGTTTCTAAATCATTTATAAAGACGTCGCCCGGAGCGGAGAAAATTTTTCTTGTCTTAAGTAAATAAAAATCCAATCAGAAGCAAATCCAATTTTCATTCCGTCGCAGTTGGATTCGCTGGGGATTCACCGAGTTAGAGTGGGACAGTTAGAAATCTAAAAAGCCGGACTTTGGGTTCATTTGTCCGGTTATTTTATGGTTCAAAACATGTTGAGTGAAACTGCCTTTACCTACATTGTAAACAGTTTACCGTGATCATGGCGCATGCAACTGTGCCGAAATATCGGGAAACTCTAAAATCCAAAAATCATGGTAAATATCCCGTTAATAGTATTTACAATGTTTGCAACCATGATAGTTTCAAAAGTTTTATTGCCTTTACCTACATTAGACTGCTTGCAGAGCACTGACGCTTGTTCATTCATAAATTAGTGCTCTATCTCGCTTTTTGGCTTAAGAATTGCGTATTGTGCATCCTACTCTTACGAGGCTTACTGACTGAAGTTATCCGCAGTTAGCCTCAGAGTTTGTTTGTTTGAACGAGCTAATCTCAGGAACTATCATCTGAAAAATTATTTCTGTATTTGATAGCTAAACTCCTGAGGAAGGTTATAGGCTACTTTTTATCATCATTATCATCTCCATAACTACGGGGGCAACGCCACGAAGACGCTGTTAGTTTTCAATAAGTCAAGTTTCTAAAACCTGCAATATTAAAACATGCTTTGCTTAGTGTAAAAGTAAAGCAAATTCCTAATCCACAAATCTTCATTTTTTTTCTATAAGTAATAAGATTGTTAATTTTTTCTCTGTTACATTTTAGCCGGACAAATCTGCTGCCCCGCTATCGAACGCACAATCGAAGCACAACGAGCTCATTCCGAATCTGTATTAAACTCATTTTTGGCAAAAACTGACTTACTGTTGTCTTCGATAGCGCGGCAGTCTGGCTGTAGGTACATGTTGTTAGGTTTTAGCCGGAAAAACCCGGCTTTATATGAAATATTAGACAACTCTACCGTGCGCCCATTTTTTTGCCGTTCCTTTACATTTTCACACTATTTCGCTTGTCTTGCAGTTTACTCAGCGGATTTGTTTCGTGCCGATGAAGTTTCCAATTGAATAAGTGAATGTCTACATGACAATTGAAAACTTTAACGATGTCATTATAAGATAGTTTTTCTTTTCGGGTGTGTTTCGTAATTTTATATTTCACTTTCAACAATTTCTTGAGCGAATTGTGCTAGACAACAAATATTTGCAGATCATACAAACATTTCTCCCTCGAGAATCGGACCTGCAACCTTCTGCGTCTCAGGCGGACCTTCACTCACTACGCCACAGAGGTCATAAATAAACAAAATGTATTGATTCATCCAATAAGTCTTCATCTAAGTAAAAAGGAGTGACTTGCGGTCTCATCTCACACAATAATTACAAATAATATGCAAATTCGTATTTTGAAAACATTCAACATTTTATTTCTGCTCCAACCCTAGCTGGAACCATCTAACCTGCACTTTCTTGTTAACCAAACCATGGATCTCCATTGATTATGAACTGCTGGCAACTTGTCTACAATCTACAAAGTTCGGTAGACTGGCGTGTCCATAATTCTGGGCCCTAAGGCCTCAAGTTTGCGTCACGATTCAATTGAACTCCGTGCATTGTCTATGACTATTTATCACTGGACGCTACATACATCTTTTACAGTTATCAAGCTAGACACAGATTGAGTGATCTGCTGGGATATTTTTTTTCACACGAAAACTCGTTAACTCAGATTAGATCCATCAAATTGATTTTTACGAAAAACATTATAGTTATTTAATCTTCTACCATTTCAAAGTATTCATCGTAAAAAAACATTTTTTTTTTGGAACGAATCCGAGTTAGCGACTTTACGTGTGAAACAAAATATCCCAGCTGGAGGTCTAAAGTGACCACTTTTGAAGAAACATCTGATGTTTTCGATGTCATCGCGCGTTTTTCAAATACACGCCTGTATTTGAAAAAGATTGGATAACAATCGCGTTGCACCACAGAACGCAACCTGCAAGATAAAATATTTTTTTAAATAGGTACCTATCCTTTTTTACGAGTGTTGTTATGAGCCAGTGGCTATCTTTTTTTATAGTGGTCGCTACATCTTCGGAGTCTTGTCTTCGAAATCTGAGGTTGATTTTGCTTAGAATTTTTCGGGCATAATGCAAGTTATAGTAGTAGTGAGTCATGTTCACAACCCAATAATATAGTTAGCGACGCGGGCCGGCAGTGGATCAGGCAAGCGCAGGGCCGGGAAGAATGGCAAAAACAAAGGGAAACCTATACCCAGCAGTGGGAGAGATTGGGCAGCGGATGATGATGATGATGATGATGATGAGTCATGTTCTGATTCAAATATTTTGTCCAGTTCAAAACCCCTTTAATACACTGGCCCGCGGGAGCTGCACGGACCGAATTTAATTCGAACATGCTTAGCGGACGGTTCGTAGGAATTTAAGCAACTGGGACGTTTTGTGTGCAATTTGTACATGCTTGTCATTCGAGTGTGCATTGTGGCTCCACTCTGATGGGAACGCAGCTTAAGAAAACTTTACGGGCCTTTTGACTGCTCAGTGATTTCCTGAAAAGGATTGAATACACGAAAAAGGATAACGATTGTATTTTTAATGATGGTAGACATTTACATACATATATACTTCCTGATTATTATAGGTTCGTTTATAGTTCGTTCCACCCGACACCGTTAAGAATAAGTGGGCATTCACATTTTCCGAAAAATATTTAATCTAAGTACTTACTTGAATGTAAACAACTAGTTTTTGAAGTCCATTACTGTCATTTTTCATCCGTACATTTTAAAAAGTGCCCCAAATGCATTTTCCTAAAACGTGTAGGAATTTATATGCTATTTTTCACTCATGCCACAGATTGATTTTTTATTTTGTGACTCACTCCCCCCTAATTATTAAAAATATTTCACTCATAAACCTTGTTTTGATGAATAAATAAAAGAGAAACAAAAATTGTATACAGGTGGAACACGGCAAATACGGTAATATTACGTAAATCTTTAGCTAAATCCGAATAAAATCCCCTGAAAGTGATGTCAAAAGCCGTAAATAAACCGACGTTGTATCAATATCAACAGATTAGCTGCGGCCGACCGAAAAATTCTGTAAAGGAGCGTAAAAACACGCCAAAAGTCGGGGAAATTGGTGAGAAGAAGGCTTGTTCCTAACCGATCTCTGAAATGCTTGTGGTGGCTCAGTCACTTTATTAGCCGTCCATTTAAGTTAAGCGACACGCTGCACGCTTCAAAAGCCGATGAATGACTGCTAGTAGCATTAACAACTAGGCGTTTCCATGCTTTACTTTGTTGGTCCCAAAACGATCTATTTCTGTCATGTAACCCACATGACAGAAATAAATCGTTTTGTGCACATAGGGTTTTTGAAATGAAGCAACCATTAATGCATGGCCAAATATTGAACCCACTTGGATCAGAATTCAAAGCACTATCTGTATGTAAGTATACTTTTAAAACTAATTTCATTAATACAGCTTAGCTATATTCAGCTTTTTAGACAGTCTCGTTGCCTTGCAGTCTTACCCTAGGGTAAAACTAGCTGGATCATAATGGACTTGTAAGCTTGAGCTCAAGCCGCTGCTGTTGTCTTTTCAATAAAATGTTAATGACAAGAAACTCAAAAAAACACTCCAAAGGAATAATGGGGTTAGCCTATTATTCTTAGCCTATTCATTCTTGTGAATAAAAATTCTGGAGCGCTCGGGAACAGGCCAGAAGCTGAGTAAAGGGAACTCCATGAATACATTCGGTAGCGACGGGATGAATACAGAACGAATGAATAAAAATGAATAAAATGGAGGCGGTTAATCATCAGGTGTTTGAATTTCATTTTTACACGTCTCCCGAATTACCGAGCGTTCGCGAAGATGGAATGTACCTAATTCCTTTATTTTCAACTTCACAAAAGAAATACATTTTTAATTAATTTCATATTTTTGTTGTAGGTACTTTGTTTAATCCGTTTTGAACCGTGAAGTGTTTTTTGTTGTATCCCTCTATAATAGGGTACGTAAAGCAAAAAAATGTAATCCTTTTGAAGCTTATTGCAAGCACGGAGTGTGGGATTTGAAAAGAAATTAAGTGAAGAAGAAATGCAGATAAAAATAAATGCATGTGTATTATGTGGTTACAAACATATTAGGTAGGTACTAATAAATTAAATATTAATTGTTTACTTTCATACACTGGCAAAATACGAATAAAAAATGAACATTAAAATTAGTAATATTAAACACGTATTTAGTTATGGACAAACAAACTTTACCGAAGTAATCTTTTACAAAAATATGGATTATCGTCGAATTTAGACCAACAGTTTATCATTATTTAATACGGTAAGAGGGTCAATCTTCAGAATCAGCGTGTTTGGTTGATCGCTATGGTGCTTTTTAAATATTGATATTATTGCTTTTCTGTATTTTTTTTCGAAAAGGAGGTTAAGGTCTAATTAAGCATATTTTTATATTGGCCCCTGAAGGGGTAGAAAAGCAATAATATTTAAGGGGCGTCATAGCGATCAACCAAGTGCGCTGATTCTAAAGATTAACCCAAAAGTAACAAGTCCTTACAAAAACTGGCATCCTTGCTTCGATTTATAAGAAGGCGATCACGGTACCTGACCAATCTCAAAGTAAGCTCATAAACACAACGCTTACCGAAAAGCCAAGTAATTTTTCCTCCTGCAATAAACCGGACACATCGGGTACTTGTCCTAAGAGCGATAACTCCGGCAGTCACACACAGGCGGCGCCACTGGTCGAGGGCACTCGAAAATGAAAATATATTGGCACTTGTGAGCGCGCATGTACGTCTTCGAGTGGATATAAAAAGTTTTTCAAGTTGTCACTGAAATACCTCGAAAGAGTAGCTAGGAATAGGCAGTTCTATTCTCAAACAGCTTTAATATTTGGCATTAGAGAATAGGCTTCTATTCTATTTCTATTTTATTTCTTTTCTATTTTAAATAATTTATTGAGCATGCGTACACCTTAGAGCGTTTCCACATTATCCGATCCGATATCGGTATCGGACGCCGATACGATATCGGTAGTAAAATGTAGGAAAGATGTCCTCTCCGATATCCGATATCGGGTCGGACAATGTGAAAGGCAGGTACATATTCTATACATTTTACTTGCCCCGATATCGTATCGGCGTCCGATACCGATATCGGATCGGATAATGTGGAAACGCTCTTAGGCTGTGGTGCCAAAATATGAATTGTCTTTACTCTGGATTTTGGAGAACGAAACAAATCGCAGCGTAATGGTAGTGTACTGTGAACGTTATAAATTAGTAGAATTGCCCTGCTTGAAATTATGAATTATCATGAATGATTAATTAGATTTAATCTGACAACAAAAAAGCTTAGCTTATTCCGCCAAGCTTGTAATAATCAGTTCTTTAATCCAAAGCGCATGTAATAAAAAGCAATGAAAATGTAATAAAAACATTACATAACAAAGCGAGCAGCCACTGTTTTGCTTATTAAGTTTAATTTTTAATATTCGAGCTCATGCCGCGTAAAATTGCAATCCACAAAGATTCAAGAAGAAAAAAACAGGAACGCTCAGCCGAATAATTAATTTCCTTTTGATGTGGGTTTGAGGTGAAAACGAGTAGGTACACGTTGTTGTTGCCCACACTGGTTCTTGACATACAAACAAATAATCAACATAATTCAATTGTAAATAATAATTAATACATAATTCATGTGGGCATGTGCCAAATATGTGATTGGACATTCCTCTGACTACCCTCTTAGACATCTTCAAAGGATCTTAAAATGCCTAAAAAAGATCTGAGAGGATGTCTACCACACCTTGGGGATACAGTCGTGATCATATTTCTTTTTTTTTTTTTTCATTCAATTCTACCAACACTGACTAATTAAATTATCACAAAAACCGGCAACTCTTATTTCGTTCACACTAAATTCATTATCGCATAAAGTAACTTCAATGATGTAGCAAGAACGTCTACTTAAGGGACCGGCGAACGTACCTACATACCTAGGAACGTAATACCAAAATAATTTAAAATTTGAGCATATTTTTGTCACTTTATGTTATTATTTGGATAAAGGCAGTATTTATCTAGGTTCCTGTTACACTTTTGTTTCAAAAAACTTACTATATAACGAATGAAAAGAAAAAATGCCATTTTTGGTGTACCTACAAAGATTTCAATTCAGTTTGCTTAGGTACATTTCTTTTTAGGTAAGTTTTTCGGAACAAAAGTTAAACAGGAACCTAGATAAATACCTACTCACTTAATCTAACAACATAAACTGATAAAAATATGCTTAAATTTTAAATGATTCCGGTATTACGTTTTTATAGAAATTCGCCTGTCGCAGGCCTCTTAAGCTACGCCACGACCGCTTCCAAAAAATCCTAATTATTAGTATCGATGAAATACCTACTAGTATCTATAAAAATCTACATTTTTGCCGTTCCCTCGAAGCGTTAAAATACAAATATCTTCGGCAAAATACCTATCGCATAATGAAATTCTTATCAAGTCCGCCCGGGGGTGGGAAAATATTATTTTTGCGCTGCATTAATGCGAAAACTGTGTATTGTGGATATAATATGATGGATCGACACTCTGACTTTAAGGGACGACGAAATTCTCGACTGTATGATGCATCACCCATCCATGAGTGAACGATTATTAATTTTCGAAATTTGATTCCATTTAAGGACTCGATGTGGCCTTGGTTTAAGGTGTCGGTTTACGACCGAGACTGAAACAGGAGACCGAGACCAGCGGGCTGATTATCTAACTTGTCTCAAACCTCAAATCGGTCTCAAACTGTCAAAACGATCGCGTAGGTATCTTTTGTCGCGTTCGGTCTCGTTGAGATGAGAGTGACAGAGCTACTTGCGTGGTCACTGAACTGTCGTATTTGACAGTGTGAGACCGATTTTGGTAGCTATCAATGATTGACAATCAGCAGGCTGAGACCGAGGCCGGGGACAGTTGTCATATAAACTGACGGTTCTCTGTCTCGTGTCACTTTCGCGCGCCCCTACAAAGCCCGTCTCTGGTCTCAGTCTCCTGTCTCGGTCTCGTGCGCAAACCGCCACCTTAACAAAAAAAAACAAAAGAACTGATCATTTTACGGAATAAAACAGAGATAATAAAAAATAAATCGATTTCTGTAACCCGTACTAAGTACGTTACAGTGGTAAAAATAATGTAAGAAATGCAGTTTTTTTCATAAACAAGCCCTATTAAATGCACAATTTAAAGCTTCATATGCTATGTGGCCATATATTTTCTCCGCTAGTTTGTCATTATAGATAGATAGATAATGCTTTATTGTACAATAAAACAAAAAATAAAAATAATCACAAGAAACAAGAAAAATTGCTTAAAAATTAACAAAAAGGTACAATGGGGGCATTATCGCTAAAGGCGATTTTTTATATGGATATAAACCAGCTTCTAAATGTCTACAATTCGATAGAACACCATTTTTTCCTTTCACGTCTCTGAAAATGCAAAAGAACATTAATTTCTCGTTTCGAATCGGTATTCACTTACCCTAACAGTATTTCTAAAGTATCATCATTCAATGTCGCTTCAATGAAAGAAACAGCGACCGGACTGCACATTAACTTTATGACAGAGTTTTTGCTTTGTTTTTCTCTGAAAACGGTACCGCTGATAGACGTCTGTTATGCTGCGAATACACGCTGGGCCAGCCTAAGCCAGCGCGAGTAAAGGCGAGTCGACGCAAGGTGAGTGCTACCGTCCACACGCTTGGCGAGTCGACGCAAATCAATGTAAGTTGGCGCTCGTGTTCAATCGGCCAGCTAGGCGAGCGATGGCAAGGCGAGGCGAGTGGTGCTGCCCACACGTTGGCACTCGCGTTCACTCGGCGAGCCTGGGCCAGCGTGTGTACGGGCCTTTAGATGACGGTAGAAGCTTAAAAAGGTAAATCTGAAACCTAAGGGTCTTACTTATGAAAGATATTTAAAGTTGAACACTGGTTAAACAACGTCCTATCTTTATTTGTGGATAATGACGAATAGCAACAGGACGTTGTTTAACCAGTGTTCAACTTTAAACATCTTTCATAAGTAAGGGGGTAAGTGTTTAAGAGAGAATGTCTACCGCGCCTTGGGATTACAGTAACTTACGAATTTTTGCTAAGATTTTTGTTTTTCTTTTGACAACTTTGACGAGCCTCACTTTGTATGACGGGCTCTCATGAGCTTGACTATTTAGATTTAAGCGGATGGATCACCGAAAAGAAAGCTAGGCCCCATACCGTTTTTGTTGCCCTGATTCTTCACGGTGTTGGTCGTGAAAGAACAGGAGTAAAAACACGTAGCTCTTAAGACGATTCAAAGTGATTCTAGTGGTCCTACTGAATCCATACCCTTATTATAAATGTGAAAGTGTGTTTGCTTGTTTGTTTGTCCTGCTTTCACGTCAAAACAGAGAGACTGATTTACGTGATTTTTGTGTGGAGATAGTTGGGGGGCTGGAGAGTGACATAGGCTAATTTTTATCCCGAAAAAATTTATGTTTCCTGTGTGATAAAAAAGGAGTAGTACACGTGGGCGAAGCCGGGGGTGTCCGCTAGTAAATAATATTTTAATTTTGTATTTTGATCATATTTTTCGTTTCATTTTATTTTATAAGTGCAGGAGTTAACAATCTAATAAATTGTGTCAGTATAAAAGAAACTTAGCGTCAACACTTTCTCAAAGTCCTCATAAATGAAAGAAACCGGGCCACTGTCTGTGACTTGGACAAAGTAGAGTTGACATCAATATCAATTTATGTGGACGATACCTCACTTTATTGTATCTTTTTGCGCTTGAACCATGTTAGTTGAGTGGGTACCTTAACTGACAATCCGAAGTTCGTAAGTTTGTGGTCAGGAATTTTTCATTACAGTTTCTAATTGTCTCTAAACGGTGAAGGGAAACATTTTGAAAACACCCACGGCTTATTCAGATCCACCAAATTGTTCACAAATTCAAGACTCTCTTAGATGTCTAGTTAGCCTTAGACACGATTCAATAGGCCTTACTAATAAAATAAGTAAATAAAATAAAATAAAAATTCTTTATTTCAGACTTTCATCCATATGTTGTTAGTATAGTGACAACTATGTGTTATAAACTTGAACACTGGTTAAATAATGCTCAAGATTCGCCCTGTCTCTATTTGACACTATCTAAAAAAAAGGCAATTATTAAAACGGTGTTTCAATTTCAACAGAATTTTATAAGTAGAGGGTGTTTAAATAATTATTGATGGTTAAACAAACTTACCAAGTGAAGTTTGGCCATAATTATACGAGACGGTTACATCCGAAGAGATCATAATATTTTTGACCATGTAGTTTCACTTCTCAATGTACTAGGGCATCACATAATTTTAGAGTACTGTAAAATCTGTAAAATTAAAGCATTAGTAACAAAATAATGACACTCTGGCATCTGACATCTGGCAACCCCACTCGCTCGGCTCGCGCCAACTTCATTTCTTCAGAGACACTTATGTCGTTAAAGTAGCAAGGGCCTTTATGGGTTCGGGTGGGACCTTCTTGATCTCTTCGGATGTAACCGTCTCGTATAATTATGGCCAAACTTCACTTGGTAAGTTTGTTTAACCATCAATTATACTACGACGGTTACATCCTCAAGATCATAATATTTTTGACCATGTAGATGTTTAGCGACCTTTAACGACATAAGCGGTTAACGCAAAAGCAGGTAGGTACATTAATACCTAATGTTGTCTTACAATCAACTTACGATTGCATGTTTTGACAAAAAATGGAATCTGCAAATAAATAAATATTCAATTCAAAATATTCAATTCAAAATATTCAATTATTTAAATATTGGTGAAACCGATAGAATACTTAAAATATTTTACAAAAAACATCACGCTCATCATTTTGGGTCAAATGTAGGACTTCTGACCAAACGAGTCGGTTCGTTATAAGATATCTATTGGGACTCCGTTACGCCTATGCGTAACCCGATGTGAACTCATGTCTTATGCGGAAAAAAACAATCTTGTCGACGCCATTATCTGACTGACGGAATCTGTATTATCCATCGGCTTATTGTCGAGACACTCGCATTATGTATCGGTTTGTAAGAAAGATTTATCTGTTTAAGAAATAATTTCGAAAGATGATCAAGCACCTACAAGATTCAGATTTCAGATTATTTTCATTCTTGGAAAATACAAAGTTTAGTTCTATTCTATCTTCTTGACTCATCCGTTTACCAAATACCAAGTATTCAAAGTCGAATAATTTGAACCAGATTTAGATTCGCTAACTAGAAAATCGATTACAAATAGAATAGAACTTCTAAAAAGTCAATTTAAAGTTTGGTGCAAAAATTGCCACCATTTTGTGGAATCACAGTTATTATTGTTTTAAAGAACTTTTAGAAAAAGATGATAGGTATATCAATTTTATAGCACTTGCTTACAGTGCTAGTCTTGAGTAGGCTTGCTCAATAACAGCGACGACACTAGGGTGTCGCTGCCAGAGTCTGAAAGTTGAAAAGAGTACCTAATGTGGTATTATGTAAACTAGTTTGCCTTGAGATATATACCTATATATATCTAATAAACAATGGGTACCATGGTACCAAGGCCGCCAGGCTAATAAGGGACGACCAATTCCAGTAGCACGATTAGTGCTTAGTTTACTTAAGTATATTAAAATGAATGAAAAATGGAGGGAATGTGTAGAAAGAAATAAACACTCCAGTCTAGAGTAAACGCATCGATATCGAATGCGGACGGATCTCGTTTCAAGAGACGAACTTATGACATTTACAATTTATTCTAGTGGCAAATAAATCATTTTCATAAATCATTCAAACTTGTTTGAGATATACTCCATATTGTATCGATAATAATTTTAAAACATCTGGATCCTTGGTCCAGCCAGCTTCTTTTTTGATTTTGGATTTTTCGAATATGCTACACTATAACGCCGCTACTAGATCTTACTACTTAAATTGTTTAAATGCTTAAACTGGACACCTCCTCATCATAATTACATATAGCGTTCGTTTTATCGCTACGGATCAAAATTTATTTTGTATCGATTTGCCAGCGAAACACTGTAATTCTATAGAAGCGGCTTTAAGTTCTAAAAGTTTGATAGTGTATCTGGCTCGGCAGTCCCAGAAACCGTTTACATGTTCTCCGTTAAAATTAAAACGCCCCAATCCTTTAAAGGCGCATCCATAAAAATCTAATACCATGAATAGGATTATTTGAAATTAAAATATAATTTCGCGACAAAGACAAATCTGGATATAAGCTACTCTTAGGTATATGTGTGTTGTGTACCATGTAGAAGTCATAATCGTTAAATCAAAGAAGCTAGAAATTTCTCAATTTCAAGTCAATTCGAAGCGAACCTACAGCCGTCCACGGGCAACTGCAAGACAAGCTGAGCAAAGTAACACGAAAAAATTTCGTGAAATCCCTTAGGGTTAGTGAACGAATTTTAACAAGATAAGTGTTCTATTTGTGTTAAAATTCTGACAAATTCAGGCACCTGTTAGGTACGAGAGTCTAATTATTATATTTTTTTATTTTAATGAGATGATTAGATTACTTCTCTTTTTTTTTTATGGTTAATAATAATCAACCCAATCTTAAAGGTTTCCTTGACTCTGTCGTGGCAATTATAAGTATCATTTATACACTGAATTTCATTTTAATTAAGGACTAGAATTAGTCCGTATTTCTTAGATAAGAAATGACAGGCCCTTATGGACCGGGTACTAAAAACATATGCATCTTGCAAGTCTATCGTAGCCATGAAGCAGTCTTTAATAAGTAATTTAGCAGCGGTGCAAGTAGGTATCTACTATTTTAAAATGTTGACTTAAAGATAAATCGATTTAACACTAAATCTAGAAGTGCTTTCACGAACAATTTGTCAAAAAAGTTTTAGATAAAAATTGTCCGGAATATGTTTGATGTAAGCATCACAGATTCTGATGACTATAACTTATGAGTAGCTGAACAAAACTACTCTACGAGTAACTCCGTATTGCTAAACTTTTGGTTAGCTTGTTCCAACATTTGTATAGGAGGCCTACTATTAAACGGGATTTTAAATCCATTCATATAGCTAGGTACAGCTAATGATATTTTTCCAACAGAGACGTTATATTAAACTCATTATAAAAGCTTTCAAACGCGGTGAAATTGTTTTACAGCTAAGTAGGTAGAATATTCGCAGCTTCATTTACATTACATCACTCAAGAAACCAAAAGATAGCAGAGAAATACAAAACCTCGTTGTCAGAACGAGATAAATACAAGTTTCACAATTACGTGAGCAGCAAGTCGCAAATGACAGCCGGTGACGAGCGACCGAGTTGACTCAAGCTATCCAGCCCGAAGTTAATTCGCCACGCGGAGCGGGGCACAACACAACACATCTACCTCAGTTTATAAGATATAGTAGAAGATCATTGGGTACAGCAGAGTGCGCAGTAATTATGCATAAAATAGCGCAAATTGTTAGCATGAAGTAGTATTATTTACCTCTTATGCGTTTTGCGGGTCCTGAACTCAGTCTTGGTGCAGGAAGAGCTCGCGGCAGGTGGTGGTCTCCACTCTTGGAACGGGTACCCATCTTGAGACGATTACCCCAGATTTGGCATCTGTTCTTCGGTCCACCCCACTTGAATGGTCTGGGTGGTTTAGTTCTGGAATAGCCTTCCAGTTTGCCTGCTCCTGCTTCGATCTAGAGAGTAAGCTAAGGTCATACCTTTTAATCTGAAGGCCTTTATATTTATAGAATATTTAAATATTAAAGTCTTTTTTACGAGGTCTCTTTGGTTTTCTTGGTCTCGGTCACCTTCCACCAGAATCCGACCCCAACGTTTAGAGAGTTCCTATAAAGATAGATAATTATAATAATAATATATTTCTTTATTCAGACATAATGCATGAACCGATCGTCATGGTCTGACTATGACAAATAAAGTAGAGCTCCCGGTGATGGAGCCCGGTATTGTAATAGCCGCGCTCGGAAAGTGGTAGAAGACATACTACGCTTTCATCAAAGTTACAAAAGTCAGGTAATATAACCTGTACAGTACAATGTGCAGTCTGTAGTTGTTATTGGATTTAAAGTCATTGGTCGTCGTCACGTGACGACATGAGACTGAGCGATAGAAACTTGTTCGCGTCACGCAGTATGACACAATACTTACAGGTAAACATACTTACAATCTGCAGTTTGCAGTTTTTATTATTTAAAAACCATTGATCGTCATCACATAATAAAACAAGACTGAACGATATCAAACGTGATCGCGTCACACAATATCACATAGGTAGGTATTGGGCAGGTACCTATACATAATAATACTTAGGTACTATCTGCAGTTTGCAGTTTTTTTTTTTTTTTTTTAAATCATTGGTCGTCATCACGTGACGACACGAAACTAAGCGAAATCAAACGTGATCGCATCGCGTTATAACGCTGGGTAGATATATATCACCCTTGACCTTTATGCACAGATAGACATATACTTACGATCATATACTTACGATCTGCAGTTTGCAGTTTTATTGTTTTAAAGTCATTGGTCGTCATCACACGTCGACACGAGACTGAGCGATATTGAACGTGATCGCGTCACCCAGTATAGGTAGATTTTCCACCTCCTTGACTTGTATGCACAGGTACTTACAATCTGTAGTTTACAGTTGTTGTTATTTTAAAGTCATTACGGACTAAGCGATATCAAACATGATCGCGTCACACAGGTAGGTTTTTCACCTCCTTGAATTGTATGCACAGGCAGACATACTTACAATCTGCAGTTTGCAGTTGTCGTTATTTTAAAGTCATTACGGACTAAGCGATATCAAACGTGATCGCGTCACGCAGTATAACGCAGGGGACCTAGGTTTTTTACACCCTTAACCTGTGTGGGCAGGTAAACATATACATATGTACATCCAATCCGCAGTCTACCGTTTTAATTGTTATTTAAAGTCATTTGGGCGATATCAAACGTGATCGCGTCACGCAGTATAACGCAGGTAGGTTTTCCACCTCCTTGACTTGTATGCACAGGTAAACATACATACAATCTGCAGTTTGCAGTTGTTGTTATTTTAAAGTCATTACGGACTAAGCGATATCAAACGTGATCGCGTCACGCAGTATAACGCAGGGGACCTAGGTTTTTTACACCCTTGACCTGTGTTGGCAGGTAGACATATCCATCCAATCTGCAGTCTATTTTATTGTTTTAAAGTCATTGGTCGTCATAATGTGACGAAACGAGACTGAGCGATAATTATCAAACGCGAGCTCGTCGCGTAATATATCGCAGGTAGGTATTTCAACATCGTTGGTGACCTCCCTTCATCTCTCGTAGACGATGATGATTTCCATAAACTCCTTTCCAAAAGTTTAATCTTCTTTCTTATTCTATAATCACCACTTCGTTTACGTTGTTTTACCAATTATAAACTTTTAATTATAACTATCTTGCGAAAAAAATAATTTCGTAATTATTGCGATGTTGCGATGCCCGCACATAAGAAACGAATGAAGTTGGCGCGAGCCGAGCGAGTGGGTTGCCAGATAGGGATGCCAGAGTGTCATTATTTTGTTACTAATGCTTTAATTTTACAGATTTTACAGTACTCTAAAATTATGTGATGCCCTAGTACATTGAGAAGTGAAACTACATGGTCAAAAATATTATGATCTTGAGGATGTAACCGTCGTAGTATAATTTTAATTACCTATGATAAAAGATTATAAAAATAATGACTTTATTCGAGCCCAGATTAAGCAGCAGCAATATACACATTGCTGTTTATAAAGTTTCAAAAAGCTTTTACTTTAGTAAAAAACTTTTAATTTTCCCTTCAAAGAAGTTCGTATTAATAAAGACACTTTTCTTGGTAATTACACATCCCCCCCAGAGTGGTGACTTGTGCAATAAAAAAAGTCGTCTGTGATTTTTCATCTCGAGCCGTTCCGCCTATGCTTCCCGTGAACGATGAACTAACAGTTTTGATACTTGACAATCCTACTAATACTATAAAGGCGAAAGTGAGGTTTGAGACATTTATTTCTCCAAAGAATGTATTTCACTGCCAGAGAAATACAAGATAACTTAAATAAACTAGTAGGTTAACTTAAATAAACTAGTAAGTCCGCGTGTGTGTGTGTCATCTCCATAACGACTCAACCGATTTTGATGAAAATTTAAATGTAAGTAGATAGTTTAGGTTCTGGATTAACACATAAGCTAATTTTTATCCCGGGAAACATGTAAGGTTCCCGTGGGATACTAAAATAGTAGTCCACGAGGGCAAAGCCGCAGGCGTTCACTAGTATTACATTTAATACGAGTATGTAAATACCTCCTAAGTCAAAATCAATCTAAACTTAAATTTTAATCAAACTAAAGTAGGGCCAATTTAATAGACCACATTTGGCATCTGTCAGTCCTAATAAATCGTAAAATTGCCTTTTTTTTGTCATTATTACAGTAAGTGATTTTAACTGAAAAAATTAGGCAATAGTGCAAATCTAACTTTGGAAAATCAAATAATAACGTGTGCCCTCCGTTACTAGGCTACGTTGTTGAATTTGGATGAAGTGTCAAATGTGTTCTATTAAACTGGCCATGGATAGTCATGTTACGAGTTACGGGCTTGATTTTATATAAAATATGAGTCATATAGAAGCAAAGGTAGCAACATCCATGTCTACTAAAATGACGCTAGGAATTTTTTTTTGTTTTCGAAAGAATGAAAAATGAAGGGATAAAGCTGTTTTTGCTACCAATCTCAATCTAAAACACTCATTTTGTATAGGATTTTGCTAGTTTTGACACGATTTTATTATTCGGTCAAGTAAACTTGTCAGAACACTATCAAACTGCATTGAAAGTTGCCACAATAAAAAATGGGATATTGCTACCTTTGCTTCTATATGACTCATATAAGTTCTTCATTTAAAAAAGTCAAAATACTATCAAAACAGCAACACCGATCATGTATTGCAGCCGAAGGCGCTGTCTTCGCGTAAATTATGCCGGCAGCCATTCCACAAATATATTGCCGATTGCAGCCCAGCCTCGACAAAAACTGAAAAAAACCCTTTCGATTTTCATTAACGATTACCAACAAATCATTGGAAAATTTATCGCGCAATCCCCGCTTGGTTTTTGTGGCTCTATTTTATTCACTAGGGCAGACAGAATATAGGATTTTGATATTGTAATAAAAGTAACAAAGTAGTTTTATTAAGACTTGTTGGAAACCCAAACATAATTATTTATTGCAAAAGCAAATATGCGAAAATTCAAAATACATAATAAAAAGCACAATAATAAATTACTAGTTTCAAAACTTCGCACATCAAAACATACAAGCTTTTAGGTTTATAATATTAGCAAAGAGTTAGCTAATAGCTAAGTTAGTAAGCTATGATTTTTTCTAAAGAATTTCTATTCTCATAGACAACTATGTAACTCCTTTTAAAAGTTGGTTAAATTCTCTCCAAAGTGGTTTGCACGTAGGACTTCCATAGGCTTACAAATTCAATAAAGTGCTACGAAAAGCGTAGAGCCTCTACGAATATCTCTACAAGTTTAATCTAAAGATATTTACTACAAAGCCATAAGTAAAGGTTTGTAAAACCTTTAACTAATTTTAAAACTAAAAAAAAATATAATTTTTTTTTGCTGCAGGTGTTTTAATTTTATTGCCATATGAACATATTTTTAAATAATTAGGTATGGATTCAAAACTCGTTTAGTTGAAATATTTGGATGTCCATAAATATTTTTATTACATAATGTATACTCTATATAACAAAGGTACAATCTATGAATGAATGAATTAGTTCAGAAGGTGCACATAGCTTAAAAAACATTCTAACACTCACCTTATCTTGAGCATTACATCTATCACCTCTTTACGACTTTTTTTTTTATACTAAGTACTAAGGTAGCAGACAAGCAAACGGCCCACCTGATGGTAAGCGGTTACCGTAGCGTATGGACGCCTGTGATACCAGAGGAGACACGTGCGCTGCTGAGCCTTTCAAATAAGAATCACCGCGCCGACAACACAATAGACAAGACTGGTCCACCAGTTGTCACCGCAGCGCTTCCTCGCAGAGCTCTGGCAACTTTATATCAAATTCATATTAAATTCTTTCGCACATTCTAAGCTATTCATATTACTTGATCTAAATGTAAAGAAGCATACTTTTTGTTGTTGTTTATTCACTTAAAAATCCATTACACACAAAAAGAGCAGCTAATAAATATGGAAGCAACGCTTTTCTTGATAAAAACCAAACCAAAAACTTCACACGAAAAAGTCTCTTAACACATTTTAGTATAAGGTTGATTTTAGCTGTTCGATATTGTAGAGACATTTTAGCGTGTTTTAAAGTGCGCAAGGAAGATGTCAGATTCAATTCTTGGAGCCATTTCTCAATAAACTTGGAACGAACAACATGTATGGAGGCTTTTAAACTTTGACGTGTATCGCTAGATGGGCAAGTTTTGGCTTTTAGCAGACAGAATTTCAGTTTGGTTTATTGTTACCTTGTCTAAGCAAAATAAAACGTAAACAGGTTCACGAATAAATATTTAGGTAAGTTCGCGTGAGCTTGTGGCCTACTCTGGTGACATAGTTTTTAGGCCGCCTAAGGTCATGGCTTAACGACTTAAAAGTTAGGGAATGTATCATCATCATCATCATGGTGGCCTTGTCGTGATCCAATCTTGGATGTAGGCCTCTTCCCTTTTCCTCCACTCTCGACGGTCTTGTGCCCGACTTATTCAGTCTCGGCCTCCGTGTCGTCGGATGTCGTCAGTCCAGGGAATGTATAAAAGCTTAGAATTCCAGACCTAAGACCATTTATAAATGGTCATAAATGACTAATAGTCTAAGTCCCAGACAGATACTTTGAAGACAATATCAGGGGTAGTCAGCTATAAGGTAAGTAAATTGAATTTTGAACCTTTTTACAGCAAAAAGTCATGTTTTATTTTAATTTTTCTATAGTAAGTTTAACAGAAACCCAGATAAATACTGCTTTAATATAAATAATAATATAAAGTGATAAAAATATGCTCATTTTTTAAATGATTTTAACGTTCGTCTGTCGCCGTTCCCTTGAGTTTTGGCATAGATGATGTTAAGGCTCTTTAAGGACCTACAACATTTCGTCCTCGCCTATTTTCAAAGTCCTTTGATCTCATCTAGCAGTAAACATTTTTCCTGCGTCATCTTCTATTTATAACCCTGTTCCGTGCCTTAATAAATCAGCTCTCTATGTCCTGGGTCTCATCCAGCAATGGGCGTGGTGGTTACGCCCTGAAAAAAGTTTCCCTCAATACGGATAGAGAGGTTTTGATACTAGTTTCTGAAATTAGCTGGGAATCCTTTGAGGGATTACGTTTGAAAAACTTTTGAAAAAACCGTAAAAGTTTGCTATTCCTTTTATTAGTACTTATATTGATACTAGCTGCTGCCCGCGGCTTCGCTCGCGTGGTACCCGGATAAAAATTAGCCTATGTTACTCTCCAACTATCTCCACACAAAAAATCACATCAATCCGTCGCTCTGTTTTGACGTGAAAACAGGACAAATAAACAAACAAATCAACACACTTTCACATTTATAATATGGGTACGGATTAATACTAGATTCCGTAGTTTCTCTCACATGGCAATATTTTACAATCCTATAGGTATGTTATTCCAGGGAACGACCCACACCTGTTCCAAGTTTCTTCAAAATCGGTCCAGTTAGAATATAATAAAAGTTTGTTTTGTGAAGGTTTTATTTTTCAAAAATCAAAGGTCAGATCAAAGGATTTAAGGTAGAGTAAGTTCACAAAATACATGACACTTTCTATCAGTGTCCGCAGACAATAACGAAACCGCAATTTTACTAAAACAAGCATGAATTCTTTACAGCCAATAAACATACTGTCCGGTTACAGCTAGCCCATGGTCTCTGAGAAAGCAAATCCAAACGCATGTGACAGTTTTACACTAAAAAAATGGAAAAATAAAAAATTTTCAAAAAAAAAATATCACCGACTTCATAAAATACTTGCACTAAAAAGCGAAAAATAAGAATACAAACAGATTTATTTAATTTTTTATTATATATTTCTTATAATGTTGAAATCGGTGTGCATAAATATAGTCATTGTTTTACTTAACACCGACTTCAACATTATAACAAATATATAATAACAAATTAAATAAATCTGTTTGTATTCTTATTTTTCGCTTTTTAGTGCAAGTATTTTATGAAGTCGGTGATATTTTTTTTTTGAAAATTTTTTATTTTTCCATTTTTAGTGTTGTGTTTTTTTCCTGTTTCTGTTTTTTTTTTTTAATTTAGAAAGATGTTACTTTACTTATTGTGTTTCGCTCATCAAGCCCTTTCATTTGATACCCATATCACTAAAAAATTCCATGGAACAGGTCCTGACTCCATCATCAGATCAGCTCGCTGTTACCATATTATAACATTGTAGTTGACACTTCACAGATATGCTGAGTTCCGAGTTTCAACTCAATCAGACTATTTATTGAAGAGTTCTGTTGAGCAGCTCTTGACTCCATCATCAGATCAGCTCATTGACACCAAATTATTACATTGTATTTAAAACTTGACAGATAAGCTGAGTTTCAACTCAATCGGCTTATTTACTGAGGAGTTCTGTTGAACAGCTTTTGACTCCATCATCAGATCAGCTTGCTGATACCATAATATTTCATTGTTCTCGAGAATCTATAAGTGCACAAAATTTCAGCCCGATAGTTCCACAAACACACAAAAAATTTGAGGGTTTCCCTCGATTTCCATGGGATCAGATCCTGATATGGTGAAGATGGGACCACCTCGGAAGTATACCCTTGTAACAAAAAAAGAATTTTCAAAATCGATCCACAATTGACGGAGAAATCGATAAACATACATAAAAAATAAAAAAAAAGGTCAAAAAAAAAAAAAAAACATACATACAGCCGAACATAGAACCTCCTCCTTTTTGGAAGTCGGTTAAAAATTGGATAAAATCCGTACCCATATTATGAATGTGAAAGTGTGTTTATTTGTTTGTTTATTTGTCCTGCTTTCACGTCAAAACAGAGCGACGGATTGACGTGATTTTTTGTGTGGAGATAGTTGGAGGGCTGGAGAGTAACATAGGCTGATTTTTACCCGGGTATCACGCGAGCGTAGCCGCAGCAGCTAGTTTTAAATAAAAAGAGGATTAAAAAAAATTGTTTTAAAGCTGCTTTTAGCATCGGCGATTTTGCGACTACATCGATGCTGCATCGCGTTTTGGCGACTCTCTGCATTCGATCGCAGTATCAAAATCGCGCGTTTTCGATGCTGCATCGACTTCCTGCGTTCGGACGCGGTATACAATCGGAATAGCGCGTTTTAGCAACTGCTGCTACCGCCGATCGCCGCGTTTGGCGTTAAGTGTGCGGCGTGGAATGATGGTCGCTGAATTTTGCTTCTGAAAAGCGACTAAATTGCTGATCGCCGATGCATGTCTGCTAGAGCCCTTAAGGTAAGGCCAAACCAAAGCGGACCAATCAGACAGGACGCATCGTGACACCGATGCGTCCTCTGATTGGACAACAATTGATCGCCACCTTGCACGCCACCGCGGACGTTAGCTGAACGCTTTGGTTTGGCCATAGCTTTAGTTGCTGTTGGTGATGATTTTACATTAAAATATTACTTATTTTTGTGGATTTGCATACGAGTACATGTGTTACATGGTGCGTCATTTTTTTTCATAATCATCGTTCATCGTTCAGCTTCTTTGCAATAGTAGCACTATTTTCTCAGCCCCGAGGAGAAAACTGCGCTATTTTTATTATTGTGTGTGTGTGTGTCAAATAACTATATGGCTTTTATTTTTATAACTAGGTACCTTCTCTAAATTATAATATAGGTAGTCCCTTATTATGACGGCCACCAGAATATCAAGATCCTTAACTTTGCTAAGTCACTATGTAGTGCTTAGTTCAGCCGAGTCATTCTGTACTACTTTGTGTCAAATGAGACCGGAAAAGTTTCCTGAACGACATTTAAAACTACGTATCTACTTCTAGCTTCAGCCCGCTGCATTGCCAACATTGTAAATGGTTTATTTGATTACCTATTTGATTCGAGGTTGTATCTACCACAGTAGAGAAATAAAGTACCTACTTATACTTCAGTACGATTCTGTACTATATTTTGATGCTGTACACGTAGTACTATTGTGAACAAAAAATGCTTTCATCAGAAAAGTGGCGGATTCCCAGCGGTCTGAGGCGACGCTCACTACTTTCCTATCTTATTCTTAAACTTCTCAAGCGAGACTATTTCCCATGAATATATGACCGTCATCTATACGAAACTACTCATCTGATTTCAAGAATTTCTCAACGTTACTCAACCTCACTCAAACAAATCTGTAGGTAGTGAAAAAAATATGAAATTATGATCACGACTGTCCCAAGGTGCGGCAGACATATTCTTTCAGATCTTTTAGGCATTTTTAGATTATTTGAAGATGTCTAAGGAGGTAGTCAGAGGTATGTTCAACCACATTTGGTAGGTAGTCTTGTCACAATAACCATTTTTTGGTCATTTTTGACAGAAGCTGCAAAATAAACCAATATATTGACATATAGGTACTTTTTAAAACCAAAACATTAAAAGTAACTTGCTAGCCTTTATTTCTGTTTTAATTTGTAGTTTTAACATGGCTTAGACCAGCCCCTTGATTGTCTATCTTTAATAGCGACCAAAATCGGTCTCAAACTTTCAAATATGACAGATCAGTGACCACGCAAGTAGCTCTGTCACCCTCATCTCACCGAGACCGAACGCGACAAAAGATACCAACGCGATCGTTTTGACAGTTTGAGACCAATTTGATGTTTGAGACAAGTTATAATCAGCCTGCAGATTTCATGCTTAAAAACGACCGTAATGTAACAGAAATAGCTGTACAAAAAGCACATAGCTCATGCTAACATAAAACCTTGTAACACTTCGGCTATCTAATCTTAAAACGCATAGAGGGATGTTTCAACGTCGCAGATTTTTTTATCGCCTCTCAACGATCCAGCTTCGTTTTTCATGTCAACAGGACCGAGGGTGTGCTCCTTGAATAGGATAAAAACACTCCCGGGAGTTGCTAGTTGTAAAATTATTAAATCATAAATTCGTTTAATAGCTAAAGGGACAGTGCCTCGACTTTCGATATTTATATAATATATAATAATAATATAATAAACTTTATTTAGGCTGCAGGTTCGAAACTGGCTGTGCATCCAAAATCTCGTTTGCGTTTGTTTCAAAATTTTGGTATGTGTAATGAAACGAGCTCTAAACTGTGAAGGAAATAAAGGAAAATATCGAGAGAAAACATGGGCTCAGCTAGACCCGTATTGACAATAATTATCTTTCCTATGGATAAAGCCAGTGATGAAAAACGGTGAAAACAAATAAAAACTCAGTGTCTCAGATTTCAAAGAGTACCTTTGATGTAGGTATTATTTATTTACCTTTAGGTATTATTAGCAAAGTGTGATTTAAATAATGATCATCATCATTCATCATTGCCAGCTTAAATAATAGCCCACAGCTGGGTATAAGCCTCCTCCCTAAGCACCGCTCTTATCGGTCCTGTGCCTAAAAATACTAACAATGACACCCGCAGTGCTAACTAAATGTCATTTTTCGGTGATACCACCTCGATGTGAACATTTTTGGGTGATTTGGGCCCCCGGAGACGTTCGTAAGATTGCATATTTTGTAGCCCCATTTACAAAGTGCTGTGGGGGCGATATGTGAATGCCAAATTGGCTGGATTGAGTGTTTGAGTGTTGGATCATTTTGCCTTTTCATACTCTTTTTGTTAATGTTGAGGTAGACTTGGTTGCTTGGATGGTCGCATATATGAAAATTATTATACTTGGCTTTACAGTCGTGAGCCTGCTTACGTTTGAGGAGAAATAAAGTTAAAAATTAAGAATATGAATAAGAATAATTTATTGTAAAACTGTTTAAGTATAGAAAGGTGTTACAATAATTTATCGTTCCAACAGTCTAAAGATTTTGATTGTCTTATTTTATTTAAATACTAAGTGCTTTTCAACTTTGTCCCAGGCACTACAGTGTCCTGTTAAGTATGGGCAAATATTGTCTCCTAATCTGGTAAAGATGTAAAAAGGTTTTTAGTTAGGTAAGGTTTAGGGCTTAACAGTTAGAGGTTATGTTTATATGACCTAGTCGCCAACTCCAAGTTTTTAGATCAGCCACAATACGTGCACTCTTCTCAGTAATTCGTGTCATCATCAATCACCCATCCACCACCAAGCAGAACGTTGTATAGCTTTAAAATCCATCAAGAACAAAGGACAGATTAAAATCCTTTCCAATAGAACAAGGGCAAGATTTTAAAGGCTAATACGTAAAGTTTATATAACTCTTCCTTTTGAATTTGTCGTTTTCGGTAATGAGAAGCTTAACAAATAGGTACTTACATAAATAAATTCATAAAAACTACTAAAATTCTCAAACGAAAGAGGAGCTAAATAAAATATATATGTGACATCAAAGTAAGGCCAATAAACTGCACCTTGTCCGTTTGTAACGATCGTTTTATGAACTCCATAAAATGAACCTCGGCAGGTGTAACCCATTGTAAGTATGTTTCTGACTTTTCCAACTTATAGCTTTGAGAAACGTTCCAACTAACTCGACTTGTATGAATCAGTTTCTCAACTATTATCTACTTCTAGTACCGGTTTCCGGGTAGCCGGTGCCGGGTACCCGGTGGTGTTTGTGGCTAGTATATGCAAATTACGCCGGTACGTATGAAGGCTACCGTACATACCCATACACTTCGCCACTGTCTGGCTACCCGGCAACCGAGACGTATGAAAAGGTACTTTCACATCTTCAAAGAATTTGAACGCCTAAAAGCCGTCTTAAGGATGAACAGTAAACGATTCATAATTTTTTTGAGATGAAAAAAACCAAAGCAAGCAGCTCTCATAAGCACTAATATATTACACATAATAATTTAACACACCATAAGGTGTGCGCTAGCTAAGTGTCTCCTAAGCTGCGACAAGGTGCTACTTTTGGGAGTGTTGAGTTGTTGAAAGTTTAACTACAGTTGGAGGAGTTACACTGCTGTTTAACTGTAAACTTTAACTGGATCTTTAACTGGCTTTAACTAGTTATTATAACTGGGTAATTCTGGATTACATGCTTGTAAACGCGGCTTAGAATTGGTGTTCTCAATTAAATGTTGGTAATGATTGTTGTTGTACTGTACACACAGTTGAACTTCGCTTTATATGTTCATATTAGTCACATTTAATATTTTTGTGTAGTCACGTGTTGTGCGCCAATATAATAAATTGGCGCCCAACATGGGGCAACCCTATTAAGTGTTAAAAGTAAAACTCAGAGTAATATACTAGAGAAAATCTTACCGACGAACTGCAATAATTTCGATCAAAGCAAGTGACTTTTCCCCTCAAAAGAAAGCCATAGTTTAATACTTCACATCAAAGTTCGTATCGCAAAGACAAACAGAAGTGAGCCGTGGTCAGCCTTTATAAAGTGGACTTTTATATCGGGAGCGGCACGAAACACGACCTCTTTCTGTAAAGTATACTGAAACAAAGAACTTTAAAATCTGGAAATGACTGTGAAACCTTTAATTCAATTCATGTACCTACATTACTATTATTGTTTGCTGCAATAATTCTCATTAATTTTGCTATTAGATTATTGTGGGCGAAGGAACACTTTTACTGTTTTAGCACACCTGAAATTCATTTACGTAAGTGAATATTACAGTAGACCAAAAAATCAAAAAGTTAATTTACGTTAAATATGTTATTGTCTGTGGACATCTAAGGTTAACTGCGTGTTTTATGGATTCAACCCCAGCACACACGGTGTAAAAAGCTTAGAAGTAGGTGTGTCTCCCACATATTCCTGAGCTGCTTACTATAAGCACAGGTTTTTCTATTTTTCCGTCATTTGCGATCCTGAACTCATTTCTCTTGATTGACAAAATTCAATCTCGCAGAGCATGTATAATCATTCAAAATCAATGAAAAAGTAAAACCAATAATGATTTATTCAGTAAATCACGAATAATCTTAAGAGCTGATTCTACTCTTGTTCTAAAGCAGCAAACACGGTTTTGGGCTTAACTTTAATATATAAATATAAATAAAATAATAGTATAAATAAATAAATATAATAGCTAGGTGATTCTATTCCTGTTCTAGAGCAACAAACACGGTTTTGGGCTTAACTTTAATGGAAGCCTCATCTAGCACCACTAACTCTCACACCGTCTCCCCGGAGATTGAATAAGGCTGAAGCGAGTCTGGATTTATGAGGATTCCCACCGACACCACTCCTCCGATTGCCAGTTTATTTCGCGCCAAAGTGCGTGATCCGTTAACGGATTCAAGCGCTTTTATAAGCCAGTTATAAAATGCTGAAAGGTGGATGCAATTTTATATGCATAATATTTTTTCTGAAAATAATGTTTTGTTCTGACTCGAAAAACTATTACTGGTGGTAAAGTATGTAAAATATGTCAGGGCTCCAATTGTTTTATTTTACAACGTCAACCATATTTTACATAACATAACACAACAATATTTTACAAGTATCATTGCCGCTGCGTTTAGTTTCGTTCTCCAAAATGACAGTAATTTGCAAAACCTCATTACTAGATTAAGAAACAAAATGAAATAGGTACTTATAAATAAATCAAAATAAATCATTTCTTTTCATTTCATTTCATTTCATTTCATTTCATTTCTTAGTTGACATTTTTCTTTGGTTGATAAAAAGTTTTTTTGTAGAATCGGCCTGAGGAAAACTTAAACAAACCGATAGGTACTTAAACATTGGGGGCCTTACTTATGAAAGATGTTTAAAGTGAAACACTGGCTAAGCAACGTCCTGTCTTTATTTGTGGATAGTGACAAACAGAGACAGGACGTTGTTCAACCAGTGTTCAACTTTGAACATCTTCCATAAGAAAGGGGGTGGTATCAGTTCTTTAACCAAAATTAATTTAATTCAGTTTAGGAATTAAAACGCATGGAAGAACTTGAGGGGAACTTTTGCCCATCAGTATACATTAAGGCGTCGGCGTCGTCTAGATATAACGCGACTACGCGATCAACACAAGTGCCTTAAACTAAAAACATTAGAATGTCAAAACAAACAAAAAAAAAAGAGATATATGTCGCGTCACGTAAAAAGAACGCTGGAAGACAGTGGAGGGGGTATGTTTGCGCATGGGTACACTTGCACACGAAAGTACTAGGCCTATCTGTTGTATTTTTTTATTGTTTGTTTTTTTCTACAGAAAACCATTTCGTAATTAAAAACTTTTATGCGCGATGGTATTAATTTGCCTCATTTTTATTAATTGCTCTCTACGCGTCTTGAAAGCCAGCGTTCTTTTTACATGATGGCTGATTTACACAGGGTCAGTAGACAAGTCAGGTGGCGGGGGGCGCCTGCCAACTGACTTTAAAATATTCGTGTCCAAATATTCAAGTCAGCGCTGACTTCAAGCCACTGTACTGACTTCCAATCAGTTTACACAGGGTTTTTTTCGGGTCAGCACTGACTTGCCTCGAATTTGTAGTCAGTTACTGACCCTGTGTAAATCAGCTCTGACGCGAACTATACCTAAATTTTGCAGAAGTTAGCGTTCCATGCGTAAACAGGTGACAAGAAAAAAAATATTCAAAAGAAGTTTATTATTGGAACTTTAAAGTAGGTAATTTTCAGTATCTAAGATCCGCATACAAAATCACATAACGCTAACAGCTCACTTAACAATAAAGCGTTTAACAAACGACAAAGGTCGTTTAAATCCCACTTACCTCAATGCTGAGCCATAAAAGGTGTAGTTTATGTCCCAGGGCGTCGTCCTAGATTTAGTGTGGAGTTGTCAATCTCCGTTACTAGATGGCGTTGGCTTAAGGTCGTAAATAGTTTTACGGTCAGTCGTGCTTTGACTGTCTCTGGGTGCGCACGTGAACAGATGTTGCGGGTGTTATCTTACCTGGTACTATAACTCTAGGGAGCTAAAGCAAAGTTTCCAAACTTTGGTTATGTAACTTCAACTTATGTTAATTTCATTGTACGTACTACTTGCTAAAATAAAAGGTTGAGATTAGCTCCCACGACTTTTCAATCGAAATTCAAGGTACTATCCCTACTAGGCCAACATGACTACTGTATAGTAATACCTACAAATAATACAGACAGTAGAATTTGCCTGAAAAATACTCCTTGCTAATAAACTCTCCAAGCCAGCACGTCTTTACGATTCACCTGAAGAGAATTGAATGCGGGATGCGGGTAGAATGCAAAAACACCTTTACTGCACTAAAGTCACGTGGTGGTCATGTGAGGTCAAGTGAAACATTTTCATATCTCACAGATTAAATTAACCTGTTTATCGTCATTAGACTGCAACAGCATTTTTCCACTCTAAATAGTCCTTCCTATAATAATTATTTATTCTCGTAGAATTCAAAGGACACTACCTAACCTATGGCACAGAAAAGTTACAGAAGGCGCACTCGGCACTTTAGGTACAAAGCTACAAGTATTTTGGCGGGCACAACTCGACAACCCTTTCGCGTCACTCCGTGCCAAACAGTGACAGAGTTATGCGTTAGAAAAAGAGGATTTGTTTAGGTGAATATTGCACTAGGCAATGAGCGCTTACGCGAGCTGATTTGCGCTTTGTTGCGTCGCACGCAGCAAGAGTCGCTATTTAAATAAACGTATTCGCGAAATCAGGCTTCTGTATTTATTCTGTGACTATGGGCAGTTAAAATTACAGACTTTGATTTTCGTAAATTAATCAATTTTGTTTTTTTAGAACTTGTACTTAATTGGGTTTTACAAAACCCTTTCGGATTGGACTAGAGCTTTTTTATACGCCAGCCCATAGTTTTTAATGCAAAAAAATAAAAATAAACGATGATTCAAAAGTAAAAACTCTTCAAAATGTTTTTTGTATTTTTTTAGACTTTTCATCTTCATTCTATGAAATTGAACACAGTTTTATTTTTAGTTTATCAGAACTTGTTGTCTTTATATGCAATCAGAATTTCTGATTATCATAATCAGATATTCAGGAGAGTTTGTGTATTCTGGTCTTTGAGCTTGAAATTGAAGCAGGTACCTATCTAATCATATTCGGTATAATTTGATACCTATTTTGTGTTTATATTATCCATAGCTTTTTAATTTCACCTATCCGAATCTATAGGCACAGAAACACAGAACATATTAATAATATTACGTGCTAGTTTTAAATTTCAAAATATTGGAAAACATCTCTGATTGGCAAAATACACACTGGTCGAAATTGAACACATCAACTTTCATTTCTATGCTTTACGACACAGAACATAAAGTTCAAAATCAATTTCCGAATCTAATCCGGCACACCCTGCAATCGTAACAGTTTAGTTTGTTCATAAAAATATAAAGGTGATTGTACATATGCCCGTCGCGTTTTTATTTCGCACATTATAAGAGTCGTTTCACGCAGGGAGCGTTTTATGATCGTCCAACGATATCGGTTTTATTACTATTTTATTGATGAAGTGACGTACGTTAGACGAATGAATTGGCCAGTGTCAAACTAGCTGAATTCAATAGAATCTTCTAACAAATATAACCTTGCGTCTGTATGGTCTAATCTAATTTAAGTGATCTTTGAGGGAGGCCTATGTCAAATAGTGGACTTTCAACGGCTGCTATGATGATGATGATGAAACCAGAGTTTATAATCAAATATCGAAATCCGTGACTTCTATTTGACTTTTTAAAAAGTTACCTTACCGTGGTGCTCAGTTCTCCATACATAGCCAGTTTCAAACGCTGATAGAAAGTTAGCTGGAAATGAGCAGTCAATATTTACACCACCACCCCGGGGGCGATGCTACCCCTGCCATGATACCACGTGGCCGCACGGGTAGAGAAAATATTTGTTGAGGTCATCCGACTTAATAAATTAAGCACAAACCTGAACATAGAAAAGCAAAATAATGTGTGACCACTAATTGCTGAGTATAGTGTCAGTTTTCATAGTTCAACTGAGGATGGTAGTATTTTTGAGCTTAGTATTCGCCAGCATAAGCTGAACTATGATAATTGACTACGATTATTTTATTTATTTTGCCTTTTTATTGGTGTTCCAAAGGGAGGGGGTAATCTATTTGTTTTTAACTCCTTTTTAGGATATAACAAAACCCCTCATCGTCATATCACTTACACACTATCCGTCTATCAAAAACTTTTTTTCTGAGTTTTTATATCAAACACATTTATGTACTTACTCGTATCTTTTGAACCAGTAAAAAAACGCAATTGAGAAATATTCCAAGACGCTAGTCATTGTACATTGACGTTAGAACTCATCGGGGAATAAAATTTACCTTATATATTTTCCGATAGAATCTTCATGCTGGACTCGTAAGCACTAACAAAATATAAAAAATCATGCAAGCTTACGAACGACTGTAACAATTCTGTCCTCGAAACATACTCGTTACTTCCGTACACAAAAGCTACCAAGAAGTGTTCCAGCTCCAACTGCATGCTATAATCCATGAAAAACAGGACCGTATCGCGCCAGGCACAGAGTGCTTCACAAACACAGTTGGACATGCGGACAAACATCCGACTAACTCTCTGTAGTGATCTCTTGTTTTCTATTTAGGTACGAGCTGAACCAGAGGTTCTGTTGTGTTCAGATGTGATAACAGACATAAAAAATTACATTTATATTTACAGCCATTGACATGAAGACAAATAAAAATTGGAGATAAAAACTAAGCGTTTAAGGCTACCAAGAAACTCATTAGTAGTATGATGCTTTAAACAATATCCAGTTTCACGTGCCTTCAATAACCACAGCTCTGTGATAGATAACTAGTCACCCATCCGAGCAAACGTCGCGTCTGTTCAGGAACAACCAGGCAAAAAACAGTCATAAGTATCAGTCCACAATAAACAAATTGTTGACAGTATAACACACAAATAATACTCACGTATACAAAATAAAGTGTAGAAAGTTTCTCCGGATGTGTCTATCCTGTGTTATTAAAATATCAAGTAGTTACAACTCACGAAAGTTTTGAAAGTGAAACAAATAATATTGTAAACAATAAACTTGTTCAATTCAAAACAAAACAAACACAAAGTAATTTTTGATTGCTCTACTAGCTGGCATTGTTTGAGAATTACGGTAGTGATATGAAGGTTGGCGTTTTTCGAGTATAAACTTTGGTAGATATACATTTTGCAACTAGATATTACTTACTATCTGACCCATTATTTGCAGGCATACTCGTAAGTTATCTCATAAGATGAGGGAGCCAATAGATCAGTGCCCTCAGGCGAGGTCTTCCCTTGAATCTTAATATCCCCCGACTTTTATTACTGCTGGGACTCAAAGGGAATATGGCAACGTAAGTTTCATACTTTCTATTTGGTACATCGTTCGAGATATTGGTAACATTGGCGCAAATCAAAACCCAAAAGGCATGCGTTAAACTCAAAGTGGCCGTTCAGTGATATTATATTGTTCTTTTTATTTAGTTTTAGAAATAACAATTTCACAAAACTTCTGCTAAGTTTGGGCATGTACAAAATATGTATTTAAAAATACCTCAGACTCAGGGACTGAAAGCGGTATGGTATTATCGTTATGGTAGCGCAAAAAAGTAAGGGTACCATTATCAGATAGCGGTATGGCTAAAGCGCTACCTTTATCAAATAGAGGTATGGTTATACCGCTATTATAGTGGTATAAAATAACGGTATAAAATAACGGTAGAGGTAGGCTATACCGCTATTATACCTTTATTTTATACCGGTATAATAGCGGTATAAACCGCTATCATACCCTTATTTTTAAACCGGTATAATAGCGGTATATACCGCTATCATACCCTTATTTTTATAGCGGTATAATAGCGGTATAGACTTAATTTTACAATATCAAAAATGAAGTCGAGCCGACAAGGATGCAAGCGGGGTGGCGACGACGGCTGGCGGGATGGGAGGGCTGGGGGAGGCCCCGTGGGGGCGCGCTACCACCGAGTGCTGAGTTTCTTTGGGATTTCGTTCTGTTACGCACGCGCTCACGCACGCAATCCACGCACAGTACCTACTTACTTAGCTGCTTTCAATTTGGTACATACGTATAAGTACCTACTAACCTACCTACTAGAAAATATTGGTAGCTAGGTACCTACCTAGTTATATCATTGCTTGTTACAAATGGGAAGAAAACGGAAAAACGCCGTCTAGGCTTATTACGAGCTTTTATTTAACTTGCAATGTATGTAATTATGTATGTATGTTTGTTAGGTTCAAATCTTGCGAATTAAATTTGTCAAGGATAGGAGTTTTCATAGATTACCTAAGGAGTACCTACCTACTTATCTACCTATTTGTCATTCTTCAGACAGTAGGTACCTACATACAGTACATACCTAGGTACTTTATCTATGTAGGTAGGTATTTGGTAACTTTTTGGTAGGTAGTTATTATGCTAGCCTAATCTAACCAGGTACCAATATTCAAATCTCAGAGGGAAGGCCGAGGAGATGAGGTGCCGGGTAAGGCAGGGCGTACTCCCCGCTAGCCGCCCGCAACCTGCGTTAGGCTTGATGAGCGAAACACAATGCTGTTCTCTTGATGAGCGAAACATCATGCTGTTCTGATGATGGAGTCAGGACCTGTTCCATGGAACTTTTTATTGATATGGGTATCAAATGAAAGGGCTTGATAAGCAAAACACAATGCTGTTCTCTTGATGAGCGAAACACTATGCTGTTCTGATGATGAAGTCAGGACCTGTTCCATTCCATGGAACTTTTTTTTGTTATGGGTATCAAATGAAAGGGCTTGATGAGCGAAACACAATCATCATCGTCATCGTCATCGTCATATCTTTATCTTTTCATATCGTCATGTCTTCGTATCTTCGGCTTCGTAACTTCGTACTTCGTACTTCTTATCTTCGCAACTTCGCGAATTCGCATCTCCGCATCTTCACAACTTCGTATCTTCGTAACTTCGCAACTTCGCAACTTCGTATCTTCGTAACGTCGTAACTTCGTATCTTCAAAACTTCGTAACTTCGTATCTTCGCAACTTCGTAACTTCGTAACTTCGTAACTTCGTAACTTCGTGACTTCATAACTTCGTATCTTCGTATCTTCACAACTTCGCAACTTCGTATGTTCGCAACTTCGCAACTTTGCATCTCCGCATCTTCGCAACTTCGTATCTTCGTAACTTCGTATCTTCGTATCTTCGTATCTTCGTAACTTCGTATCTTCGCAACTTCGCAACTTCACAACTTTGCATCTCCGCATCTTCGCAACTTCGTATCTTCGTAACTTCGTATCTTCGTAACTTCGTATCTTCGTATCTTCGTGATTTCGTATGTTCGCAACTTCGCAACTTTGCATCTCCGCATCTTCGCAACTTCGTATCTGCGTAACTTCATATCTTCGTAACTTCGTAGCTTCGTATCTTCGCAACTTCGTATCTTCAAAACTTCGTATCTTCGCAACTTCGCAACTTCGTATCTTCGCAATTTCGCAACTTCGCACCTTCGTATCTTGATGCGAAGATACGAAGTTGCGAAGTTGCGAAGTTGCGAAGATACGAAGTTACGAAGTTTTGAAGATAAGAAGTTACGACGTTACGAAGATATGAAGTTACAAAGTTACGAAGTAACGAAGATACGAAGTTGCGAAGATACGAAGTTGCGAAGATACGAAGTTGCGAAGATACGAAGATACGAAGTTGCAAAGATACGAAGATACGAAGTTACGAAGTTGCCAAGTTACGACGTTTTGAAGATACGAAGTTACGACGTTACGAAGATACGAAGTTGCGAAGTTACGAAGTTGCAAAGATACGAAGTTACGGAGTTTTGAAGATACGAAGTTACGACGTTACGAAAATACGAAGTTACGAAGATACGAAGTTGCGAAGATTTGGAGATGCGAAGTTGCGAAGACACGAAGTTACGAAGTCACGAAGTCATGAAGTCACGAATTCACGAAGTCACGTAGTCACGAAGATACGAAGTTACGAAAATACGAAGTTGCGAAGATACGAAGTTGCGAAGTTGCAAAGTTGCGAAGTTGCGAAGTTGCGAAGTTGCGAAGATACGAAGATACGAAGTTACGAAGATACGAAGTTGCGAAGATACGAAGTTACGAAGTTGCGAAGTTACGAAGTTTTGAAGATACGAAGTTACGAAGTTACGAAGTTGCGAAGTTGCAAAGTTGCGAAGTTGCGAAGATACGAAGATACGAAGTTACGAAGATACGAAGTTGCGAAGATACGAAGTTACGAAGTTGCGAAGTTACGAAGTTTTGAAGATACGAAGTTACGAAGTTACGAAGTTGCGAAGTTGCAAAGTTGCGAAGTTGCGAAGATACGAAGATACGAAGTTACGAAGATACGAAGTTGCGAAGATACGAAGTTACGAAGTTGCGAAGTTACGAAGTTTTGAAGATACGAAGTTACGAAGTTACGAAGTTGCGAAGTAACGAAGTTGCGAAGATACGAAGTTGCGAAGATGCGGAGATGCGAAGTTCCGAAGATACGAAGTTACGATGTTTTGAAGATACGAAGTTACGACGTTACGAAGATATGAAGTTACGAAGTTACGAAAATACGAAGTTGCAAAGATAAGAAGATACGAAGTTACGAAGTTGCCAAGTTACGACGTTTTGAAGATACGAAGTTACGACGTTACGAAGATACGAAGTTGCGAAGTTACGAAGTTGCGAAGATACGAAGTTACGACGTTACGAAAAAACGAAGTTACGAAGATACAAAGTTGCGGAGATATGGAGATGCGAAGTTGCGAAGATACGAAGTTACGAAGTCACGAAGTCACGAAGTCATGAAATCACGAAGTCACGAAGTCACGAAGATACGAAGTTACGAAAATACGAAGTTGCGAAGATACGAAGTTACGAAGTTGCGAAGTTACGAAGTTACGAAGTTGCGAAGATACGAAGATACGAAGTTGCAAAGATACGTAGTTACGAAGTTGCGAAGTTACGAAGTTTTGAAGATACGAAGTTACGACGTTACGAAGCTATAGGTACGAAATTACGAAGTTACGAACTCATACATCCTCCCTCACAAACTTTATTAATTGCATTGGAGTGTTGTGATTGTACAAAGTAGGTTAGGTACATGTTTTAGGTACCTACCACGAAAAACGTGAATTTACGAAGCATCATCATCATCATCATCATCATCATCATCATCATCATCACCACCACCACCACCACCACCACCAGCAGCATCATGCATCATCCATCATCCATCATCCATTTTTGAGGAAAATTCATGACTCTCCCAAAGTTCGCTCGCAGTAATTCGTCGTCAAAACACCACACCGGCCAGTGAAATGACGAAATGACATAAGTAAACTAAACCTAGCCAAGGATAGGCGGGCGCGGTGATATCAAAGAAAACCTTTATCATAAGGGTTTAGGTAGCGCTATTTCCTTATACCGGTTAGAATTTCGGTACCCATAATGTCATACCTTTATTTTTTTCGGTACCGAAATATTTGGGTAACCGGAATATAGCGGTATGACGTCATACCCTTATAAAGAGGTAGCGTAATTTTTCGGTTATTCAGTCCCTGCTCAGACTACCCCTTCGACATCTTCAAAGGATCTAAAAGATCTGAGAGAACTTCTACCGCAGCTTGGGGAAACATCGTTTTCATGTTTTGTTTATATTAAGAAAACAAGATTAATAACAAAATTAAATAACAAGAATAAACATTATTTACCATACGGAAATTACTCAAGTAAAAATATCGTGTGTTAACTAATGTCTAGTACAACTCACGAAAGTTTTGAAAGTGAAATAGTAAGAATAAATTTGCAGTAATCTGCAACGCAAATCTGAAAATAATTTTCCTAAGTAAACCATTGTTATTCATCTACTGCGCTCGCAAACGAGAGCATTGACTTCGAAGAATAAAACTCATCAACAATTCATCTATTCAATACTTATCATAAATTCCTTTCTACCTGCGAAAGGAAACCTTTAGGACTCTATAAAACTTTATTGACACCAGCATAATCACTGGAACTATACAAAGTTGGGTTAAAAAGTTCGCTCGCACGTGCGCCGCCTGCCGAGTACTTGGACAGAGTGGAGTGAACTATCTCACTTTCAACGAGACTCACCTCGCGAGAAATAAAGTACTTAGCCAAGTTACTGAGGGATGGAATTTAAATGATTTGATGTGGTATCTTATATCTTAATTTTGAAGGCACAAAGATGATTATTACAAGGTCATTATTTGCGATAGTATTACATCAATCTGCAGCTTTATAATGCTGTTTACGTTTTAGTAATTTGCACTTGTATTTTGAAATATCTATGTGAGTTCGTTATTAAGTTGTTATCCGTACCCATATTATAAATGTGAAAGTGTGTTTATTTGTTTGTTTATTTATCCTGCTTTCACGTCAAAATAGAGCGACGGATTGACGTTATTTTTTGTGTGGAGATAGTCGAGGGCTGGAGAGTGACATAGGCTACTTTTTATCCGGGTACCACACGAGCGAAGCTGTGGACAGCAGCTAGTATAGAAATATTTCTTCAATCATTACCATCTTTAAGATTAATGATTTGTATAAACCTGCGTAGCGATCTAAAATCAACTAGCTTTTTGTTTGTGCTATAATGACAACTCCCAATTTTTTTACCTTCTTTTCTGAATTGACTTTATAACTTGTAGTATAATCTGTTTCTTACCGAATGTAATTTTTTTTAACAAATTCTTAGATTATTTATTGACAAAGTACAAAATGCCACATCTGCAAATAAGTATAGCTCCATACTCATGAATCAGTATGCGCATGGCGAGTCCCAAATGCCGGTCGACTTGCAATACTTATAGCAGTTTAGTGCGGACCCAGTATTGTATTACAGCCTTACCGGCATTATGTGCATAGCCTTAGGATTACGTGACCCCAGCCTTTGAATGCTATCGCTTATCGACCATTGTTCTGAATTTGTTTGAATGCAGTTTTAGTTCAAAGGACAATGCTAATCTTTGTATGAAAGTTGGTACAAGTGCTGCTCAATGATATATATTTTTTTAATGTGTCTGTGACATGATGTCTTTATAAAAAAAGGCGTTTTCAGATCGGTCCCAGGGGAACATAAATAGTTTAGCTCGAACATGTTTGCACATGATGTCTTTATAAAAAAAAGGCGTTTTCAGATCGATCCCAGGGGAACATAAATAGTTCAGCTCGAACATGTTTGCACAACTTCCATAGGCGCCATATTCGATTTTTATCACTTGTTAGAGCCAATGTCATTTTTGTGATCTAAGCGAAGCTAAGGTCACCTCATTTGTCAAAATCCCTGTAGCCGATTGGGTTACAGCGAAACTTACATAAACCCATAAACATTACCCTGCTTTACCATACCATAGTAATTGATTCAGAATTTTTGGAAGTGAATACCTAAATTACGAGTTTGCCAGTAGGTAATAAAAAGATAATCTTTTTCTCCCAGGTTAAATTTTGTGAAATGTCCAGCATTATTCATTAATTTGTGACTTACATTGATTTGAACTTCAACAATGAGATAGATAGACAATCAATACAAAATGCAACCATGTCTCAAAAAATCTATGAGCAAAATTAGTCATCAGATTTGGTCCTAACATATTTTCTCATATTAGAAAATGACCCAGAGTTCCAGATTTATTTTTCCCCTAATAACTGGTCCGCTGCAATCCGCAGATTGGATATTTATGAGCTTATGTATGTTGCGTATTACATAAATAAATAAATCCATACACAACACAATTCACAAGTCGCATGAGCTGAATGCTGAAACGAATATATTTTTGCACAACTACCATGGTAGGTATTTAGTCGTGCAGTCGGAAAAGCACTCGTAGTAAAGTTTACTTAGTTGTTCTTGACCATCGAGTTTGTCGGACTTCGAGATCGTCGAAGGTTCGAGATATTGAATTGAATTGAGTCATCATCGGTGACCAGAGCTTGACTATTTAAGTCTAAAGGATGGGTCACTGAACAGAAAACGAGCCGTATTTGTTCCCCTGGTTCTTGATTATACTCGTATTAGTCACGAAAAAATAAGAGCGAAATCGCCTAGCTCTTAAGACTATTTGGAGAGGTAAAATAGATCCTACTAACTAAATGATTTTTAAATTTGACTTCATAACTTCTATACTGTGTCGTACTGTACCTGGACGTGGAAGCGGGTCCGGATTATTGCCAATACACTCTCCCAACATCTCAGTCCACAATAAAGTAAGTGAGCACTCGATAAATTATTTATTAGAACATAACAGCAGTGTTAAGATTGTTTTATTAAAAAAAATATTAGAAAAGACCGTGAATAATACAGACAACAAACACGGTAGCTTTCGGTGATCAATAACAAATATAAATTGTTATTTCGCCGGGTTTCAACAAATCTAAAGACTTGAAAATAAGTATTTTGAAATTTTGCATTTATCCCGTTTTTTGCGTCAAGGTACAGAAAAGAACTAGGTATGTCCTTTTCTGTATCCCTCACGACGGGGCTTTCAACCCGAAAAAAGTACTGAATCTAAGGATAGAAAAAATAACAAAATGTATAATAACGCGAGCGTAGCCGCGTGCAAATACTAGATTTTTTTTAAATGAGGCTGCCGCTTGAAAATATAAATTCTGAGTTACTTAGACAGTTTAAGTACATTTTTTCTTCTAAGAAAATAACATAGATACGACAAGCCACAAAGCAAAGTACAGATAAGACGAAAATCCCCAGCCAGTAGCATCGCCCACAGAAACCGTTTGTAGCTCCCTCGTCTAGAGAACTGCACTTTTAAGATATTGACTCTTCAGACAACTGCTGGTATTATGTGCGCCTGTACTGAATTTCAGAGATAGTTTTCTGTTTACTCTGATTTATAGTAGAGCTGTCGACCGAGTGGGATAGCTCCTGGACTTTCAATTTAAAAAAAATATTTGAATATCATTCGAAATTTTAAAACGAGGATTTAAAATTTCGGAAATATTGCACGAGCTCTAAAGAATGAAGGGAAATATTGCCAGAATTCCAATTGGTATTTTAATGCTGCGTTTCTACCAGCGATGTGAGTGATTTTACTGGCGCTTAACGAACACATCTTTCAGTAAAGGCCTCCCTCGCTTAGCGACAAAAGGTTCGAAATTAAAAATCAGAAGCATGGATGTGCTCAGCTTTTAACGCCTCCAGCGGTCACCCATCCAAATTTTGTATGAACGCTTTCGATGTGATTCTACTCTTAAACACCCTACTAGGCCTACACATCCACATTACAATTTAAGTAACTCCTAAGTTGTTAAGTCACGTGCTCCTTTGCAAAGGGATCCTTAACACCCGAAGTCAACAATGGTAAACTAGATTAGGCATCTACACCTTTTCTCAGAGTTTTTCTACAACGAACACATTTGCGCCTCGGGTCACGTGTGGGGTCGATGCAACAGTCTAAGCAGAATAACTATATCACTTATGGAGTGGACACATTGCGTTTTCTGCAGCGCGTTTTTGAGCTGCGCGTTTGTATCGATACAAACGCGCGTTCGCAACGCGTTTTTTTCCATAGAAAAGCGAACCGGGAGGGGGGCAGCGCGTTCGCATCGCGTTCGAATCGCGTTTGTATCGATACAAACGCGCTGAAAAAAACGCAATGTGTCCACTCTCCCTGTGAGAATATAGACCTCTACAAATGTCTAAATTTATTTTTTTAAAGAAGTCGGTCAAAGTCAAAGATTTTATTCAATAAGATCACGTAGTTTGATCATTTTGACACGTCAATTGTTTAAAATATTGTCCTATCTTACTCTCCTACTAAGTAGTTAATATTCTTCTTTCTAGATAGGTTCTAACATAAAGAACGTGCAATTTCAAGTAATTACCGCTATTAGAAAGCTATATTTTTAGAGTGGTAGGTATAAATAGCTGTTCTTCTCAGTTTTTGTTTTGTATTTTTTTTCTGTTCTTTTCCAGCTGTTCTTTCTAGGCTGTAGACACCGAAGTTAGGAATGCTTCGGAATGTTCTGGAATAATGGTAAGTGAATTATGTTATCTCGTTGGGTCGTTTAGTTGGATAGTTTTGTAGCAAGGGAAAGAAATAGCTCTTATATTGAGTACAAGAGAAAATTGTAAATGAACCTACTCTGCCAAAGACTTCGCTCAGACAGAATAATAAAATAATTATAATAATAATAAATTATCCGTCGTAGCTTAACGACGTGCCTTTCGAAGCACGGAAGCGCTCTGCTTTTAGCGCCACACATCCAAATTGTGGCCGCTCAGAAAACGATCTAACGCTCAACTTCATCGGTCTATTAAAATTTAATAAATTATTACTTATTATTATTTTTATTATGAGCCTGTAACGTCCCACTGCAAGGCAAAGGCCTCCCTTCCTTCTCTCCAGTCATCCCGATTTTGAGCTACTACGAACCAATCCTTCAAATAGGCATCCAGCTTGCGTCTCTCCATCCATAATCCGTACCCATAATATTATAAATGTGAAAGTGTGTTTATTTGTTTGTTTATTTATCCTGCTTTCACGTCAAAACGGAGCAACGGATTGACATGATTTTATGTGTGGAGATAGTTGGAGGGTAACATAGGCTACTTTTTATCCGGGTACCTACCACGCGAGCGAAGCCGCGGGCAGCAGCTAGTCAATAATAAATAAACTACCTAGGTATATGAATGTTGACTAAAAATTTCGACACCAGCAGTGCGATTCAGACCTCGGTATGTATTCCGAATTCGGAAAGTGACGTTTCTTCGCTGAAAAAACGTTGACTTTCCGAAGAAAATCATCGAATCGGATGCATTTACAGAAATCTGAATCGCACCGAGTTGGTCTAGCTTATAAGACCCAGCTGTTAAAAACAGTGCTCTTGAAACTTTCGTATAATAAACACATTTAGAAAACATTCAATAAAGCCATGTAGCGCCCCTACGTAATATTATTAGAAAGAAAGTCTCTATATGCGAGTGGAGCGTACAAGACGGCATTATTAAATTGCCTGTAGACATTTGCAGCTATTCAGGGAAAATGCTGGATTGTGGAATTATCCTGCATTCACTTGAATAATACACACATCAAAAAAGTCTAAGCAACACCTATTAATTTTTGAAAAAATATTTTTTTTCTAAATGTTTCTTTGAACTGAATATCAAAACTTCTTTGAATATCCAACCTCCTTGATAAACAAATGAATACTGGCTGGATTAAAAAAAAATCGTGTCTAAAAACAATAAAACCATTCTTTTGTCGAATTCAACGCCATTTCTTGCATGTGTTTTACTTATTTTTCGATTAAAAAACTTTAGTAACCACAGTTAATCAAACAAACAAAAGTTCTGTTTTGCCAAATTTTTTACTGTAGTAATGGAGCGTCGTCATCTTAACATGGAAGAGATGCAAAGAGCTGTAGGAATGCTCGAAATGGAAAACACTCAAGCCGATGTCGCCCGGCATTTTGGCGTCCATAGAAGTATAATTTGTCGACTCTGGAGGCGTTACTGTGACACAGGTGATCCGTCTGAACAGCACACAGGCCAAGGGCGTAGTACCACTCGTCATCAAGACCGATACATCCAGGTAACATGTAGACGTGAACCAAAGCTGACTGCCCAAGAGATTGCATCAAGGCTACAGAATGCTGATGGTCCTGCTGTCTGTCCCCAAACTGTGCCAAACAGACTGCATGAGTATGGCCTACGTGCGCGGCGTCCAATCAGATGCCCCCAGATCCGTCACGGGAATCGAGCTCGACGTGTTCAATGGTGCAGACCACGGGTACTATGGCCGCAACAACGATGGCACAAAATTCTGTTCTGCGATGAATCTCGATTCGGTTTCAAGCCTGATACGAAAAGAGTGAGGGTGTATCGTCGCTCAGGAAATGCTGAACGTTTGAGATGTGTCCAGGAAGTCCACCCATACAGCGGCTCGACAGTAATGGTTTGGGCTGGAATTACTAAAGACCGAAAAACCGATCTCGTTTTTATCAATGGCAACCTGAATGCCGAAAGTTACGTGCAACATGTGCTGACTCCTTATGTGCGTCCATTTTCACAAACAATGGGACCTGAGTTCACTTTGATGCACGACAATGCCCGTCCGCATACAGCAAGGCGGACTCAAGAATGGCTATAGAGGGAAAACATCCGCGTTTTACCGTGGCCAGCTCAGTCGCCTGACTTGAATCCCATTGAGCATGTGTCGGATATGCTCCAAAGAAGAGTCCTGAAAGACCTTGATGGGGTTTCAACAGAACAGCAGCTGAAAGACCTGCTCAAATTCCACTGGGATAGACTGCCTCAGGAGGTTATCAATAACCTTATTGATTCCATGCAGAATCGATGCAGACAAGTTTTAAACAGGCGAGGAGGAAACACGCTGTATTAGATTTTATCCAACTGCCCAGAAGATGGGTTATGATTTTACTTGAAAGTTAATTTTTGTTTATTTGTACCGAGAGACAACAGTCGCTTAAGCTTACATTTTGTTGTAAATAAATGTTTATAAGCAATTTATCGAATTTAGATAACTAAAAACAACAAAGAATAGTTAATTTATAAAATAGAAGAGAAATAATTAAAACAAAGTCCACAAAATTAAAAATATTCAAAAATCAATAGGTGTTGCTTAGACTTTTTTGATGTGTGTATATTTAACATCTTGTAATGGAAAATAGCCTCGATTTTGCTTAGTGTATCTTAATTTACGGTCTATGACACTTTTCCTAATGTTAACAGACTACGTCGAAATATTTAGTTCACATTAATAAAATTGAATATAAAATACGAGAAAAAAAATTAAAGGAGGTGTTCCAAAGAAGGCCTAGTCTTTGTAAACTACACAGAAAAATAATGAAAAAATCAGTGATTTCGAAAATATATTACTTGACACTTTAACTTGAAGCATAGTTATCTTTTTAATGTGAAGACTTTTTACAATCAATGGTAACATAATTTTCCTATAGGCGGCCATGACTGTGTAACAGTTAGTGGCTGCCACTGTTGACGGCTGTATTTTGACTGTTTTATGATTTTGACAGGTTATTGTTTCATTCTCTTTGGTTCGTCGGAGTTGTGTTGTATTTTTGTGATGCGCTATTTATCTGATAGAATAAAATTATGACAACTAAAAGTCGCCGGCGGCGACGGCGCCGTAGCCATAAAGAAGTAAAGTGGTGCGCTATTTTTCAAAAATATTATCATAATTGTCTAAATTGACATAAGTGGGTAGTTATCAAATCAAATCAAATCAAATAACTTTATAAAATTAGTTTTTATAAAGTAAAAGTAGTTTTAGTAAAAGTAGTTTTTAGTTAGTAATAGTTAGTAAGTTTTTATTTAATATTAGTAGGATTACCTACCAATTTATAAATGAGTAACAACCAATAACCATTTTATAAAGGGGCAATACCGCGCGGCACAGCTAGCCTTTCAAAATTTAGCCCGAAGACGAGATCCTTCGTTATCTAATGATAATAAAACAACCAGTGTGCCGACAGTCTATAGAAGTATCGTGTTTGTTCTGCCAAACGAACCGTGTACACGGACTAAACAACGTTACGTGATCGAACTGTGTCCCTATTCACTAATGCCACTCTATCTATTGTTAACTCATGGACTTATTTTAGAGGAACACAACAAAAAAAAACAGATCTGAGTTAAAACTATTTGATTTGCACTCATTGATTCAAAGATCTGAGTTCAGCACTTTCATTGAGTTTAATCATAAACATTTGTCTTTTACATTCTTTAAACTCGACTGTTAGTTGGATCGGTATGCTCACTTTAGCAGCCCGACCCAAGAAACTATCGGCCGAGAGAAAGTCTGCAGTGAGCTCGGTCCCTAAGTAGTTTTTCGGTTTTGTTATAATGATTGCATAATGTGCATAATATATTTTATTGCCTGTCTAGGTGTTACAGTACCATTAGCATTCGTTGTTTTCGATATCATCGATATGACTATACAAATTGGGAATAGTGTTAGGTCAAAACGATCAATGAGACGTTAGTGCAGCGGTTGAGTGTATTTAACTTCATATCCGTTCTGGCGTTAGCGACCGACAATAGGCGACGCATCTTCCGTCAAATGTGGCCGACCCTAAGTAATTTGACTGAATTATTTATTCAGAAATACTGAAATTAAAATTGGTCGTTAGTGAATAAAGGGACAAAAGGATATCAGGATCACGAGGTACTACACTGAAACCATTTTACGAAGAACTGACTTATCTATGGTAACAACTCTATTTTGGGGTAGATAAATGGATGTCTTGACAAATCAATAATAACTTTGCGTACAATTCAACTTTTTAGTAAACACTTACAGGCTTGTGTCTTTATCCCCCACGATTAGTAACTGCCTACATCTCAAAGCTCTACGTGACAAGCTATAAGCCCATCCATCGGCGAGTGTAGTATTGTGTAAAAAGTTTACAATAAAAATACCGGCTTAAAATGTATATCTATAGGTAGGTAAGTACCAACTTGTTACACATTTTGATTAAACCAATCTGCTGGATATTGTTTCACGCTCATAAAAAAACTCTCATGAATAGGGTGCCTATCTATCAGATAATAAATAAATAAATAATGCTGGATATTTCACACAGCATCATGTAGCCCCAAGCTAAGCAGAGCTTTTTTTGTAAATAAATAATAAATAATGATCTTTTATAATAAGATCAGCGGTTCAAGATTACAAACAAAATCTTCTAACTAAAATACTAACGTAGGTACGTTAGATAAAACGAATTTCTAATACTTAAAAATACTGGTGTCTAGCTCGTTTCTTATCAACAGCATCACTCCAAAGTCCTCCAATAGTCGATAGGTTTCGAAAAAGACGATGGCCGTAACATAACCTTACAGGACGAAGTCACACTCGCGCACCTGACCCTTTAAAAGAGGAATCACTGTGCCGTTATTACAAGGGATAAAACTGGTCCATCAGGTTGTCACCGTTGTTGGCAATAGATACATAGCAAGATTTTGAGTGTATTGCCATATTTTTTATACTGATAACCAACTGTAAGGAACGCCAGCTTAAACCCTTGGTCCCTATAAAAAGGAATGGTCACATTTCGGACCCTCAAAGAAACGATCATTTTTATCTTCGCGTCCGCGGTCCTTTCCTTTTACTGTTCAAATATCTTAGGAAAACGCTGATAAAATGTACTGGCTGATGATTTGTATCGGAAAATCGATTAAAAATCACTTTTTACTGACGTGTGTTTATTTGCAGAGTAGAATATTATAGTGATTCTAATTTCGACCCTAAGATTATGAATTCGAATCCCAGGCGTGCATCAATGGATTTTTGTTTTGAAAAATGTACATGCGCATCAACACAAGCTCTAAAAGAAAACCGTCCTTACGTATCTTAATCCGTTGGTTTCGACACGAGATCAGAATCTCAAATAACTTTATTTGTTAACAAAATTTACAAGTTAAAACATCATTGTTGTATAAAAGTAATGAAGTGAGTTAACAAAATAGCCTCCACTCAGCATATGCTACGGTAAACATAGCACCTTAGCGCTGGTCTTCCATGGTAGCACAAAGTAGGTAAGCAAGCGAGCAGCGGCTCTCGCGATAGGGCGGCCAGGCCGGCAATTATAGAAAACAAAACGTTTGATTTTTTAATCATAATTGTCTATAAGTAATTTAGTATTGTACTCTTTCAGTTTCCGGGAAAGGACTTATAGACCCTATATAATATAGCTAACAGACACAATCGAAGTGTGCGAAATAAAAATCACTTCAGTGTATTTACTCAACAAATAAAAGCATTACAACACTTTCTTCCGAGATCTCCCTCTTTTATTTATCACTTCATCTGCCGGAACAAGGATATTTTTTTTTACTGGAAATGTCACTCTTCTTTAAGTAAGTATTAATAAGTACTTACCTACTTATAGTATTTTTAGTCAGTTTTTAAAAATGAATGTCATATTAAAAAATATAGACTACCAATTCAAAAATAGCCACTCAAGTTCAAAAGTAACTCTTTACAGAAGTTCTACGCTCTAGCACGCTCTAGCTCTAGCTCTAGAGTATTTTTATTTTGTAAACCTTTTGTGTCTGACAGCTGGGCAAAGGTCTCCCCCAAAGTTCCACTAATCCCTGTCTTCCTGGCGATCTGGCGATAAGCCCACACTATCATGGCCGTGTTGGCCGAGGGGTATAGTACTTCGACTTTTGATCCGAAGGTCGTAGGTTCGAAACCTTGCCGTGCATCAATGGATTTTTCGTTTCGAAAAATGTATATGCGCATAACACGAACTCTAAACGGTGAAGGAAAACATCGTGAGGAAATCCGCGGCTTAGTCAGCCCCACACGTATTGACCATGTCTTTCCTGTGGATATGGCCGGTAAGCTGAGAGGATGGTGTAGGTGCTGGGCTGCTGGGAGTAGGCTACTCCATCTCAACATTGTCCCAGGCACTACGATGTCCCGTTAAGTGTAGGCAAAGATTGCCTCCTGACACTGTCTATATCAGCTAGTAAAGATGTAAAGGCCTAACTTTATCATGAGGGTAACAAAAAATTGAAAAACCATAATACAGAAATGTCATAAAAATGCACTTCTTGAACTGCGTCTATGCTTCTAGACATCAGAAGGAAAGTGCCTGATAATTTTATACAAATCTCTAGTATTACCGTGTTTCATAAATCGTTAATGTTAGAAATAAAATAATAAAAACTCTGAATAAATTGATGAGTAAATAAATTGTTGATGAGTTGAGTAAATAAAGTTTCAGAAATTGTATTGTAGGTAGTTTAATGTTAGAAATAAAATAATAAAAACTGTGAATAAATTGATGAGTAAACTAGTTTTACCAAGCTAAGCACTATTCAAAGGATTTTGAAATATTTTGATTGGTCTTTTAGCACTTCTATACAATATAACTCCAACGACTGTGCTGCCGTAAAAATTCAATCTGAAAATTGCTCGGCCTATGACTCGTAAAACCAGCTACAGAATTGTCTGTTATTGTGTGATGAAAAAATCAACCCGAAATTATAAAGGTTTTATTGTTGGCGCTAAAATGGGTCTAAAGTACCCCTGCTTTATAGCGCTGTAAGTATCCTGTCGAAATTATATTCTAGGTTTTGTTTGTATTAAGCCTGGGATACACTAGGGGACATGTTGCGGAACATGTCGCTCAACAACTACGTGAAGTGTCCCGCGACAATTGTCATGGAACATTTTGCCGAACATTTTGGAGCAAGCAACATGCCCCGCGTCACGTACAATGTTGCGGGGCATGTTGCGGGACAATATGCAACGTTGCAGCGTCACGTAAATTATGTGTTGCGCGTCATGTTGCGGGACAAAATGTCCCCTAGTGTATCCGACGCTTTACTTTCCTGATCTGTCATTCCGGGTCAATCTGACATCTAGATAAGGATCAAACAAATTAATTGCAAGAAATCGAAAACATTCCTCTTCTAAATATTATATTTTTATGAAAACGCTATAAACTAATAACACCCCTCTTTTTCGTAGGGGTTAAAAATAAGAGAAAAAGAGATTCTTAATTTTTTAATTTTTTAGGTCCCCTAACGCAAGCTCTGCTTACTTTGGGGCTACAATGATGCTTTGTGAAATGTCCTGCATTATTTATTTTAATTTGATTTTCTACTTGATGTAAAGACGAGCTTCAAATTTAATATACATGCATAGGTATAAAAAAAATCACGACTCTTCCCCATAAGAATAAGCAGATACCACAGAATTAATAGACAAAATGAGATATTAAATTATGTAATTTACCCAACACATTGCAATAGGAGAGATAACGAAAAATAGAAGGTTAGAAAGCGAAATCTACGAAAAACAAAAGGCTCCTATACAGTGGCGTAACTATAGGGTGGCAGGGGTGGCCAAATGCCACGGGCCCCCGACCCCAGAGGGCCCCGGCTCAAGAGGCCGCGAGCTCGTGATGATTTTTACTGATAGGGCCAGGGACGTATATAAGGGGGAGGGGGGGTTTAGGGGGTCCAGACCCTCCCCCCCCCCCTCCTTAGCAATAGCATAAAAAAAACTGGTGGAACAGGTATTTCCGTGCGTAAACAGATGGTTCATGACGTCCAAAAAAAAATATTGGTACACCCGATGTTTTGTATTTCTCGAGTTATGTTTTTTAATGTTTTTTTTAGCATGCTTGGCCAGAACAATTTTTTAAACTTAAGTATAAATAAATTGGGAACTATAAAAAACCACAACTTCTATTATTAAATACCCCTGGGCGTAATGTTAATCTTTGTACATTTTGGAACCAGTGTAAGAAAAGCCTACCAACAACTAAAACAAACTCATTTGGTTGTAAGTTTGATAGACATCAAGACTTGTGTAATTTATTAGTAATCTAATGATTATTATTGACAGACCATTTTCTGAGACTGGCCTTGCGATTTTTAACTTAACAGGAAACTATAGGTATTCTTTAAAACTCGAAGGGATAATCCGTTACAATAATTGGGATTCTGGGAATAAATCCTCGAGGCGATTTCAGGCAAACATTTCCTAGTGTCACATTTGTCTTAAAAAAAAATTCGGCTCGCTTCGCTCGCATACAGCTTCATGAGTGTTTTGCGAGCAAAGTGCGTTACGTCTGACCGCAGAATAGGAACCGATCCTTTTCTTTGAGTACGTAAGCAAAATCAAGTGTCACATGTTGCATTTGTGATAAAAAAAAATCAGCTCGCTTCACTCGCATAATAAAATAGGAACTGACAAGCTACCAGCCATTTCTTTGAGCACCATAAGAAAAATCATGTGTCACTTGTTGCGTTTATCTTAAAAAAATTAAGCTCGCTTCGCTCGCATATTAGCTTCATAAGTATTTTGCAAGCAAAGTGAGTTAAGTATGACCGCAGAATAGGAACCGACAAAAAGCCATCCTTTTCTTTGAGCACATAAGCAAAATCAAGTGTTAGGTACGTGTTGCATTTGAGATTGGAAATTGGTTCGCTCCGCTCGCATAATAAAATAGGAACCGACAAGCAGCCAGGCTTATGGTGCTCAAAAGCATCATAAGAAAAATTAAAAATCACGTGTCATTTGTTGCATTTGTCTTTAAAAAATTTGGGCTCGCTTCGCTCGCATATAAGCTTCATGAGTATTTTGCGAGAGGACAGTAAACCAAGTTTCAAGCCCGGGAATCGATGTCGTTAACGCGTTGCGTGCGAGTACGGTAGCCCTAACGCGTACGAAGTCGCGGGTCACAATGTATTGAACCTATCTATGGGATGGCAAAAGCCAGGCTGGCCCGGGGTTCTGAGTTAACATACGCCACTACTTGGTTGAAACCCTTCAACCCCCCCCCCCCCCCCCCCGGCGCTACAATTTAAGTGCGGCAGAAAACTGGTCAATCTTTGTATTTTGGAACCCTTGGACCCCCCTTATCAAAGCTATAGCTACGTCCCTGGATAGGGCCCCATCAAAAGAATTTGCCACGGGCCCCAGACGATATAGTTACGCCACTGCTCCTATATCTTGTTTTCAATCAAACCCCTCTAGTTGGGTGTCAAATGGCCGCTTGCAATAAACACTGACAAAGGGTTACGAGAGCCCGGACCACAGAGCAAGAAATAGTACGTGGGGTATCCGAGGCCCCCGCGGTATAGCAAGGGTTAAATTGCTTTCTTCTTAAAATTTCGCCGCGTTGGTTTAGGAGTTGTTTTCCTCATTTTCTTCTCCAAAATACCAAAAGAGAAACACTTATAGTAAGCAAAAGTAGTATTTTTATTAGGTAGGTACTTTTTTTTCAGCTAGGTATTATAATTCTGTTACTGTTACAGTCATGATCCTATTTATTTTTCATTTTAGACTATGTATATATATATATATCATGTGTCATTCATATATATATATTCATATATATTATTCATATATATATATATATATATACATATATACATATATATATAATTATATATATATATATATATATATATATATAATTTTTTATATATATATATATATATATATATATATATATATATATATATATATATATATATATATATATATATATATATATATATATGAATATATATATATGAATGACACATGATATATATATATATACATAGTCTAAAATGAAAAATAAATAGGATCATGACTGTAACAGTAACAGAATTATAATACCTAGCTGAAAAAAAAGTACCTACCTAATAAAAATACTACTTTTGCTTACTATAAGTGTTTCTCTTTTGGTATTTTGGAGAAGAAAATGAGGAAAACAACTCCTAAACCAACGCGGCGAAATTTTAAGAAGAAAGCAATTTAACCCTTGCTATACCGCGGGGGCCTCGGATACCCCACGTACTATTTCTTGCTCTGTGGTCCGGGCTCTCGTAACCCTTTGTCAGTGTTTATTGCAAGCGGCCATTTGACACCCAACTAGAGGGGTTTGATTGAAAACAAGATATAGGTAGGAGCCTTTTGTTTTTCGTAGATTTCGCTTTCTAACCTTCTATTTTTCGTTATCTCTCCTATTGCAATGTGTTGGGTAAATTACATAATTTAATATCTCATTTTGTCTATTAATTCTGTGGTATCTGCTTATTCTTATGGGGAAGAGTCGTGATTTTTTTTATACCTATGCATGTATATTAAATTTGAAGCTCGTCTTTACATCAAGTAGAAAATCAAATTAAAATAAATAATGCAGGACATTTCACAAAGCATCATTGTAGCCCCAAAGTAAGCAGAGCTTGCGTTAGGGGACCTAAAAAATTAAAAAATTAAGAATCTCTTTTTCTCTTATTTTTAACCCCTACGAAAAAGAGGGGTGTTATTAGTTTATAGCGTTTTCATAAAAATATAATATTTAGAAGAGGAATGTTTTCGATTTCTTGCAATTAATTTGTTTGATCCTTATCTAGATGTCAGATTGACCCGGAATGACAGATCAGGAAAGTAAAGCGTCGGATACACTAGGGGACATTTTGTCCCGCAACATGACGCGCAACACATAATTTACGTGACGCTGCAACGTTGCATATTGTCCCGCAACATGCCCCGCAACATTGTACGTGACGCGGGGCATGTTGCTTGCTCCAAAATGTTCGGCAAAATGTTCCATGACAATTGTCGCGGGACACTTCACGTAGTTGTTGAGCGACATGTTCCGCAACATGTCCCCTAGTGTATCCCAGGCTTAATACAAACAAAACCTAGAATATAATTTCGACAGGATACTTACAGCGCTATAAAGCAGGGGTACTTTAGACCCATTTTAGCGCCAACAATAAAACCTTTATAATTTCGGGTTGATTTTTTCATCACACAATAACAGACAATTCTGTAGCTGGTTTTACGAGTCATAGGCCGAGCAATTTTCAGATTGAATTTTTACGGCAGCACAGTCGTTGGAGTTATATTGTATAGAAGTGCTAAAAGACCAATCAAAATATTTCAAAATCCTTTGAAAAGTGCTTAGCTTGGTAAAACTAGTTTACTCATCAATTTATTCACAGTTTTTATTATTTTATTTCTAACAATACAATTTCTGAAACTTTATTTACTCAACTCATCAACAATTTATTTACTCATCAATTTATTAAGAGTTTTTTACTATTTTATTTCTAACATTAAACTACAATACAATTTATGAAACACGGTAATACTAGAGATTTGTATAAAATTATCAGGCACTTTCCTTCTGATGTCTAGAAGCATAGACACAGTTCGAGAAGTGCATTATTATGACATTTCTATATTATAGTTTTTCAATTTTCTGTTACCCTCATGATAAAGTTAGGCCTTTACATCTTTACTAGATGATATAGACAGTGTCAGGATGCAATCTTTGCCTACACTTAACGGGACATCGTAGTGCCTGGGACAATGTTGAGATGGAGTAGGCTTGCCCAGCACCTACACCATCCTCTCAGCTTACCGGCCATATCCACAGGAAAGACATGGTCAATACGTGTGGGGCTGACTAAGCCGCGGATTTCCTCACGATGTTTTCCTTCACCGTTTAGAGTTCGTGTTATGCGCATATACATTTTTCGAAACGAAAAATCCATTGATGCACGGCAAGGTTTCGAACCTACGACCTTCGGATCAAAAGTCGAAGTACTATACCCCTCGGCCAACACGGCCATGATAGTGTGGGCTTATCGCCAGATCGCCAGGAAGACAGGGATTAGTGGAACTTTGGGGGAGACCTTTGCCCAGCTGTCAGACACAAAAGGTTAACAAAATAAAAATACTCTAGAGCGTAGAACTTCTGTAAAGAGTTACTTTTGAACTTGAGTGGCTATTTTTGAATTGGTAGTCTATATTTTTTAATATGACATTCATTTTTAAGAACTGACTAAAAATACTATAAGTAGGTAAGTACTTATTAATACTTACTTAAAGAAGAGTGACATTTCCAGTAAAAAAAAATATCCTTGTTCCGGCAGATGAAGTGATAAATAAAAGAGGGAGATCTCGGAAGAAAGTGTTGTAATGCTTTTATTTGTTGAGTAAATACACTGAAGTGATTTTTATTTCGCACACTTCGATTGTGTCTGTTAGCTATACTAGTAGTTCGCCCCGAACTGTGATCTCGCGCACCGTAGATGGCCAACATTTGGACTTTCTTCTGACTACCCCTATAATTTCAAGTGCTACTACTGCCGGGTATGCCTATTGCGCTAGCTCTTCATGGTAAAAAATACTAGCATGCATGCAATAGGTACATAATGTCGTGTCTAATTTTTCATTTATTTCATATTTATGAATTCTCGTCGTATTTTTAAAAGTATACGTCCTAGAATAAAAATAATAACTATTTTAGAATGTACAAATAAAGACCTTTCATTTGACACCGCACTCAATATATTTGTTTACTTAACTTTTTTTACCCCAATTATTTTAATTTTTTATCAAAATTTTTTTTATCATGAAAATAAATCAAGTAGCATCTAAAATCATTGCAAACCAAACCGCAATGATGCCACTCTCTTTTTAAGACCGACCAGTCAATGAGCTACGAAGACATCGAAACTCTATGAAACGGGAGCTCTTGCAGCTCTGGTTTCGTAGTTTTTGGTCTTTGGTCGTATTTCAAAAACTATACATCCTAGATTAAAAATAAAAACCATTTTGGAATGTACAAAATAAGCCCTTTCGTATGACACCCCACTCAATATATTTGTGTAACTTTCATAATTTTTTACCCCCTTGGGAACCCAATATCTTCACAACCCCTTCATCGATTAAGCTCATATGCTCCACCGTAAATTTCCTTACCACAACCTATTGACCTACCAAGTTTCATGCAGATTGGATGAACGGTTCGACAGTTATGCTCGAACAACAATTCGTGAAACATACAAACATACAAACATACAAACATACAAACATACAAACATACAAACATACAAACATACAAAGCAAAATCGCCCAACTTACCACTAAGATCTTCGCTCGCTTCGCTCGCTCGATCGATTATATAGGGTCTATAAGTCCTTTCCCGGAAACTGAAAGAGTACAATACTAAATTACTTATAGACAATTATGATTAAAAAATCAAACGTTTTGTTTTCTATAATTGCCGGCCTGGCCGCCCCATCGCGAGAGCCGCTGCTCGCTTGCTTACCTACTTTGTGCTACCATGGAAGACCAGCGCTAAGGTGCTATGTTTACCGTAGCATATGCTGAGTGGAGGCTATTTTGTTAACTCACTTCATTACTTTTATACAACAATGATGTTTTAACTTGTAAATTTTGTTAACAAATAAAGTTATTTGAGATTCTGATCTCGTGTCGAAACCAACGGATTAAGATACGTAAGGACGGTTTTCTTTTAGAGCTTGTGTTGATTGGTAACAACTCTGTTTTGGGGTAAATAGATGTCTTCACAAATCAATAATAACTGCGTACAATCAACTTTTTAGTAAACACTCACAGGCTTATGTCTTTATCCCCCACGATTGGTGGGGGATAAAGACATCCTACATCTCAAAGCTCTACGTGATAAGCTATAAGCCCATCCATCGGCGAGTGTAGTATTGTGTAAAAGTTTACAATCAAAATACCGGCTTAAAATGTATACTTATGGGTAGGTAAGTACCAACTTGTTACACATTTTGATTAAACCAATCTGCTGGATATTGTTTCACGCTCATAAAAAAACTCTCATGAATAGTGTGGCTATCTATCAGATAGGTAATAAATAATTAAAAAATGCTGGAAATTTTACACAGCATCATGTATCCCCAAGCTAAGCAGAGCTTGTGTTATGGGAACCCCATGATTGATATGCTATATCTAAAATACTTTTTTTTATAAATAAATAATAAATAATGATCTTTTATAATAAGATCAGCGGATCCAGATTACAAACAAAATGTTCTAAAATACTAACGTTACGTTAGATAAAACGAATTTCTAATACTTAAAAATACTGGTGTCTAGCTCGCTTCTTATCAACAGCATCACTCCAAAGTCCTCCAATAGTCGATAGGTTTCGAAAAAGACGATGGCCGTAACATAACCTTACAGGACGAAGTCACACTCGCGCAGCTGACCCTTTAAAAGAGGAATCACTGTGCCGTTATTACAAGGGACAAAACTGGTCCATCAGGTTGTCACCGTTGTTGGCATTGGATACGTAGCAAGACTTTGAGTGTATTGCCATATTTTTTATACTGATGACCAACTGTAAGGAACGCCAGCTTAAACCCTTGGTCCCTATAAAAAGGAATGGTCACATTTCGGACCCTCAAAGAAACGATCATTTTTATCTTCGCGTCCGCGGTCCTTTCCTTTTACTGTTCAAATATCTTAGGAAAACGCTGATAAAATGTACGGCTGATGATTTGTATCGGAAAATCGATTAAAAATCACTTTCTACTGATGTGTGTTTATTTGCAGAGTAGAATATTATAGTGATTCTAATTTCGACCCTAAGATTATGAATTCGAATCCCAGGCGTGCATCAATGGATTTTTGTTTTGAAAACGGGCATGGTAGACATTCCCCCAAACATTCAGGCAAATATTTTAAGCTCCTTTGAAGATGGCTAAGGGGATAGTCAGAGGTATGTCCCAACTCATATTTGGTACTGCTCCCATTTTGCAGAAGCTAGCATTACAATGACAGGTTACAGGCCCATCACCGCCATATCTAGATGTTTCCGTAGAATTTTCCAGGCATTTTTCGTAACTGTTTAAATTAACTGTAGGTAACGTTCTAACTACCGACCAGCTAATTTCCCAAGAGCACCGGTGCAATTTGCAGGACATTTTTTGCAATTCCTGTAACTTATGAATTTTACCGCAAAAATATTCTAAGTTCAACACGTATTTTCCATTCATCTACCTCCATATCTATAGCTAGGTTAAGTATATTAGATGTGTAATGTTTTTTGGTTCAACTTTATCAAAGTGGTATTAGACTGGCCTCTTAGCTCAGTTGGTAGTAGCTCTGCCTTCTGCGCTGTAGGTCGTAGGTTCGATTCCCATCCAGGACAAACATTTGTGTGATGAACATAGATGTTTGTTCTGTTTCTGGGTGTAAATATTAAAAGTATATAATTACAAAAAAAAGAGTAGGTACCTATACTTACTTAATAGAGATTTCTAAATAACATAGTGAGCGAGGCTTTATTTCCAACAATCTTCTAACGAAATGTGTATACTCGTATTATGCATTTCACACATCAACAATACCAAATAGGCATACCATAATACAATCACGGCTACACCCCCCAATAACTAAATGCCCAATTCTCAGTAAAATACGCGGGTTTAGAGAATTCGGTAACAGATTCGCCAACATTTCGCTGAGATGCGAAACATTTTAATATTGGAAATTGAAGCTTTCGAGTTAAATATAGAGCATAGATTATCGAGCAATAGATTGCTGCGGCTTGGTGTCGTCGGCTGCAGATTAAACAAATATTACCCGACGACGAAAAGATGGACGAATCTCTTAGAGGCGGCAATCGTTTATAGGTTTAAGGGGTATTGTGGGTTCGAATCCCGGCCATGTATAAATAGGTGTTTTGTTTTGAATAAATGCGCATTAACACGAGCTTTAAACGGTGAAGGAAAACATCGTGAGCTTAGGTATAGTCAGCTTCACACGTACCTATGAACCTGGGGTGATATCGTAGACCTATGTTTGATATTAATTTCAAATGAAAACGTCCGTTCCTGAGATTTTTAATTACCCGAACTGCAAAAAAAGGAGAAGGTTCTCAATTAGTCGGAATCTTTTTTTTTTTTTTTGTAAACTCATACCCTTGAATAATTTGTGTTATTGATGTGTTAAGTGCGTCTACAGATCTTGAAGATACAGGACACAGTCATGAGCGTTTACTTTTTTAATTTTGGCATTGTACCAAGCCAATAGCCATACAAAACGTCAAAGGGTATGCTAACAATCGGCGAAAATCTTTATTAAAAATTCAATACGCTCTATAACCCTCGTGCGCTATGCAAGCCAACAGCTTTCGGCGGGTAATACCCAGCAATATCAATACTGGAAGTCGAACCTGAGAAATGAGCATCGCCCCCCCAACACCCCCATGGGGAGGCATCCACTGAAAGCGATGAAAACTAAAGACCCGAAAATATTTCAAAGTTAAACTTATCTACCCTCAAAAACAGTCAAAAACTGAATTCTCTTGATCGGAACGCACAACGCTGCGGTATGCGGTGTTAAATGGTTAAATGGGTTTTTCTCAAAGGGGAAAAGTGGAATAACCCGGTGCCAGTTACATAATCGTATGAAAAACGTCTAGAACGGTATTTTGTTCCGTCGCAGTTTGCGTCAGTGGTGAGGGGTGGGGTGAAGTGGGAAGCAGATACTCCGCACATCGCGGCGTCGTGTTCGTTCCACGCTGCGGTGTGCGTCACGGGTTGACAATGTATTTGTTTAATGACACGTTTACTTTTGATGGGTCGTTCGTGCTTCATCTAAAACGCAATTTGCCTTTGTAGCAAAATGCCTAACATGAATGTCTAAAAATAGCAGAGCTGCGGCAAAATCAAAATACCGCTTCTCCGCACAGGCAGTAGACAAATTCGCTAGCAGTGGCATGCAATCCTAACCGCGGTGCAAGGGGGTGGTGGCAGGTGGCGATATTATTGTAAAGTCCGCAATAGACAGCTATCACTAAACATCAGTTGGCAACGGTCATTATTGCTTCGCAGAAATGGAATATTTGCTTGTGAATTTGGTCTCAATGGAGACTTGATTTCACTTTAGAAATAGAGTAGGTACTACACACTTTCTTGAGCGAAAAAGTGCCTTGACTCTTCTGAAGGTCGTAGGTATTTCCGGTACGCGCATCAATGGATTTTTCGTTCCGAACGAGCACAAACGGTAAAAAAAATCGTGTGTTAAACAATTAGTTTTCTAATAGGCGGTGATGAGCTTGCAACCTGTCACGTGTGGTATGGTAACTATTGGAAAATTGTGGGCATGAAATATGTTAGGAAAATGAAGGGCCTCAACCTCTCTAAGTATCGTGATTTTTTTTTCTAGTTCGACCTTTGTTTTGCCACAATCTCACCTGCTGGTAATAGTTGAATGCCTAAGTTGTAAGGAGAGAGAATGTCTATGTCTACCGCGCTTCAGGAAATACAGTAGTGATCATAATATTTTGATTCTCCATCCAGAGAATCAGAATCTAGGGGATATTTCCCCATGTTTTCCTTCAACATTAAAAATATCTGGTTATTCAAGAGATTTCGGCTGTTCCTCACAAATTAAAAGCTCCATTATACTTTTAAATTGAATGCCTGTTAAGCCTTCGCTAAATGGGTTCGTTTCCATTCGGTGCAGACAAAAATCTCATTTCCTGCGAGTGAGTGGCGGAGACACGCTGATAACGCTGTGCTCGTCGACTTAACATGCGTGGCTTTACTAGGTACAGTCAGAAACGGAAACCAATGTTTGGAAATCATCATCATCATTTCCTTGTCCTTTTTTCACTAGGTGGGGTCGGCACAACATCTCCTCTTCCATTCTCGCTTATCACTCGTCAATTTAGTAGTCACTCCTTTCACACGCATGTCCTCCCTCACACAATCCATCCATCTTTACTTTGGCCGTCCTCCACCTATGTATCCTTCCACATTCATATCCAACACTTTCCTTGTAATATGACTTTCTTCCCTCCGCATAACATGCCCATACCAAGCCAAACTATTAGGTACCTACTCCTCATTTTTTCTGTCACTGGCGCTACTTTCAAACTTCCTCTGATGTACTCAACTACTCATTCCTAAGCTAATGTTTGGAAATGTAAATTTGAAATATTAAAATGCACGGCAACGCACCTTTTCTGATGTTGCAGCTCTTCTGAATCAAAAAATCTGCGGCTATCAATCAAAACTCAAATTAGCGACTGCACATTGACGTTGAATTAAACACGAACGACATGAAATTTAATTAGTGGCGATAATTAGTGCCTTTTCATATACAAACGTTTCTACATTGGTAATTCTTGTACCAATTCCAATAAAATATGACTAAGGCTGGATTCGACCAAACTGGATTACCTAAGTTTTTATTCGAGAGTAAACTACTGTTTGTTTGAATATTTTGACATTGTAAAATTGACACCTTATAGCCAGGATAATTTGTATGCACATAATAATGTTAGGTTGCGCTGTCTAAACAATTGTATTTAGAATTAAGTCGGCTAGTTAGACTGGAGTAAGATGATTTCTGGTCGAATCCAGCCTAACTCGTATTATAGAAAATGTGACGAATTTGTGCCTAAGCATCATTAGTTTTTTTTTTAGGTATGAAACGTTACAAGCACTTTCACCGTACTAACTAAATGTGGGGATATGACCAACGTGTGTTTGTACTTGCCTCTGATAATCCCCCTAGAAATCTACATAGTCTCAAGCAAGAGATGCGCGCACCCTTGTCTGTACGTTTTCAGTAGTTGGCACTAGTGCCAACTACTGGTATTGCATGACCGCGTGCATGTGAAAAGGTGGTGTTTATGTTGGAATGGCTAATACGAATACAGTTTTGTTCATGGAATGCTTGGTCTATTGACATAAACATGAATGCTCTGAATAACGCGAGTTCGCGAGGAATTTAATTTACAAATATGTCGCTCTACTTTAGGCGCAGGCCAGATAGAAGAGACGGGGCGCAGACATCTGTCTCTTCCGCGTCCCTTTCATACAAAATGTGACGGCGCCCCGTATCTTCTGTATGTTCTGCGGCGCGACTCTTCTATACATTTTCTATGAAAGGGACGCGGAAGAGACATTATGTCTGCGACGGCGACGTGTCCTTGTCTTACGTCTTTTCTGTATGTCCCGCTCCTTAGAGGGATGTATTAGGAGGGCTAGATTTCTTCACTTATCAAAAATATGTAAATTGATAGAAAGTATAGTGAAGCGCCCGTTTAAGTTTTCGGAAGTAGTATAGTTGGTATAAGTCTTCTTCTTCTTTCGTATGAGCAAGTGGCCAACTCTGGTGACGTTACAACAAGTTACAAGTTAGAACCGATGAATAAATTAGTTTAGGTAGGTCTTCCCAGCGAATTATAATATAGGTGGTTTTGTATTGGTACATAAATATAGTAGGTACCTACCTATATTAGACTTAGACCACTTTTAAACCAGAGGACTGAATAGGCAAATGTTTTCCTGACAAACATCTCACTAATAAAAAAAAACTCGGCCATCTATTTTACCTGGTTCAACCATAGCAGCTGCTGTTGAACCAGGTAGAGGATGGTGCAGTTTTTTTTATTTTTCTAACGAGATCTTTGTCAAGAAGACATTTTTGACTATCCAGTCCTCTTGTATATAAAGTGGATAACCATTTTGGTAACCATACACACACACATGTAGGTAGGTACAAAAACAAATATCATTAAAATCGATCAAGCTATCTAGGAGAACACTCGCATACCTTAACTTTTTATTCATCTTCTTCTTATATGTAGGTACTTAGTGCTTCTCTAAGTTATTGAATATTAGTGTTGGTCATCCTCTTGAACTCTTCCTCATTTTGAGCTATCCAAAATAGGTCTTCAGTCTGTTTTTAAATGGAATCCTACTAATATTATAAAGGCGAAAGTAAGTCCGTGTCTGTGTGTGTGTGAATGTTTGTTACCACGTATCTCCATAACTACTTAACCGATTTTGATAAAATTTGGAATGCAAATAGTTTAGGTTCTGGAATAAAACATTAGCTACTTTTTATCCCAGAAAAATGTATAGTTCCCGTGGGATAAATATAGTAGACCACGCGGGCGAAACCGCGGGCGTTCACTAGTTTTAAATATAATAAATTCAAAGATAAGATGATGTATACAGAAACATAAGTACAAATAAACTACATAGTTTAGATACATAATGTATTTAAATACAATTCCAATATAATCTTAATCATAACAAATGTAAGAAATGAATGAAAGGCGTTCGTTTATTTCCAGGCTAATTTCATTGTATTTTTGCTTCAAGAATAAAAAAGGTAGATAAAACCAACAAGGTAGGTACGTAATTTCTTGAAGAACGACTTTACCTGCCTTTTAGATGTGAGCGCTTTGATCTCGCGCTGAGTAGCCGCGAGTCAGGAGTGTCGGAAATCACTCTAATGGAGGGGGATCTTAGGGTCATCAGGTGCTTTTACAAGCTTTTTTATTTCAACTTTTCATGGATGTCCTAATTGATCTAACTAGCTTTTGCCCACGGCTTCGTTTGCGTAGATTATTTAGTTTTTTGGGTGAAAGGTATTACGAGTACCTACTCTATGTCCTTTTCTGTGCCTCTGACATGTTCGTAAAATAATTTCATTATGATCTGTTGAGTACCAGCAATGTTCGTATGTAAATACCTAAATAGTAATAGTCTGATCATTCGAAACACAAAGTTTCGATTCGTAAGGTTCTGTCTCTGACAAGTTCCGATGATTAGATTATGTATCATTTTGATGACAGCGAGCTGATCCGATGTTGGAGTCAGAAACTGTGGAACACCTCAGAGAGAGAGAGAGCATTTGAAGAAGCGAATTGGGGGAGACCTTTGCTCTAAAGTGGGATGATTTTGGTTAATTTAAAAAAAAGGTTTTTGCGTGTCAAAGAAGGCAACCCTAAGCTATGTATGTCTGCGGCTAATAGATATCCATTACTGGGCACTTGTCCCACAAGTCGGCCACGCAATGTATTGCCATCAACGAACATCCACGAGGCTTTAAGCTTTTTTCGCCGAAATCATTTATCAAGCTTAAGCACAAGTGACTGAAGGCATACGATTAGTTAAGAGTTGAAAGAAGAAATGAATGAATGAAGACTCTTTATTGTACACATCTTAAAATCCGTAACCTACCCATATTATAAATGTGAAAGTTTATTTGTTTGTTTATTTGTCCTGCTTTCACGTCAAAACAGAGCGGCGGATTGACGTGATTTTTTGTTTGGAGATAGTTGGAGGGCTGGAAAGTAACATAGGCTACTTTTTATCTGGGTACCACGCGAGCGAAGCCGCGCGCAGCAGCTAGTAACTTATAAAAGAACCTAAAACATTAGTCTCTTGATCGCAACGCACAACGCTCCAGTATGCGGTATGCGGTGCCGGATACATAATCGTATGAAAAACGTCTGTATTGGTCTTTTGTTCCGTCGCAGTTTGCGTCAGCGTTCAAGCGCGGTGAAGTGGGGAGCGGGAACTCCGCACAACGCGGCGTCGTGTTCGTTCCACGCTGCGGTGCGCGTCACGGATCGACGGATCTGCTTGAAGACAATGTAATAGAATCACTCTGCGGCAAAATCAACAGACCGCTTCTCCGCACAGATAGTGTCGCTGCATCGTGCGTGACGCAAAGTTGGTGCCGCCTACCGCAGCGTAGTGCGTTGCGATCAAGAGACCAAAGCTTAACAAATAATTGTAGGTACAATAGGCAGTCTTATCGCTAGAAGCTATCTTTTGAAAGAAGAAATGTTTTGTCTCGTAAGCACGTTACCTAGGAATGCTGCAGAGTAATAAAATACAGGTGACCGTTTCAGAACTATTTCTAAAGCTTATCAAAATCGATCCAGCTGTTATTGCTGGAGCTTTTACTTAGGTAGGTATTTATTTATATTTAATTTGCCTTGTTGGTATGGATCAAACGAGCTGATTTATTATGATGATGGAGTCAAGAGCTACTCAATGGAACTCCATAATCAATAATAGTAAAATATTTGTGTTTAGGTTCATTTGAATCAGCTCTCATTTACCTTATCTAGGTACTAAGAGCTTGCAACTTGAAAAATATATTCTCAATAATTTTATAGAGACCTACCACCTAATATCTATTTAATAAGTTAAACCATGGCACTCCAAAAGAGTACTGCCGAATTTAAAACCCCAATCAATTTAAGAAAAAATCACATGAATAGAAAAACGGCTCTCACGTAGTATTTCTCAAATATTATTGAATTTTTAAAATATATTTTTGTAGTACTAGAATCACTGAAACTATACAAAATCTGTCATCACGGACTGGTGAGTCTAATCAGTAAATTGGATCGACCACAGATTTGGAAAACAATGGAATGCTTTTAGCCAAATTGTGTTTAGGTTTCGGCTTTATTTTATTTCAAAAGCTTTAGATTTCGAAGAGCCTGTGACCGTCATATACCTAAGAGAATCGTTTTAAAAATCGGTCAAACTTTTGAAATTAAGATTGTGTGAGAGATTTGATGAAAGATCTATGCCGTGAGCGTAGTTGGAGCGTTCCCTATAACTGTATGAGGCAAGGAGATACTACCAATAGAGACGTTATACTCATTATAAAAAGCTCTGCAGAATATTCGCAGCTTTATTTAGATCACTCAAGAAAACTAAAAGATAGCAGTGATATTATAAAACCCCGTTGTCAGAAAGAGATAAATTATGGGAGTGCTGCGTGTAAATGCGTGTAACATCGGAGCAAGACAGAGTGCGACTGAGTTGGCTTAAGCTAATTTGCTTGAGTTTTGTTCGCCACGCAAAGCGGGGTACAACGCATCTACCTTAATTTATATAGAAGATCATTGGTATGAGGGTGTTATCTAATCAACAATTTTGAGGTCGTGAGTCGTGACTACTGATAACTAACGGCACTTTAATTATTTTAAAATAAAACTTATCGAATCACTTAGGCAATGGGGTCAACATTTGTTTATCTTATTTAGACACAATTGATCCGTGTATTTCTTTGGGCTCAGTGGGATACTTCGACTAATAAATGATTGTTGAGGATTCGAATGCCGATGAGTTTTTACAAAAATAATATCCACCATATCAGGTTTGCCGGGGTGGTGACTGGTTGGATCCCGACGGATGGCAGGCGACTCCGGGGCAGGCCTAAGAAGCGCTGGCGTGATGACCTGGACGCCTTTAAAGAAAACTGGAGGGAAACCGCACACGATCGCGATGAGTGGAAGGTAACGGGGGAGACCTTTGCCCAGCAGTGAAACAGTTTAGGCCAGTAAAAAAAAAATATCCAGCGATGGATATCAAGTGAGTATCCATATTACCAAAACCAAGGACGGAAACAAGAACAATAAATCGCAACCCATCACCCATACATAACCTAAAACCTCTCGCCTCGGTCGGGTAAAAAAGGTTCGACGCGTGCAATCGACCGGAAGTAGTACACTGTATTTACAACTTCCGTTCGGGGATGGCGGGAAACCAATTAATAACTTTTATAGCCACCGGTGTTGGCGGACAATTAGCAAGGCCATAAAAATCTTTACGCCTGATTGGGAGCGAGTGGCCGATCGGGCGTTTTAATCTTGCCGAGTTATCGGCTTTCGGGGAGAAAATAGGCTCTGGTCCATATTGAACTTGCTTTCTGATAAGACTAGATTCCTAAGTAGGTATATGGCGGGCGCATACCGCGCCGAACGTGCCGAATGGATCGACCGAAACTAATTCTAGAACTCTTTATATGAAATCGTATGAAGGTTTCATACTCGTACTAAGTAAAATTCGTTTCGCTCAGCTGCCCGTGTCGAAACGTCATATTCGACCGGATCTAGCAGTATCTACCCCCAAAATTTGGCGCGGATAGGTGTGCGTTCACCATTAAGGATAGATAGGCAAGAAAGGGAAGTCTACTTTATTACCTACCTACTACATTTTTGCCTTGTTGGCCCTTCTGATAGGTAATGTATTTATCATTCTATAATCTAGAGTCGATGAAATGCCTAAATGAAACTTCCTCTAACTAACATAAATAAATGGAGTAGGTAGGTATTAGGTAGGTACTGCAAGTCATTTCTGGGTCGTTATTACCTATACCCATCTGCTTCTCCAAAGATAGTTCATCTTATCTGATCTGATAACCCATGGAATGATAACTTCTGTAAATGTGGGAATGTACCTAACAAATATGTATTTGGACATAGGTACCTCTGACTATCCTTAGATAACTTCAAAAGATGGCTAAAGATCTAAGATAATGTCTACCGCCCTTAGGAATACAGGCGTATTATTGTATATGTATGTATGTATATTATTAAAGCTCTCGTATAGAATATAGCAGTAATTGAATGAGGGGGTAGGCCGCAGTTTGCGGTGCGCCAAATCCACTTACCGGCTCTTTGTATTGACTATCGCGGTTACACAGAACCTAAAACAGAATGGATATTACACATTTTAAACATTTGCGACTCGAAACATATTATCGGGACTATTGCGTATTTAAATCCTTGTATTTTAAATCTAGCTGGGATATGTATTTCTAGAACAATAGGAATGGGTGTCTTCAAATCGGGAGTAAATAGGTTCTTTCTAGGTAAGCTTGCTCCATCTTAGACCACATTGCTCACTTTTTGCAGAAATTAGAGTTCCAAACTGGTTGGAAACCCATCGCCGCTATTAGAAAGTTAACTGGTTTCCTCACGATGATGCTTTCCTTCACCGTTTAGAGCTCGTGTTAATGCGTTGCGTATAGACATTTTTAGAAATGAAGAATCCATCGATGTACGGCCAGGATTCGAACTCACCTTTGGATCGAAAGTATATATTTACCTACTAGTGAACGCCCGCGGCTTCGCCCGCGTAGACTTCTTTTTTTTATCCCGCGGGAACCATACATTTATCCGGGATAATAGCCTATGTGTTATTCCAGAACCTAAACTATTCACATTCCAAATTTCATCCAAATTGGTTCAGTAGTTAAGGAGATACCTACGTGGTAACAAACATTCACACACACCACACACGGACTTTCGCCTTTATAATATTAGAAGGACTATAATATCCCATTTGGGCAACACGGCTCCTAATTTGGGATATCGCTTTATTTCTACATCGTGGGTATTCTGCCTCAAGCGACGTAATGACATCATCGAGCGATAGGCACTCCCGCATCTCGGATTTTTATCTAAAACGGGAGATAACTTCATGTTCGTATGTGCACACATGTGTCCTGATAAACTACTGGCTCTGTGAGAAGCTCAGAAACGCTCGTGACGTAGCTTGCTTAGACGTACCTACTTGATTGATCGTTGAAGTTAAGCAGCGTTGGGCGCGGCCACTCTTAGGATGGGTGACCGCTAGTGGTATCACGGGCTTGAACGCTTCCGTGCTTCGGAGGGCACGTTAAATTGTCGGTCCCAGCTTTTAAGTCGTTAAGCCATGACGGAGGCCTTTAGGCGGCCTAAAAACTCCGTCACCAGAGCCACTTACTCATACGAACTTACTTACCTACTTACTTAGTGGCTCTGTGAGCTGTAGACCTCGCTGTGTTTGCATAGCATAAAGAAATCTAGAAGTGAGCAATTTACTACATTTTTAGGAGTTATTCTGCTCATCACACTGAAGATCCTCATCAGATTTTCACCAAAGTTTTATGAGACCAACTTAGGCTTGTTTCACTCTTCAGCGTGTCGCCGCTCGCGTTCGCGAGTTGACCATTAACAGCACATTTCTCTGTGCTGTGAATGGTCAAAATAAGTTTATCTGTGCTGTGATTGGTCAACTCGCGGACGCGACCGGCGACACGCTGAAGAGTGAAACAAGCCTTAAAGTTAAAACTGGATGTCAAAGGCTGCATTTAACTTAAGTAGGTACCTACTACATTTTTAGGAATTATTCTGCTCATCACGCTGAAGATCCTCAGATCTCCACTAAAGCTTTATGAGACCAACTTAAAGTTACAACCGGATGTAATAAGGCGGGGGATCCTTTAGCCCCCTTTTTGGAGAAAGTATCTACCCCCCCAATCAAAAATCCCCTACGACAAAAAAAATCTATTAAATCGGGTGGGATCGGAGTCTTGAAGGTAAGTGGGCTAAGACCTTTACTTTTAATACTTCATTCAAGAATGATGTTATTTGGCTGCGATATTCTGTAAGGCGGAGGTGCTTCCCCAGGTAGGCTGCTCGAATATAGATTCAGAAAAACCCACTATGCCCTTCCTCCCGTTAAGTTCGCTTTTTGAAGCTAGTAAAATAAAGATGTCAGGCCTGAGTTTTTTTATTTTAGGTAATCAGAAGAGCACAGTATTAGAAAACTTTGCGATAAACTAGAAAATGAGTATTCCCCTCACGCATAAGTCTGGAAGAACTTATAAAGTATGTGGCCGCCGCCTTTTGCTATGGCACGTAAGTATATACTACTTATATTACTTTAAATATCTGGGCGACCGAGTTCTGCTCGGGTGCAAATAGAGAAAAATAAAAAATAAAAAGAAAAAAGAACAACAAAAACTTCCAATGGCTGAGATTTGAACTCCCGTCATTCGGCTGGCAGGCGGACACCCTACCACTCAGCCACTTTAGTCTTAACTAATACCACAATTACCACCCATTTCACATTTCATATAGTCGCGGGTTCGAATCCCAGCCGTACGTCAATGAGTTTTCGGTTTGAAAACTTATTTGCGTACCTACGGTGAAGAAAGACATCATGAGGCAACAGGTGCCTTTTCCAGCCACAATTATTATTGTGTCTGGAAAAGCTGTTGAGGATGTCTTGCCTGTGGATAGGTAATTGTTAAGCTGATTTGTAAATGTTCTATGTGTAGATACAATAAAGAATTACAGAATTACAGAATGATTTAGGTGCTGGGCAAGCCAACTCCATTTTTACAATGTCTATGTCCAGGCACCATAGCGTCCCGTTAAGTGTAGGCATAGATTGTCCCCTGAAACTGCATTAATCATCTAGTAAAGATGTAAATGCCTAAGTTCGCCTCTTATCCTAGGTGCCATACCTCCAGCCGCGAACTATTAGGTAGGTATGTGGCCATCTCAAGAACGTACAAAACTTTTCTAATTAACACTGGCCCAACTTTTTTCGTTAGCGTCGGTTGGAAGTGGCTTTTGTTTTAGTTTTAATGCTATCCGAGTCTTCAGAGTTTCCTTACAGATAGCTGAAGATCATCAAATATAGGCTAACCGGTATTTTCATCAGATATTTATCAGGGGAGCTAAAATGGCCGATCAATTTCTTTTGATTCAAACTAAGTACGGAGAGCGACAAAAAAAGATGACCATTTGAAACCCTCTAAAAATCCGATACAGCATAAGAATCAAAGTAGATGATGAGTGGTGCTGCCCACACGTTGGCATTGGCGTTCACTCGGCGAGCCAGGACCAGCGTGAACGATTAACACGGGCTTTAAAGGCACATGTCTGTGCCTTACAATTAGTGTAGATAGGTAGTGCACTTACAATTTTATGGAAACGAAAAATTTGATTCACGGACAGGATTCGAACTTACAACCTTCGAATCGAAAGTCGAGGCATTAACCTATTAGGCCATTACGGCTCAAGACGGGAAAAGGTGTTTATCAAAACAAAACTTAACGTTGTTAACCGAACCATTTATTTACATAATACTAGTATTATCTTATCTTATCTCTATGATAATACGAAACCTATAAATTCTTCAATGTTAACATTTAACATACAACAACTAATTTAAGGCTTTTTTATTTGTTATTTTATTTGTTAGATCTTTTCATAACAATAATGATTATTTTACACTTTTCATTAAAATGCTACTTTTCATAATTAGACATATTAAATGCAAAAGTTTGTGAGAATGTGTTTCACATTTTATTCTATCTCGCGATTTGAGTAGGTACAATTTGAAATAATTAGGTAAAGCGGGGCATACACAGGCTCTCAAGACAGAAGTCCGTAGTCCTAATGAGAAAGAATCACGATTTTAGTTGAGTATGCAGATTTGTAGATACAAAAAAAACAAAAAATACTGTGTTTTTGGTTTTTTAATCGGATCAAAAATGACCGAGTTACAGAGATTTTAGTGCACCAATCTAAAAAACGCTCGCGGGAAGGCCGCGACTGGCTGTGACGTCACCAGGCGCCCGCGGCTTGCTCCACTAGTACAAAATCCCTAGTTATTTTCAAACTAATTTCCGCCCGCGGCATCGCTCGCGTGGCACCTGGATAAAAAGTAACCCATGTCCTATTCCCGCTCATTACCTATCTATATTTAAAATTTCAGCCAAATCGGTTCAGTATTTGTCGAGTTATAGAGGAACAAACATACATCCAAACATCTAAACATTCGAGGTCATTCACGTTTTTTTGTTAAGTAAGTACTTATGCAGATTTGTAGATTAAAAAAAATTATAAATGATTTCATTTTTATTTTTAAATATGATAAATATGATTACGACTGTATTCCCAAGGCGCAGTAGACATATTCTATCAGATCTTTTAGGAATTTTTAGATCCGTTGAAAAAGTCTAAGCGGGTAGTCAGAGGTAGAGAAGCAGTGTTGGCCGAGTGCGCTAGTGCCTCTACTTTCAATCCGAAGGTTGTGGGTTGGAACCCGGCCGTGCATCAATGGATTTTTCGTTTCGAAAAATGTATAAGTAGGTACCTAAGTAGGTATGCGCTTTAACACGAGCTCTAAACGGTGAAGGAAAATATTGTGAGAAAACCAGTTAGCTTTCTAATAGCGTCGATGGGCTTGCAACCTGTCACGTATGAAATGTTATCTGCTGCAAAATGTGGGAATGTATCAAATGTGTTTGGAAATACCTCGGGCTACCCCTTAGATATAAAAAAACAATAAATACCTACTTACTGTGTTTTTGTTTTTTTAATCGGATCAAAAATGACCGAGTTTTAATACAGACAGAGATTTTAGTGCACCAATCTAAAAAACTCTCGCAAGAAGATCGCGACTAGATGTGACGTCATACCATACATCCATCCATCCAAACATCCATGCAAACATCCAAACTTTCGCATTTTAATATTAGTGTGATTCGACTCCTGATTGTTAGTTTTGTTTGTTATTGTTTTCGGTAAGTACCGGTACTTACCTAAAATACCTATTCAGTAAAAAGTTTAAAGTCAAAAATTATTTTTAAGTAGGTACCTACCTAGGTAAGTAGTAAGTAGGTAGGGACCTACCTAGGTAAGTAGTAAGTAGGTAGGTAGGTACCTACTTAAAAATAATTTTCGCCTTTAAACTTTTTACTGAATAGGTATTTTAGGTAGGTACCGGTACTTACCGAAAACAATAACAAACAAAACTAACAATCAGGAGTCGAATCACACTAATATTAACTTTACCTACCTAAATTATTTACCTACCTACTTAAATTATTACCTACTTAAATTATTTTTAAGTAAGTACCTACCTACTTACTACTTACCTAGGTAGGTACCTATTTAAAAATAATTTTCGCCTTTAAACTTTTTAGTGAATAGGTATTTTTTTATACATAGGTACTTTTAATCGTAATACCTAATTAATAATTTGTATGTATGAGTCAAAATAATCACATACCTACCTACCTAAACTTGGTTTTCAAATCACACTATCGAGCCGGATATCCAATCTATTTCAATTCGAATTGATACTGAGCAGTATCCCCTTACAGTAGCAGCCATATACTGCCCACCACGATATACTATTAGAAAAGATACCTACTTGAACCTCCTACAACAACTCGGAGAGAGGTTCATAATTGGAGGTGACTTCAACGCCAAGAACACGTACTGGGGCTCTAGGCTAACCAATACAAAAGGAAGAGAACTCCTGGGAGCTATAAAAGAAATACACTCTGACGTTGCATCAACAAGATCGCCAACCTATTGGCCTACCGATCCTTATAAAATACCTGACCTGATAGACTTCTTCATATATAAAAATATCTCACCAAACTACTTCAAAATAGACCAGAGCTACGACATGAACTCGGACCACTCTGCAATATATTTAGAAATTAGTGATAAAGTTGTGCTCAAGGATATCACTCCAACCCTAGTTAATAAATACACAGACTGGGAAAGTTTTAAAATTGAGCTAGACATGAATATTGAACTCAAAGTTCCTCTAAAAACTCACGAACAGCTAAACCATAGGTTCTCAACGTGGGCGATAACGCCCCCCTGTGGGCGTTTGAGACTTTCAGGGGGGCAGTAGAAGACCTAGAGAAAATTGGGGGGCGTTGAGATGATGCAGGGGGGCGATAATGTAATCTAAAATAGGCAAAAAAAACACCCTAATCTAGTGGTCGTCAAAGTGTGGCCCGCGGACGGTATTGGTGCAGCCCGCGGCCAAGCAAACAATTTTGATAGATATAAATGATGATAGATAATGTTGCTACCACGTTAGAGAAAATGTTGTGCCGACCCAAGTTGGAAAAGGGCAAGGATATGATGATGATGAATGAAACTACCTACGTTGGTACAATAATAATTATAATTGATTATAAAACTTCGAGATAGGCAAGGTCGCTTTGTTTGCTTGGTTTGGAGCTCGCTTTTCTCGCATCTAGCTTCATGAGTAGGTATAATACGAGCAAATTGAGTTACCTATGTCTGACCACAGAATAGAAACCGACAAGCAGCAAGCCTTTCTATGAGCACCGCAAACAAAATCAAGTGTCACATGTTACATTTGTCTTAAAAAATAAGGCTCGCTGCGCTCGCATTTAACTTTATAAATCCTTATTTATAAAGTTATATTGTGAATAAAGTGAGTTAAGTCTAGCCACAGAATATGAACCGATAAGCAGCGAGTTTTTCCTTTGAATACCGCAAACAAAATCAAGTGTTACATGTTGCATTTGTCTTAAAAAATTCGGCTCGCTTCGCTCACATTTAACTTCATGAGTAGGTAAAGTATATTGTGAGTAAAGAGCGTAAAGTCTAACCACAGAGTAGGAACCAATAAGCAGCGATTTTTTTCTTTGATCACCGCAAACAAAATCAAGTGTCACAATGTTGCATTTGTCTTAAAAAATTCGGCTCGCTTCGCTCGCATTTCACTTCATAAGTAAGGTATATTGCGAGTAAAGTGAGTAAAGTCTAACCACAGAGTATGAACCGATAAGCTAGCTTTTCTTAGAAAACTGCAAAAAAAAAAAATCAAATATCACGTATTGTATTTGACTTACAAAAATTCGGCTCGCCTCGCTCGCTTGGTTTGAAGCTCAATTCACTCGCATTTTAACTTCATGAGTAGGAGTTATATTGCGAGAAAAGTGAGTTATGTCAGACCGCAGAATAGGAACTGATAAGCAGCGAGTCTTCGAGCCCCGTTAACTTATGATAAGTTTCAAGTTAGTTGGTACCTTGGATTTTAACCCCTTTAGGAATTTAGAAAAATCGTCAACTAAATAATTCAAGAATGTGCGGCCCGCAGTGATACCTCACAATGTCCTATGCGGCCCTTAACCAGAAAAGTGTGACGACCATTCCCTAAATAGTGATTAGGGAATGGTCGTCACACTAAAGTACCTACCTAAAATTAAAACAGGAAAACCACATACTGTTGGGGAAGATTTAATTTTAACAGCAGTTAAAGAAGTAATAGCCACTGTGCTGTTGGTTAGAAAAATAAAAAGTAGGTAAGATAGCGGTACCCCCTCCCCCCCGCTATCTTACCTACTTTTTATTTTTCTTACCAACATACTTTTTAGTTTTGGGGGGCTCTAGAAAAAAAAATATGTTCAAAGTGGGCGGTGGGGAAAATAAGGTTGAGAATCTATGAGCTAAACAAAGAAGTTGAACATTTTATTAACGTGGTGCAGCAGACTGCTTGGAACAATACACCAGTTATTAAAAAAAAGATCACTAAAAATAATTACCCTAAAGAAATTAGGAAACTCATATGCGAAAAAAGAAGACAAAGAAAGCGATGGCAACAATCCAGGTGCCCTTACGACAAAAAAAAGCTAAACAACATGACAAAACAATTGAAGAATGAAATACAATCAGTCATCGACAGCACAACCACCTCATTCCTACAAAAACTAACCAATGACAGCAAAAGTAACTACTCGCTATGGAAAGCTACAAAAAACATGAAACGGCCAATGACCCAAATTCCCCCACTAAAAGAGGAAAACGGGAAATGGGCAGTCAGCAACGCAGATAAAGCAAGACGGTTTGCCGAGCACCTAGAAAACATATTTACGCCAAATGAAGGTCCAACGCTTAGCACAGAAGCTACGATCTATGACGTCTTGGATGAACAGCTTTATATACCGCCAGTCTCCCCTAGAGAGGTCCGAAGTGAGATTCATAAGAACATAAATCCAAAAAAATCGCCAGGATTCGACCTCATCTCAGGCGAAATTTTACATAACCTATCAAAAAAGGCTCTAGTCAAACTTACAAACATTATAAACGCTGCGTTTAGGTTAAAATATGTGCCTGACCTATGGAAAGTAGCTGAAGTAATAATGATAGTAAAGCCGGGTAAACCGCCTCGTGACGTAAAATCATACAGACCGATCTCCCTACTTCCAATAATTTCTAAACTATTTGAAAAATTGTTACTTAAAAGATTGAGACCTATAATAGAAGCCAAGAACCTTATCCCAGAGCACCAGTTTGGATTCAGGGAAAAACATTCAACCATCGACCAGGTCCATAGGATTACAAATGTTATCGAAGGTACTCTAGAAAATAAAAAGATCTGCTCTACCGTATTCCTGGATGTAGCACAAGCTTTTGATAAAGTGTGGCATGAAGGCCTAATACTTAAAATGAGGAAAATTCTTCCCAAACCTTATGTAGATATTCTACAATCATACATAACGGACAGAGTTTTTAGAATACGGCAAGAGGATGCCTACTCTGATATCAAAGAAATAAAAGCTGGGGTGCCACAAGGAAGCGTACTAGGCCCGGTCCTGTATCTTTTATACACCAGTGACATCCCTGAACCAGAGAATAGTACGATCGCGACCTTTGCTGACGACACGGCCATAATGGCAGTTGGCAGTACACATGCAGAAGCGGCAGAAAAAGTGCAAAAGGCAGTTAACAAAGTATATGATTGGACAAAGAAATGGAGAATCAACCTTAATGAATCAAAATCAATCCATATAAACTTTACTGACAAAAAGGAGGAGTATCATCCAGTATACTTAAACCATAAGCTCATTCCGCATGAAAATACAGCCAAGTATTTGGGTATGACGCTTGACGCAAAGCTGCGCTGGAAAGCTCACGTCAAGAAGAAAAAAGATGAGTTGGAGCTACGCTACAAACAGATGTACTGGCTGCTTGGCAGACAAGCCGCTCTATCAGTACACAACAAAATTATCTTATACAAACAGGTCCTAATGCCAGTATGGACCTATGGTATACAGCTGTGGGGCTGTACCAAAAAAAGTAACATTCTTATCATCCAACGTTTTCAAAATAAAGTTCTTAGGGGTATCGTAAATGCCCCCTGGTACGTAAGAAACGAAGACCTTCACCGGGACCTTAACATAGACTTCGTTGATAAAGTTATAAAAAAATACGCAGAAGCTCACGAAAAAAGACTTCATCACCATGTGAACGTCGAGGCCATCCAGCTCCTCGATAACACAGACCTAGTGAGAAGACTCAAACGAACTAAACCATTTGAGTTAGTGTAGTGTAAAATTATATGAAAGTGTTAGTGAATAAGTGCTACATAATATAAAGAACACAAGAACAAAGTGTCTTCCCCTTAAATAGAGACAGTAAGAAACGTGCCGTTGGGCACATTCTTAGATATAAGCAACTTTATAAAACTAAGTCAAATTCAAATTGCTCATTGGCCTACTTGGATAGATTGTAATTTTATTAGGGTATAATTAACTATTTAATTTTACACTAAAGAACGGAAAAAAAAAAAAAAAAAATCACACTATCACACTTTCACATCACACTAATCATACTATCACACTAATATTATAAATGCGAAAGTTTGGATGTTTGGATGGATGATGCTTGTTCCTCTATAACTCAACAACCACTAAACCAATTTGGTTGAAATTTTAAATATAGATAGATAATGACCAGGAATAGGACATAGGCTACTTTTTATCTGGATACCACGCGAACCAAGCCGCGGGCGGAAGCTAGTTAATATTAAAAATGCAAAAGTTTGGATATTTGGATTTATGTTTGTTCCTCTATAACTCGACAACCACTGAACTGATTTGGCTGAAATTTAAAACATAGATAGTTCTTGACCTGAAATAGGATGTAGGCTACTTTTTATCCAGGTGCCGCGCGAGCGAAGCCGCGGGCGGAAGCTAGTTTGAAATTAACTAGCGATTTTGTACTAGTAGACCGAGCCGCGGGCGCCTGGTGACGTCAGACGCAGCGCGAAGCTCCGAGCGCGCGTTTTGAAATGGCCGAAAAGAAAACTTGAATAACTTCGTCATTTATTGATGGATTTTAATTATTTAAAAAACAGAATGCTCAGAATGCTAAAGAGTATACGCCCTCATACTTAGAAACCCAATATTTCGTTTACTGATTGATCCTCATTGGCAACCATCGTACGAGCGAATAATGCGATTTCAACGACGATATTTAAACACACATTTCTTTACGCCCGTAGCACACCTCCGCTGCGAAATACGAGTAGCGAAACCGCTGGACGAATTCCGCTGCGATCAAGTCGCACGCTTAATAAAAAACTGAATTAACTCGAAAAACACGAATTTAGGTAAATCGCGTTTAAAGTTTTTCGGATTTGATGCGTTTGTGAGAAAAGACCTAACTCTACCTATTCATATAGCTATACTTACAGAGTATGAGATGGTATCTGTGTCGAGAATCGAACCCGCACCACCAGTCTAAGCAGATTAACACTTGTCCTACACATATATAATGAATTGCCTAATGATCAGGTACCTATTAGGCTGCAGAGTAAGGACTAAAAGGAAAAGTGTCGAGAATCGAACCCGCACCTCCCATCTAAGCAGATTAACTCTTGTCCTACACCTAATGAATTGCTTTATGATCAGGCACCTATTAGGCTGTAAAAAGGACTGAAGGGATAGGTGTCGAGAATCGAACCCGCACTTCCCATCCAGGCAGACAAACACTTGACCTACACCTACCTAGTAAGTTATTTAACTAAGTACCCTATTAAGTTGGAAAGTAAGGATTGAGAATTCAAATTCAACTATAAGTAGGTAGATAATAATACACATTTATTAATAACATAAAACATAAAGACTTTCATGGGCGTTATATTCTAGAAACACAAAGCTAATCAATAGATTTAGATAGGCATGGCTTGTATTAAGAAAATCATAAGTAAGTTCTAAAAATAGACTGGTTTCGCATAAGAAAATGGAACTATTAGAAGGTAGATAAAACATGAAACAGTTAAGGAATACCTGCAGCAAATATTGTTACAATCATGGAACTTTCAAAAGGATTCATAAAATAGTTTAGCAATCCAGCAAGGGCACAACAAATCAAAGAGGGTAGTGAGCGATTTGAATTACTCACAGGAATTATAAATTACGAATTGCAATAAAGTTATGAAACTGTTTAGCAGCCAAGCCAAGAAACAATACAAAATAAATAGTCGGGTGACTAGCAGATTTATCTAGCAGACACAATAAATAGGTAGGTACACAAAATGATCACAAGAACATACACAGAATAAATACAAGTAGGTACAATAAAGTAATGAAACAAGTACTTAACTTTCGCTGCACTGGATATCACAAAAGTATCCAAATGAGCCTTGTCCTGCCTTTTTATACAATTCTAAAGGTAATAAAAACCACCCCTTCTGCCATCATTACTTCGACCAATCACAGAATAGTTAGGAATATTTCTATACATTTATATTGTATAATGAACCTAGTGTGATACAAATATGTTAAAAACTATTTTAAGATACATTGGATTCATAGTTTTGATATTCAAGTCCCAAAACAGTATATAAAAGCAATTTACATTAGGTAATTGTTAAACAGTTTGTTCAGGAATCTAAATCTTGATCACAAAATGTTTTGTTAATAGTATTATTATTTTTAAATTAATTTGGAATAACATCTAGAAAACTGTTTGTTATTTTTATAAACATGTACATAATTAACACACAACTTTATTGACCTATGTCACTGCGTTCAGAAATCACTCTGGTTTTGAAGACGCCACCTGTGATCATAGCTGTAAACTAACTTGTAAAGACATATTGTGTTTCCATTCGTAAACTAAGTAAAATAAATCCGTTGAAAATGCCATCTATGAATTTCTGTGTGAACTATTTCAAGCTTATACTGACACGTTCGAAGCACGGTAGGCAGGCAGGTAGTGTTCTATTTCGCACCATCGGCTCCTTTTGAAGCCGCTGTTGAACGTAACCTATTCCTCGGACGTAGTTAATGCATTTTATTAGTAAAACTCAAAAAACCCATTTTTCGAGTTATTTCACTTTATTATTAAAGCAGCGAAGTGTAGTTTGAGTAGCGAAGTCTGGCTAGCGTTCGGAGCAGATCGACGAAACCACGCGGGGATAGAGATAGAATTACCTATAGTCAAATCTATGCGTTAGAACAGGCAGTTTCGCTAATGTTCTGCTTCTCATACGTACGGACAAGACATGGCGAAATTAATGCGGTTTCGCTGTTATGGTTTCGCAGCGGATTGACGCTCGCATGTCATCGCGCGATCTCAATACCCATCTTGTGGTCGTTTGATCTTACGATCGATGGCCAATCAGGACGACTCATCAAGCCGCTGATCGTCCGGAACAGTCGTAACTGCTCGCACGGTTCCATAGCTCACTGTGCAGGCGCAGCTTTAAGCAGTCAATTCTGACTGCTTCAAGTAGCCGTCCAAGATTACTTTTTAAAAGTAATAAGTATCAGAAAAATTAAGTTAACTGGATCTGACTTCTGAAGGAAGACAGCAGTAACTTAAAACTAAAAACTAAAGGTACAAGTTCGAAGCCGACTGCAAACAGCAGCAGCAGACGACGTGTCGCCCAGCGACAGTTTCGTCTACCATTCGGTCCGGTGATGACGTGTCGCTATCCACGGAAGGTATTTAATAGAAATACATAGAAACCAGTAGGTATAGTGTCGCCTACTGCTGCTGTCTGCAGTCGGCTACGAACTTGTAGGTACCTTTATTTAGGTAAACTTACAAAATGTGATTTTACACTGTTTCCGAATAATTACAATTTTAAATATAACCACTAACCAGAATCCATTTTTGTTACGTTATGAAGCAGCGAATTAAGTCGTGGGTTATGTAGTTATATAACCAATGGTATTTTCTATTGTACTTTAGAAAATACAGAAACACATCTGTAAGATGTTGAATGAGATCAGTCAATCATCATCAGCAATGTCATCAAGACGTGAGTCGCTAGAGGGTGGAAAGATGTTACCGGGTTTTATTTATATTATAATTATTTCAGACAATGTCAATAATTACCACATAAATTATTTTAAGTCATTTTAAATTTTAACAACATTAACATTAAAACAATACTTAATACTTAATGAAGAAAAATACAAGTACCTAGGTAAAATAAAATTAAAAAACCATTCGATCGACGTTGATCAGTCATTGATTGCAGGGGTCGGCAAACCGCGGCACGCGAGCCACATGCGGCTCTTTGAAATACATATATTGAGGATTTCAGTTTCGCAAAAAATCGCTTTAAAGAAACACATAGACCATGCGCAGACTAAAGAATGTTGTGGCTCTTAAATAATTATTGTTGTCTTTTTTTATATTTGGTTTTTTGAGCTGAAAAATTTACCGACCCCTAAGCTAGTGGCCAACTCTGGTGACAGAGTTTTTAGGCCGCCTAAAGGCCTCCGTTAAAAATCAAGTCTAAAATAATACAAGGCTTTAAATATTTCTTTTAATATTTTATCATAAGCTCTTTACATAACATAATTTGAGGATTTTTTTTTCATGATAAGTAAGATAAATTAAACTTACTAAAGTTAAAATTAAAAATATGAAAAACGTTATTTGTTGTTTAATTATTAATTAAATTAAATTGATTTAATCATGCTATTGAATTGACTGAATTTAAATACTTAAACATTCATAAAAAATATTCATAATTAAGTAGGGTGGGTTGTCCAGCAATGAACCAGGTAAAATTCAAACGTCCATATCTTTTACATTTTTTGACTTACGGACCTAAGATTTGGCGTGAAGTAAGGTGATTAATCTGGCTAAGATTGTGCATTATTAGTTTATTCATATAATCTTTAGATTTCTTAGAAATACAGATTTAGCAAAAAATGAGAATTGGTTCATTGCGTAACACGGGTGGTACGCATTGAACCAGACCGAATTCTGCAATGAACCACCTATTTACCAAGAGAAAGGGCAATGTATTTACTTTATTATTATTACCTATCAGCAAAATTATTACCAACTACGAAATATAAGCCGATAGAGATACTGTTCATAATATTTAGGTTTGAGTATCTTAGTCTTAATAAAATCTATGTATTGTCATCAAGCAATATGGTTTTTTTTATCATAATACTAATTATAAGTAGGTTATCATGCAAATCTAGTTGTAATAAGTAGGTGGTTCAGTTTCTCAACGTATATGAATGGTAGGTGCAGCTCGGACTGGGAAAATGTATGTGATAACTATGGTTCAATGCAGGACACTATGTCATGGCTCATTGCTGGACACACCCCATTGACAAAACAAACCTCAGAATTTCACCTGGTAAATGATGATACAGCATACTAACTATAGTGTTATTTACAACGTTATGTATGTGTAATCATACGTAACAGGCAAAAAAACTGTAGGTAACACCCAAAAAATTTAGAAAAAGAATGAAATCAACACAAAAAACTGACTTTTGTGATACATTTTTATAAATTCGATCACTGGGCGTACGTCTTAAGCTTGCGCTGCTTGCAATTTGGGGAGAGAGTGAGGGGTGCGTATGCGTTCCTGTTGGTAGTATTCGTAAAGAACGGCAATGTCACAATTTTGAAATATAGCGGTGGCTCATTGCATCTGCCTGGTTCACAGGTGGACAACCCACCCTACCTACCGTACCGTACCTCGCTCGCTGTACAAAAAAAAAACTTAGGTATTATGAGCATAAACAATGTCAAAATATAATAAGTAGAAAGAGAAAGAAATATTGCAATGCACGTAGGAGAAAAAGAGAACGATTATTTGATTGTATGAAAAATAGACTTCGTAATGTTTTATTAATACTCCACAGTTTTATCAAACAGCCGGATGCAAGTTTCCTGCTTGTTAATTAACAATAATGACGTTCATTTGACTACTAATTTAAGCTTAGGTACCTAAAAACCCGCATTTTTACCGATCTTAGGCGCGATTCCTCGGAATGCATTCCGAATTCGAAAAATGACGCTTCTTGGGCAAAAAACGTCACTTTTCGAAGAAAATCTTCGACTGCATTCAGAGGAATATGAATCGCACTGCGCAGATGATTTTGATAGAAATCCAACACTATCGAAATAACATAGCTTAGAAGCGTTTAGGAAAACTTTCTGTTGGTAATTTTATTGGAAAATGTCTTTGGGATTTCTGCATGCTGTTTTGGATCTAAAGGGTTTTCTTTGTACATTATAATTAAGTACCTATACCTACAGTATGATGCACTGGCTACTGCAGGCTGATTGTCTAACTTGTCTCAAACCTCAAATTGGTCTCAAACTGTCGCGTCTTTTGTCATCTTTTGTCGCGTTCGGTCTCGTTGAAATGAGAGTGACAGAGCTACTCGTGTGGTAACTAAACTGTCATATTTGACAGCTTGAGACCGATTTTGATCGCTATCACAGATAGACAATCAGGGGCTGGTCGACGGCGATTTGGTCTCACGGCGCGACCATAACGCTATAGTCGTATTGCTCATTATACGGACTAAAAGTGAAGGAAAAAATGTCATTTTTCCTTCAATTTTGATTAGTTTTGATACGTTTTATGTCAAAATTGAAGGAAAAATGACATTTTTTCCTTCACTTTTAGTCCGTATAATGAGCAATACGACTATAGTTACCAATAGTATATTGTATAGTAACTATACTTTCTATAGTATAGAAAGTCACAGTCGCCGAGACCGAGTCGCCGTCGACCAGTCGACCAGTCCGATAGGGCTATAGGTCTTTATAAGCATAAATTTTGTCGCTATAATGGAAAGACATGATTGGAAGCTCACTTTAAATAAATTTCAAAACTTCTACATAATCTGGACCCGTATTATAAACGTGAAAGTGTGTTTATTTGTTTGTTTATTTGTCCTGCTTTCACGTCAAAACAGAGCGACGGATTGACGTGATTTTTTGTGTGGAGATAGTGGAGTGCTGGAGAGTAACATAGGCTACTTTTAATCCGGGTACCACGCGAGCGAAGCCGCGGGCAGCAGCTAGTAAATTATAAAGCAAAATAGGCAAGATATGGTATTATAGGACTTACTAGCTTCTGATAAAGATCAGCACAGCACAGCAAGGCGACGATTCGACACTTTTTGGACGAAATGTATTCCGAATTCGAAAATTTATTCGCTATAAAGTCGGAAAGTTAACGAACTTTCCGAAGAAATTTTTCGAATTGAATGCACTCTTGAGTGTGAATCGCACTACAGACTGAGATTGTTGTGTGTTAATTACTGAACAAACATTATCCTGCCCAAACTTCGAGTTCGTAGTAGTATACCTACCTAACTATATTTTATTGTTACTAGGTACCTTAAATTAAATTTTATTCGGACTATTGTGAAGTATTTTTACTAAGTTCACAAACGTCCGAATAAAAACTCTTTTGAATTGGGCAACCAACGAACGACTTACCAACGAACGCTTTTTATTTTTAGATTCTAAAAGTGGAATGAGATTTAGTGCCTTTTCAAACGTTTCTGTTTCCGGCGGGGCGTTTGTATGCAAATTACGCCGGTACGTGTGAAAGCTACCGCACATGCCCATACTTCACCGCCGACCAGCTACCCGTCAACAAGAACGTATGAAAAGGCACTTACTTGTTTCACTATTCACATTGAGTTTACGTTTCTTAGTAGGTATTCGATACTTACATTGGATTTTTTTTTTGACAATAACAATATTAAGCGTTTTACCCTTCTTTTACAAAAATATTGTTTCAATTACAACTAAATAACAATTAATACACATATTGTGAATTTGTGGTTCCTACAAACAAATAAATATGAATGTTATTCCAAGAATAACCTAAAAATATGCTTAACGCATCGGTTAATAAATCTGACATTGATAGTGATTCCGTTAAATACTGGCTAATTAAAGTATGACTAAAAACGATAGCTCTAATTTCATTCACGCTAAAGACCAAAACGGCATTTCTAAAAGTTTATAGTTACCTTGTTTTACGTCTCTATGGGTTGTTTTATTCAGAATCTGAAATAGGTTATATGACTAATTCTATCCAATAAAAAATTTTCAAAAAAAAAAATATACTTAACCGACTTCGTAAAATACATGCACTAAAAAGCGAAAAATAAGACTACAAACAGATTTATTTAATTTGTTATTTTTTGCTTGTTATAATGTTGAAATCGGTGTGCATAAAATATAGTCATTGTTTTACTTAACACCGACTTCAACATTATAACAAACATAAAATAACAAATTAAATAAATCTGTTTGTAGTCTTATTTTTCGCTTTTTAGTGCATGTATTTTACGAAGTCGGTTAAGTATATTTTTTTTTTTGAAAATTTTTTATTTTTCCATTTTTAGTGTTGTGTTTTTTTTTCCTTGTTTCTGTTTTTTTTTTTAATTTAGAAAGATGATACTTTACTTACTGTGTTTTGCTCATCAAACCTTTGATACCCATATCACTAAAAAATTCCATGGAACAGGTCCTGACTCCATCATCAGATCAGCTCGCTGTTACCATATTATTACATTGTAGTTGACACTTCACAGATATGCTGAGTTCCGAGTTTCAACTTCAACTCAATCAGACTATTTATTGAGGAGTTCTGTTGAGCAACTCTTGACTCCATCATCATATCAGCTCACTGACACCATATTATTACATTGTATTTGGAACTTGACAGATAAGCCGAGTTTCAACTCAATCGGCTTATTTACTGAGGAGTTCTGTTGAACAGCTTTTGACTCCATCATCAGATCAGCTTGCTGATACCATAATATTTCATTGTTCTCAAGAATCTATAAGTACACAAAATTTCAGCCCGATAGTTCCACAAACACACAAAAAATTTGAGGGTTTCCCTCGATTTCCATGGGATCCCCTCATCAGATCCTGATTTGGTGAAGATGGGACCACCTCGGAAGTATACCCTTTGTAACAAAAAAAGAATTTTCAAAATCGGTCCACAATTGACGGAGAAATCGATGAACATACATAAAAAAAAAAAAAAAAAAAAAAAAAAAAACATACATACAGCCGAACATAGAACCTCCTCCTTTTTGGAAGTCGGTTAAAAACAATGTTTACTAAAATATAGTAACTTCAGAAATGTCAATCAGGCTGTCGTTTTTGGTCTTTAGCGTGAACGAAATAAGAGCTATCGGTTTTAGTCATAATTTAATTAATCAGTGTTCTAATCACCGCTATTATTATCCACACTTTAGTCGAAACACAAACACTTTAAATGTATCTCACTTGCACAGCATGCACTCAATGTTTCTGACATCGTTCGTGAAACTCCGGATGCCACCATTTTCTGAACTCGTGGTAGACTGTCGACCTCCTCACCATCTCCTCGTCATTTACCGCTGCGCAGACATTGCAGATGTTCTCTCTTGACGCGGGGTCGCTGAAGGTCATGTGGCCCTTCCAACGGAAGAACTCATGGTAGAGCTTGGGAGAGCTCATCATGCGATCCATTATGGTAGCCAGATCGTAAGCATTGTGCTTCCGAGCGTCGAGGTAAGAGCCTGGCGGGAGGAATCTGTAAAGATGAAAAAATTACCAATAAGTATACCTAGATAGAATAACTTAAACAAAGGATCAACTTTAATCAACTTTAACTTAAATCAAGGATGATCGTGGGAATACAGAATTTAGAAACTAGCATAGCAGCGACCTGGCGGCGTTGCCCCCATACATAGTGATGGTATAATGGACTATCTACATTCCAAATTTCATCAAAATCGGTTTAGTAGTTATAGGGATACGTGGTAACAAATATTCACACACACGGACTTTCGCTTTTATAATATTAGTAGGATGGTAATGATAGTGATGATGAAATGCAGCCCACAACCATCCTCAAGAGTTTAGATAATCAAATGCAGTATTTTTTCAAATCCGACTGTTAGTTCCTGAGATTAGCGCCTTCAAAGCAACGATAAACTTTTCTGTTTTATAATATTGGTAGAGGTACTTATAGATCTAGTAAAAGTTTTTGCTTGTCACTTTTAAATCAACAAAAAGAGAGACAGTAACAGATTTAGCTAGCAGTCATCTGAGCTCTAGGAAGCTTATATGTCCCTTTTGAATAACATGGTAAGAGTTATGTTCAATAATCGGCATCGGATTTTTTCGAGAAACAACTTATCAAATAAATAAATGCAATTTTACAATTAGGTAAGTACCATTAAATAGAATTACCATGAATAGATGGTTTAAATGGGGCTTTCCAGTAGGTTATTTCTGATAACAAGACCGTAAAATTACGTAGGTGACCACCGATACTATCGGACATTAAAACGTTTTTTACGAACTAGAAAATAACGATTTTTTCCTGAAGATAACAGAATAGGTTGATTTGGAACCAAGTTGGCTTGTTTGGCTTATATGCAATTTAAAAAGAAATAATTATAAATTTTTCGTAACGCCGAGAAACCTAAAATTAGCTTCATCGTCATCTCCCTGCCCTTATCCCGCTAGGTGGGGTCGTGTTTCCTTCTTCCATTTCATTCTATCACTCGTCATCTCAGTGCTCACTCCTTTTACACACATATCTGCATTCACACAGTCCATCCATCTTTTCCTAGGCCTACCCCTGTCGGCGTATCCATCCACATTCATATTCATCGCTCTTCGTGTAAACCTAAAATTAGCTAATACGAAAAAAGTCTGATAAAGGGCCGATGCGATTCAAATTATTCACTACGCATTTCATATTCAAGAAACCTAATGTTCTGTAGGTTAAGTACTTCTCAGTAAAATAATGACGATAAATAAGTACCACTTATTTGTTTAAACGCAAAATCTTTGTGTGTGGTTCAATGAAGCCTTGCTTACGGTATCAGAAAGATTTACGTACTTACCTAGAGGAGCCTAGTATAATGTCCATGTCATAAAGGAGAGTAATATCGTACTCAATAAACTAGCAAAATTTTAAAACAGTACCTAACTGTCTGCCCGCGACCACGGCTATTGTAACATAGCCGAGACGTCGGGATAAATAAGGTAAATTACGCGATAAAATCCCGTGTCCATAAAACTTTTCAGTACCTACCTAACTGATTATTATTTATATTTTCCGAGTTTAGGAAGTAATAATTACTTAATACATTAACTTTGTGAAGTTCAATTTAAAAATACAATTACTTTCTGCCCTATTAAATATACCTAGTTATCTCGGTTTTAAACAGAATTCTGTAAAATGCAACGTCTATAACCAATGCAACGTTTTGTTTTAACATGGAACGCCAATGTTTTCGATAACAACCGATTTGTTCAGGGTATTTGATAACAAATACGGTTCTCGACGCAGTTTCATAACATAAACTAAACGAACAGCATGCTTAAAAAGGTCGCTGTTGCAGAATCGCATTAAAGGGATTTAACTATTGCCATTTCTTTTCATTGACTGAGAGTGAAAAGAGACGGCATTATAGTTCATTTCATATTGTGATTCAGCTTTAGCGACCTTTTAAGTCCGCAGGTCACTGTAGTGACTGGAACAAATTGAGACGGCTCTGTGTACAAGGTCGCACATAGTTAAGAATTTAAGATAATGGTTTGCACGTCATATTATGGTTTGCACGACTAATGTCCAAAATACAAAATGTCTTTAACTACACTGTAGTGTAGTTAAAGACGTGGACACGTTCACGACTCTTAAGGATAACCTCACCTGTCATAGTCAGCACCGCCGAAGATAACGGGCACGACGTTATGCTGCAACGCCGTCAATAGTTTCTCCGTCACGTAATCCTCAGCAAAGGAATTCTCCAGCGACATGTAAAAGAAGTAGTCTCTCTCCAGCAAGCGATCGCACGTGTTTTTCTTGTCCCTTGGACAATCCAGCGGCCCACACGATCCGTATACGTCCACTGTGTGCTTGTAGAGAGCCAGAGCTGTCTTTAGGCGGTCTACCAGCTCTTTCCGGCCACTCCTGCTGGTGCAGTGAGATACGAACCACGCAGCCGCCTTGGACTTGTTCCCCAGTGTCTCGGCATAATCTTCATTAATCTCCGGAAAGTCTTCCATCCATGCCATATTCTTCTTCGGTCCGATCACCTCGCCCTTGCTGTTCCTCACCAAAATGTAAGGAAATGGAATGTCCGAGTTTAGCTTGTACGTGGAGGTCCAGTTGAAGAACCCGTCGAAACTTTCGCTGCATACCGGATAGTTGTCTGCTGATTCCATGTTAAAGAATACATACTTCTGGTGTACAGATCTTTGTTTCGGGAGATCACTGGTCTTCATATTTCTGCCGTTGAAAGCGACAACGTCAAATTTTGTTAAGTCAGCGCTAAAGAAGTTTCTGTCGCTGGTGACGTAGCAGTTGATCACCGAGCAGTTGTTTTTGATGAAGGCTCGCTGGCCCGTTCCGAAGAAGTAGAAAGGCGCGTAGTCTCGATCCGTCCAAAGGAGGATGTACTTAAGCTCCTTAGGGAGACGACTCGTTTTTCTGTAGACCTCGGAGTAGCGTGAATCTCGTTCGACATTGTCTATGGCTTCGAGGATCAGGCTGTTGTCTATTAGCGGTTGCTCGGTGACCGGTACCAGCTGCAACCAGATGAGGCAGACGGAGAAGCTTATTATGGTGACCAGGAAGAGGAGCCTGGCTGTGAGCATTTGTCTCATGGACATGAAGAGGCAGGTGGTCGGAGCAGTGCACCGTGACATGGCTGCAGCGTCATGTCCGGGAGTCGAATTTCCTCAGGCATTTGGGCGTTTTTTGAGTAGCGATGGTCTGAATGGTATCTGGAATACAAAAATTATAATGAGTTTGGTTCGACTCATAAAATATCTACTAATCAACATCAAAATTACTATTTCAATACTGCATGAAGTCTCTTAGAGAATTCGAAATTTCAGTAGAGGTAGAGTCATGTAAAAAGAACGCTGGAAGAAAGTGGAGGGGGTGTGTTTCAAACATAAGACAAAACGCACCTGTCCATTTTCTTCCAGCGTTCTTTTTACTTGCTCTTATACCACCGTTTCCACTTGCTCCTAATCGGTCACCTACTGGTAGGAGGACCAATATGTCCTTATGGATAAGCATATCCTCGCTGAATTTTTCACAACTTATATTATTATAATAATTATTGCAAATAAGCACTAAGGTTTACTATTTATTAAGTAGATCTTGCCTAAATCCAACCCTAACTACTTCCAAACAGTGGATATGTACCGAAAACTATAATTGGAAGTAGTTTAAGCGTGGTTCAGCAGAATTCCCTTGAAATCTATACCTACTATTTTTAGTTCTGAGTGTTTACCGTTCACGGGTTTTACAGTTGTTATTTTTATCCTTAAACACGAACTCAGTCACTGTCACTATCTTTGCTTATCGAGCTGCACTATTTATCTTATCTTAATATTGATAATATTATCTTATCTCAATATTAATGCCATGTGGTCGGATATAATCACCGCACCGGTTATGAATGAGCTCTAAATTAATCGTTCGTCAAGCTACATCTTCTATTCTATCTATCTTCTTCTTTTCATTTCATTTTTTCACTTCTATTCATTCGACATTATAAGTAGGTAGGTACCTATTATACTACTACCTATTAATAATACATATTTAAATGGGTATCTCAACTTACCCATTTTAAAACTTAAAAAATAGAAACAATTACCTAAATAACAATTATTACTAAAAAAAACACAATGAAAGTTAGTTGAAAATCGAACTAATAACACGACTCACTGAAACGCAACACAAATCGTAACGTAAGATCAAAAGCAGGAGTTTTTTATTTGATTTTTGCAACGAAAACAATGAACACGTTTTTCAATGTGTTAGGTTCGGCGTGCTCACAACACAAATGAGTAACACACAGCAGCATAGCGTAGTGATACTATTGTTTATTCTGTGATGATAACAATAATAAAGGAAAGGATGTTGTCACTAACATAATTGATGAAATTGATAGTTAGGTAGTATGTTTATGAGAAGACGCTTCAGTGAATCGGAATGCCGGAAAACATTCTCATTTTACCAGTGACCATCGAAACTTTTGCTTTTAATTCTTTGCTTTAAAATAAAACGCATTGCATTGGTGCGAATAAATAGAAGATTTTTTTAGAAAAATAAAAAACTTCTGCTCTATTATATTGGTAGTTAAATAGAGATGTTGAGCTGTAAACGAATAAATTAATTAATAATGGCGCTGATTCTGTTGTACACTGATTAGCTAAATTATCACTAAATTATTGCTAAATTATCCGAAAGCTCATAATTCGTTTACGCTAAAAAGTAATAAGTAGGTAGGTAGGTACTTTACTTAGCTTCAGCAAGACATTGATAGTGACTTTTCTAAAAGTAGGTAAGTACAGTAAAACCAGAAAAGGAATGCGTTTCGGAAAACGTCGGAAACAATCGCTTAAAATTACAAAAACGATCGATGAAAAGTCATTTGGAAATAAAAATTACTCATAATTTCAACTTCATGGCAAATAAATAAATATCAATGTCATTTTTAAGAAAAGCAAATTAGTTGCAAGCCATGTGAGCTGCGCTGCTAACGACGTGCACTTCTGTCGCATTCTGTTTTGTGGAATCATAGGTACACTGCTGTCGGACATTTTCGGAAAACACGAAAATAACCGATGTCCATCTTAAGGCTTGAAGTACTGTAGGTAAGTAGGTATCTTGTTTTTCATCTTTTCGGGTAGTTCTTCTAGTCAGAAACAAAATTGGTCTTGATTTATTCTACCCACAAAAAATCCAATCTTATCATTTTAGACAATTAAAGTAGTAGGTAATTTTAGAAATGTCTGTCGGGCTGCCAATTTGTTTTGGACTAAAGGCGGCGCCAGCGCGGCAATTCGCATCGGAGACCGAGGTACTAGGTACTTGCAGATCGTCTTTTTTTAATTATTTGTTAGTAAACTATTACTTATTATACATCATTAGAAGCGTGGTACTTTACGCTTTTTACTTAATACAAGTATATTTTTTTATGATAAATAAAGTTAGCTTTATAGTCAATTTTCGAAAGTCCTAATATTTTTTGGGTTTTGAATATTCAAATCGACTTTTCATATTTACCGCTGTCTCCCGACAAGGAGATACGACTACCATAACGTTTCCTGGTCTGTATAGTAATAGGATGTAAAATAAAATTTTGCTCCAATTTGCTCCTTTTTGACTCAGAGGCAAAAATGTGTATGGTGGAAAAATCTGAAAAATCATAAAAAGGTATTTTTTTGTAAAATTAGGTTTAAAATGTAGCATTTATCCTCGTTTTATTCAATTGATGCCGTTAATGTTAGTATTGCTTGATTAACTTTAAATTAAATGTAATTATTTTAGAAATTATGAAGATATTTATTTCATAATTATTTTAGCCGCAACTAGAGAATAACCGCATTATTTGTTAAATTGTTGAATTATTTATAACAATGGTTGATAGAAAAGTCACTCAGGAAATCACTGATACCAGTTCTGGAGCAGTGAGCGTATTTGTGGTGCTACACCAACTGAAATGAACGATTTAAGTTAGGTCGCATCATAGCCTGAAAATCAAGATGCCTATCAGTATGGCTTATCAACACTGCATGCGTGGATTCGATGCATGGAATTAATATTACAATATCTAACAATCTCTCATTTCAAAAATGATTGGCAAAAACAACGGAAAACAAGAGAAAAAAAGAAGAGTAGGTACAAGTGCAGTTTAGGAATCAAATGGGTTTACATATTGTAGACAAACCACGACAAGGATCTGGCAATAGTAATGATGGGAATACTGCTCGTAGATTTTTTCAGAACTACTCTTGCAGTTCCGAAATTACGGGAGTTGATGTTGTGTCTATTATGGTAGTCTTTTAAATTAGTAACCTACAAAACCTTGCATTTACTTTTTTACGATTTTTAGAATTTTTATTATATTATATTGTTTTCTTATTATAATATAATAGGTACTTATGTTATAGTTATATTAATTATTATATATTAGTTTCTAATTTGTTGTTTATAATGTTTAAAATAAGTTTTATTTAAGTAACTTATTACTCATTCAAATAGTACCTACCTAAGTTTTAATTTAACGCAAAAAAATACTTAAAATATATTTATTTATGTAAAAGTATTATTTTCTATCATGTAAATGTAGAATTTTGTTTTAATTATGTCCATTGGAGTAGTTAAAATCCAAGAAAATATATAAAAAATAAGTTTTATTTACTTAAGTGGTAATTTTTTCATATTAATAATGGCTTTTTATGATTTTTTTTGTTTTAATTTAAAGCCTGTATAATCTGAGATTATAATAGCGAAAGATTCATTAAGATATTTTAAAAACTGAGGAAGTTACAGAATTTCGAGACGATAATTACGCTCCTGACCCATAGTGCGCCGCCTTTTTTAGTCCAAAACAAATTGGCAGCCCGACAGACATTTCTAAAATTACCTACTTTAATTGTCTAAAATGATAAGATTGGATTTTTTGTGGGTAGAATTAATCAAGACCAATTTTGTTTTGGCGGTCTTGGTCTCCTGTCTCGGTCGCGCGCGCGATCGTGCGCCCTACCTACAAAGCCTTAGTGACAAAGTATTTACCGGTATCGGTCTAGGAGGCTTTATTGATAGTTTAATTTTTTCAAATTATTTATTTCCTAGTCTATTATTTTTGTACCTAGTCTCTTTTTAGTTTATTCTTAATAAGTCAGTGCACATCTTCAACAATCATCACCAATGAAAGGCCTAAAAAGTAAAAATGACTCTGGAAGAATAACTGTTTAACCTACAAGATTTATAATAATTGGTAGTTATCATTAGTCAACATGAAGAGCTAATAATAACTTTACCAAACATCATCACAATATCAACCATGCCAACCAAACAGCTGCTTTTCGTTACGCAATTTTGACTCTTATGCAACTGTAACAAGAGCGGAACCACACCTGTTGTCGCTTCTGCCGCGGCGAACGCAGCCGACCAAAATCGAAATCCACCGCGAAACACTATCACTTTTGAAGCAAGAGGGACTTTTATATTTTACCGCATAACACGCATGCGCACTTCGTTTGAGTTACGTTACATTGGTTGGCGTCAATCGCGGATCGCACTGTTATAAAATTATTAGTTAGTTTGCGTGCTGAGTGTGAATTGTATGTTTTAATTCGTGATTGAGTTGATAATCTTGTTTTTAGTGAAAGCGTGCGTTAATACTGTGACGAAATAAGTTGAATGGGGCGCCCGACTCGTACGGCGCACACTCCGTTACTGCTCTTCTCAGCACAAGGTCAATCGAAAATGGACGGAGTCGGTGGGGTGACTCACCTCGTACAAACTTCCACTGTGGAAGCCGTGTAAGCTGTTTTGTTATGTTTCGTGATCAATACACTTATTTGGAGTGTAAATAACATGTTGTAGATTATTATTAGGTATTTACGTTAGGTACCTACCTATGTAGGTAGGAAAGGAAGGTAGGTATAGTTCGCGTCATAAAGAACGCTGGCTGTCAAGCTGCGCAATAAGCAATTACTTACCTAATAAAAATTAGGCAAATTAGTACCTACCACAGCGCACAAAAGTTTTAAATTACGAAATGATTTTCCATAGAAAAAATGAAACAAACAATAAAAATCAGTGATCAGAATTAGGCGGGCTTAAATACCTAAAGTTCAAAGAACAGAGGCAAAAAAGGGGAGACTTCCTTACTACAAGAATTTTATTCTTGTAGTAAGTAAGAATTTTATTGACAGTTGGCACAATTTTCACAGTGAGTAAGTACATTTAAAATTAATGTTAATAATATTGTGAACTAATTCAAATAATTTTTCTATTTGACCGACGGAAGTTTTTTTAACTTTATAACCACAGAAGTAGGAATAAACCAGAATACGCGATCCGCTTCTTTTTCACGCACGGCACTGAGTCCAAAATCGTGGCGAACGCCCCGCACCCACCCTACTTCCCACCCGCGTAATGTTGCTAGTTCGGGAGTAATTTCCCACTTTTTGGGGTAAACTTGCAACATCATAGATAAGATATATCTTATCCTAACACTAATCTATACCAATAAATATAGCGGAAGAGTTTGATTGTTTGTTTGATTGATGAGTGTGTCGAATAAACTTTATTGTTTTACTGTTATTAATTCTATTATTATAAATATTGTTATCAACGGGATAATTACCATGACTATTGAGTATTTTACAATATTTATGTTCGTAACCATGATAGTTTCAAAAGTTCTATTATTATGTTGAAATTTAGTTACCTGCCCTGCCTTTAGAAAACTGAAACACTTGTATTAGGGAAATAATTTTTTTTAATCAAAATGGTAAATACACTGTCTGAACGTGGGAAAGTCACATTAAAAAAAGGTAAACATAGTGATAAAATCCATAAAAAAAAGCACAAAAAAACATTTTAACAAACTAAGAACCTCCTTTTTTTTGAAGTCGGTTAAAAATAAAAACTTATCATTTTTCACAGAGTAATCGGTGAACATACTTACCTACATAAAAAAAACACAAAAACATTTCGACAAACTAAGAACCTCCTTTTTTTGAAGTCGGTTAAAAATAAAAACTTATCATTTTTCACAGAGTAATCGGTGAACATACTTACCTACATAAAAAAAAGCACAAAAAAACATTTCGACAAACTAAGAACCTCCTTTTTTTTGAAGTCGGTAAAAAAATAACTTATCATTTTTCACAGAGTAATCGGTGAACATACTTACCTACATAAAAAAAAGCACAAAAAAACATTTCAACAAACTAAGAACCTCCTTTTTTTTTTAAGTCGGTTAAAAATAAAAACTTATAATTTTTCACAGAGTAATTGGTGCACATACTTACCTACATAAAAAAAACACAAAAACATTTCGACAAACTAAGAACCTCCTTTTTTTGAAGTCGGTTAAAAATAAAAACTTATCATTTTTCACAGAGTAATCGGTGAACATACTTACCTACATAAAAAAAAGCACAAAAAAACATTTCGACAAACTAAGAACCTCCTTTTTTTTGAAGTCGGTTAAAAATAAAAACTTATCATTTTTCACACAGGTACTTACTCACCCAAAAGTTCGTTTAGTTCCTGAGATTAGTGCGTTCAAACAAACAAACCCTTCCGCTTTATATAATTAGTGTAAATATAGATTAGGTACCTATTGAAGTAATTTTCTGTACGTACTAAGTATGTATTAATCTGTATTTATTAATATTTGAAATCGATTTTAACCTACTTCCCATTGTCGCATCGATTTGAAAATTTGCATTTGTATGTAATTCGGTTAAAATTACAATAATTTGGTATTGTGGAGCTGATCTGATGATGGAGTCAGGAGCTGTTCAACAGAACTCCTCAATAAATAGGCCGATTGAGTTGAAAGTCAGGAGTAAGCCATTAGTACCTAATTACAAAAATACGATTTACTACCTTACATGTTTATTTTAACTAAATAAGGCTAACGTAAGTATTTATTTTAGCAAATACCTACCATCCGTCCATCAGCAGTAGGTACCACTGTCTGTCGCGGTGGCGAGTGACACCGCGCGGCGCTCGTTTAAACAAACAAACAACTTTTCCACTTTATATTTGGGTACCTACCTACCTATAGATTAGTACCCTAAAGTGATTATTAAAAATTGGTAAAACACTTCGACAAAAATTGGCAACACTAACAAAATGGACTCGCCCGTTTCTAAGACAATTGCAATAAGTAAAATAAATTCAATTATCAAGTGAAATGATAGCTGAAAGTGTTACTTACACATGAAATGTGATCCCCTCCTGTTTCTTCTTAAGTCCAGAGGCATTGTTACACGTAGGAACAACACAACTCGGCATAATTATCTTGAAATATGCACTTGACACGCACGTCACGACGGTACGTGGCCCGCAAAGCGACTGACCAATACTATGCCGATTCGGCCTAGTTTTTGCGGTGTGAGTTGAGAAGCGAACAGCTGTTCTGGTTTATTCCTACTTCTGTGTTTATAACTTACATTTTAGTTTTTGTTGTTAACTCAGGTAAAAAATTGATTCACCTTAATGTTAGATGTTCTTTATAAATGTCCCGGAAACGGAAATAATTGGGTCGAAAAATATTTAGTCCTAAGGCGTCTCCATTTGTCTCTGTTATTTTTCGAACTTTAGGTATTTTAGCCCGCCTCATTCCGATCACTGATAAAAGTACAATAGGCCTAAAAACTTTCGAGTGAGAGTGTACCCATGCGCAAACATAGGTACCCCCTCCACTGTCTTCCAGCGTTCCTTTTACGTGACGCGACCTATAGGTACCTACCTATCTAAACACCTAGGTACATTAGGTACCGTAAAATACGCCAACATTGCCCGCTTTTTTCGAATAATTTCAATTTTTGTAAAAAATTTCTATGGGAACGTAAGTATTTTCTTTTATCATCTGCTATTATAAGATTATGTGCATGTATTACTTTATCAGATTTTATGATGCGTCAATATTTAATTAAGTATTTTATACATTTTGATGGCGGGCAAAGTTATCTGGACTTTTAGCCAACATTGCCCACGTTGATTTTTGACGCAAATATAGCCTCTAGAGAGATGAAATAAAAAGCCAATACAAGAATTTAGGCAATAATGGCGTTTACTTTAGGTTTTAAAACGATACTATAGAAGGTTTCCTAGCAAAGTGGCTGGGCAAAGTTACCCTGACATTTTTTGTCTTTTTCATACAAACCGCATTTCACAAATTAAAAGTGCTAGGGTTGGCACTTCTTAGTTAACTGATCTTGTGATCGTAGTTGTTGTAGGTATAAAAAAACTGGTTATTTTTCATTCAGGTATTTATTTAATAAACTTTAATCAACATATTTATATAGGTCCCCAAATGAAAATGAAATACTAATTGAGATCAAATGATGTTAGGAGCTAAATTAAAATAATTACTAAACTATTAAACATTTTCAGCTAACTGTCACTATTATTATTGCATTGTCACCGAAGACTCATAATTTTACCTAAATTCAGCTCAATTTGACACCGGGAAGTAGGTCAAATTAAGCTTGCAAGAATTGACCCGGACAAACATACTTACAAACATAGGAACTTACAAACATAGCAAGTTAATTAAAAGCTTTAAAAAAAACAAGTTTCTGAAGTGCCAACCCTAAGCTTATTTTGATGGCGGGCAATGTTGTCAATAGTAGATCGCTACATTGCTGGATAACTTTGCCCACCGCTATAACTCTTGTTTGAAAAGACATTCAGCAACGATAACAACATATTAATACTCCTAAAATGTTCTTACATATCATAATATTAATAAAACTAACCTGTGTTTTCGCCATCACTCACAATTCACTTATGAATTTGCACCAAAATTTGCCCGCGAAAATACGCACCGTACTCGAAGAGTTCCAACAAGTTACTGAGTGAAACTAGCGACACACCAGATAGACAGTGTTGCTAGACACATAACCTATTTTCTATCAAATTCAAAAAATGTTAACATATTATTCAAATATTTTTGCAATTTAAAGATTTGCTTAAAAATTGATCTTCGGGCAAAATTACCCTTGGTGGCAATGTTGGCGTATTTTACGGTACTAGATACCTAGTTCTTCTAATGTACGTCAACCATTCCGGTATCATTACTGCCGCGTTTTATTTCGTTCTCCAAAATGACAGTTATTTGCAAAACAGAATTGGTAATTTTTTTTTTTAATTCATCACAACACAACAGAGCAACCTAACCTCACTGGTCATTCATTATCGTTCATTGTTAACGACACGACACACCCCAAACGAAACTTAAACCACATAATTAAACATGAAAAAGTTCTTACTTGTATAGGTAAATAGGTAAGTGCTATAACTAATATTAGTGGTGGTGATTCCGTTGAACTCTTGACTAATTAAATTATGACTAAAAGCGATAGCTCTTATTTCGTTCACGCTAAATACCAAAATAAAAAGATAGCCTGACGGACATTTCTCAAGTTACTATATTTTATTAACAATGAAGTGTTTGTGGATATAATTAGTCATCACCAATCTTAGATTCTGACTAAAACAACCCTTAACGTAAAGAAGGAAGGTACTTTTAGAAATGTCACTTTCAATGTTATTCTGTTTTGGTCTTCAGCGTGAACGAAATAAGAGCCATCGTCCGTCATAATTTAATTAGTCAGTTTTCAACGGAATCACCGCCATTACCTGACTCATCTAATCTAATTACCTAAGTATCTACCTAATAATAATTAATCAATAATCACCGAATTTTTTTTACATAGGTACCTTACCTACTAGTTACTCGTAACTACCTAATTATACTTATTCCACTATTTGCATTATTGACTTTTTTACACCGTGCGTAGGTGTCGTTTTGAGGGTGTCGCGTCATTATTAGATTATGAAACAGAACGAAATACCTACTAGTTGACGTTTTGCTTTAGTTGAGAAAGTTTGTTATTAGAATCGAGGGTCTGGGCGTCGATTCTCGTACCGAACTTTTTATCAACCTCAACCAAAACCTCAACTAAAGCGACTGTTTCCATGACTACTAATAACAAACGACTCAGTTGTGGTGAGGTTTTGAACTTTGGCAGAACAAATTTTTGAAAAGCTATTCTACTATTTCACCAAATGGCTGACATTTAAGAGATCGAACCAAACCAAAGCGGTTGTCATCTAGTAGAATACAGGCCCTGGGCCTGTATTCTAGATGACAACCGCTACAACTGAGTCGTTTGTTATTAGTAGTCATGGAAACAGTCGCTTTAGTTGAGGTTTTGGTTGAGGTTGATAAAAAGTTCGGTACGAGAATCGACGCCCAGGGCCTGTATTTAGAATAGCTTTTCAAAAATTTGTTCTGCCAAACTTCAAAACCTCACCACAACTGAGTCGTTTGTTATTAGCACAGAAGTAGGTTATTAGTAGTCATGGAAACAGTCGCTTTAGTTGAGGTTTTGGTTGAGGTTGATAAAAAGTTCGGTACGAGAATCGACGCCCTGGTCTACCTACACCTACGCTTGTAGACATAGACAGACGTTTATTTACCACTTGGCACACAATAAAAATCTCAAAAAGTGTAACAAAGAAAAAACAAGCAAATGAGAGAGAGAGAGTTTTATTGTGCGTCACAGCACAGCAGCAAAAAGGCCTCGACTCAGCATTATGCCGTGCCACTGAGTAGTGGTAAGGCGCTGGTATTCTGCCGAAACCTCCATAGTCACTAGACCCTGTGAGACTACATCAGGTGACTACATCTTGTGACTTTTGTTTGATCGTTATTTTCATTTTCAGCTTGAAGGAAGATAATGTTATGCTACATAATTCGTAGTTCCTGCACAAGACAGAGTATGTAGAATGTCAGCCGTTAGGAGGGTTCTAGGATACGACTGTTTCTACCAGTCAGTCTTAAGATCTCTTCTATAAGGTTGATATTCATTCGACATCGTCAGAGATGGAAGTTCTCATTTCTATCTAATCTACCAGCTGTTTGGACTACTACTAGCTACATACTGATTATCTACTTATGTAGGTACCTAGGTAAGTAAGTATATAAATAAATAAAATCAATTACCTACCGCATGCATGTTCCTGAGAAAAATGTCCCATGTTCATGAGACCTCACTATCTTTAGAATCTCTTGACCATCTTGATTAGGTATAAAAAGTTACTAATCGTGTTTCACAATTTATGCAGATTGTTGCCATTGTTGAAGTTGCTGCAGCGGTTTGGGTATGTTCGCGGATGTTCGGGTAGATGAATTCGCAGCGACTATACTCGTAGGTATGGATTTAGTCAGTCATTTCATCAAATGAAATCAGAGTCGGTCACAACAGCATTCTGAATTTCTGAAATAATAATATCACTTAGACACCATTGCCAGATAAATTGTCAGTCCGAAATATATGATCATTATAATTATTAATTTGTCTAGGTACTTACCAAATTTCATGCAATGCTCAAACAAACACCCAGAGCAAAATCGTCCATCTTACCACTGAAATCGTAGCTCGCTTCGCTCACTTGATCAATCAGATGCAGGGAGCGCAAAAAAACATGTTTATTTGCGTTCACTGATCAGATGTAAAAAGGCACTAATTAATGCCTTAAAACAATCATGTTTTCAAAGGGGGAGATAGGTGACTCACCAAAACGCCTAGTCCTACTAAACTGAGTCCAGTGGACAAACCTGCCCTCAGTGCAGCGCGGAACATCGTCACGAACGCACCTTGAAGTTGCCACTAGCCAAGGATAGAGAGAGCTACTAAAGCAGTCGTGCGAGCGAGACAGCATTGCCAAGCGCCGGGGCTCTATCGTAATCGGCTCCATTCGGCCGTAGGACTTTAAAATAAAAAGAACTAATCAAAACTTGTAATAATTAGCTTTATTATAAAACGAAGACATGCTGAGTACAGTACAATCCTAAGCTAGCTGGAAACCATGCTGCATTCAGTGGGCTAACTGCTTGTTTATTCTGCATTCATAAATTAGCGCTCTGTCACGCTCGTGCATCCTACTTTTACTGAGACTAACTGTTGCTAACTTCAGTCAGTTAGCATCTGTAAAGGAAGGATGCACAATATGCAATTCTTATGCCAAAGAACGAGGCAGTGCACTAATTTATGAATGAACTAGCATTTAGTGCATAGAATGGCTTTCACAATCACCAGTTATTGATAATGAACTAAGTAACTAAAGATTTTTCTTAAAGTTGAAGCCCTTAACTTTTTAGTACTTTACAAGCCAGGTTAAGAATAGAAATAGAATTATAATTAAGTTAAGCACACATAATCATGATTACTTATTATAATATTGAACTGTCATTGTTCTTTAAATCGCATAAGGGTAAAACTAATCTAATCATCTTTGCTCGTCACTCGTCATTCATTATTTGTTACAGTAGATAAAATACTAGTATTATAAACTAGCTTCCGCCTGCGGCTTCGCTCGCGTGGTATCCGGATAAAAAGTGGCCTATGTCCTATTCCCTGTCATTATTTATCTATAGGTATTTTAAATTTCAGCCAAATTGGTTTAGTGGTTGTAGAGTTATAGAGGTGAAGTGTGATAGTGTGATTAGTGTGAAGTGTAATGTGATGTGAAGTGTAATTTGATGTGATAGTATGAAGTGTGATGTGATGTGATAGTGTGATGTAAAAGTTTAGATGTTTGGATGTTTGATTGAGTAAATCACGCAAAATCTACATAACGGATTTGGCTGAAACTTGGAATAAACATAGTTTATGACCTGGAATAACACATAGGCTAGTTTTTATACCAGAAAAATATTCACGGTCGTAGGAAAAAAATTGTAGGTAGTCCATGCGGGCGCTAGTGTTAAATATTTTCAGCTTCTAATCTATAATCTTTAGTAACGATGCCGGTACAAGTTCCTCTTTCATCCATTGGTTTACATGCATTCCAGATTCTAGCCATAATGCCTTAGTAACACCTAATCCCTCAGTTTCATACAAAGTCTCAATTAATGAGGAGAGAAGATGATTCCCTTGATCATTTAAAATAGCTGTCTCGCTCAACGCAAATATTTGCTTAATTGTAATATATTTTGTCGCAATAAGTGGCGCTATGATAATTCCCAGCATTCTGTACAAATATGGGATATCTATGAACAAGTCCGGCGCAACATCAAACGTTGGTTTAAGCCCAGCCAGGAAATTGTTCGGCGCGAACAATTTTACCAAGTAGAGATTTGACTTGGCAATAATTTTAACCTCTTTAATAGACTTGTCAAGAATAACATTGATAATTTCACTCACAACATCAGCATGATCATTTGGCAAATACTCTTCAATCTCAGACTTAAGCTCTTCGATATCCGGATTTTTGATATGCTGATCAATTATTGTTCTTATATTACTTTTTAAATTGGTTTTCATATTCTCGTTACTTTTAAGCCCCAACGCGACATCGTCACGTGCGTCAAGTGGGTCCCACTTTACACTTTCACTGCCCATGACGCATGACGCATTTTGATATTTCATTACGATGTCTTCTCGGGTTGAAGGATCTGCTTGTAGCTTGTCGAGAATGTCGTCGCCTAGTTCAGTGAAACATTCTGGGGGATCTTGGATGTAGTCCTGAGTTTTTTGAGAGACGCCTTCAAGTTTTAATGCTTCTACAGAGTACTGATTCTCGCCGGCAAGTTTCTCACGTCTGTGGTCTTCATGGCTGATTTTAGTTTGTTCCTTTTGCTCACTGCCACTCGTACCGAACTCATTCATCAACTGTATAAGCAGTGCTCTTTTGTGGGTTTCGTTTTGAATCTCCTCTATCGTTTTAGGGAGATTCTTGATAAGAGGAGCGTTGACTCCCCATTTCCTCTTTCTTATATCAATGATATCTTGAATCATCAATAGAACAGCTTCGTTAATTTTTTTATCTTTGCGATTGACAATTTCATGTAACTTTTGAAAATGTTTATCAAGATAATTTCCTGAATCATCAAGTTTTTTACCAGCAGTGGCAATAAGTTCACAGAAACATTCAAGTTTGTCTTCTTCTAAATCATTGCCTAATTGTTTCAAACAATAGTCAACAATTTTATAAGTAAGCATTTCAACTTTGTATAGTTCACCTATAAATTTAACAGTCGCCAAGGCTCGCGCCTTATTTTCCATGTTTTTCTCATCAACGAGATCATTTTCTATTTTCATTTCAACTATTTTGTCAAAATCTTTTTGGACAGTATTAATAAGAAGCCCTCTCATATGAACTGCTTGATCTGGATTATTATCAGAAGGCACCTTGACTTTTACAAATTCTTTGGCCAACATTGCGTAAACTTTCGAAGAACCGGGCTTTTCTAGAACTTTATCATATAGCAACTCAACCACAAGTTCCAATCGTTTTTGATTATTTACTTCACGGAATTGTCTGTTGACATCTCTTATTAAAAAGTGGTAATTGTATTGAGTGATTTCGTCCAAAATATTTGCAAAGTTCTTACAAAGCTTCTTAGTGTCGAGATCCTCTTCAGGATCTTCTTTATTACTTGATGCTTCTGGCTCATCAGAGTCTTCTTTCTTAAGTTCCTCTGAAGACCAAAGCTCTGGAGTAATAGGTGCGTTTTTATCGACGGTCACGGTAACAGGTTTTAGGTTCTGTATACGCTCAGTTACATTACTCACTTCTGATATGGGCTCCACCCATTTGAGTCCGTGTTCCTTCTCGAAACTGCTGACTGTGTGTGCTTCACCCTTAGATATTTCCAAAACGCGGTCAACCTCAGCTTTGCACGTCTGGGCGTATAATAATTTTACTCTGACAAGAGGATTGTTCAAGTTCACGTATAATTCGTCCTGAAAATAAAATCTGCATTAATTTATTTGTTATGTAGGTACCTTTTGAGGACCTCTTTCTGTAATTTTTATAGCTACCATTAGGAGTCATGAGCAAACATAAGTCGGGGTCAATCTTCAGAATCAGCGCACCTGGTTGATTGCTATGGCGCCCCTTAAATATCGATATTATTGCTTATTAGCCCCTTCAGGGGCCAATAATGAAATATGCTTATTTAGACACCTCTTTCTCGAAATAAAAATACAGAAAAGCAATAATATCGGTATTTAAAAACCACCATAGCGATCAACCAAACGCGCTGATTCTAAAGATTGACCAGTCGGCTTTATCTTCGATCGTCAAAGTAGGTAGAGTAATGACTTCCTATCTCAATTTTTAAATTTTTAACCGACTTCCAAAAAGGAGGAGGTTCTCAAGTCGACTGTATGTTTTTTTTTTTTATTTTTTTTATTTTTTTTTTTATTTTTTTTTTGTATGTGTGTTACGCGATTTCTCCGTCAATTGTGGACCGATTTTGAAAATTATTTTTTTGTTACAAAGGGTATACTCCCGAGGTGGTCCCATTGTCACCAAATCAGGATCTGATGAAGGGATCCCATGGAAATCGAGGGAAACCCTCAAATTTTATGGTTTTTATTGTGTTTGTAGAATTATCGGGCTGAAATTTTGCACACTTATAGATTCTCGGTGACAATGAAATATTATGGTATCAATAAGCTGATCTGATGATGGAGTCAAGAGCTGTTCAACAGAACTCCTCAGTAAATAGGCCGATTGAGTTGAAACTCGGCATATTTGTCAAGTTTTGACTACAATGTAATAATATGGTGACAACGAGCTGATCTGATGATGGAGTCAAGGGCTGCTCATCAAAACTCCTCAATAAATTGGCCGATTGAGTTGAAACTCGAAAATCAGCATATCTGTGAAGTTCCGAGTACAATGTAATAATATGGTAATAATATGGTCACAGCGAGCTGATCTGACGATGGAGTCAGGACCTGTTCCATGGAACTTTTTAGTGACATGGGTATCAAATGAAAGGGCTTGATGAGCGAAACACAATAAGTAAGGTGACGTCATTCTAATTAAAAAATAAACACTAAAAATGGAAAAATAAAAAATTTTCAAAAAAAAATACTCAACCGACTTCAAAACATCTTGCACTGAAAAGCAAAAAATAAGAATATAAACAGATTTGTTTCATTACTAATTATTTTATTTTATGTTATAATGTTGAAGTCGGTGTAAATAAAACAATGACTAAGAAAATTAAATTTTATGCACACCGATTTCAACATTATAAAATCCACCTCGACCAGTCGGCTTTATCTTCGATCGTCAAAGTAGGTAGAGTAATGACTTCCTATCTCAATTTTTAAATTTTATAATTAACCAAAGCGTGTACTAACAACGAAAGCAATTGACACACTTGAGTAAAAATATCAAAAATCCAAAATCATAAAGTCAGACTGGAAAAATGTAGAGTCAGATGGTAAATATTTTTAATACGTAGATAGGTAATAGGTGTTTTTAAGCACCTAGGTATATTTGCGAAATTTCGAACCGTATTGCACAAGGGCGAATCTTTTTGCGTGAAAATTCCGAGAAAACTAATTTTCCCAGATGAGACCTAGCTAGATCGATTTTTGACGCCGTAAACCCTGATACTGCAAACATCTAAATCGGTAGCGCCGTTTTCGAAAACACGAATACAAATATATATTGTAGGTACCCAAACAAGAATACAAGTAAGTACTTAAGTACATACGAATATTGCTCGTTTCGCAGTGGGCGAGGGTCCGCCTGAAACAGATTAGTGTGCACACGCTTCATTGTGCTTTTTTGTCCGTTTCGGCGGCACGCCACCAGTCTTTAGATTTCTGTCTACGAGTTTCTACAACGTCAACTAAGAGGCCTCGATAAGGCCAAGAAACTGTGCTAGTCGGACCGTTGGACCCTAGCTCATTATGAATCTTATAAGTGTACCTACATGTACCTACATTCGTTGGCATTTCAATTGACAAAAGTAAAAAAAGTACCTACCTCCGGGAAGCGAGTTTCTTCATCAACAACATGAATATTATCCTCATGAATTTCTTTACATTTCTCTTCTAGGCAAGAGTCCAGGAAAGCAGACATTGTAACCCATTTTTCGGTTTTGAGTACATCGTGGGTGGAATTCCAATTGACATAGCCACTGGTACGATGTACTTGATCAGCGCCGTTGGTCGTCTGAGCCTCTTTCATCTCTCTGAGCTGTCCAGTTAGGTCTGTGAGAGCTGAAGATACGAGCTTGAGACTCTGGTTCAGCTCTTCAATTTGAGCTGCAAGTTGCGTTCCCTCTCCCTTTTTTCCTCCGTTCTTCCCTCCCATGTTCGATCTGAGAAATGAATTAGTTCTTTACATGGAGGTAATAAATGTAGGATTCTAAGGGACGTGACACATATACCTACAATTAACTCTCGGCCGATAGTTAATCGGGCTCCTAGATCAGTATGGAGATGTATGGAGGCGTGCACATTACACCGATTTAGTATCTTACGATAGTAAGTTTGCAAATTAACTATCGGCGAACTGCCGGCAGACTGCTTGATCAGTACGGCGCTCTTCCACGCGTGCACACGTATCGGATTTTCAGTCGGCCGACTAGTCTAAGATCCGGCTGCAAAATCTCTACGTTCATCAAGTTAAATCAAAAATAATTTAATTTTACACTAGCTGCTGCCCGCGGCTTCGCTCGCGTGGTACCCGGATAAAAAGTAGCCTATGTTACTCTCCAGCCCTCCAACTATCTCCACATAAAATAAAAACCGGTCAAGTGCGAGTCGAACTCGTACGCCGAGGGTTCCGTACCTAGCCATGGTGCCAATTAAGCTAGTCCGCTTATTTGTATGAGCGCCCATACAACTCGGAGGACAATATTAATTGGCGTCAACTATGTATGTATGGGAACACCCTTTAATTTTCAACTTTTTTAACTTTTTGGAATTTTTCCTTTATTTGTGCTATAAGACCTTGCTTTTTGCCAAATTTCGTTATTCTAGGTCAACGGGAACTACCATTTAGGTTTTCGACCCAAAACCTCTAGGGTACTTCCGGTTGACATAGAATGGTCAATTTTGGTTATAAGCAAGGTCTTCCAGCACAAGTAAAGGAAAAATTTCGAAAAATAAAAAAAGTTGAAAATTAAGGTAAGTTTTGGTACTCACAAGTTTTCACGAAAACCTAAATTTGCCTATATCTTTTTATAGTGTTGACTCAGGACCTTGATTTTTATACTCACAATAGGGACTATAGACCTCAGTATATGGTATAAATTTCAACTTGCTAGCTCTACCCGTTCCTGAGATAATTGATGGTGACACACGGACAGACGTACAGACGGACAGACGGACAGACGGACAGACAGACGGACAAGAAAGTGATCTTATAAGGGTTCCTTTTTTTACCTTTTAAGGTACGGAACCCTAAAAATCACGTCAATCCATCGCTCTGTTTTGACGTGAAAGCAGGACCAATAAACAAACAAATAAACACACTTTCACATTTATAATATGGGTATGGAGGTACGGATTCTTATTGTATATTCATTGATTGAACGAGCGAAGATCTAAATAGCAACTTGGGCGATTTGGCTTTGCATGTTTCACAATTTACACCTTTAAAGACTAGCTGACGCCCGCGGCTTCGCCCGCGTGGACTACTATTTTGTTTATCCCATGATGAATAAATAAATAAATAAATAAATAAATAATAAACAATCATCGGATGATTGTTTATTTTTTATTTTGATTATTTTTTGCCTTTACTTGTGCTGTAAGACCTTGCTTTTTACCAAAATTGACAATTCTAGGTCAACCGGAAGTACCCTATAGGTATTGGGTCGAAAACCTATATCGCAGTTCCCGATTATTAGTTTTTATTATTATTATTAGTTTAGATTTTAATTAAACTTTGAATTTACATAGTTTATGACCTGGTATAACATATTGGCTTTTTATCCGAGTAGGTAGGTACCACGCAAGCGAAGCCACGGGTGGAAGTTAGTTATAAAATCTATCGATTTTATACGATGAGGCAAGAAAATTGCTCATAAGCTCTCGTACTATTACGTATAGTTTCGCCACGTACATTTTGTACATTTGTTCAACTAAACTAATCTAAATTCGAACTATTGTGTATAGCAATATGGTCCAAACATATTTAAAAACTCGCATTACTATCTTGGTTCTGTCACTCAAGACAGTTGTCAAAGTTCAATTCGCTCCGAGCTGGGTGAACTACTTTTGGCATAAATTTTATTAAATTATAATTTTTTAGGGCGTAACAAGTAAGTACATAATTTGTATTTGGATATTGATATTTCAGCATAATAAAAATTCAGGCGTAATTAACTTTTGTCCTAATAATCTTTTATAATAATTTATTGAACTTTTCCTAATTTGAAGATTAACTGATAATAACTTTATGTTTTATTTTATGCCATTAATTTATGGCAATTTTGTTTGTAAAAATCTACAATTGAGGAGTAAAAAAACAAAACCTGATTTGTCCTTGTGATGTGAAAAAAAGTTATGAGAAGAAAAGTAAATTTTCTAGTTTTTTCTACATCAAACTAAACTTCTATGCTATTAATCTAAAGTTTATGCTATCTTAATACCCTTTTTTTGTTTTTTGTAATAGTCTTAGGAACAAATTGTATGTTATTTTTTACAATTAAATTTGGACAAATCATCTTTTGCATGAATAGACTGGACAAAACATGTTATAACTAACTAACTAGGATGGCGCAGTGACCCAAAGTGAGTCTTGGCCTCCGACACTAAGAGCCTCCACTTCGATCTGTCCTGCGCCACCTCCTCCCAGGCTTCCACTTGGAGCTCGCGCAAGTCCTTTTCGACTTCATCTTTCCAGCGGTACTTGGGACGGCCGACCGGGCGTCGGCCACTCGGCCGTCCCAAATACGCTCTTTTCACAGCACGATCCTCTCCCATTCTTTCTAGATGGCCGAGCCAGCGAAGTTTGTGAGCTTTTATTTCGCCGATGATATTCGGCTCAGCCACTAGCTCTTCTAACTCCTTATTTTTCCTCCTCCTCCATACTCCCGCTTCCGTCAATACCGGCCCCAGAATTTTCCTAAATATTTTTCGCTCAGTCACTAGGAGCTTGGTCTCTTCTTTAAGTGTCAGTGTCCACGCCTCACAGCCATACATTAAGATCGGCCGTATTACCGTCTTATAAATGCGGAGTTTAGTGCGTTTGCTGAGAAGCTTAGACACTAACACCTTGTGAAGGGCTGCACTACAACGGAGGGTATTTTGTATCCTGGTATCAATTTCTTCTTCCCTGGTGTTCGTATCCGTTATAATGCAGCCAAGGTATTTAAACCTATTTACACCTTTATAAGTGACACCGTCAACCGTTAGATTACTCCTAGGTATTCTCACATTCTTGTACCGGCGAATGTGTATATATTCAGTCTTATTCTGGTTTATGCTGAGGCCTACTTTCTTTGCTTCTTCCTCAAGTACTCGAGCTGCATGAATTACCTCTTCTCTCTTTGCGCCTAATAAAGCAAGGTCATCTGCGTAGCCTATCACTCTATGCTGTCCATTCAATTGCACGCCTCCGTCGAGTATTAGAACTTTTCTAATTACGTGTTCAAGTGCTAGGTTAAACAGCATAGGTGACAGTGCATCCCCTTGCTTTAACCCGGTAAGTACTTCAAATTCTTCAGTAACTTCCGTCCCGACTCGAACTACTGCCCTACTTTCCTTGGTAGCTGCTTCTATTAACTTTATCAGCTTCGAAGGGATTCCTAAATTTGATAAAATTGTTAATAGGGAATCACGGTCTATGCTATCATATGCTTTGGCAAAGTCCACGAACAGCGAATGTATATCCTGCGCATATTCCCATTTCTTTTCCATCAATTGCTTGAGCAGAAAGATTTGGTCAACTGTACTACGATTGCGTCTGAAACCACACTGGTAATCGCCTACTATGGCCTCAGCGTAGGGCTCCAGTCTTCTAAGCAACACATAGGACAGGATTTTGTATGCGGTTGGTAACAGGGAAATCCCTCTGTAGTTTGCGCACTTTTTCCTGGGGCCTTTCTTATGTATCGGACATATGACACCGATGTTCCAATCTTTTGGTATTAGCTCCTTGCTAACAGGAACAGCATCTGCTAAAAGGAAACACATGGAAGACATAGTACGTAATATGGAAGACCTAATTAGAGCAAATGAGAGTAGGAAATTCTACCAAGAAGTTAGAAACGTTAAAAATAAATAAAAAAATAATAAAATATGTTTTATTTCGACCAACACAAGGATCATAGTCTTATTAATTCTAGTTTAAGCATATAAAATAAACACACAATTCACATTACACAAATAAAATTAATTAAAACCAAGAATAAAATAAATTGAATAGAATTAAATTGACTAAAATTGAATTTGAATTAAATTAAAATACCTATATTAAAATTACAGTCACAATAACAATTTGAATTTAGGATTGTGATGCAGCATGCAGCAGTGGTTGAGGTACTCACAGTCGTACCTGTTTGCAAACATGCTCAGGATGGTGTTGGGGCTGGCTCGGATCCTGCGCACCAGGGATGTGCCCCGCTTACGCATAGTGGTGTAGAAACAGTCCACTCTCGCGTCTGCGAACATCCCTGATGCGCTGCAGAACCGAGGCAGCCCCACCAGCATCCTAAGCGCGTTGTTATATTGCACGCGTACAGTATGCTCGAAATAAGCATATTTTTACATCTAATGAACAACGAGCAAACCTGCGTGCGATCATATTCGCTCTAACAGACAACGCCCTGCGCTCTCTCTCTATGTCTATGTCATCCCTCAGGTCAGAAGCTAACCAATGTCCAAGGTACTTAAACTGTTCCACTCGTTTCAGAGGTGTACCGTACATTTTGATGGAAGGTATGGTAGTCGGGCATTGGCGTCCACTGGCCCGAAAGACCACACACTCACTCTATTGTAAATTGTATGTAAGGCCATGCAGGTGGGCATACCTCTCACAAATACCTATCAATTTTGATAACCCACATACAGACGCGCTCAGCAGCGCCATGTCATCTGCGTAGCTTAAGTTATTGACGCAGATTCCGTCTATATGACAACCGACACGTGCACTACTGAGCTCCTCTATAAGCGCGTTAACATATAGGTTAAATAGCTTCGGAGAGGTCAACCCCCCCTGCCTCACCCCGCACTCCAGACAATACGGCTCAGAATAGGCCCCTGACCACCTTACAACATTGACCTGATTTTGATACCAAAACCTGAAGATGTTATTCACTTCTTCAGGTAGTTTTATTGCTTCTAACTTCTGCCACAAGATGTCATAGTTAACCAGGTCAAATGCCTTAGAGAGGTCAAGGAAACAAGCATAAATGTGTGTACTTCTATTGGTGTAGTACTTGACAGTCTGCTTCAAACTCAAAATAGCAGATTCAGTGGAAAGTCCGGATCTGAATCCGAACTGGTTATCGTGTAATTTTAGGTGTTTATCTAATTCAGTACAAAGCAAACTGTCAAAAAGGGGTACCAACCTGCTTTGCAGCTTTTGGAGGATGACAATTGCAACCTCGTTACAGACCAGGAAGAAATAAAGGTTATGTGGCAAGACTATTTTAAAAACCTCCTTAATTGCCCAGTACCCCAGCAAGCCGTGGAAATTATTGATAGCCAGAACGAGGAGGAAGTAGCTCCGCTAAGTTTCGAAGAAGTTCAATACGCGATATTAAGGCTAAAAAATAACAAATCACCAGGCATTGACAACTTACCTTCTGAAATTTGGAAATATGGCGGAGGTATGATTCATACGAAATTCTACGAACTTATCACTCATATCTGGAACAAAACATGTTATGCATAAACATAATTAGGACTAATCATGTTTTGTTTTTATCTGTAAAGGAAAGTTGTATGAGAACATTATACCAATAAAACAAATTTAGATAAGTGAAGTAGGTACTGGTTTTATATATTTTATATATCTAATGAATCAAAAAATGATCCTTTATGCAATTGTTTGGGAGAAACTGCTAAATATGGATAGCAGTTTCTGCTCCCAAACACTCGCATAAAGGCTCATTTTGCCTCTCGATCACAGAAAGTGTACTGGAAATGATTTTCTTATACCACTGAAAATATTCATCATCCAGTGATTGCCATTCTCCAAACATATTTGTTAGTAATTTATTCACATCATCTTTCTTCTCCTGTGTAAGTCCATGGCTTAATGCCATTTCTTTATTATTAAAGGTTGATTCACGTTACACCGGGCCGGGGCCCGGCCGGGTCCCTGCCCGGTGTAACATGAATCAACCTTAAAGTTACTCAGCCGATTTTTTTTCACTCCTCTTTTTACCAGGTTTACAAAAGATTCAGTTTCATCTTCAAAGTTAAAGTATTTTGATGCCATTACTAGAACTTGACTGATAATGATTTTGACATGCAAAACATGATAGCTCCACAAAAAAAGATGGCGCTTGAAAATTAGTGATTGGTTGAATGGACTAAATACGATTTGCTTATAAAGCTATAGAGGACATAACTTATTTTGCATTTAGCGGTGCTTTTGCCGAGCATTTTTACAAGGGAGCAGTTACTTTTTGGTCCAAACGAGAGATGGCAAATGACTCAAATTGACATAGACTAGACAGTAGAATACCATCATTAGGTGACAAAAATTTTTTTTGTGACAAATCAGGTTTTGTTTTTTTGCTCCTCAATTATACCTACATTTCTTTTTAATTGTAAATGGATTTTTGAGAATGGGTTTATGTTTTTCACTTATACTTATTTAAAAACTTGCATTCTTAGATAAGTTATTTTTGAAGCAAGAAACATTTATGCCATAAGTTGATAAGCAAAATAAATGTGTAAAATTTTTATGCGAATCGTTACATAGTTTACATACCCCTTCGAGGTATGGAACCAGTCGGCCGACTGCAGTTGGATATGTGTGCGGACCCCTCTCCAACCCGATTGTTAGTTGGACACGTGTGCGCACCACAGCAGGCCGATCCAACTATCTATCGGCCGAGCGAGAGTTAATTGTATATGTGTCACGTCCCTAATAGTGAAAGAATTTTTCAAATCGGTTCAGTAGTTTCGGAGCCTATTCAATGCAAACAAACAATCAAATCTTTCCTCTTTATAATATTAGTATATACAGGGTGTGGCAAATTCTTGGTCACTGAAGGGTAGCTACCTTTTCTCTTGTAGTTAGAAAGTTTTGTTCTTACGAAACTTCAGTTTTATTTTGAAGAAAAAAATAATTCCATTTTTAGATTTTTGAAAAAAAGTACAGTTAGCCTAAAAAATTACATTTGTCAAAAAAAACAAGTTGGTCTTAATCGACTCTATTTCCCACCAGGAACACTTCTCTCAAAGTAACTTATCAAATCAAATCGTAAGTTTTTGCAATAATTCAAAAAAACACATCCAATACATTTTCTATGAAATTTGTAGTTGTAAACATTACAGTGCCGCTTAATTGATCGTTTTTAATTTAATTTCGTAACTGCTCCGGCAAGCTGGGAGGCTATTGTAAAGCGCGTATTTAAATTTAGAACAAAGTGCTTTCCTGCAGATGTACAAAATGGTATGCTCCATGCATACCAACTAAGGCTTCCAGTCTCGGTATATTTTCGAGTCCCGGGACAAAAATCTCGAGACTCGGTTTGGTCCCGGGATTCCCGGGAAAAACGAGACTTTCGAGACTTTTTAAAAATTGATTTCTGTGCCCTTATGTAGGTAGTCTAGGTAGGGATTAAGTATTTCGTTAGTGAATACAAGATATTTCAATAAGGTCATTTATTTTTCAAAATGTTACAGTGAACTGAAAATAAACAAAATGAAAGGAATTTAAAAATAAAATATCAGATTTTCTCATTTTTGAAGTGAGCTCGTAAAAAACAAGAGCATTCAATGTATTTTCTGATAGAGAGAACCTTATTTTGTTACAAAAATAACCTGCAGTGGAAAAGGCCCTCTCTGCTTCATAAGCTGGGTGATTCCGTACATTTTTGAATAGGTATGATAATAATTATTTTATTGGAATCTCGAAAGTCTCGTTTTTCCCGGGACTGGAAGTTGCAGTCTCGAGTCTCGAAAATACGAAAAAATCGTCGAGACTCTCGATATTTTCGAGACCGAGAGTCCCGGGATGGAAGCCTTAATACCAACATCTCTTGCGGCTCTGTCTGAAGCGCCTAAGGCTTTACAATAGCCTCCCAGCATGCCGAAGCAGTTACGAATTTAAATTAATAACCATCGAATAAGTGGCACTATAATGTTTACAACTACTAATTTCATAGAAAATGTATGGGATGTGTTTTTTTGAATTATTGCAAAAACTTACGATTTTATTTGATAAGTTACTTTGGGAGAAGTGTTCCTGGTGAGAAATAGAGTCGATTAAGACCAACTTGTTTTTTTTGACAAATGTAATTTTTTAGGCTAACTGTACTTTTTTTCAAAAATGTAAAAATGCAATTATTTTTTTCTTCAAAATAAAACTGAAGTTTCCTAAGAACAAAACCTTCTAACTACAAGAGAAAAGGTAGCTACCCTTCAGTGACCAAGAATTTGCCACACCCTGTATACACCGTTTATTTTTGGTCAGTTTAAAGCCGGTGCCTACGTAATCTATATCGATAACCTTACTCAAAAATAATAATAAATATGAGATCTATTTTTTTGCAATTAATATTATCACGAAACATAAGCAGGATAAATCACGGAGATACGTGCTCTGTGCTCAGCTGTTGCTACGGCATAGAGTCTATGCTACGTCATAGTCATACATACATACCTAGGTCATTAGCTCTGCGCGCCTACGACACCATAACAAGTGTTTTACTCACTTTTGTTAATCTTTTCAACCATTTAGTTTCGTATGAAATACTTATCAAATTCAAAAACTAAACCAACGACACGAATACGATTAAGCAATACAAGCAGTGGGTGCTGGCTTTAAACTGACCCAGAATTAACGGTGTATAGAGAGTACCTATATTTAATTTATTTATTTATTTATAGATTACCTACCTAGGTATATATTTTATACTATTTTTCAAGCATTTATTTAACTTCACCGGTTTGTTTATTTTAGATTTTGCAACCTTGCAACTGAATTTTGAACCACTTCCTGTTGTCAGATAGAGCTGAAAGGTATTCTCAGTTACAATTGTTACAATGCAATCTATCTATAGGTAGTTAAGTGCCTATAACCCTATATAAAGCGGAAGAGTTTGTTTGTTTGTTTGAATGCTGGATAATCTTAGGAACTACCTGTCGGGTTTGAATAATTATTTCTGCATTTCATAGCTAAACTCTTGAGGAAGGTTATAGACTATTCATAATCATCATCTTCACCATAATATACCTATCATCTTACGGAGGCAACGCCTTGAGGCCTCGAGTTGGTAGTAAAGTGACAGCGAGCTAATCTGATGATAGAGCCAAGAGCTGTTTAAATTAATACCCTAATTGAAAAACAGTAAAATACCCGTGTTTAATTTTATTCTGACTTTTATAAGTCAGCTCACTGTTAGGTAGGTACTTATCTACCTGCGTAGGTAGGTATGTACTAAAATATTGTTTTTTTTTTCAACCAACTCCTTGGCAGGTACATAAGTAGGTACTTGGGCTAGGTAAGTACCTATAGGTAGGTAGGTAGGTAATGATTTAGCACGCACGACCTTCGCACGGGCTCCCTCTAACTTTTCAGCTCCTATCCCACTAATCAACAAGTAGGTAAGAACGAAGATGGAATAAACATTTATTCCGTCCTCTGTGGTAGGTAACCACATAATAATTCTAAAAACTATTTCAAAGATTCATAGCAAAACTGGCGAAACCTCGCACCACATCAAAGTCTAGTCGACTCACCTGAGGAAATTTTATTTCTTGAACTTTAGGTAGGTCTCTTCCAAAAACACAACTTAGTAATTATGAGATCTCAGATGGCGAAAACTCAATCACAAATTCACGATCTTAAAATTTTTCAACAGAATAATTTAAAATTTAAACTTGAATGCAAAACGCTCGATCACTTCTCTTCTCTTCTCATTGCATGATAAGTGTAGTGTTGCCACATCCTGGGATTCAATTTCGCCTGCTAATATTGTTTTTTGCTGTGAATCATGCATGACTCAGTCATGATGATGAATCATGCATCATACATGCATGCATGACCGTTATATATTTTTTGATTATTTAGTATTTCATCCAAAAAATAAATCACATTGAAAACTAATTACCTAAGCAGGTAATAAATGTCGAAAATCGATGCATTTCCTCAATAACAGGATGTCACACACAGCATACAAAAAAAAAATAAAGTAGGTACCTACCTACGTTATCAAAATAAAACTTTGGTCTTAGCTTATTAAGTACCTAGGTACTTAGCTTAGCTACCTACCTACTACATTTCAATCATTTGCCTTTGTCTTAATTTTTACATTATTAGAATTATGAAATCTACTACAGTTGTCACAATGTATCTAGTAGGCAACATTAAAGAAGCTTTTCGATGCGCAGTAGAAAATTGTGCATGAAAAAGTTGCTCTATTAAATAACGCAATTATTTTTCGTAACATAAATTCTATTTCAATTATTTTGTCAAGACTGGCGAATATTCACCTATGTGGCAACACATCCATTATTATTTTTTTATTGGGCTAACGTGGAACAAGAACAGCAATAGTCAACGCTTTCTCCCATTGGCTATTTACGAAGACGCTGTCTCTTTCAATCATGGAGCCATTTTTGTATTTTGTTTGCGACTTTTGCGACCGACAGAAAAGGGGAAATCCCGAAAAGTGTAGTCTGTTGAGCTTCTACACGGGACGAACGTTTCATTCTATCTTTTCCTCTCCACGAGCAATAATTGTTTTTTTTAGCTGTTTGTTTGTATTTACGTTCTCGAAAACGGCTCTGCCGATTTCAATGAAATTTACGGTAAGTAGGTAGGTACCTACGGGGGCGAAGAATCGATATAAAATATATGTATCTACCTACCTAGGTCTCATTAGCTGGGAAAATTCAACGCACCGAATTCTCGAAGTAGGTAGGTACTGCCAGATTGACGCGGATAGGTGTGCGAGTTTTCATACGATTTCATAAAAAGTAAAGAATTTATAAAATTGGATTCGTTCGGCGCGTTCGGAGTAGGTGAGTGTGCGGCCACGTGTGGATGTGCCACTGTAGCCCGCGAAATTCAAATTTTCTTGCGTTTTTTGCAATTTGCAGAACTGTTTCATGTTGTCATCTTGTTCTTGATCAAAATAATATATGATTCGCGCAAATAATTTAGTAAGGCCATAGAATACTTAGATAATAATGTAAGGCTGAGGGTCAAACGAGCGTATTTTTTTGAGTTGTGAGTCGCGTAATTTCTGCTGCATTTGTTTTCATAAAAAAGTCCTGTTTGATTCACACGGCGACGCAAATTGAGTTGTCTGTTTTCGGCGACTCATTTTTCGCGACTCACACAAGTCACAACTCAAAAAATTAGGTAGGTACCTACTACCTACGCCCGTTTGGCCTCAGCTTATGTAAGTAGGTATTTAAACAAACAAAAAAATCATCAATAACTTTCTTTAACTTCATACAGCCAGATAATTAAAAATTTTGAAAATTATTTTGAGAATTTCGCGGGCTACCGTGTACGTCTAGGTCAGTGGTTCCCCACCTTTTCAACCTTGTTACCCCTATGACATGTCAACGAAACAGATTTTACCCCTGTTTGACTTTCAAACCCCCCCCCGTCTTATAAACTATTAATACACCTATATCTTTTATATTTTATTTATTTCGGTTATAGTTACCTACATAGGTTCATTAATTACGTTATGTATCTTCAAATGGTCTAGTAGGTCATAGGTTCTCAACGTGGGCGATAACGCCCCCTTGTGGGCGTTTGAGACTTTCAGGGGGGCAGTAGAAGACCCAGAGAAAATTAGGGGGCATTGAGAGGGTTGGGAGGCTCATGAAAAAACTATATTCTCAAAGGGGGCGGTGGACACGTGGTGCTACTACCTACTACCCTACTAGTTGCGAAGGTCGACACGAGACCAGTCAACTTAAAAGTCTGTCCGAAAAAAAAACCATACCTACTGCTGAGTTCTGCAGGGCTATTTTGACTCACACGTAAAGTCGCTTACTCGGATTTCTTTCTACAAATTACTTTTTTACGAACAATATTAAAGTTATAGAATGCAGAATTACATACTTTGAATATTTTACACATTATAAATGTCTACCTATCACTTTTTTCAACCATCTTCTACAATTTCAAAGTATTCATCGTAAAAAATCAATTTTTGTAGGAAGTAATCTGAGTTAGCCACTTTACGTGTGAGTCAAAATAGCCCTGCTGAGTTGCTATAGGTAGGTATTGTAGGTACCTACTTATTTTTTTATCTTCTGCCCTAGCGCACATCTTTTCGATAAGTGACACCACCAAGGAATTTCTGGTACGTAGTTTAGAATCTTCTTGGACACCACTCTAAAACTGTCAAGTCGTGAATCAAGTTGTTGGGCAGATATAGCTTTACCCCCCAGCTAACTCGCATGGTACCAAAAACAATGTAGGGTGGTGGCACCAGTAATGAACAAGCACCAGTGTTCGACAATTTTTTTTTATTTGGCTTATAATAAGATTTAGGTTGAATATATCTATGGTAGAAACACAAAACCATTTCCAGTTGTTATTCCTGAAAACGTCACGAAAATCGGCCATTTAGTTTTCAAGTTATTGAAGAAAAAGTTGTGTGTTGGTGCGCTGCTGAACCAAAATACACTTTTACTAACGAAATTACTAAGAAGTTAAGTCTATATTTTTGCCAGCATTTTTGGAATTATTCAATTTATTCGAATTTCGATTGATTTTATGGAAAGGTTATAATATTCTGGATTTAATTTTATATCAGTAGCGCACCTACGCATGTTTAATTTTATTTTATAGTCGATGTTCATTACTGGTTCAGCAAAATTCACCTTCTCCAGAAATCGACAGGTGTCCATACTTATTATTTTACGTACTTTCTTAGTTATTAACCAAATTTAAGTCTAATTCATGAACTGATTACGTTAATGTTTGAAATTCACCGATTGATACATGTTCTCCAATAAAGAACATGTGTCGAACACTGGGTAAAATAAGTGTTCATTACTGGAGTTGGTTTCAGATGCCTCCCAGAAAAAACTACACACGCGAACAAATTGATTATTAATTATAATAAAATGTTTCTCATGGCTAACTTGTCTAGTTTTTAACCAAAAAAAGGAAGAGGTTCTCAATTCGTCGGAATCTTTTTTTTTTGTTCTTTTTTTATGTATGTTCCCCGATTACTCAAAGACGCCTGGAGCGATTTGGAAAATTCTTTTTTTGTTTGTAAGGGTATACTTTTCGATTGGTACCACAAAAATTTGGTGAGGATATGTTGAGGATCGTCGGAGTTATGAACATAAATGCACCCATAACTAACTCAGCAAAATACATTATCATTATTATACGTATTAATTATTATTATTTATTATTAATAAAATTAGCAGTCGCTGTCTCACTGCAGGGCAAGTCCCTCCCTTCCGGTAGGTAGTTTAAATAATGTTAGTTATTGCATGTTTTGTGCTTGTTCATTACTGGGTGTTCATAACTGGAGTGTCATTAACTGGTGATTTATCACTGTTTATCATTGGATTATTGGTGTTCATTACTGGAGATTCGGTAGGTATTTTGGTTTTCGTCTTCTGATTAAAAACATATAGCTTTAATGTGAAAAAACTTGCTACCTAACCTTTCTTAAATATATTATTTATCATTTGGACTAACTGCTGTAGATATAGTAGTAAAAATAAAGAAATTATTTCAAATTTTAGTCACACACTTCCCTTAAAGTGTCGAGCACTGGTGCTTTCACCCTAGCATATTGTAGTAGGTATCTACCTACAGGAATAAGTTTTTTCTGATTGCATTTTTAGCGAGACAGCTGCCAGTGGAACTAATCCCTACTCTTTCATTGTACCGTGAAGGATCGTATTGTGACGTCACTGGGCAGTACAAAGATGACTCAGCCCACTCCGGATTATCCTCAGATTTATCCGTAGATTTATTGTAGAGCGCAGTCAGCGACCGTTTTGCAGATTACGTATGTGGGACATCTTCGAGATAACAATTGTAATCCTTTTTCTGTTGATGCGGGCATTTTGAGAGGCTGTGTTGATCTACTCTTGTGAGCGAAATGATAAAATATCCATCTGTAGACCTTCTGGACAAAGATTATAACAAGGTTTTTCGGTTCTTACAATTTATTATTACATAGACTTAATTCAATGCTTTGTTTAAAACCTGATAAAACGTTTTATTGAACAGTAGGTAGGTAAACTTAGTAGATCTGCAGGGCTATTTTGATTCACCACACGTACCTAAGTAGGTACCTAAAGTTGCAAATATGAAAACTTTCGCATACCTATATTAATTACCTACCTTCATTCAATACGAAAGTTTGGATTTTTGGATGTATGGATCTAAGTTTGATCCTCTTTAACCCGACAACCACTGAACCGATTTGGCTGTTTAAAATGTAGATGACCGGGAATAGGCTAAATACTTTTTATCCGGAACCACGCGAGCGAAGCCGCGGGTGGAAGCTAGTAGTTAATACGCAGTAGGTATACTGCTGTTCAGAATTTTTGAAATAGGACAACTGTGTAGGGTAAATAAACTTGGTAAGTCAGAAATGTCGATGCCAACGGTCGAACGGCCGGAAGTGAGGGATGGCAACACTAGCGCCGGATGTGGCCTGCGTGCCTCTTCCGCTCCGAGCTGTCACCACGCCGGAAGCTGTGAAATTCATACGAATTGTATCAATCCGTCATCCAGGAATAAATTGGCTAATTACGCTGCAATGTAATAAATAGTGCCTGGGACATTGTTGTGATGGAGTAGGCTTGCCCAGCACCTACACCACCCTCAGCATCCTCTCAGTTTTAATGGCCATATCCACAGGAAGGACATGGTCAATTTGTGTGGGGCTGACTAAGCCGCGGGTTTCTTTAGGATGTTTTCCTTCGTATTAATTCTCGAAGTTTACAGTTGATAATGCGTATAATTTTTCACAAAAAACCCACAGCCGAATTGACAACCTCTTCCTTTTGAAGTGGGTCAAAAAGACACACAATTCACGAACATTACAAGCAATATATTCGCAACTTCGTCAATTCTCGCAATATGGCGCCACCCCTTCACTTATGTACCTACCCCATTAAAGAGAGACTTTTCAATAATTTATATCATAACACGTGGGCCTGGCTGACCTAAATTGCTCAGGCTTACCCCGCATCCACACGTTGGGGCCAACGTTGGGGCCAATGCCTCTCACCAACGTGTGGAGCTGACAAAATAGCTTGGCGCCAACGTTGGGGCCAACGTTGGGGCTTGGCCGTGCCATGTCGGTTTTATCAAAGGAAGTTGGCGCGCCAACGTTGGGGATCCGTCCACACGTTGGCGCTATGCTCAGTCCCGTTTCGACGCGCATCGTGAGCGCACGTGTCGACTGACGAGCGAGAATGTCATCGTATTCCTTATTTATTGTATTTGTAGAACTATCGGGCTGAAATTTTGCACACTTATAGATTCTCGGTGACAATTAAATATTATGGTATCAACAAGCTGATCTGATGATGGAGTCAAGAGCTGTTCAACAGAACTCCTCAGTAAATAAGCCGATTGAGTTGAAACTCGGCATATTTGTCAAGTTCTGACTACAATGTAATAATATGGTGACAGCGAGCTGATCTGATGATGGAGTCTACTATTTTTTTTTTATGTTACGGGAACCGTGCAATTTTTTGGGATAAAAAGTAGCCTATGTCCTATTTCCGGTTATTATCTATCTATATTTTAAATATCACCCATATCGGTTAAGTGGTTGTCGTGTTAGAGAGGAACAAACATACATCCAAACATCCAAACTTTCGCTTTTATAATATAGTGTGTTGTGTGAAGTGTGATAGTGACATGATGTGATGTGATTGTGATAAAATTGGTATTCAGTAATGTAAAATCACTTAGAGAAATTTCAATTTCTGTATCGGACGCGCAGACATCGGACGTCTGCACGTTGGCTCTGACGGAACAAGACTGGTGTATCGCCAACGTGTGGATGGTTCACGAAATCTTGGTCCCAACGTTGGGACCAACGTTGGCCCCAACGTATGGAGCCGGCGTTACCCCGCATCCACACGTTGGGGCCAACGTTGGTCCCAATGCCTCTCACCAACGTGTGGTGCTGACAAAATAGCTTGGCGCCAACGTTGGGGCCAACGTTGGGGCTTGGCCGTGCCGTGTCGGTTTTATCAAAGGAAGTTGGCGCGCCAACGTTGGGGATCCGTCCACACGTTGGCGCTATGCTCAGTCCCGTTTCGACGCGCATCGTGAGCGCACGTGTCGACTGACGAGCGAGAATGTCATCGTATTCCTTATTTATTGTGTTTGTTGGACTATCGGGCTGAAATTTTGCACACTTATAGATTCTCGGTGACAATGAAATATTATGGTATCAACAAGCTGATCTGATGATGGAATCAAGAGCTGTTCAACAGAACTCCTCAGTAAATAAGCCGATTGAGTTGAAACTCGGCATATATGTCAAGTTCTGACTACAATGTAATAATAATGGTGACAGCGAGCTGATCTGATGATGGAGTCTACTATTTTTTTTTATGTTACGGGAACCGTGCAATTTTTTGGGATAAAAAGTAGCCTATGTCCTATTTCCGGTTATTATCTATCTATATTTTAAATATCACCCATATCGGTTAAGTGGTTGTCGTGTTAGAGAGGAACAAACATACATCCAAACATCCAAACTTTCGCTTTTATAATATAGTGTGTTGTGTGAAGTGTGATAGTGACATTATGTGATGTGATTGTGATAAAATTGGTATTCAGTAATGTAAAATCACTTAGAGAAATTTCAATTTCTGTATCGGACGCGCAGACATCGGACGTCTGCACGTTGGCTCTGACGGAACAAGACTGGTGTATCGCCAACGTGTGGATGGTTCACGAAATCTTGGCCCCAACGTTGGGACCAACGTTGGTCCCAACGTATGGAGCCGGCGTTACCCCGCATCCACACGTTGGGGCCAACGTTGGTCCCAATGCCTCTCACCAACGTGTGGTGCTGACAAAATAGCTTGGCGCCAACGTTGGGGCCAACGTTGGGGCTTGGCCGTGCCGTGTCGGTTTTATCAAAGGAAGTTGGCGCGCCAACGTTGGGGATCCGTCCACACGTTGGCGCTATGCTCAGTCCCGTTTCGACGCGCATCGTGAGCGCACGTGTCGACTGACGAGCGAGAATGTCATCGTATTCCTTATTTATTGTGTTTGTAGGACTATCGGGCTGAAATTTTGCACACTTATAGATTCTCGGTGACAATGAAATATTATGGTATCAACAAGCTGATCTGATGATGGAGTCAAGAGTTGTTCAACAGAACTCCTCAGTAAATAAGCCGATTGAGTTGAAACTCGGCATATTTGTCAAGTTCTGACTACAATGTAATAATATGGTGACAGCGAGCTGATCTGATGATGGAGTCTACTATTTTTTTTTTATGTTACGGGAACCGTGCAATTTTTTGGGATAAAAAGTAGCCTATGTCCTATTTCCGGTTATTATCTATCTATATTTTAAATATCACCCATATCGGTTAAGTGGTTATCGTGTTAGAGAGGAACAAACATACATCCAAACATCCAAACTTTCGCTTTTATAATATAGTGTGTTGTGTGAAGTGTGATAGTGACATGATGTGATGTGATTGTGATAAAATAGGTATTCAGTAATGTAAAATCACTTAGAGAAATTTAAGTACTTACAATAGAAGATTTTCAACTATAGGTACCTATTATTGTTGAATTAAAAAAGTAAGTATAACTAGCTTAGTCCATTGGTGCTTTCTATTCAATTCAGCAGCAGTCTCCAGTCTCCGGATTTCCAGAAGAATACAAGAAGGTAACTTCCCTGCTCCGACGGCAGTCTGATAATAATTGGCTAAGGAAATATCCCAGTTGCCCCATTACAATTCCTCACATAACCCATTGTTACTTTCTACACAATTCAGCTGCATTCTCCTGGCTTCGACCTCTCGCTGAAGCCTCGCATGTACGCATGTACCTAACCTACCTATGTCCGGTCCGGAAATAAGTTTATAATGTGGACACCAAATTTTCGTTGCTACGAATTTACGAATTAGCCACGACTTGTTCACATCAAGTGACAAAAATGTTCTGTAATGTTGGTAAACAAGTACCTACTTAGGTACCTACCTTTTATTTAGGTAAGAAAGTACCTTGGTACCTGCCTATTAGCGTATGAAATGAATTAATTAATTGAACATTCTACAATGCACTGCGCATAAAAAACAAAATTCAAATGTCAAAATTAAGTGTACCTACAGTGGGCGGCCTTATCGCTAAAGAAAGAATAGAGATATCTACTATCCCATGTTTATTCATGCTAGTTTATTCAGTAGAACCTGATACCTCAATCAGCCTCCAATTCTAGCCAGCCATCAAACAATGTCCATTTCGCGGAGAGGGCCCATAACTAACTGTAGGGGAAGCCGTGCTATTTTTTATTTATGCACACCCTTAGACGCAGGGATCACCTTACACGGGAACTGATTGAATTCACCGGCTGCGTGCGAGCTCATCAGCGGAGCGAGTAGCCGAGCGAGTAGCGTATTCTGGGAATAAAACAAATCATATTTTCAACCGGCAACCTCTAACATTGAGAAACCTCTAACATCCGGCAAAAAAAATAGGTAGGTACGCACTACCAAAACTAGTGACCCCCCCTAAAATCAAAGTCTGCGACCGCCATCGCCAGTGAGTTCCCGCTCCTTACATGTGCAAAACCGCTGTCTAAAGACATGGGTCGTACATTATTCAGCTGCCCTAGCATTGTACTTGGTGGCGCCTCGGTGTCGTTATTACCTCTCGCAGAGTCAGATAAGTAACAACTTAGTTGCCCTTTGGTTTAGTTAGTGGCATTCAGTAATCGAACTCTTCTAAATCAAAACGAACAATGTGCTGTCCAGAAAATTATAGCGATAAGTAGGGTGAGTGGGGGCAAGATCGAACGGTTTTTTGATGAGATGAGCAGTGTTGTGTTTGATCCCTTGTAGAGGAAAATATATTAACTTATGATAAAAATTAATTAGTTGTCCATAAAGAGGAAAGACTCTACTTTTATATTACATCAATAATTGCCTGTTATATCTGTTCCAAAAGTAGAAAAAAATAAGTTAAAATATTTTATCACGAAAAAAAAGTTGGGGGAAGATGGAAAGGTGGCGGGGAAAGATCGAACGTTTTTCTAAAATCGTGAAATCAGACAATAAATGAATACTAGGACGTTGTTGATGGCCCCTAGTCTATAGCATTTTTTTTCCTGAAAATTCTAAACTGACTCTTGTCCCAAAATTCCTGTTTTTAACAAAGTTATAACAGATTTTCATATTTAGAATATATCAATCTTACCCCACCGGGGGAAGATTGAAGTAAAGGTTCTCAAACTTTTCCACTCGAGGTCAAAGGTCAATTACCCCGGGGTCAACGGTCAATGACCTCAAGTTGACCCGTCGTCGTTCCCCCACCCTAATACTCCCGCATGCCCCCTCTCCCGAAGTATGATAATATGGCGTTGTTTTTTGTGAAAACTTTTCTAAATATTTTTTTCATAGTGGTGCGTTTTCTACACCTTGACCCAAATATCTCAGAAATTATAATTATCACTTACGAGATTCAATACTTTTTGTTTGTATTGTAATCACTTCCTCTACCGATTGACACAATATGTTTCATCTCTGGCTGCCAAAACTACTTTTTTTTTAAATGGCGGACAGTAGGTATGCCTGGCTCCATACATAAATGTTCACACCTCTTTGAAACATAAGAGGGTACCTACATACCTATTTAATACATCCAACATCTGTTCAGGAAAAGTTTGAGAACATCTGACTCTTACTATGAGTTTTGAAAATGAGGTAAGATTGGTACTTGTATATGTTCGTCTTACCCCGCAAAATTGAGATGGGGAAAGACTAAAAGTTGAAATAAATCCTAAACTACGAGAAGTAGCCATATTTAGACGTAATAACACAAGTAAGAATTAAAAATAATGAGTAGATATATCAATAAAACACTCGTACTTACCTTGTAGCTCAAGTTACTGGACACGGGGTAAGATGAAAGGACTTGAGCACTTTGTGTAAAAGTCACTGTGTCAGAAAATTGCACTTTTTACACAACCCCTGGATCTAAGCAGCAAATGTTGAATGAGGAATGAGACGTAACAAAATGGTGGTCTTGACAATGTTACCAGCACTGTAAAAAGATTACTTAATCGGGAGTTATTGACTACTTTTTGTCTTACCCCGTTTTCGATCTTGCCCCCACTCACCCTACCTAATATTCTTTTTTCTACTAGGTATCTAAGTAGGTGTTAAAGGTAATCGTCTTTTTGTTCAATTTAAGGGGTAGCCCCTTTTCGGCATAACTGATGCCTCTTTCTCCACGAAGCTCTTTCCAGGGCAACCTCCTTGATGGTGGGTAATCGTAAATCTAAAAAGTGGTTGGATGCTGGTTGGATGTTTGAGTGTCACTCACCACGACCGACTCACGACACGACTAACCACTTGACCGATTTGAATGAAACTTGGAATGGGCGTGGTCGTGGTACAAGTGACAAATATAATTAAAATAATTAACGTAAATTAGGTACCTACTTAAAACTTACATTATTGTCAAAGTGACGAAAACGGTACCTACTATATTTTTTATAGCAATTCACATCAATGGAGGTTTAGTTAGGTACATACTTACTGTTTTCAAGGCAACACACATTGACAACATAGACCAAGATAGAAGGAATGCGTGCAGCAGGTAAATCAAAGAGCATTAGAGCCAAATTGGACGTAAGGCCAGACAAATGATCGTAGGAAACAATACACTTAGTGTGATCGATTGTGGGATTCTATGCTTTAGACGTAGACTTGAAGACGAGACAGTCGTTATCTACCTGTTTATGTAACCTAAAGAGTTTGTTTATTTTTTTTTATTTTTGCTTGTTTGAACGCGCTAAACTCTGGAATCAAATCGGACTGGTAGGTAGATCAGTCTGATTTGATTTTTTTTCTGCATTTTATTGACAGAGGTTATACCTAACCTAATAGGCTACATTGCACGTGGTTGGTTCTACTGTCAGCGCTAGGCGATAGTAACGCAGAAGCTTCGCTGTGCAAAGTACCTTCCTAATTAGAATCCACGTAACAGTTGCTACTACTACTTGCCCTTCGTAAAAAGTAAAATACCTACTAGCGGAAATGCTAGTGGTCGCGGTGTCTTCTCTATTTCTTTCTCTGGTCTTGGTCTCCGGTCGCGGTCGCAGCGTGAACCACCAGCCTAAATTAATTAGGTAGGTACTTACCTACTTTTATGTAGGTACTTATGTTCTGTGAAATCGGTTAAATTATTATTTTATTAGTCGGACACTGTAGGTACCTAACTAATGTAAAATAAGCACGAAACCTTAAAATTACGCAAACCAGCGCAACCATTCACAGAATCCAATAAAAGTATTTACGAACAGGAACTGTTACTAAACTACAGAACCTAATAACCGCTTGACAAGAGTTCCGTGAACAGAGCGAATGTATGAGGTGTCAGGTTGGCCGGGTGCTTTTTATTGCGGTACCCTGATAACTTGCCTTTTATAGGGTGGGTACGGGGTAGATCGAATGTTTTTGGGACTATTGGAGCCTTTCAATGTATGTAGGTACCTATAGTAGGTACCTATCTAGGTATGCACAAGTACCATACTTTTGTATTTATGATTCTTGCGCCTTTTTTGGATTTGATAGCAAAGTTACCTGAAGTCACAGCTAAAGTGAAAATTGATATTATCAAAACTATTTTTTTTAACTTTACCAATTGGTTGAGAGGACCTACCTAGGTAAGTACCTATCTAGATAAGTAGGTAGGTACCTACTTATAATATTTCTTTTAAGTAGGTAGGTACCTACCTACCTAACCTACCTAGGTACCTACTTATGTTAAGTTTACCTACCTAAGCACCTACCTAAGTATTGGCAAATTAGTACTTACCTACTTATTTTTTTAGTAGGTAGGTAGGTAGGTAAATTTTATACTTAGGTGAAGAAACTGGAAAAAAATAATTAGGTAGGTAAGTAAAGTACCTAATGAACTGTCAGAATGTTCATCCTATTCTTCTTCAGAAAATCTTACAACCTACAACCCTTTCACACTGCCTTTCACATTTTCTTCCCCTCTACCCCAACACTATAAATGTTATTGGCAGCATGTGACTGGGTGGAGAATACCGAAGAGTAGGTACCTACGACCTGTTTTATTTGAATATTTTATTGTTTCGACCAATAAACTGAATAGCCGGCTAGCCTAATAAACTGTTTATGATCTAATATTTGGACGCGGTGAAATAGAACAATATTGTAGTGTTCAGGATAAAAAAAATATTTTTGAAAGGCAAAAAAATTTTTTTTTACTTCGTAGGTATTAGGTACTTACCTATTATATTATTACCTAGGTACCTATTGTAGGTACCTACTTATATCTCGAGTTCTCGACTAATCTGAATAACATTGCCTACTTACCTACTTGTGGGTCTGTCTACCATTTTTAAATCTTTATAGATCTATGGCGTGACCTTAGAAAAATGTCGTGAATAGGAATTTTGATATTTTTGATTCCTGTTTGTCTCCTTTCGGGTACAGGACGCGGGGACAAACAGGAATACCCCAATAAATGAGAAAAGAGAGTTAAAAGAGTTAGGTTGAATAAAGCCGGCTGCACACGCTCGCTTTCATGATGGTGATACGATTCACGAATTAATTTGGTAAGTAGGTAATTTCTAAATTCTGTAGTCTACCTCACCATACACTCGTATCGACAGAATCCGATGGCTCATTATAACATGAGCTAAGCGGGATTAATGCAAGTCGGGGGCTATGCTCTAATCCCCATTCGCACGGCTCTCGCACGAACCTGACTTGGGATGATCAAGCTTGTCAACATGTTTGTTATTTTCTCTAATACGAAACAGGATAACAAAGCAAAAGAATAAATCATTCTTTATTTTTAAAATTCAGGATTTTTGAAAATATCTTAGGGAGTGGGCACACTGCGTTTTTTGCAGCGCGTTTTTGAGCTGCGCGTTCGCATCGCGTTTGTAAGGACGGGGGAGGGGTCAAAAAATCACGAAATTAGTTTGACATAGGTACTTACTTTATGGATGACCCCTAGTGAGGAAACCAAGTTAGCTGAAAGTAGGTGCAAGTTAACGATACGAAATAAATGAATTGTAAAAATGAGTATCTAAGTAGGTACAGGGTAACCTATTAATCTTTCGAAAAACGAAACACCGAATTTTGAAATCCATAAAACGTTTGATAGAAACTCGAAATCCAGATGCTATGTTTTCCATAATTTTATTACTCCGATAAAACATTTCACAGAAGTCTCATTTGACAGAAACACTAATGCCAGATTATCAGTTCGTTTTTTTTTCATTCGACAACAATATCCTTATACCGATTTTTAAAAGACAGAAGTAACGCTTACCAGAAAATTTTCAGCCATATAAAACCTTTTCCATCTTACTCAATTATAAATATTATTTAAGTAATTTGTGTTACTTTTCCTGTCTTACCGTAAAACGAAACGTTTTTACCCGGCTGACTGTCAAGTCACCCGGGTTATGTAGATCGCGCGTTTCTATGTATGTGGGTTCGTTCGTTCGTATGTAAGTAATATTCTTTATTACCACGTTTCTCCTAAACGGCTGGATGGATTTTGATGAATGAGGTATCGTTAGAATCGTCTCCATCTCGATTGTGCTCTAGAATACTTTTTATTTCGATAAATCAAATAGTGCGGCTAAAAAATGCAACAATGTGCGAATTTTCAAAATGAAAATCACGCTATCATATCAAAATCCATGTCAAAATCAAGAGGTTGGTGGACTGATATCAAATATAATTTTTTTTTAAATCTAACATGACATCTTCGAAGACTAAATCGAGTCTCAAAATTTTTGAAAATCTATTTTTCGCCCTAAACAGAATTGCTAACCAAAACGCATACTAAAACTTTCTATTTAGTCACACGCAACGTTTAGAACAAACTGCATCGAAATAGGTTCAGCCATTTAGGAGATATCTCATATTTAAGAAATAACTTACGCATTTAATTTCAAACTCACAGAGCCATCTGTGTGTCAACTGTGACAACAACGTTTAGGAAAATGCGCACGGCATCGAACCCTAGATACCTACATAATAATAAAATTGTAATTTAATTTTGTTTTGTGATTGATAAGATAATGCTGTTTCGAACTTTTCAGTTCAGCCGGGTTTTTTTATTTTTGAATAAATTGCTTGTTAGGTTATTAGACAGAAGTAACGCTTACCAGAAAATTTCCAGCCATATAAAACCTTTTCCATCTTACTCAATTATAAATATTATTTAAGTAATTTGTGTTACTTTTCCTGTCTTACCGTAAAACGAAACGTTTTTAGGTTATTATCGGTCTCAGAACCGAATCTGCCCACCCCGACTTCCACGTAGTCTTGTCTGTCCTACCCTAGAGTGTTTTTATGAACTCGAAGGCGCGAAGGGAGATGCAGCCCCCGCCCGGTGTGACAAAACGCGGCACTAGCACGAGCTGGAGCGGCTGAGGTTGGTCGCCGCCGAAGGTGGCGACCAAACAGCCGAAGCTGCGAAGGCTCGTGCTGATGCCGCGTTTTGTTACGCAAGGGCGGAGGGGCTGCACTTCCCGAAGCGCCGGAGCCGTCACAAATTCGAAAGGGATGAAAGATTTAGGTTAAATTTTGATAATTTGCCAAAAGTGTTTGGTGAGGTTACTTAACCATCTAGCACGAAATGTCAGCGTCATCAATCGGTATCCCCCTATTGATTTTAACAAGGACCCTTTTCATTTCAACTTTGGATTTCAGTCGGATTTGCTAGTATACTTATGGATATCTAATTTCGTTTGAGTTCCTATACTAGCAAATCCGACTGAAATCCAAAGTTGAAATGAAAAGGGTCCTTGTTAAAATCAATAGGGGGATACCGATTGATGACAATCACTGTACCTAGATACCTACTTATCAGCTTTAGTCAGTTATATAGTTTAGTTTTACCTACATTATTGAATTCACTAGCCAGCCGAAGTTAGTCTTTCAGACGGCTCTGAAACCTCTTAGCGCTTTACGTGGCTCAAATAATGATGTGAACAGTAGCGTATCCAGGAGGAGGGCCAGGGGGCTTAGCCAGGCCCAAGTAAAACAAAATAATCATGGCACCTCAATTTTTTTTAGTTCTGTCACAAAGAGTGTGATGTGAATCAACAGGAATAACCCCTCCCCTACACGTGCACCCATGGTGTAGAATGCTGATAAATCAGTTTTTCGAAAATATTGGGAGTGTTCTATAGACAATTTTTCTATTCAGTGATCTGTTTGCGAAATATTTAGAGTCAACTGGCGTCCTCAAGCAAAACCATTGTATTTAGAAATTTGAAAAAAAAATCGTGGTTTATATACCTAGGTAATAGGGCTTGGTGATGTTCGATCAGCATTTATGCGCTCGTGATCTCACTTCTATATAGGTAGGTATTAAGCAAATTGGGCAACTATGAAACTTTACACTGCGTGTGGGGTGGCCTGACACGCACTCCGTCCATTTTTTCTATTTAAATAACGGAAACTTTTCTGATGAAATTTGCTATGCATTGACCTAGATTTTTTTTTTGTAGTTTTTCAGTAGATTTTGATAAAACCAACGGGGTCAAGCAAGCCCCTTCAAACCAAATTCCTAGTTTCGCTCCTGGATATGTAGTGAGATGTACGCGAGCTAGTGAAGGCAATTCCATTCTACCTCGATGCTACTGCAGAATACTTTAACTAACTAGTGCGATGCACGTAACGTAATCAATAAAAAACTGTGTTAATCGTAGACAGATATATAGGTATTTAGGGCGTCTTGCAACACATTCTTAAATGTAGGTATTTAAGCTAGCCTAAACGCATTTTTTTATGCATTGAATGGGTTTACGTTAGAGAGGGGGCATACATACTGTGTCTTTTGAAGCGCGTTTTTGAGCAGCGCGTTCGCATTGCGCTTGTATCGATAAACACAGTAGGTATACCCAATAACTTAGCTAAATACAATTAAGAATCGTGGTGCAAGATAGCTGAAGTGCCGCCGTAAGGTACAAAAACTGAGGTTATTTAAATTTTTAGGGGGAAAAAATCAGCTTTGGCTCTGTTTACCCATGAATCTTGTATACCTACTTATTGCAGTAGGTACCTACCTACCTATCTCCCTATCTTTATCTATTGAATTATAGATCCATCATAGGAGGAACCTATTTGAATAATACAAGGCTGAAAACATCAAGTTCTTCGGTATTAGGTACTTAAATAATTTTTTTCGTCTAGTATTTTTTGCTCACAAATCTCGTATTTTTCACAAAATAGGGCTAATCTAAAAATCTAATTTTCTTAAGCCTCGCCCGCGGGGAATTATTCAATTTAATGTGAAAAATCCGCTATTTTCACCATTATCACCCCACATTTAGTAAATCCAGAATTACATAATTATTTTCTTTTATAATATTAAATGGATTTAAGGCTTTGTTGGTGAAGAATTGGTTTTGAGGGTAAATAGGTTTGAGGGTGGTAGTGGTAGGTACCACATAAGTAGGTACGTACTTTGAAATTAGCTTCAAGAGGCTGGTGGCATTATTGCCTTAGATAAATTACCTTTTATGTTTATTTTTAAGATTACCCTACCTAGGTAGGTAGGTACCTACACTAAACTTATAGCAAGTGATTACCTAAAGCTTTAGTTACTTTAGCCTTAACTTCTTGAAAACTTATACTTAGTTCGTTTATTCTAATGCGAAGTTTATTCTATGAAAATAAAAAGGCTATTAAAATAAGCGCGAGTTTGTTAAAAAAACACCCTATTGCCCGAGGCGTAGGCCAAGTTCGATAGACTTCTAAAAACGAACCTAAATATGAATGGTTATTTTGAAAAAAAAATCATATTTCAATGTACCTAAATGGGGTGCCGGCTGTATTCCAGAACATTAAACCGCTCGACATGAACTCAAACGCGTCATTAGCTATGTTCTGTTCTGGGTACCTACCATTTGAACTCGCTCCGTTCCCGAAACTGACTCGTACGTATATTTGATTCATAATAACTTCCACGTTGAAGACCTTCCAAGATGGAAGGTCATCGTGTGACAAAGGGGAGATGGTTGTAAGATGGTGTGTAATTCTTAAAGAACATAACTTTAATTTTAGTAAAACTTTAAAAGAGGTACTTAAGTAGGTATAGTATTACTGACCGCCAAAGGCATTTCACATAATTCAGCGTCGTTCACGTTATAGGATGGAAGGTCATCGTGTGACAAGGGGGAGATGATTTTAAGATGGTGTGTAATTCTTAAAGAACATTAACTTTAAATTTAATTTTAGTAACACTTTAAAATAATAGTAAGTAGGTACCTATTACTGACCGCTTAAGGCATTTCATATAGTTCAGCAACTATTAGGTATATTCGATAACGAGTAGGTAAGTACAGTTGTTATGTATTCTGTAGACAATGATAGGGGCATCGACGCGAGATAATCATGTACCAACAGCTCTAGACTCGGCTTTGTCATGTAAACGAGACTGTTTACGAGCGCCGGGTCACTCGCTCTCGATCCTTGCCTGCTAATGGCCTCAGCTACGGTCTCTATGTCTTCAGTTACCTACTATTCTACTATTAAAACATTACACATGCATAAAACCCCCGACAAATCCATTCATGAACCGACAGACATGAAACATGCCTAAGAGAGGGGCACACGACGATTTCTGAAGCGCGTTTTTGAACAACGCGTTCACATCACGTTTGTATTTAAACAAATGCGAACCGGGAGTGGTCTAGAGCTAAATAAATTCATAAATTAATTTTATTTATTTAATAGCTGATTTTCCAGTGATGGTTCTTAAGGAGTGGGCACACTGCGTTTTTTGAAGCGCGTTTTTGAGCAGCGCGTTCGCATCGCGTTTGTATCGATACAAACGCGCTGCAAAAAACGCAGTGTGCCCACTCCTTAAAAACCATCACTAGAAAATCCGCTATAGGTACCTACCTAAATAAATAAACTTTATTAACATTAATTTACTAAATTAAAAAAACTGCATTCAAATCGGTTTACGTCAATTACCTATGAATAACAGACTTGTATAATTTTCATTTATGTAGGTAGGTCACTGACCTGTATTATACAAGTACGCTGGACCTCTGACAAGCCGGGCCATAGTGAGGCGATTTGATTTTCGCCATTTTGGCGCTGATCGCAGAAGTGGGTGGGAAAGGAACTAATAATAGAGATGGGACAATGAGATAAAATACATCGATAAAGGACATTTCCGACGAGTTGTATATTTAATTATACTAGGTAATATTATAAAGCTGACTAGTTTGTTTGTTAGGTTGAACGCGCAAATCTCAGAAACTGCTAGTCTTAGGATATGCCGAAGCCGGACTAACGGGTACTTAGTATGTGGCTAGCTAGATCCAAAAATAAATAGGGAACGTTTTTTAATTAGAAATGTGTTTTTTCAGGATGGAGTGGAATAGGTAAAGGTATTTATAGAAAATAAAAATATGTGTACAATCTTTTTATTAGTTTCCGTCATCATTTTCATAGTTACTTACGTAACATCAAAAAATTTTTTAAAAGACTTTTACACGAGCTCTTGATTTTATCAAAGAATTTTTAACTCTGCAATGCTTTTTTGGATGACTTAGGAGAGTTTTCATAACGATGATCATGCTTGATACTATCGCAGATTTCGGAGAGAGACCTAACCTTCTTTGAAGGAGTACTCTGTTGCGGGTCACAGCTTGTACTTCGACGCCTTCGACCTGAAAACAAAATTTCTTTTAATCAACAATTAAACTACAAGTCATAAGTACATAATCGACCCGATATCGGTACTGATGGAGCTATATATTTTTCAGCTCACTTAATATCAGCTAAGCAATATGTTTGTGGCCAATGTAGAAGTACTTACAACTGAAGTTGGTATCGTTCTGTTCCATAATTAGTCTTCTTTTTACTTTTACAGCTATTGTACCAGATATGGAGGGTGTAGTAGGCGTAACCATCCTTGTTCCTGATACAGAAGGTGTAGGTAAAACCATACTTTCATGCGGTGAAGATACGTTTTCTACAAAAACATGATATTTTAATTTAAAATAAAACAGCCTTTTTCGTAATCTTAACCAATCAGAAGGAAGAAAAAAAAACAATATTCATTATTAATATACTATTTTAACACATGGTGGAAGGACAGCTTCCCAAATAACTGGAAGGGAGTATAGCCCATCATTCAAAATCAATATCTACGGAATTTTCATCAGAATAAAAATTTTATGTATGACCTATCTATCTATACATTTTAGAAATAATACGGTATTTTTATACTAACCGGCACTGCTACAGAAAATTGTTGGAGCACTGCACTTTTTCAAAGTAGGTAGTGCATGAGTTATGTTTAATAAAACAGTCATCAGAGAAGTGCTTTGAACAGATGTAATCATATTTTTTCGGACGCCAACTAGGTTTTTCAATGTTTTTCAGCCATAATTCCAGTCTTATGTCTGTCGGAAACCTGTGAATTATTTAAAAATTATATGTATTTGATAATAAAAATCGGTCATCGGCGATTTCCGTTCTTGAAAGTAAATAGATATCTATAGGAAAAATATCGATAAGTTTTATCGACAAGTAACTTGGACAACACTATTAAATTTTATTGTTTATAAAAAACCGGTAATATGAAGCTAAATATGTTGTTATTACGTATAATAATTAAGATAAGTATAATTTGTTGAATATTAGCCGAAGATTAGCCGTAAATTCACTTACTTGTGGAATGTAACCCCACTTCCCTTCTGGTAACGAGTTTTGCTTAGCACACACTCTTTCATAGTTTACTTATGAATGCCCACCACTTATTTATGTATCAACTAAATAAATAAGACACAACAAACAAGCTTAATCGCGTTAAACCTCCAAAAACACTTTAAAAACACGGGAGACAATACAATCGAGACAACGGCCATTTGTCAGTTACGTCAGATTTAGTTCTCTTCCCCCGCATTGGGGGCGCTTCAAATCGGCACATTCAAGAGCTGTCATTTCAAAGGGTATCAGAGGTCCAGCGTACTTGTATAGATACAGGTCAGTGAGGTAGGTACACCTACTTATCTCAGATTATTATGTTTTGGCGAACGACCTACCAACAAATTTGTCACACCAATCAGTAAGCCTCCACAGTAGTATGTTAATTACAAAGTGCCATTATCAGGGGGTAAGTAGTACCTACCTATACCTACTAGCGCCATTTCCATCACAAAGGAGTCGTGGAAATGAGCTTCTGTTCTTTAGTGCCTTTATTTATTGATGAGAACGTTGTTTCGGAATGCTTGGAACAATTTTGAAACCATTCGGAGCTATAGACAGTGACGTAATTAGGCTTTTAAGCGCCCGGTGCGAGCTTCTATAACTACGCCCTGTTGGTCCTGCGGGCTTAAAAATGTCGATAAAGCAGAATCACAATATGAAATGTACTACACCGTCTCTTTTCACTCTCAGTCAATGAAAAGAGATGGCATATAGGTCAATTCCTATTGCGATTCTGCAATAGCGACCTTTTTAAACCCGCTGGTCGGATCATTTCTGCGCCCCTGTAGCGCCGTTCTAGTTACGGCACTGTCTATAACATAGGTTCTCAACATGGGCGATAACGCCCCCTTGTGGGCGTTTGAGACTTTCAGGGGGGGGGGGGGGCAGTAGAAGACCCAAAGCAAATTAGGGGGCATTGCGATAGCGCATTAAGATAATGGTCCGGAATTCTTGAAAAAAAAATTCTCAAAGTGGGCGGTGGGCAAAATAAGGTTGAGAAACTATGGTCTATTTAAACATTTAAAAAAAACTTTGGATAGGTACCAACTATTATCGGTTCTGTGCCTTGGGGCTAGATGACACTGTGAAATGTCCAGCATTATTTATTTATAAATCCACATTTTGCGAAGTTTCCGTGAGAGATTGCAAGCCCATCGACGCTATAAGAAACTACTTAATGGAACGCTTCAAGATTTTTTCCTGCACATAGGTACTTACATAAAATTATTTCGAAACTTAAAAACTTAAAACCCATTGATGCACGGCCGTGATTCGAACCCACGACCTACAAATTGAAAGCCAAGCACTATCCAACTCGGCCAACACGGCTGAAATAAAATATTACATAAAGTTATGAAGTTAGGAAGGAGGAAGGCGATTTAAAAATTAAAATTGAAAGTAGCGGTCCAGACATGGTTACGTAATGATTACTAACTGGCTCACCAACTCATTGCCGAATCTTTGACATTGCATATTTCCAACTTAAAATTCATGCAAAATACGTAAAGACGTCCTACAAGGACGAAATTCTTACATTTATTTACATAATTATAAACTATTCACTAGCACAGATTACTAATGTGTCACTAGATACTACCTACATAATATTCACATCAAGTTATGAAATAGATACCTACCTATATTACAAAGAACTAAATTGAGCCATCTATGGATCGATCGAACCAGAACTGCCGCTGGTAACATAGGTACCTACCAACCCGCCAGATCAAAAGCTACTGGTAGGCTGGTACGTAAAATAGTGAGTTACCTACCTATATCAATACTATCTATCTTCAGGTAACTAACGCAAATGGTTTAAAAGCATAAATATGTTAATCGTTGTGTTTCATAAACAATTACGTCTTAAACCAGCACTAATTACTTTTTGTTAGGTACCGACCGATATAACAGTACCTACCAGTTTTGCAGTAATTGGGTAACATAACATGTTTGTATTCATGATCACAGTTCAATTTTTTTAGGTAAGTAGGTAGGTACGTATGTTTGTATGGGGACTCCCTTTTCCGCAATTAGACTCAAAGGTGGTCCTTTGTGCGTGGGGATGACCTGGCTCACTAGATGTGGAGCCAGCCTAGCTCCTCCCAGAAGCGCAGAAGTTTCCTGGGGTCTTTGCAGGCATCGAGGAGCGACCTCGGATTGTTGAGGATTTGCTGCCGTTGTGCTGCTACGCCCACGCATTCCAGGACTACGTGGGCTGCTGATTCTTCTTCGGTTAGACATCCTCTGCAGAGTGGGTTGTCAGTGATGACGATGTTTTACAGATGTTTGTTGAGGGGGCAATGTCCTGTCAGTGTCCCTATTATTATTTTGAGGTCTTTTCTATGTTGTTTGTAGGTAGACTGATAATACGCGTTACAATACAACTCCCAAGTTAAGTTAGATAGATCTGGTGGGTAGGTACTTCTACATATTTCACATATGTTTCACATGCGAGTAACATAGCATCCTAAGTCCATATTTTGGTAACAGAATGTTACATATCCGGTCAAAAGACCTTCACCGCTTATAATTGATGCGTACAGTGCCATCGCTCACATGTCATGCAGCCCCTCAGAAGGCATAGTGGCTTGGCAGAGAACGCATTATTCACTATAAGGACCCGCGAATTATAACTTCAAATTATCATATTCGTATCAAGCTAGAACCGATATTATTTACCACCAAAATCGAGGAACTCCATAATCTTCTTTAATCATATCACTCAGCTTCTCTCCTATCATCATAGCAGCTGTGTTGGTGTTACCGCTAGAGATCTCAGGCATTACTGACGCATCAGCTACCCTCAAGTTCTTCACACCATGCACCATAAGTCGCTCATTCACGACCCCATCTGAACCCATTTTGCAGGTCCCGACAGGGTGCAACATGGATCCTACGGTAGCCCTGATGTAACACTCCCAATACTCATCAGAATCCCATGGTATTTCCTCGCACCCTGGGACTTCTAACTTTGGAAGATATCCTTTAACATGTCTATAGTATGTAGTATTTTGTAATTGTCGGAAATATTTTATACCCTCTCTCATAAACACTAAGTCTTCTCTATTTCTAAAATATCCCATTTGTATAACAGGATTATCGAGCGGGTTTCTGCTTCTTAACGTCACGCTTCCTCTAGACTTTGGATGCAAAAGAATCAGTAAAGATAAGTCGAGTTCTCGAATTGTGTTAAGCTTTGCTAAGGATGCGCAGTAACGATCTTTGAGGCCGTAAGTCCTACAACCGTAGTATACCAACAATGATGCTGTTGCTCCTACATACAACTTAAAAGTTTGGAACTGTGGTCTGTGCACTGGCTCAGATCTTGAGAGGTAGTCAAGCTTAAAGAAACTGCTCAGAAAAGGAACAGGGAACTCATCCAGTTGCGTTGGCACCAATAAATTGCTGAATGCAGATTGTAACCCTTTCTTCCCAACAAACGGTAGAATAATGAACGGATGATCCTGCATATTTCGTCCGACCGGAAGATCTACTAGTGGTCTAATGCCGTGTTTAATAAGTTCTTCCGAGGGGCCAATCCCTGACAGCATTAACAGCTTTGGAGAATCAATGGTTCCTGCTGATAAAATGACTTCAGACCGAGCAAATACGTTCACTTTTACCCCCTTACTATTAATTACTTCGACTCCACGAGCCTGCAAGGACGTTGGATCGATTAAGATCTTCGTGGCTCTGGTGTTTTTAGCCACTGAAAGGTTAGGCTTCCCTTGTAAATTTCTTAAATATGCTTCTGCCGTGCTGGATCTTCTACCACCCGCATATGTGAAGTGTGGTCGGGCTACACCAAATATTTCAGGCCCATTGTTCTCCACTACACTAGGGATACCAATTTGATCGTAGGAACGTACTCTTATATCATTAATTTCTTTGTACACTGAAATTTCACGAGGTCTTGAAACTTTGACCGGACCATCTGTAGAGTGTAGCTCAGCGTTTTGTGGTCTCGTAAGGACGGAGGGATCGGTCATGTTTTCTAATTTCATGAAGTAAGGGAGGACTTCTTGCCAGGACCAGCCGGGTGCTGATTGGCTCCAGAGGTCATAGTCTCCGGGAACCCCCCGGCAGTACACTTGGTAGTTGATGGTCGAGCTGCCTCCGAGGACCTTTCCGCGGGTCATGGAGAGACGGCTGCCGACTCGAGCCATGCCGACGCCTTTGTCGAACAAGGCGGGGTATGCCCAGTCGTATTCTGTATTTTCCAGCGTTGCAAACAGACTCGGAATCTAGAACAGAATTGAGAAATTGTATAACATTGTGGCATTTTAAAATAAGACCAATGCTTTTTAATAGATTCTTGTTCTTGAGTAACAATCTATAATAGACTTAAAAGAAAGAGAGTGTATTTAAATTGCCCAATAGGTAGTCTGTCTTGAGTTGACACAAAATGTACCAATAGATATAGGTAGGTCGGTACTTAGGCTTATCATAGGTAACATGACAGCATTGATCAGTGAGTTTTCTTTCAAATTATTTGCTACAAGTCAAGGAAAGAAGAACTTACAATGCTGGTGGGAGGAGGGTCACTGCCAGCTTCGATGAGAAGCACCCGCCACCGAGAGAACTCCGCGAGTCGTGATGCTGCAATGGCTCCCGCAGACCCTGAGCCTATCACCACGAAGTCAAACGTATCACCATCTGGGACAAAATAAAAAGAAATGAATCATGCAACACTACAAAATACTTAGGCGTTTACATCTTTAGCTAGATGATTTAATACAGTGTCAGCATAGAACAGTTAGTAGGTAAACACTACGTAGTGGCAGTTAGGAGGCAATCTTTGTCTACACAGCCTGGGATAATCATGCGTGGTCCAAGAGGGGGTCCTGGGGGTCATGACCCCCGCCCCCTAAAATCCTTGACAAACCTCTAACATCCTGCAAAAAATAGGTAGGTAGGTACGTACTACTAGCAAATAACGTGACCCCCCAAAATCAAAGTCTGCGACCGCCCCTGGGGCCACCAGTGCAAGACTCTCACCCCAGCGGTTATCGTTTGTTCTGTGACCTGCCCATTTCTATTTTAGTCTTGCCGCCGTTTTACCTGCGTCCGTTAGTCTGGTCTTAGTCCTGATTTTAGAGTTCCAAATCCTCAGAAAAGATACCTAATTAATTATGATCAATAGTTCAATACGTGTTGACTAGGCCACGGGTTTCCTCACGAGATGTCACCTTCCCCGTTTAGAGCTCATGTTGATGCGCATCTTTTTTTTTCGAAACGAAAATCCATTGATGATCCGACCGAGATTCGGTCCACGACCTTCAGATTTCGGATCAAAAGTCGAGGTACTAAACCCACTCGGCCAACACGGCTCTAAAGAATCATACTTCAACAATACCTACATAGGTAGGTACCTACCTACTTACCTAAAGATTCATCAAGAAAAGGCTTTGAGCAAAAAGGTAGGTAAGTACCTACCTACCTACCTACTCGAAAAGAAGATGTTAATAGATTACCTATAGTTTTTATTAAAATAAATTTTGTTTCGACCTATCGGTGCCTGCATACCTTGGTAATTAGGTAAAGCCCATAATGGGCTATAATCGAGAATCATTAGGCGATTGCCCTTGAAGATGTCGATATGTAGGTAAGTCTATTAAGAGTTGACCGATTTGACCGATTTAAATAAATATATTTTAGCTAGTATTTACCTACTATTTAGGTAGGTAGGTAGGTACCTAGTCTTAGTCTGGTTGTATATATTTTAGCTAGTACCTACCTAGGTATTTACATACTATTTAGGTAGGTAAGTACCTAGTCATAAGTCAGGTTGTGTGTCATTGACAATGTCACCTTATCCAAGGACATATTAAATATTCTTACCTATAAAAAATGAGCTAGGTTCAGGCACAGCTTGGTGGTAGAGGACAAATCTGTGACAAAGTTTTTAGGCCGTCTAAAGTTATCCGTCGTGCGTGGTTTACCTCGGCGCGGTACCTAGCAACGCCTAGGTATTCGGGTCCGGCAATTTTAGGGGATCGTAAACGGAAAGGACGAAGTATAAATATCTAGCTAACAAACCTTTTAAACTGTAATTTTTAGGCCATCCATTGTTCACTAGAATTTGTGATAATGCTAGAGCACTTAGTAGGCACCTCACTACTAGAGAAGATCCAGCTCCTTGCAACACTTTGAAAAACTCAGTTACGATCACATTAAGAGAACTCATCTTGATTATCAAATAATGTCCCTGTTTTTAAAATGGAAATTAATTTGATTCTATGGAAACGGAAGCACACATTTCGATTTCAAAATGTATTTTTAAATAAAATTGTAGCAAGGCAACGCACGCCTCGCCGCAACGCTAAATGTTGCACAAAAGAGCTGCGATTTATTCAGTTCGAACTGACCATGGCCTTCCAAATGAGTTAGTGAGCTCAAAAAATTCAACTTTTAAAATAAATAACATTGAATAACTCGATATAAAAACAGTGAAAGTAATGTGGGTATTACCTAAATACCTAGAGATAGATAGGCTATTTTTGACTAGTTTTTATTGTGGTGTTTTTGCGAAGAATCCTTTTTATAGAATGCAAGTAGGTACTTATGTACCTACCTAAGTCTATTCCTTCTTCCTACCCAAAATATAATAGGTACTTACCTACCTACATACCTATGTAAGTTAGGTACTTCTTAGGTTGAAAATGAATGTGATTTGAAAATTGTCTGCTGATTGTAAAAACTAGTAGAGAAACTTAGATAGGTAGGTACCTACTTACCTACGACTTTTTGAACAAAGTAGGTAGGTCTACCTACCTATCAGTGATTCCCAAAGTGGTCCAGGTGGACCCCCCAGGGGTCCACGGGAGACTCGAAAGGGGTCCACGTTGGCGAGAAATTTTGGGAATATGGTAGAAATGTAGCAGCACCGAAACCAGTAAAATTTTGAAAGGGGTCCATGAGAAAAAAAGTTTGGGAACTACTGACCTACATCACATTTTGTCGAAATGTGTTTTGTTTTTTTGTTTTGTCGTCGCACGGTAGGTGCATTTAGCCAGTGTCAAGTAATTTAATTAACGTTCAATTTTAATTGAGACACAATAGGTAGGTACGCTAAGTTCAAAAACACAACAGATAGATGTCCAACGCTAATAAACATTAGCATTCGAAAAATAAAAACACGTTTTGGAAAATAAAACAAGATTGATTTCTCAAATTCCCGCCAAAACAAAAAGCCCTCCTAATTTTTTTCTGGCTTTGACTGTCGGAAAACCACGATTGTCAATGTCCTAATGTCAGACGTCAAGTTAATCTTCCATCATCAATACGTCAACAATACGTCTTTCTTTTCTTTCATTGTATTGTCATTGATTGAAGAAAGCAAAGCAAGTTTCGTTACATATTTCGTTTCATTTTCTTTTCCATCCAAAAATCGTGCAAAAATCCAAATTCTGAATTGATCGAGACTCTACGAGACGAGCGAGAGAGAGTTGTGTTGTTTTCGCAAATAAAAGAACTTTTCTTTATAGGCTATCTCGATTTATTTGTGTAAGTACTATGTATATTGTTTGTTGTTTCAAAAACATTTTCTACTTTTTGATTTTACACCTTCCTTCCTACTAATATTATAAAGGCGAAAGTCCGTGTGTGTGAATGTTTGTTACCACGTATCTCCATAACTACTAAACCAATTTTGATGAAATTTGAAATGTAGATAGATAATGACCGGGAATAGGACATAAGCTACTTTTTATCCCGAAAAAATTGCATTTTTGCAGGTTGCAAAAATTGTTTGCAAATTGCCGGTTCCCGTGGGTTAAAAAAATAGTAATGCACGCGGGCGAAGCCGCGGGCGTCCGCTAGTTTGAAATAAAGGAAGGTGTAAAATCAAAAAGTAGAAAATATGAATTTGAAATAAAACGCGGGTATTTTGATAAACAGAATAATCGTCGGCGGCTTTTTGCGTTGTATGCTTATTCGTATTTCGATTATTTCGAAAAATCAGCACTTACAATGGATTTGCCAGAAATGACCGCAAAGATGTCGATAACGTGAGTAAAGGAGTTCGGCTATTCTTTGTGTTGAGGTTATGTAGCTGAAACTCATTCTGATAATCATAGAAGGCTTTCTATAGACTGCTAAATCTGTTGCCTTGTTGAGCCCTCAACTAGGTACTCCATCGCTGAACTACTTCAACTTATTATGATGAAAACTGAGATTCATTACGATTGGCCATATTGAATCAATGCCAATCATATTTAATCTCAGTTTTCTGTGATTGGTCTATTTCTGCTATCAGCTGATTGATCTGTCAGTGCAGTGTTAGTAAACATTGTACATCCAAAATGGCTCGAGTATATCTCTTATGATGTTTTAAAGTGGTACACTGTGTGATCCTATTGAATAAATGAATTTGACTTTTGAACCACACTCAACTTGCTCCGGCGTTGAGCCTTCTATTCTCGCCATAGTCCGGTGAAGAGGCAATGGTCACAATGACCAGCAGGGCTAATAAGGCCGTTAGGTATAGCAGAATCTTTATCTTTATGATTTGTAGGTATTACGTTTTGTTATTGTCTCTCTCATGTGACGGCATATAGTGTAATTCAGATTATGATTCTGCTTTAACGGCCTTTTTTAACCTTGCAGCCAACTTTTAATTCTGTCTGAAAAAAAAATCTGTTTCCATTTGCCATATCTTTTTATTGTTATGAGAGAGACAAGAAAAAACATGCTATAAGACCTTGCTAAATTAACAGTTTAATTTGTTTAATGGGGTACTTACCTTTAAATTGTATGTATTCTAGCAACCACAATATGGTAAATAAACGAGAAGGGTACATAAATTGGCAGGATTATTTCATGGCCACGGCGTTTCTAGCTGCAAAGCGGAGTAAAGACCCCAGTTACCAAGTCGGTGCTTGTATCGTCAACAAAGACAATGTCATTGTTGGAATTGGGTAAAAGCTGCAATGAAAATAAAAACTTATAAGTACTTAAATAAATAAATATTGCTGGACATTTCACACAGCACCATCTAGCCCCAAACTAAGCAAAGCTTGTACTATGGGAACCAGTTATCTGATACAATACTTAAATACTTTTTTTTTTAAATACCTACATACTTATGTTTTTCCTGGATGGGAATTGAACCCACGACATACAGCACAGAAGGCAGAGCTTTGATTAAAACTTAGAGTAAACTTAGTATGAAAGCATTTGGCTATTTGGGTAGGTACTTAATAATTATTATGTAAAGCAATCCCTTTTCTCAATAAATAAATATCTATTTGTAATTTATATTAATTTTATAGCTGACCCTGCCAAACTTTGTACCGCCTCAGGATGCGAGGTATCATCAAAAAAGCCATTCTATACAAAATGTAGTAGGTAAATGAATATTTTTCATAAATGTTTTGAATATTTCCAATGTATGGTATAGTTGTTCTGCTATCCGGGGCGGAGATAAATCCAAAATCATAAAAATCCGTCCAACTGTTCTTGAGTTAAGTAGAAATGTAACTAACCCCACTTTGTTTTAAATTCAAATTGGATTGCAATTAATTGATAAGCAATTTATATATTTCAGGTACAATGGTATGCCTAAAGGATGTGATGATGATGAATTTCCTTGGGGAAAGAACACTCCATCACCATTGGATAGCAAGTTTCTTTATGGTAATTATTATAATGTTGTTTTAGTATAAAAGATTTATGTGGTTTGAAGATAATTTATACCTTTTTACATATTATACAACTGTTGAGAGATTTTTAAGGCCATTTCCCTTTTCCCTAGTATTTAACAAAAATATCTCCAAGAACCTGTAGATATTTTTTCATATTTTCAAAATAATGAAAGTAAGTACTTAAAAATAATAAATTTTTTATTTCGACACAAAATTTAAATAAATAAAATGCAAAAAAAAAAAACAATTTCAATAGTATTAAGTAGATAGTAACAATCTTCGAGCTGGTAACAATCCTACTAATATTATAAAGGCGAAAGTCCGTGTGTGTGTGTGTGTGTGTGTGAATGTTTGTTGCCACGTATCTCCATAACCACTAAACCGATTTTGATGAAATTTGGAATTTAGATAGATAATAACCGGGAATAGGACATAGGCTACTTTTTATCCCGAAAAATTGCACGGTTCCCGTGGGATAAAAACAATAGTAGTCCACGCGGGCGAAGCCGCGGGCGTCCGCTAGTACCTAATATGTGGGCGACAGTATTAGTAGTAATATTTTTTTGTGGTGTTAGTATTAGGAATTATACTTACGTATATATTTTTTTTATTTTCTATGAATAATAAATAGTACCTACTAAATTCATAGAAAAACAAACACCTTATATTTGCACACCAAACAAACATTTGTCTCGCGGCGGGAATCGAATCCGCAACCTTCTGTGTTTCAGGCGGGCCTTGTGCCCTGAGGCCGTCATTATGGTCGTCAAATACGTACTTATTTTTGTTTTTCTTTTCCAGTATGCCATGCTGAGATGAATGCAATTCTGAACAAAAACTCAGCCGATGTGAAAAACTGCACCATCTATGTTGGTTTGTTCCCATGCAATGAATGTGCTAAACTTATTATACAATCGGGGATAACTGAAATTGTTTATCTATCTGATAAAGGAGCTCATAAAGACATGTACATTGCTTCTAAGAGAATGCTGGATGCCGCTGGAGTCAAACATTGGTCAGTATTTTGTGATAATGACACCAATATAAAAATTATGTGGACACGGGATTTTATCGCCTAATTTGCCTTATTTATAGGTATCGCACGCTCAATAATAAAATTACACAATAAGATTTAGGTCGAAATTGAGTCTAGTTGATTATAAAGGCTTCTTTGAGCGCTATCTATGATATAACGTTGAAAACACATCAAATTTAGTAAAATAAGGTAAATTATGCGATAATATCCCGTGTCCATATAATTTTCAATATGAATAGTGATCGCGAAAGTTTAAAAAAGACTACCATTAAAAAATCTAAAAATAAAGAATGCTGGACATTTAACACAGCTTCATCGAGCCCCAAAGTAAGCAGAGCTTGTTACGAGAACTACATGACAGATATACTACCTATTCAAATTTTTCGAAGACATACATTTATACATAGAAAAATTGTTAAACTTTCGCGATTTGTTAACATAATGATAATTATTATTACGGGATTTTATCGCGTACCTTTTATTTATTTTGTTTCCCGACGTTTCGAACACGTTGCAGCGTTCGTGGTCACGGGATGACTGAAGTACTGGAGCTACCGCCGAGAATTGAGAGTAGGATCCACGACTACCCCCAATTCGTCTTCAGAACCAGAAAAGTCCTCGTTCACACTACGACACACAACACTGACGGTGTCAGGCTGACGTACAGTCGGACCACCACGAACACACTTATTAATTATAGGATTCCACGCAGACGAGAGACGATAACCACCATCACGATTAAAATTTCGGTGTTTTTTGATCTCGATCACCTCTCGAACTATCCTCTTATAATAATGGCGTTCTTTGGATAGAACTTTTGGGTCATGTAGTTCTATCCAGTGGTTAGGGCCTGAATCGAGCAGATGTTCCGCAATCGCTGACTTATTCACTTGCCTATTTTTGACCGCTGTAATATGCTCCTTGACGCGTTCGGCTATTGTACGTTTAGTTTGCCCTATGTATGAACGGCCACAGCTACAGTCAATCTTGTATACGCCTGGCACTTGCAGTGGTATACTATCTTTCGGTGTTCGAAGCTGCTGAGAGACTTTTGTGTGGGGAGTGAGAACCGACTTAATTGAAAATCTCTTAAAGATGTTTCCAATTTTATCCGTCACCCCCTTCACATACGGCATAAAGATAGGTTGTCTGCTGACCTCCGGCTTTTTAAGGCTTCTCCGCTTTGTAGTCTTTCTATTTGCATATCCGTTGCGTTTAAGAACCTCCTGAACATGGCTAAGCTCACTCTCCAAATGTTCAGGGTCACACAGATCATGAGCTCTGTTTATTAGTGAAGACACAACAGATTGCAAATGGTCCGGATGATGGTGCGATGCAGCGTTCAAATACCGGTCAGTGTGAGTCGGTTTTCGATAGACACATTTTGATTTTTACATTTCGATGGAACATCTGCTCGATTCAGGCCCTAACCACTGGATAGAACTACATGACCCAAAAGTTCTATCCAAAGAACGCCATTATTATAAGAGGATAGTTCGAGAGGTGATCGAGATCAAAAAACACCGAAATTTTAATCGTGATGGTGGTTATCGTCTCTCGTCTGCGTGGAATCCTATAATTAATAAGTGTGTTCGTGGTGGTCCGACTGTACGTCAGCCTGACACCGTCAGTGTTGTGTGTCGTAGTGTAAACGAGGACTTTTCTGGTTCTGAAGACGAATTGGGGGTAGTCGTGGATCCTACTCTCAATTCTCGGCGGTAGCTCCAGTACTTCAGTCCACAGATTAGGTAGAGATACTACGTATCAGATGGAAATGTCGGGAACATTTTAGTGTGGACTTGTGTTCACAGAATAGATAGATGTTACTCGCTCCTGATTGGCTATCAGAAAACGATGTATGACGTTTCTTTTTTTTTTCTGCTACACCGGCACCGAGCAGAATTGGCAATATGCATCAATTTTTTTTATGGTTTTAAACGATAGGTTATATCGTTAAATAACCGTAACAAAAATTCCAGCGCCGAAAAACTAAAATTTTATAACAAAAATAATTTTTAAAATTTATCAACATTTTCATGCACTTGAAACGGACGTGACGTCACAAGTCACCAAAATTACACGCGCTTGTAGGTAGAAAAAAAAACTTTCTGTCGAGTTTGAAGGAGTGTGACGTCACAGCATACGTGACAAATAGCGTTGCGTTTCAAGTCTTATGAAATTCCCACTATATTTTTGCACTTTTTAATTATTAATTTCTAAGCGAAAATGAAATAATATTAAAAAATAATTACACACACATAATTCTAAAGCCATAATGTTCATAGAAAAATACGTTTAACCCGCTTTTGAATCAGACGCATATTGCCAATTGTCATTCTACCAAACAAATTAATTTGGTAGGATTGCTTTTTTCATTCAATATTTCTAAGGCATTGATCTCAATGTGTACTATTGAGATCAATGCCATAGTAAAGGTCAGGTCAAGGCCTAAGGGAAAGAAGGTGTTGTTGATAGAAAACAAAGAAACATAGATAATCATTTATTATTATTTTTTAATTTTTTTCTTAACACTACATAGTAGGTATACTGTATATTAAACAAAGTCGCTTCCCGCTGTCTGTCCCTATGTAAAAAAAAACATCATCAAAATCCATTGCGTACCTAGTTTTAATGATTTAAGCAATGCTTAGATCTTTAAAACTACGCAACAGATTTTGATGCGGTTTTTTTAAAGATAGAGTGATTCAACAGGAAGGTTTATATGTATAATACATGCATAATATAGTACCTAGAGAAACACTGATAAATCTTAGGTTTCTGTGATGTGTGATGTGACCAGTGCGAAGCCGGGGCGGGTCATAAAGGCCTCAAAATGTCTGTGACACACTTGGCGTCTTGAAATCTCGTTCAAACTCACGTTTCTCAACAAATCACTGCATAAACAATCGAGCCACTTTTTGAGTCTGATTACACTACACACTGGGAATATGGAATACAGCGGCCTTTCGCAAATTTGTACAACCTGGTACAACACAAGTTAACACAACACATAAAATACATCGTAGGTACTGAAGATACAAACCGTTTGCAGCTAATAAGGAACAGAAATAGGCGGGGAAAATCAACAAACTAAATACACAATGAACGTTAGACATTAGACCGCAGAGCACAGACTACCCACATCCACAGAGATACCTACCCTCAAAGATCTCAATCATTCATTGACATTGACATTGTCATCAAAATAGCAACTCATTCGGAATCGGAAGAGTTGAGGAGCGGAGAACGAACTGTCATGCATAGTTTTCTGATCAAAGCACAGATTATATACAAGTCCAAGCTTCTGACTAGGAACATTTCCACCCGTGCTTCAGTCATCCCGTGACCACGAACGCTGCAACGTGTTCGAAACGTCGGGAAACAAAATAAATAAAAGGTACGCGATAAAATCCCGTAATAATAATTATCATTACATAGAAAAACACACCCGCGACAAATATTTGCAGATCATACAAACATTTGTCCCGCGGCGAGGGTCGAACCCGTAACCTCTCCTGAGGCCCGCCTCACCCACAGCGCCACAGAGGTCAAATGGTAAATTAGTTATCTCTTTCTTTACAGGCAATTGAAACCAAAGCAAACAAAAATCGAGATAGATTTCGGTGAAGTTGACTGGGATCAACTAGTTAGTCCAAGCAAGAGTAGCTAGCTAGTAAATCAAATCTAATACCATAATACCAAACTTATCCTACCTACTAATATTATAAAGGCGAAAGCCCGTGTGTGTGTGTGAATGTTTGTTACCACGTATCCCCATAACTACTAAACCGATTTTGATGTTTGGAATGTAGATAGTTTAGGTTCTGGAATAACACGTAGGCTTTTAATCCCGGAAAAATGTATAGTTCCCGTGAGATAAAAAATAGTAGTCTACGCGGGCGAAGCCGCGGGCGTTCACTAGTTATTCATAATCATTGTAATAAGAGTGACAAGAAAAAAACATTAATGCTTTGCTGTCTATGGTATTTTACACCAAGTAAGAAATAATAAAGAAGTTACATATTATTTAAATGATAGGTTTTTAAAACTTAAACGAGAAATGTTGATTTTATTAAAAAAATGCATTACTTTACAATTCATTTTCAAGAATGTGTTTTTTTGGTCTGTGCCTCAAATATCCAAAACCGTGGTTCGCCATATTAATGCCGTCGTGATGTCACACCGCTCATGTGTTGTATGTAATTTCGGTTTTTTACTGTTATGTTAGTTAACAGCCTAAATTATGAGGCCATGGTCTTCCTTGACCATATGACTGAGCTTCTCTCCAATCATCATGGCGGCCGCGTTGGTATTACAACTTATAGTGGTGGGCATGATTGACGCGTCAGCTACCCTCAAGTTCTTCACACCATGGACCTTTAGACGCTCATCCACGACCCCTTCTGGCCCCATCTTGCATGATCGGACAGAGTGCTGAATGGACCCAACGGTGGCCCTTGAATAGCACTCCCAATATTCATCAGTATCCCACTCTATTCCCTCACACCCTGGAACATCTAACTTCGGAGAGTATCCTCCAACCCTCGTGTAGTACGTTGTGTTTTCTAACCGTCTTATGTATTTTATACCCTCTCTTATAGACACCAAATCGTCTCTCACGCTGAAGTAATTCATGTTTATAACTGGATCGTCTAAAGGGTTACCGCTTCCGAGCCTAATGTATCCTTCAGACTTCGGATGCAGCAAAAGTACGGCATTTACATCAACTTCTCGATCTATATTGTGCTTAGCTAAGGAGGAACAGAAAGTGTCTGTGTAGCCCATGCCTTTACAGCCGTAGTCAACCAAGACAGAAGCTGATGCCCCGACGTATACGTTGAACGTTTGGAACTGAGGTCTGTCCGGTGGATCGTCGCTGGAGAGATCATCCCGTCTGTACAAACAGGTCTGTACAGGCAAGGGGTACGCAGCTAACTGCGTCGGCACTAATAAATTGTTTAAAGCTGATGCGAGCCCTCGTTTCCCAACGAACGGTATGGGGACAAACAGGTGGTCCTGCAATCCTTCTCCAACCGGCAGATCTACTATTGTAGTTATTCCATGTTTAGTTAGTTCTTCGCTGGGTCCGATTCCTGAAAGCATCAATAGTTTTGGGGAATTGAAAGCTCCCGCGCACAAAATGACCTCCAGTCGAGCCAAAACGGTCACCTTTTCCCCTTTGCTATTGATCATTTCGGCTCCATAAGCCTGTAAAGAGATTGGATCGATTAAGATTTTTGTAACCCTGGTGTATTTGGCCACTAAAAGATTTGGTTTGTCTTCTAAATTCTTCAGAAATGCCTCCGCTGTGCTGGATCTCCCATCGTCCCCGAAGGTAAAGTGCGGCAGGGTTGCACCGAGTGGGTTACGACCATTGGTCTCCAATATTGTAGGTATACCAATTTGACGAAAAGCATCTATCCTTATGTCGTTTACTTCTTTGTACGTTGGAATAGGATCAGGTCTTGAAATGTCGACCGGTCCCTCGGTGGAATGTAGCTCGGCATTTTGTGGTGTCTGCAAGACGGAGGGATCAGTCATGTGTTCACTCTTCTTGAAGAAAGGGAGTACGTCTGGCCAGGCCCAGCCTGGTGCTGTTTGGTTCCAGCGGTTGAAGTCTCCGGCGTTGCCACGGCAGTAGATGAGAAAGTTGGTGGCGGAGGAGCCTCCGAGGACTTTGCCGCCGTGCATGGTGAGGTTGCCGCTGCCTCGAGCCATGCCGTTACCGGGCCCCAACGAGGCGTTGTAAGCATGATCGGATTCTGGAGTGGACGCCGCCGCGAAGAGACCTGGAGTCTATAACAATAAAGAATGACTTAACACGTGTTCGTCGTAATATACAAAATGCAGAAAATTATTTAAAGCTTTTGCTGATTTATTGAATACTTACTATCAACTAAATAACTAATACTCATCATCATTGGCAGCTCTAATTATAGCCCACTGCTGGGTATAAACCTCCTCCCTCAAAAGCCATTCTGATCGGCCCTCTGCCGTTCTCATCCTTGCATTTCTCTCTATGGCCTCGATACTACATAGGTACCTACTAATAAAAATAAATAATAATAAAATAAGTACATTTATTTCGAGCAGAGCTCATTATATAGTAGGTAGGTACTAGGTACACGAACACACAAAGAATACACACATAACTTAAAAACTAATTGTCGCTCACAAAGTCACAACACAACAGTGCCTTGTATAGGGAAGGCAGTCATAGCCAGTAATACTAATAAGTACTATTTTAGGCCGGCCTCACACAGCCGGAATTCGTCTCTGAATTCATAATCTGAATTCATATTATTAATTAAGAAAGGCCGGAATCCCATACAAAGTCGTTATGATCCACATACATTCTGATTTTTTCAGATTATGAATTTGAAGACTTTGTATGGGATTCCGGTCTTTCTTAATTAATAATATGAATTCAGATTATGAATTCAGAGACGAATTCCGGCTGTGTGAGGCCGGCCTTAAAATCTTGTCCACCTACCACACTGAAGGCGGAAGGGTCGCCTCCAATTTCAACGAGTAGCACCTTCTGTAGTCGGTTCTCTGCAAGTCGTGACGCTATGATGGCGCCGGCAGACCCTGCTCCTATCACAAGGAAATCGCAAGTATCGCCATCTGGAAAATTATATCATTTAGTTTTCTGTATTGTCTCCTCTTCAGACACACTTGGTGGCAGATTGCAAACCCCTTCTACAATATACGACCGCATCTTACACAACCTTCTTTGGGATAAATCGTTCTTGCACTTGCACCTACTGAAAGTGACCAACAATTTCCGACTCAGCACTGCAAATGCAATGCAATTTGAAAGCGGAACGAGGTGTGTGGACGTGTGGAGCTGACTAAGCCGTGGGTTTGCTCACGATGTTTTCCTTCACCGTTTCGGACGCGACCTTCGGATCGAAAGTCGTATCCCCGTCGGCCAACACGGCTCAATAATAAACAGTAATAATAATGATAGGTATACAGGGTGTGACAAACTTTTGGGCACTTCTAAGAACAAAACTTTCTAACTAGGTACATGAGAAAAGGTAGCTACCCTGTAGTGCCCAAAAATTTGCCACACCTGTATGTAGTACCTACTTTCCACTACGTAATTCTCTGGCCAGCCAGTGTTCACCAACGCCTGCGCGAGAGCCAGGGTCCTCAGCAAGACCTGCACCAGCGGAGACGATCCAGCCGATACCACCACTTGGTAGAGTCCCGTCAACAATTCTCCTATAGCGCTCATGTTTCACTTTTACACTTATATTTTTTCCGTTACTCTACTAAGGTAGACTTCAAAGGATTTAAATTTTATGAAGATTAGAATATCTACGGTAGGTACGTGGCAAAATTGACTTTAGTAGTGCAACTAGTGTGTTTAATTAATAAAACAGGTGTTAACTATTTGTATACCAAGTACCTACTTACTATATTTTTTTATAATGCCTGCGTTTTGTTTAAGAACTGTCTGATACTGGGCTGATCAACTCAATAAATCAGCCCAGAATCAAACACAACAGACAATCAGTAGGTACTACAAACCAATAACGCGAACGGCTGCGCTCGCGACATTAGTCTAATTAACAATGTGGCAGGTAGGTACTTATAAGTACCTGCCTGAATACAACGATAACGAACTGGAAAAATTACTAACATGGTACCTTGGTATTTATTTACATAAAAGTAGATCACATTAGTATTATAAATGCGAAAGTTTGGATGTATGTTTGTTCCTCTATAACTCTACAACTACTGAGCGAAGCCGCAGGCGGAAGCTAGATAATTTATATTTAGCTCATTCGCAATTTTTCTACTAGCTTCCACCCGCGGCTTCGCTCGCGTGGTACCCGGATAAAATGTAGCCTACCTATGTCGTATTCCCGGTCATTATCTATCTATATTGATTGATTGTCGAGTTATAGAGGAACAAACATCCATCCATCCAAACATTCGCATTTATAATATCAGTGTGATCAGGGGGTCTCGTTGGTGGTACGGTGGGGCAGTAGTGGTGCTGTCTAGCCATCCGCTATTAGCCAATATTATATAACCAACTTAGGAATAGTAGGTAGATATTTTTTTTCTCATTTACTAAATAAACTATAATAGAACGTGAAACTTAAACTGTAGTATTGACCCCAGAGTAGATCCTTGTAGTACTCCACTATTTACAGCTTTCCTGAACATAACATAAAATAATGATTGAAAAAAAACCTGCCCGTTGAAATAAAACCAAAATTTTAAGTTTGTAAAATAAAATTTTTATTACTTTATGTACAAGATAACAGGGTACATTACTCTGCGCAAACTTGAATACGTTATAATAAAAACGTAGCTGTATACAAAACCATATAGAGCCATAGGCTATAACAACCATCTTCACTGAAAATTTGACCTTAATGACGTAACAGACATTCGCTTTCACAACTCGGGTACAACACTAACTTAATGCGGGTATTTATCACGTATTTCGCCATAATAGACTTTATTACAACAATTGTAACACAATCTAATTCGCTTTATTAGGTCACAATCATTGTAACAGCTAAAAGTTTCTACTACACTCTAAATACGCGTATCAATAGTAGAAGACTTCTGAAACAAAAACAAGGTATCTATGTAGTTGGTATTTTACACTTAATTTTGTTGGTTTTAACCGCCTTTTTATAATAAAGGGTTTATTATAATAAAACCTTTGGTAGTACAAAATCACACTCTAATAACATCCCAAATATAACAATAAATTTATCTAAGACCTACAGAGTTTTGAAAATAATAAAGTGATAGACGGTAAAGCTACAGTCAAACTGACGCGAACGGACCATCCGAGCGAGGAGCCAAAACAAGTATAAAATTTATACATGTCGCCTCAGTTTAACTTTAACCACCGGTGGTTTAACTGTATTTTACTTACAATAGGTGTAAAATTAACTGACTTCTTTCATTTCAGTTTTGGTACATATCAGAAAAGTCCAGTGAAGAGGGTCATGTTATGTTAAAATCAAATCAGCATTTTGTGTTCAACACACAAGGCGAATACCATTTTGGAGAATTCAATTATACAATTTATTGTCCAAACTTTACACATATCTACAAAGAAAAGTATCGAATCCAACAGTTTCACAAACAAAACTACAACCAGTCAATAAAGACGTCGGGAGTTGTAACGATATTTTACAAAAAGAAAAAACTTAATAATTATTATTTACAAAGCGCACCCGCTGTCGTCGGTACGTACTAATTATTTTTAATAACGAACGAGTCCATTAAGTATATTATTACTAACGTTATGCCCTATTTTACAAACTGATGAACACTTGAGGCCACACTTGGTGTTATGACTTTATGAATATAACAGGCGTCATTTCAGCTACACTGGCACTGAAGGCCAATCCAGTTAGCTGATGAATCGAAAGCGATTTTGACCAGTAGAATTAACTAAAACGGCAAATCGATAACAAGATTTAATTAAAGATTTGGTTCAAATCGTGCTCAATATAGTACCTACCTACCAACAAGCAATCCAAAAAACAGCTAGGTACTAATTCGCTTCCTACACGCATTCAGCAAGTGCTCAAGAACCAAGCTATTTGGTAAAAATTCCGTGAGACATCTTTGCGTAGGTCCCCTACTAGTTTTGTTCCCCGTTTCTGTCGAATCTTTTGAGTTTATAAACAATTCATTTGACTGTTCTGTTTCTTATAAACCAATAGTTTGATGGAATATGTAAAACTTCTAACTACTTTGCAGAATTATTAAATTTTACAAAGCATTTAGAAGTTTCAGTCAGGATTGGCTACAGCGCAGCGCCTAGTGAGCGTAAATTGCTAAGAAAACTGAAACAGAGTTGCGTACGCGTGCACCGAACAGACTATACAAACAAATGCTATGTATGTAGGTGTGTATGTTCGTATGAATGGTGGCGGCTAACTCTGGTGACAGAGATTTTAGGCCGCCTAAAGGCCTCCGTCATGGCTTAACGAATTAAAAGCCGGGGCCGACAATATAACGTGCCCTCCAAAGCGCGGAATCGCTTAGTTGTTACTAGCGGTCACCCATCCAAATTGTGATCCTAGGTACCCATCATTGCTGAGTAGGACTAAACAGCGAGAGAGCGTGAGATAAAGCAAGTAAGGCTCATATTCTGTTGTTTTTTGTGAAGTTTGAAAATGTGCAATTAATGTATGATTTAGTTAATCACGCTAGAACTGAAGACTTAAAGGGTCTGCTACACGGCAGAACTCCAGCCTCTCTTCAAAGGTGACCTTGATTTGCGTGGATTCTGCCATCTGCAAACCAATCCGGTCGGACAACAGCCGTTTACGCTGCAGAAACCACGCGGATCCGACAAAGGTCACCTCTGCAGAGAGGCCGGTTTTCTGCCGTGTAGCAGGCGTTTCAAATATCAGTTATAGTAAGTTCGTATGAGCAAATGGCCAAACTCTGGAGTTTTCAGGCCGCCTAAAGGCCTCCATCATGGCGTAACGACTTAAAAGCCGGGACCAAAAATTTAACGTGCACGAAGCACTGAAGCGCTCAGCTCGAAATACCAGTTACCTTGAACATATAGATTACCTAATAGTAGAATATAAAATACTACCTAAAAATTGCTTTGTTCGTACACGCGCAAGTCAAATATTTTTCTACTACATTGAAATACTTTCAGTCTAATCTAAAAGGTAAATTTTAATCTATAGAAGGTATCACTCGTTGGACATGCTCCAAACAGAGAATCAGAAAGCAGTTTATGTTAGAGAAACAAACTAGATTACTAGATTACCAAATCTATTAAAACACCAGTAACTGAAATGCTATTTTACTTTTACAGCAAAATTATGAAACAATTATGTTAATCATGTTTGTATTGAAGATGAAAATTTCATGATTGGTTCTGTTTTGATCGTCATAATAAAATTTTTAGGTTTTTAAGGCAGTGTTTTGTCTGTAGGTACTACGTTAACAACTCGGACGGATTTGAATGCATAAGTACCATCATTCGTCTTACAGGCAAATTTCCAAGATAATGGCAAACTTCATGTCAATCGATTACTATAAGTTCTTGAGAAAAACGTGCAGTTCGGACATAAGGCCATTACGCACTCTCGACTAGTCGCCGGTAACTCGCCTTGAACTAACTTGAGTATAGTTTTTATCGGAGACGCAATGTGTATGCGCATAAGAAAGCTGGTTGCACAAGCGACTTCGCATATCATTTTAATCGTCAGTGCGTAATGGCTTTAAGAAGAAAATTCCAGTGAATCCACTAGTTCACTAAGGACAGGCTAGCGTGCATCTGATGGCTAATTCGAACATCTACAAGTAAAATCCAGTAAAAATAAAATTTCATTTCAATTACTGACTCAACAATCAAACGCTGATACTAAAAAGCCTTATAAAGAAAACGATAAGGAACATTTTTACTAGCAGTTAAGTCAATTTCGAAGCATATAAAATTCACTGTGTAATATTACGAGTCAAGTCTTTGTGACGTCTGATGTGTCCTATTTCCAATACCAATAAGTCCGACATTTTCGATTCATGTAAAATCGTGTCCGAAATACGACTGTTTATTGCAGACGCGAGAAGTGCGAGTTCAAATCCAACGACGGGACATAAAACATTTGCATATTTTCAATTAAATTTAATAGCATACATACAAAACATAAATTGATATTTATGTATTGCAAAACAGACACGATTTCTCACGAACCACGCAGTATTAAACAGTACAAGATACAATATGTAATTTTGAGATTGAGAATTAACTTAGTCAACAATAATCCGACACTTATAAATGATTTGAAACATAATCGGCAGATATCTGAGTGATCCTACTACTAAAGTAGTCAAACAATTGTAACATAAATGTTAACGCAGGTTCATTTTGACAAGGTTTGTTTAGCTGTGTTGTAGTTCATTTACATAGACTACATTATCTGCCGTCATACGTAAAAAGGACGTATCTTCCTTAAAGTATGTAAGGAAATTACGACCTTTCCACATTCTAATTAGGTCGTAATTTCCTTACATACTCTAAGGAAGATACGCCCTTTTTACGTATGACGGCAGATATTGTCTTAAGGGTTCTACGAACGCTCTGTTCTGACGTACATTCCGCCAAGGCCAAGGTCCTAGACTCCATCTAGACAGCATCGATAGTCAGCTATGTACAGTAAAAAGAATGCGTTTCGGAAAACATCAGAAACCATCGCCTAAAATTACAAAAACGATTGACGAAAGGTCATTTGGAAATGAAAATTACTCATAATTTCAACTTTATCGCAAACAAATAAATTTCAATGTGTTAAAGAACAGCAAATTAGTTGCAAGCCTTGCGAGCTGCGCTGCTACCGACGCCCACTTCTGTCGCATTCTGTTTTGTGGAATCTTACACTGCTGTCGGACATATTCGGAAAACACGAATATAACCGATGTCCATTATATAGTTTGAAGTACTGTATAGACGTACAGCAGCTATAGAGCGTGCGTAAGGCCCTTTAGTGTCGGTTCACATCAAAATCTGCCGATGTGAGACAATGGTCCATTTTCTCGATCATTCCATAACATTTCAATGACAAACATCAATAGTATCGTAAGCTTATGTGTTAACAAAGAATTGAAATCAAAAAGATTCACACGCCAAACGATTAAAATGAAGAATAAAGGTTTAGTTCTGTAAGATACACTAGATGGCGCCACATGGTAAAATGCATAGAAATAGAAAAACCTTCTATTTTATCGAATATTCATAAGAATAGTAAGTATGTAAGTAATAGAAAAAAGATTTATTTTGTTCTTAATGGAACAGCAAGGTCTGCAGGCTTAAATCGACACTTCTCCGTTTCAATTGTAACTTCATCGAAGTTTTACACTAATGAACGCAAAATTAAGATCGAAAGTGGAGGATTTCACCCCCATCATCCCAATAATGCGCTAAAACACCATTCAAGAGTTTCAAACCCCATGCATTAAAGCAAAATCCTTTGAAAGGGGTTGGATTAGAGAATTACGAAGGGTTTACTTCAAACAATCAATAAAAAATCAACAAATTGAGTCCCACCTAAAATTCTATATCATCTACGCTACGCTATTTTAGATTCAACGAACACATCACGCCATCTAGTAGACAACCAGGAACTATTTTTGAAATTTCTTCAAACTATAAATTGACTGTCGATATTTCACTATAAAAATCCCAACCAAGTTCACTCTTTGATTTCAATGAGACGGCCATAGCCGATGCTGATATCAATCGGATCTCTCTTTTACTCTATGCTCGTGAGAGAGAGCGCGCTATAGTTCTCTCAAGCTCTATTAGAAAATCGTAACTACCAGACACTAAAATTGTATAAAATTTACACACTAAAACATACTCTTTATTACAGATTATTTATTAAAATTAACTGTCAGTTGGTGTACATAAGGGAGTGGGCACACTGCGTTTTTTGCAGCGCGTTTGTATCGATAAAAACGCGATGCGAACGCGCTGCCCCAATCCCGGTTCGCGTTTGTATAGAAACAAACGCGCTGCGAACGCGTGTTTGTATCGATACAAACGCGATGCGACCGCGCAGCTCAAAAACGCGTTGCAGAAAACGTCGTGTGCCTACTCCCTTATAACAGCAGTCAACAATCGAATCAAAATGAGATTGAAGTTGGTATTAATAAATCGAATTTATCGATCTTAGCTTTAAATTGTCAAAATAGGAGTCACTTTGACAACTTTCAAGCTAAGATTTGCACAAATCTAAGAACAGTTAACACCAGCGAAAGATTACGTAAAAATTGTTTTTTTTTTTTTTAAACTGTCATTATACAACCATCAGTTGAGTTGTACTGTCAGTGAAAAAAAGCGCTTTTAAGCGTCCAGCGCTTTGATACGCGTTTCAAACACTTATTTATCGCGAAATTTTGCAAGTTTTGAAACACATTTTAATTTTTTGAGATTTTGAAAGTTAGAATATGGACATTACAATTTACTATAACATTTATTGAATTGCTTAAAATCTTGAAGTCATTAGTTCATGCGCAAGGGTCAATGTTCGATATGCAATACCTTGGGTACAATTCATGAATCACATTGAGTGGAAATTAAATTTAGGCGAAAAGTTAGTTATTTGTAATATGAATTGTTTTAAGGAACTACATAGCGACCATTAGTCCCATCCATATAATATGAATTGAAATAGAGAAAAAATTGATTTGCCCTGACTAGCCTAGCATAGTAAGGCTAGACTATGGAAAGCGGGTAGTTAGGTGGTTTAAGCGCGAAAATCTTGAAGAAACTTTTTTGGTATAGATTAGCGGAGTAGAATTTTAGAATTTTCAAGAAATCTGAAGATGGAATTCCACAAAGTCACGCCTAATTAACTAGAGAAAAAATCCTTAAAGTGGGCGTATCCCCCAAGTGTCAGCTGAAGTAGTTACGATCTCCCAAGAGAGTGGGTCTCATTGTTCAGTTATTGACGACCTCCTTTTGTTCGTCGTTCGTCTCGCTTTCTTCGAACTCCTTGGGCGGCGCTGGTGGTTTGAACGCGATGGCGTAGGGGAACCGAGCGGTGCAAGCTGCTACGTACTTCTCTACCTCTTTGTCGCATGGCCCGAACTCGCCCTCTTTGAGACTCCATAACACGTCAACGCAACCCTGGAATATAATTGCGAGTTATGATTTAATTAAAAAACAAAAAAAAATTTTGGACATTGAATGACCTGCGGGCTGATTGTCTAACTTGTCTCAAACCTCAAATTGGTCTCAAACTGTCAAAATGATCGCGTAGGTATCTTTTGTCGCATTCGGTCTCGTTGAGATGAGAGTGATAGAGCTACTTGCGTGGTCACTGAACTGTCATATTTGAGTTTGAGACCGATTTTGGTCGCTATGAAAGATGGACAATCGGGGGCAGATGTCACATGGAAATTTCTGTTTTAAGATCCACACACACAGCAGATAATATGTCTTATGAAATATAAATCTTGACAGATCTCACCAAATATATTTTGTAATTTATATTCGCTGTGTGTGTTCCCCCATAGAATTTGTATGGGCGCGATCTCGAGATTTATATTACATAAGGTCGCTATCAAAGATGGACAATCAGGGTGCTGTATACAGAGGTCGTGAAAGTCTAGCGAGGAACCTAGCTTTGCTCAGTTTACGCTGTGCAATAATGTTATGGTACTTACTTCCCTTACGCCGGCTCCATACGTTGGGACCAACGTTGGTCCCAACGTTGGGGCCAAGATTTCGTGAACCATCCACACGTTGGCGATACACCAGTCTTGTTCCGTCAGAGCCAACGTGCAGACGTCCGATGTCTGCGCGTCCGATACAGAAATTGAAATTTCTCTAAGTGATTTTACATTACTGAATACCAATTTTATCACAATCACATCACATCATGTCACTATCACACTTCACACAACACACTATATTATAAAAGCGAAAGTTTGGATGTTTGGATGTATGTTTGTTCCTCTCTAACACGACAACCACTTAACCGATATGGGTGATATTTAAAATATAGATAGATAATAACCGGAAATAGGACATAGGCTACTTTTTATCCCAAAAAATTGCACGGTTCCCGTAACATAAAAAAAATAGTAGACTCCATCATCAGATCAGCTCGCTGTCACCATATTATTACATTGTAGTCAGAACTTGACAAATATGCCGAGTTTCAACTCAATCGGCTTATTTACTGAGGAGTTCTGTTGAACAGCTCTCGACTCCATCATCAGATCAGCTTGTTGATACCATAATATTTCATTGTCACCGAGAATCTATAAGTGTGCAAAATTTCAGCTCGATAGTCCTACAAACACAATAAATAAGGAATACGATGACATTCTCGCTCGTCAGTCGACACGTGCGCTCACGGTGCGCGTCGAAACGGGACTGAGCATAGCGCCAACGTGTGGACGGATCCCCAACGTTGGCGCGCCAACTTCCTTTGATAAAACCGACACGGCACGGCCAAGCCCCAACGTTGGCCCCAACGTTGGCGCCAAGCTATTTTGTCAGCACCACACGTTGGTGAGAGGCATTGGGACCAACGTTGGCCCCAACGTGTGGATGCGGGGTTAGCCTCCAATTTGGTCAGTAAAACGTGTTATACTATTTCGCGTAAGCTTTTCGCTCACCTATGAAGAGGTCCCGGCTTTTAATTCGTTAAGCCATAACGGAGGTTTTCAGGCAGTTTAAAAACCTCATCATCAGAGCTAGCCACTAGCCTGTACGAACAGACATACAAACCTGTATGGAGAGGTCGGTGAAGTCCAAAGAGGTGACCCGCAGTGACTTTTTTGCTTGAGGCAAGATAGCGCTGTATAAGATAGATCAGTTGGGAGGTAAATAGCGTTATATCGACGTGCCTGAGAGGATCCATTTCTCGGGCACAGAAAAATAATAATGAAGACTGACTTCGCGAAAACATTTAGCGACTCTTGCCGCGACGCAACAAAATAATGAAGACTGACTTCGCGAAAACATTTAGCGACTCTTGCCGCGACGCAACAAAATAATGAAGACTGACTTCGCGAAAATATTTAGCGACTCTTGCCGCGACGCAACAAAGTTTAATGCCTAACGCAATATTCACCTAAACATTGCCTCTCTTTCTAACGCATAACTGTCACTGTCTGGTGCGGAGTTATAGGTATTACGCGCGACGCGGCTAGTTAGCTTGCGGGCCGAGCGGCAAGTGGGAACCCTACCTGCCAAGGCCCGCCCGTCACTTGTAGCTTTGTACCTAAAGTGCGGAGTGCACCTTCTGTACCTATTCTGTGGCTCGGGCTAGATGGCTGTAAAGTCTCACCTGTATGGAGAGGTCGGTGAAATCCAGCGATGTGACTACTTTCAAAGCGTCCTGCGTACGCGCAGGCAGCAGGCGACAGAGTGCGCGCGCGCCCCACAACGCCGCGCTCTGCGACGACGCCGCTCCGGGGAGGAACTCTTCAGCGATCTGCAGCTCAGAGCGACCCTTCACCATCTAGAACAGGGTTGGGTAAACTTTTTTCATCGAGGGCCAAACAAAACCAATGAAATGTGATGGGGGGCCAGATTTTTGAACTGGTTTTTACTATTACTTACAAAACACTAAAAATATTGTAACAATTTTGAAAGTGTTTACATTTAATTGAGATGAATAGTACAGATTGAGTAAGAATGCTAGCGCGGCGGGCCGGATTAGGAAGGTTCGCGGGCCGGAGTTGGCCCGCGGGCCGTAGTTTGCCCACCACTGCTAGAACAACACAAACCAAGTTACGACTCACTAGCTTCCGCCCTCTGCTTCGCTCGCGTGGTACCTACCGGATAAAAAGAAGCCTATGTGTTATTCTAGGTCATATTCCACGTTTCATTAAAATCCTTTCAGTAATTTTTGCGTGAAAGAGTAACAAACATCCATCTTCTCAAACTTTCAGGTTTATAATATTAGAATAATCCATACCTAGGTTACGACCTAGCTAGCATTCGCGGCAGACTGCTGTGAATCGTTGCGGCTGTAGCGCAACTAAATGTATTAGAATAGCAGCGGCCGCGATTGAAGTACCAAGCAAGTGGCAAGAGTATTGTCGTCTTTTTGGCCATTAAACGACGCCATTTTTGTATTTTTTTGCAGTAGTCCGTTCTGTGGTATAAGACACAACCTGGCAGCACCGCCACTGTCGAGATGTCACGTCACCCAGTCGCCTAGAGCAAGCAATAGAAGCTAATTCCTTCCTATAGAGCGGTGTGCCGCGACTGCTGCCGCGTTGCGACCGTCATGATCCGAATATATTTACACACTGAAGACTTTTTCCATGGAATATTCTCCAACGGGATCATGAGTACAACGATGTGATGTTTTTTATAGTAATGTGGTTCAAACGACTTTTCTTATTTTTGATGGACTTTCTCCGGATTTACAGTCAATGTGCCATTGATTTGAAGAATGGGCACGGCTTACGGGTTTCATTTCTGATTTCGCCAGGTCAACCACCACTGTCACTAGACGCTAAAAAGTAAGTAAGACTATATGATAGGGATTGAGAAGTAAAGGAGAACTTACCGATTTCATCTCTGCGCTGATGACGGCCGCCACGTCAGAGTTAAGCGATGGTTTTGCCTCTTCGAGCCACCGCAGGCAGCGCAGCAGACAGTCGTGTAAATGAGGGTTACTGCTGTCTAGTCGCCACGCGCGCTTTAAACTCTGTAGCATTAGCAGAGGTTTGTCTAGAACACGAAATAACGGTAAGTTCCTATGAGATAATGACTAAAAAAATTTTAGAGAAAGAGGGATGGTTATAAGTTTGTAGTGTGTCTGTGTGTCTGTCTGTGGCATCATAGCTCCTGAACGGCTGGATTAAATTATAGCTTTTTTTTTAGGAAAGGTGTCTTTGTCGTGAGTATTCTTAGCTATGTTTTATGAAATTCTGTTCAGCCGTTCGAAGATCATCCGAGATTCCAAGATCTTTTCTAATTATTTTTTTTATTTAATTGTTATTTACATTTCCTCTGAAACAGTTAAGTATTTCAAATGAATGTCTCCTTTCTACGACTTATGCTGTCTTAACCCAGATTATCTGAAGCTCTTTCTAACAAATCATGACTCCACAAGTAGTTTGTTGGTTTGGTAGTGTGTACCAAAGAATGATATCAAGGAGTGGAAATTATTCAAGCTCTTTAGTTTGAAGCTAGCTACTGTTTGAAATATCTACTAACAGTTATTAATTATTTATTTTTATACTATACCTTTCCTAATATAAATTTCGAAGGCCATTAAATGTGTGTCTATCCTATCCGCCGCGAGCGTTTTCAGTGGTTGCAGGAACTTAAGTGCTTGTTCTAATGGGTCCTCCGCCTGAAACATACAATAATAATAATAAATAATAATAAATAAATGTTTATTTCCAAAAGTACAATCTTAAATATACAGATTTCACAGTGGGTGCCGCACTAGGTCTAGCCTGTGTCGCGGAAACCCTAACTAGATTTATCCAAAAGCTATAACAATTAGAACTTATGCGAGGCAGATGCACAACATAAATGACTTTACAAAAAATAAAATTACTTAAATACTTTTAGTTGCTCCTAACAAAATTAAATAGATACTAAGTACCTACATACTAAGCTTTAGAATAAAATAAGCAAAATCAATAGGTAGGTACCTAAAGATTCAGGCAGTTATTTCAGTTAGGCAGGGGGGGGGGGGGAGATCTGTTTGTTAGTGTGTGAGTGTGTGTGTGTGTGTGAGAGAGAGAGTTTGTGTGTGTGGTATCAGTATGCTTATGCGATTTTGACCAGAATCTCCTCTGTTTCGTTGTAGTCAAGTGTGAGCACACTATTAAGTTATAAGGGAATGTGAGTCCATTGGTGAAGGCTTTTATTGATCACGAGATCAGATTTCAATAGCCACTAATTATGACGAGTTTACTGCTACCGATATCTTGATCTAGCCTTCTACTCTAGAAGGTAGGATTTTTCTCACTCTATATTCGAGTAGCCCGACTGGGGAAGTACCTCCACCTTCCAGAATATAGCAGCCAAATAACATCATTCTTCTCGAATGGTGTTGTGTTCCTGCGGTAAGTTAGGTTGCCAGAGCTCTGCGAGAAAGCGCTGCGGTGACAACTGGTGGACCAGTCTTGTCCACTGTGTTGTTGGCGCAGTGAACAATTTTTATTTTATTTATTAGATTCCGCTTAGTGAACCTTAAAGTTAGTTGTAATTTATGGCATCCATACCCACATACCCATATTATAAATGTGAAAGTGTGTTTATTTGTTTGTTTATTTGTCCTGCTTTCACGTCAAAACAGAGCGACGGATTGACGTGATTTTTTGTGTGGAGATAATTGGAGGGCTGGAGAGTTACATAGGCTACTTTTTATCCGGATACCACGCGAGCGAAGCCGTGGGCATCAGCTAGTAAAGAATAAAATGTCCACAGATGTAAGAAATACGTTGATAAAATGCCTATGGGATAGTTTATCGTGCCTGAAGAGAATCGTGACTGCTCAAGAGCTGCTCAATGACATAACAAACTGTTTACATGTCAGAGTGACAACTGCCTTAGGGGATGCCACAGTACTGGCGTAATAAGAAACGCAACACCAAAGACAAAGAAAACTATAGACTGCTCGATCGTCCCTTCTCACTCACACAAAAACAAAGAAGAATATACAAAATTCTTGTGAAAAAATGAGACGGAGCATAATATCTTTTGTCCCTCATCGTGTGCCGGCTCTTTGTAGGTAGAGAACATCTATGTTCTAAAATTCTGTATTAATATGGACCTTATGTGTACTACGAAACAATGGATCCACTTAATTTTTGTTCTTTCGGCGGCACGCTGTCAGTAGTCTAGTACTATTATTCATCTATGCGCAACACCCAAACTTAATCGAAAACTAATTTGGATATTTTCAATACTGGTTTTTTGATGTCCTAAACCTTTTATATATCAGGGCGTTCTGACAAATGCTTGTGTTACGCAAAAACCTTTGTAACCACAAAATGACCAAAAATAAGTTTACTAAACTATTGTAGAAGTCTTCGCACTTTGAATAATCTGTACTAAACATATATGGCTACATACCAACCTAACAGATATTAAACAAGAGCTTTTATTTTTTAAATATTTGTAAAATTTCTTTCCAGTCTGGATGTACCATGATTGCCATGGTACAATACGCGCTCTGAATCAGGATTATTGCACGCGATTTCTTCCGTTCATTACAATGAGATACTGCACATTACACTATGGCAAGACATATTTAATTGCATTGTCACTATGTCATTTGATGTATTATTAGCCTGCTATTATTTTCAGGCCATTCAGACAACCTTTATTCGTGATTAGATGTATTATATGGGTCAATAACTTCCTTGTAGGAAGTTGAGGAAGTATGATTTAGAAGTTTTTAGTTCTTGTGAAGGTGTAGAATAAAGTTTAATTTATCTTGGTAATGTTGTATTGCAGTGTTCGATTACAAATACATTTCCGTATTGGAAATAAGCTTTTATTGAGTGAGTTAATGTTTTGTCCTACTGAGATTCAATTCTACTTAATTGTAAAAGCGAATGTTTGTAATGCTATTTCGAACTTCGATATTGTATAAGTAGTAGTTGTATATTAAACTAAGCTTCACATATCAAATTATTTAAACTTACACGAGGGAAAATTATGTTAATCAATATATCATGATCAAATATGTATATCTCGATAGGGTTTATATCAAAAATTTTAGTATCATCCAGGGTTGGGCAAACTTTTTTCATCAGGGGCCAAATAAAACCTATGAAAATATGTATTGGGGTCAGATTTCTTTTTCTTCATGTTTTTAATATTACTATTACCATAGCATAGGTTCTAAAAAAAATTGTAACGATTGCGCCTACATTTATTTTTTGAAACTATTCGAGACGAGTACCTACGGATGTTGGCGCGGCTGGCCGGATTATAACGGTTCGCGAGCCGTAGCTTGCTCATCACTGGTATATACCTAGCATACATACATACTACATACATAAACTCACGCCTGTTTCCCATCATAGGGATAGGCAGAGACCACAGATCTCCACTTGCTATGATCCTGACACACTTCTTTCGCTTCATTCACTCTCATCACATTCTTCATGCAAGCTCGTCGGTTTAGGGTACTCTTGACCTGGCCTTTTTCCAATAATTCGTCAAATTGGTCTAGGAATGTGCGCCTAGGTATTCCCCTTCCGACGGTCCCATTCACACTCACCTTATATACCTAGCAGGCCGTATATAAAACAATAAACGCCCTTGTCATTGTATTCTATTTATCTATCTATTTCAGCCCACATCTACCCACTGCTGGGTATATGCCTCCTCGTTATCTCGCCACTTTCTCTGGTCCTGCGCCATTTCTATCCACTGCTTGCCACAAACTCGAGTAAGGTCATCAGACCATCTGGCTGGTGGTCTGCCAACGGATCTGCGACCTTCACGGGGCCACCACTCGGTTGCTGCCTTCGTCCATCTTCCGTCTTCCCACCTAGCCAAATGCCCCGCCCATCTCCACTTCAGCTGGTTGATCCGCTTACCCACGTTTACGACCTTGGTTTTGCGTTGTATTTCAACGTTGGGTACGTGGTCCAGCAGCAGTGTCAATGTATTACTGAAAAGGAACTTACCCTAGCTAATTTGTCAGGTATGAGCTCATCCAGTTGTGGCGCCTCTGGATCTCCATTTTCCGCTTGCGCCCGCGCTTTGTGATGTTGCTCCCGTTTCACCTGCAATACAATATAAAATGTACCCTCATAAATATACCCCCGCAAATAGCTTAGTACATTTCGTTACGTACAAAATTTAAATCTATGTCGGAGGCCTTTAGGCGGCCTAAAAACTCACCAGAGTTGGCTCATACGAACTTACTTTGTTCAAAATCTGTTGCCAACTACTGGGTTGCCCTTTCTTTCCTTTTGTCTGTCTATCTTCTTAATTTTGTCATTTTCGCGTTTAAGGAACAGAAAAAAGGACAGAAAAAAGTCCAGTCTTTGGATTTTATAAATGTATCTGGGTCTCTACATTTTAAAGTTTACATAATTTTTAGTTAGTGATCAACAGTGCAGTTCAGTAAGGTATTTTCACAAATGTAAATATGTACCTACTGTTTTCGAGTGTCATATTTCTTGTGTCTATTTGTCTCGGGTCTGGGTATTTTCTATGTATAAGTACCTAATATGAATGTATTTTTTTGTAAATTCATACATACCCAGACCCGATACAAATATTTGCAGATCATACAAACATTTGTCCCGCGGCGGGGATCGAACCCGCAACCCCATGCGTCTCAGGCAGGCCTTTACCCACTGCGCCACAGTGGTGCTCTTTTTGTTTATTACTAGCTTCCGCCCGCGGCTTCGCTCGCGAGGTACCTACCTGGATAAAAAGTAGCCTGTGTTTTTCCAGGTCATAAACTATGTACTTATATTCTAAGTTTCATTAAAATCCGTTCAGTAGTTTTTGCGTGAGAGTGTAACAAACATCCATACATCCAGACATCCTCACAAACTTTCGCATTTATAATCTTATTAGGATTATCTTCGTAGTTAAAACTGCGGCAGAAAATCAGTAGAGTATATTCTAGTAAATGTTCAACCTGTACTTGTGCTTGCAGCGCGCTTTCCTGCTCCGCTTTACGTTTGGCTTTCCTCTGTTTGTTCCTTAGTTTCTTCAGTTCTGAGGGTGCCAAGTTTTCTGAGGACAAGAGAAAAGATTACGTTAGTAGTGTTCTAAATATTACACGTAAATGGGCAGAAAAAATATCATCGATGCGCAGATAACGGGCCAAAGGGAGTGGCCACATGGCCACATTGCGTTTTCTGCAGCGCGTTTTTGAGCTGCGCAGACAGCTCCCTTTCCACAGAATAAATAGGTATTGTATCCATACGAACGCGATGCGAACGCGAATACAAACGCGCAGCTCAAAAACGCGCTTCTTCTTCTTCTTCTTCTCTCGTGTCAATGGACTCTCTTTTCAATGTTAGACAAGTCACGTACGCAGTGTCACTGTGGTGCTCCTTCCCAAACTATGTCCCATCTACTGGACTGCCCCACTTGCCCCTCTTCCTGCACAAGAGCCGACCTCAACACCACCTCGGACGCCGCTATAGCGGTAGCGACTTTTTGGTCAAACCAAATTTGAAAAAAAACGCGCTGCAGAGAACGCAGTGTGGACACTCCCTTATCTAGACGGAAGCAAGAATTAATAAAAGTATTTTATTATTATTATCAGCCTGTAGGTACTGCCCCACGTTGGTCAGTATTATAATAATCTTCAAAACTGGATGCAGCTCTAAAACCGTACCATAAACTCGCATAGAATATAGGTAAGTTTCTAGTTGCCTTTATTTTGAGCGAGGTTACAGAAAGGAGACCAAAAATGCGACCCTCGTAAACCAACGCTGTTACCGGTCTAATTAAGCACTCCAACCACTAAAGCACCGAATAACATCAAATAAGGTTTCACAATACGCATTCTGACGAAAAGAAAATAACGTCAGCATTTAGAATCGCATTCTTTTACCTGCACTTGATTCACAAAATGTTTGATTTCACTTAGTGAAAGGTAGATTAGATCCTAGATCCGTAAACCCTTAATATGCAGAATTGGGGTCATCCTATTTAAGCTAGATTTATATTAGACCGGGCCGTGTCCGTGGCCCGGACGGGGCACGGATTTGAAACGTTACATACATTTTGTATGAAGCAGTTTATATTAAACAATGCCTGATCCGTGTCCCGTCCGGGCCTGTCTACTAACATTCCTATGGACTCCGCTCCGGCACGGCACGGACACGGCCCGGCCCGGGCTAATATAAATCTAGCTTTCAACCTGAATCATGTCTCATAGTCCCACTTGCATAGGCCTTTCCACTTACGACAATCTCCCCTATCCTGCGCTAATCTAACCCAGTTACGATGCTTAATTCTGACGATGTCGTCAATGATAATATCGTCAACCTGATTATTTACTCAAAGTAATTTAAAATTTCGCGATTAGAACAAATCATAAATATACTTAGTTTAGTTTAGTAATAGTGGCAGAATAAGACGCTGCAATGAATCGAAAGTAAAATACCTTTAGCCTTTGCTTAGTCAATGGGTCAGTATAGAGCTACGCTTCAGTAGCTAGTGGGCCTTAACACGTAATCGGAGGGCGTTGACGTTGACACAATTCGCGTAATTTACGTAATCACTTGTAATCAAACCGGTAATCGATAATGTCCGGCAAATTAAAATACAGAATAAAGAACGGCTAGGTTTACAACGTTGTTTTTGTTTTCGTTGTTATACAAGTCATAAATACATTAAATTTATATTCATTTGGGTAAACAAACAGATTTGATTTAATTCTTTGAAGGGTCTTGTTATGTTTCGGAATCTGGTTTAAAATGTTTACCCAAGTTATAATGACCAACATATTTTTTACCGCAGTTCAAAGATCAATTTTCTGTTTTGTTATATTTATTGTTTCTGTTGTGATGCTATGCTATTAGCAACGCAGCGTGTGTACACGAGCCCACCCCACTCAAACTTTGCACTCCTTTTTCTAACTAGTAAAAATATTTACTATTTATGCAAATGCAAAACTTTACAGGTATTAATTAGTTCAAAACAAAAACCCGTAAGCTTCAAATATTCTTTAAAATATGTACATCAAGCCATTGAGGCTGTAGAGCGTGCCAAAGAAATAATACATGTATGTATTATTTCTTTGGCACGCTCGTTACATACAAAAACTGTAAAAACTTCACACTTGGGTAATCACGCAAGTGTACCCACCTCCATAAAATGATTACAATAATTTATTTCGGCACAGCAGTCAACTGATTCGCTATAAAGATTTCATTAGTCTTTATTAGGCTAATTAAGGGTGCAGCACACGAGCCTTCAGATCGCGCATAGATAGCGGTAACATATTGGAGCGTGCACCATGATGTAGGGTCGTGGTTGACAAGCGTGCGCGCCTGAGACGTGTCATTGATAACATTGAACGTATGAGCATATATAGCCGAAGGGGTTTGCGCCATCAATTATGTTGAAGTTATGCGCGTTTCAACTGATGCCAATATAGACGAAACAGGATTTTGTTAGGTTCTTCATTAACTGCGGTTAAATCATTCATATCTTGGACTGGACAAGCAATTTATCTTTTATATCCTGAAGAATAAAATCGACAGAATACGAATTTTATAGCCGGTAAGACACTAATACTCATCTCTCAAAGAAGATTAGTAACCTAACAGTACGCACAATGGATCTAGGCTTTCGTGAAGTTAGCCGTTTCAATGCGCAGTATAGCATTTCCATACAAAATTTCCTACTGCGCAGTGAAACTGCTCACGAATACCTAGAACCATTGTGCGTACTGTACCACTGTGTTCAATCACATGCATTAGTAATACACTAAATCTATAACGCTGTGGAATTGGCAATAATATATATCGTAATGTAATGTAGTACAAATCGGTTGACACGAACACAAAACTTGCTAAGGGCTACGGTTGCTGCCAACGAGGTAGGTATCATAAACCAATGAACCAATCAATGTTACGCTTGGAAGACTTTATGACATATATTACGACAAGATAATATTATGGTCTGCTCTAATGATGAAGTGTAATGTAACGCCTTGTTTAGACCTCAAGATTTAGATCATAGATAAGGAATAGAAGCAAAACGCCCAATTTGGAATAGAAAAATTAAACACGTGCAGCATAATAAATATCGAAGCAATTCATTCACCGAATATGACCTCGAACAGACAACTCTGGTGGTCTGATGAATACCCATGTACCTCCAACAAATTGTAGTAAATACCAGCATTTTTGTTAGATAACAACCTACTTCATTGCCAGTATTGAAGTACCTATTACAAGAACCAGCAGGGCATTAGCAAGACCACAAACATTTGTCCTCAAGCTGCCAACATATCATTCATACTTTTCACATCGGTCAAGGTCTGACATGTTTATTTCAAAAACAATTTCATACAAATACAGACAAACAATGTCCCGTGTTCAGACAATGGGCGGTTTCATTAGGGCCACTGACCATAGAGCATTATTGAGATAGTTTCACAATATTGTTGCAACACAACCCGTGCATGCACAGCACTCAGTCATGAACCGGTAAATAGGGGTGACAGAAATACTTAATGGTTTAGAATTTATGGTTTATTGTTAATTGAATTCCATATATCTATTACATTAACTTCAATAAAATCAATGTATGATTCTACATTCACTTTATATCATTGATATGAATACAAAACATAAAATCAGTAAGAGAGATGAGATAAAACAAATTAACTGATTGGCTTGGAATATTCGTGGAAGACTTACTCATAGCATATACTAGGAGACCTAGAATGAATATAGTAGAAGTGAATGTTTGCGAAAAAATATCATTTATAATTATTGCCCAATTAGGAACACATAAATTGAGGCGGATCCTAACCTTATTATCATAACAATACAGCTGCAGTAGGATATGGAGACACCATTTTAAAAAGAATATTTATGATGCCGTTCAATGGCTGTCAATCAAGCGGAAGAGCATTTTCGAAACAATATTTTTAGGAAAGGTCACGGTAAAGATTATTTATTAAAAAATCAAAACACGGAAGAATATTTTATTCCTCTATCTATGCGGATGTTATTCTGATATAACGGGATTTCTATTTACAATGCAACTCATAATATATTCGGCATTGAATTCGAACGACAAAGAGATCGTGATGACCAAAACTGCAAGGTATGACAATTCAATTAACGGTAGCCTATTTCCAATCCTATACCTACAGTTGATTCTTATAAATTTTATAAATGACAAATAGACAAGGCAAATATAGTGTCAAATATGTAAAACAGACCATATAGGTGGTAATAAATATTTTCGAAAGAAATAGTAACTGCGTAAAATATCAGAAGCTAATAAATATCAGGAAACATTAAAATTAATCCTCCATTCAGAAATAAGTGACACAGATTAAGTAGTCCGATATGTTAGAATGATTTATGCACACATTTAAACTAGATCTAAATCCGTGCATGTAAATAATTTGAGAATGGCTGCTAGGTCGTGTCTAGGGCATGCAATACCGGGACAAATCTCAATACCGGTATTGAGTTCGGTATTGGAGCCCAATACCGGAATACCGGTATTAATACCGGTATTGGCATTTTTGTTTGAAATTCTAGTTTTTCCTAAAAAACAAAAATATTGAATGTAATTTAAGCTAATTTTAGCAAGATTTATTGGTCAAGGACATGATACGAAGAAAAACTGTAGGAATAAAATCAAAATAATTTGTATTTCTATGAACATGTATAAAATATAGTATCTATACTCACATAACAAAAGAGATCAATCAATAAACTTAGTGTACTTACTTAACTTTACCTAAATGTAGATACTACCAAACGATGCAGGATACATTAGGAACTTTTTGGATTAGGAAGTCTTTAAGGTAATCACATTATCTATTTATTACTGGAGATACTATTATTGGGGCGATTCAGCAGCTAATCCAGCGTCACAATTTCACAAAAGTAATCAATCACACTCACAGACACAACATTTGCGAACCGACTGATGCGATAGTATGCGGCGCGGAAGCGGGGGTAGAGTAAGAGTGAGAGAGCGTTAGAGCTGGCCAGCGAACCATTTTTAATGCGCGTTCACACGCTCGCGTGCAAACAGACAACGAGCACATTATTTTATGTTGCGTCCGGTCTCCTCGAGATGAAAGTGACAGAGCTACACCGTGCTTGAACTAATCATATTTCTGTCTCGATGAATTTCTGTTTGCACGTGAGCGTGTAAACCCACCGTAATACCACTTGCCGGCCGCGACGTAGTTTATGATCTGGAATAACACATAGGCTACTTTTTACCCAGGTAGGCGCAGTCGCAGGCACATGGATGCTAGTAATTCTTATGATAGTAATTAAAGTAAACATAGACGTAAAATACGATTAGCGTATCGAGGCATTCGTAAAGTTAGCTGTTTCGATGCACAGTAGGTATACAATTTAGCAAGAAAATACTCTACTGCGCACGACAAAAGACCGAATTCCGGGATCCGTTAACCATACGGAATAACGTACGGAATTATTTGATATTGATTTCCTCAATACCGGTATTGTCCGGTATTGATTACTTCAATACCGGTATTGAAATACCGGACAAATCTTCCGGGATCCCGGTATTTCGGTATTACGGGATCCCGGTATTCATGCCCTAGTCGTGTCATGAAATTGTTGCGTTGTTATATCCGGCACACCCTATCGCATTCTGCAGTCCAGTCTAGTTTAGCTATTCAATGCTCAACCTATTAAGAAATGCCAATAAATCTACGAAACTAGTAAAGCTCATGTGCCCTTTAGTTCCAGAGAAGTTAATTCTTAGTAACCCAGCTGGTCAGCCAATCCTACAATTAGATCTAACTAAAGACGTCCAAGTACCTAATCGTTAAAGCAGAGTTTCTAGAATCAATCAGCGTTTACTTACTATAAGTTACTTGCTACACGCAGTTCAATTGAGGGAACTAGTTGTTCAAATTAAAATGAAATGCAATCGTGTTCAATCAATATTACCGATCGAAAAGTGGGAGTAGAATAAGCTGTTAATGATAGAAAAGTAGGCAAGGACATTCTTACGAAACAGCCACTAGTGCTATTGTGTCTTTCTATAGAAATAATATGCCGCTAGACGATTAAGGTATTCATAGAAGCTTTATTTGTTCCATATGCAAAGGAGAATGATGATTGAATGTCAATTGTCACAGGTTAGAGACGGTATTAGGCGTGCTTTGTCTATAGACCTTGAAATCAGTCGGTTACAAAGTAATATCTTTGGCTTTGTTGAAAAACTTTAGTAGCCATTGTCGTTGCAACATGGAGACACTATCAGTTTCACTACTTTAAGTGTGACGGTTGTGTGAGCTAAGACTATGATAGGACGGCTGAACTAAACATGTTTTTTCTAAACATGTTTAGAAATCTCACTTGAACTAATCTTGAAAGTCACATTCACTCTCTTGCTTATATTACAGATGCCAGGCCTATATTCATTTAAGAGAATCTTTAGGCTTTAAAAAGGCAAGTGGATAAAAAACACGTCCAGTTGAAAGCCAAGGCCAAGGTATGTGCAAAATTGTGCACCGTAAAACCTTTGCGTGAATCATAAACATCGAAACGTTATAAATAACCGTTTATCCAATTACGCGGAACGTCACGTGGACATCACGCACGTGCTGCTATCACGCAAAACTAATCCGGATCTAAATTAGCATCACAATAACGTACGACACATACAATTATTACAAAAGAGGATAACATATCTGAAGAGTACATCTTCAGAACGGTAATGGGACATGGGAAAGCTTAAAACAACTGCTGAGTTTAAAATCTTCAGAGTTCCATCACACTTGTGTATAAAATCTGTAATGTTTCCAGAATATACCCTTCTCATGACGAAATGAAGCATGCATTTCTGAAACTGAACCTAAATGCGTGTCTCGAAAATCTTATTACCGGTTAAGACAGGCAACGAGAAAATGAAATGAAGTAGAGTCAATGATCGGGCTCGGACAAAGGAAAACCTCAACAAGCACATTATTACGTAATCCAGAGTATTGTGCCTGCATTCGTCTAGGACACGTCGCGACGCACACAAAATTGCCGCTCCAATTCGGGCAGGTTTCGCAAATCTAATGAAAGAGCGGCCGTGGAGGCTCAACGCGAGGGTCGGGGAGGTCGCCGCTATAATTAAAACCTAAATTGGTCGGCACATTGAAAGACAATGCGCATGCACAGTCTGATGCTCGTAAATACGTGTAGATTGAAACAAACGTCGGCATTTGTGGGAACCAAAGCAATTTGGAAGAATTGGAAGCGCTCGCAATTTTCATCAAGCGAAAATCTCATACTGATATTGCCGGCTCACTTGATAAGCTAAGTTCAGAAGTTGCATGAATTAATTACTGTTAATTACATAAACACGTGAGCTGACATAAGTTTTTGTTTACTATTCCAAACCAGAACAACTTGTTAGCAAACAAAGTGGACACAACAAACGATGCGAAGCCTACTCTTTGCCAATGAGTCACTGACCGGAGCACACAAGTGACAAACGCAATAAGTTTAATTGAGAAATGATGTAATCACACCCACTGTCTCTAGGAATAGTAATTTACTTTACGAGAATCATTATCTATTGGTAACCGGAATATGAAATAAGGCGGAACGTAAAGCTTACATGACGGTATATTACGTTATGTGTCGATTGTAGATTGATATCATCACATCAACGTAACAGACACAGATCATAGTAAATTAAAGACTTTTTATAATTAAAATAAATAAACACTGTAAAATAAAGAGTCCATGTGTAGGAATATCATGCTATTTACGATGTGAAGACATTTGGACTAATTAACTAAAACCAATTGCTATTGTACGTTATATTGTTTTCAAGAGTTTATCTAAAAAAAATAAGGTTATTTAACATTTATATGGTTTGTTCAAACAAAGTTGAAATCTAGAATAATTTAGTAAACAAAAAATGATTACGCACGAAATAAGCAATTATTTGAGTCAAATATTTAGTGTGCCGAAGGTTGTCGTGTCTGGGGCCGGTAGCCCTGACGGAGCCCTACCATACTCCGTATTTCGCAACTAAGCCCTGACAGGCCGGCTACCAAACGTGCGCCCGCGCCGGTTAATCCAGTTTATGATTTGCTGCTTATTTAACCGAACTGGAACACTGAGAGGGCGAGCTGCAATTGCTTTGGATGTTTAATGATTAAAATGTCAATAGCTGATATGGCCGTTTTAAAATTGTCTGATATCATTATGTTCAAGTCTGATTTGACAACACGTTATGTAGATTACAAAAAAGTACTGCATTAAACTAGTCTAAGATGACTCGGTCGTGTGAGATAGTTCCCAACCACGGCATCTGAATATTTTCTCCGCCCTTAGGGCTTATAGTAACTGGAGTCGACAGCTTAACCCTTCAAAGCATAGCTATGTCTATTTATTTTTGTGACCGTAACTAACGTTACTTCACCAAACGCTAGATATTACACTATAAGCGCTTTTATTGGTTAATTTAAATTGACACTATCTAATGCAAAGAAACACAAAAAGCTATAAAGCCTGCATCTAATCTACCAGAATCGCACTGTGCAATCAGACCTTTGTCCCAGAACAATAAGTAGATGATAGATAGGTTTCATTCAAAGCTCACGACGATGACAGAGCATTTACATCTCACACCTAGATATTATCGACATTGTTCAAAGGTATGCGAGTGAATTCACATTGTGATCAATGATATCAGAAGTGGGTCGCCTGGCAAGTTGCATTTGAATACAATGACCGGTGTGCATGTTTTCGATGAGCTTAGGACAAATAACAGGTTGTTTATTGGCTTGTTGTGAGATAACAATATTCATTCGGAAAATCACCGAATAATCAGTGTGTTGGCTTTAGTCACAACGTCAGCAGAGGTAACTAGTGGATTATTTACAAATGGCAAGTCGTATATTCAACCGTATAGCTTTTGGAGGATAAAGATTCCCGAACCGCCTAGTAAGACGATTGTTTCGAGTGCTATATTCAATGCGCACGCGTAACATTGTTGATCGACTACTGTTGCTGACTGTACGTTGGTAAAAGACATTCTCATTAATTAGCAAATCATGTATGGTGGAGACTTAACTAGTTATAGGACTAATTATCATGTTTCTTTATAATGGTTTAGATTTCCAGGGGGCCAGTATGTAAAACAACTTGATTGTGTTTCCTTTCGTTTTTATATGGTTTGTGGATTTCCGAACGAGTAAAGCAATTAGAGACCGGAATCGGATGGGGCCCGTTACCTGGTTTTATTAAGCAGGATTATTATTAATGGCATTTTCTTAGAAAAATTCATTAATAGAAATATATAATAGAGAAATCAACGAATAGAGTCAGCTAAACAGGATTCTTATAAGATTAAACTGAACTGATTAAAACAAAACTTTTTAGAGTTCTCTATTGAAACTAAAATTCTAGAGCGGCGCGTTTACAAAGCAAAACTTTCCTAAAGTAAATAAGATAAAATAGGAAATATCACCGTAAAACAATAAAAATAACATAAATGACAACGTTTTAGTCATCAACGAAAAAGATCGACATCTATAAGACCGTTTTACAGTTTAACTATCCATTTATAATTTGAAATAGCCACATAAATGGCTACAGTAGGTTTTGTGCTACAAATATGGTATCGTGTGAAATGGACTCCGCATTAAATTCATAAATAACATATTTATCGTCTGTTAGCTACAGTATCAGGTCACCGACACTTAGAGCCTTTGCACACGACCACTCTTGGCGTCAACACGAACGCACTGTAAAAGTTAAGAGTGAAATTTTATTGATGATTGGAAAAGCCATTCGGTCGAGGAAACAAATATAAAAGGCTAGTTAGGAACAGAAGTGATCTAAGTAACATTTTTGGAAAAACTGAGTTATGTCACTTTTTGGCCTTTCTAATCATCATCTTAAAGTAAATAAAAAATAAATGCTATATGTATCAATTCTGTTCCTAACTAGCCTGTATATATAAACAAAAGCACGCACATCCTCTACAGGAATCCGTAAAATTATTGCTACCACCATCCATTATCTAATAGAAATGTCAATATAAAATCCTTTATGGTAAGCGTCCACAGGCCCGCATCGCACGCAGCGGACGGATCGCATCAAGCGGATTATCTGTGTAATGCGATGCGTCCGAAGCGTACGATACCGACATGTGGACGCTTACCTTTATCACGCGTGTGTGAAAAATAATAGTGTGCACACCCTCTTAGGTCTAGACCACGATCTGAAAACGGTATTTCTTAAACTCTTTCGCAAATGCAGCTGAAGCAGTGATGCGTTTATCATCAAAAAGCTGTAAAAGGTTATTGGTAATATCATGTAGAAATTACATTCACTAGTGCAGCCAATTTACACTAAAACTGTATCAATAAGCTGTGTTTCATTAAACATATTGTGTTGCGTAATTTTGTAATATATATTTATAATATCTAATAAACTTAAGTCTTCGGTGAACGGATTTGCAGGAATTCATAAAATTTCCACTAGGGTAATTTTAGTCGACTCGTACATCCCAGGATATTATTTGTATTTTGAACTTTTTATTTTTGAATCTACGTCGCCGCCATAGTCAGTTCATTGCTCGCATTTTAAAAGTGCTGTCAATAAAGTATTTCGCCATTACACAAAAACAGAGCAACTCCAGCGCATTATCTAAACACCTGCCAGCCGTCAATCAATCGTAGATTGTTTAGTTTTAAACCGCAACCCTCTCTGCAATGTCATTGGTCTAGACGGCGAGCAGGTGGTCCGCTTTCACAATGCGCCGGCGCAGCGCGCGAATGCCATCAATCTCAACAGCATTATTAATGAGCCCGATACAATGGACCGGGTAAACGGTTGCTCCGAAGATAAACTAACAGAGCTTCCAATTTGAGAGAATGCCTACGAAAAGGCGGCTCATGAATGCAATATGTAACGTTGCGTGCGCGCATAGCCCTGAAACTGAAGTTACATGCGGCTGAAACTTGACCGACTAGTGCTGTATTCGATCAGTGAATTAGAGCAAAGCGATGAAAGTAAAATAGCATTATCATAACTAGTGAAGGCCCTGAGAATATTTTCAAAGTCGTTTTCATAAATTAATTACACCAGTTATAATTTTTTTATTTTATTTGATTTGTTACTTCTGCACGATGAAGCAGCTGAACGGATTTGGATGAAAATTGAAATGTACATTGCTTTTGGTCTGGTTTAATACGAATGACTCTTTTATAAGATGCTGCAGCCTCTAAAGGATATGACTGAAGGTCCCTACAACTTTTGTCTTTCTTACTATTAACGATATCTTTAGTCGAAACTTTGTCGTAACCTGTTTGTAAATTGTTGAAATACAGTAGAAGGCAAGAAATGACACATGAAGTCCGAAGTGTCTCACATCTGGCCCGAGTGGAGGCTGTGGTAGCCCGTGGAATTCGTGATATGCCGATCGCATTACAGATAAGTGTTGGTATTAGATATTGATCGAGCTCTTTAAGAACTTGTTTAGTTAGCAACAGTGAATTCAAAAGTACTTCCATATTCCATTTAGCGAGCCGTGTTAGCCTAGCGGGTCTTACCACGACTTTCGATTATAATGAGGGTTCAATTTCTTACAGAGCATTAAAGTTTTTTTTTTCTTGAACGTTTTGACTATTTCTTTTCAGTAGATAAGGCAGATGACATCGAACAAGTCGCAGGCAAAAGACGGATTGGACTGGCGCAGGATCGTGACAAATGGCACAAACTAAGAGAGGCCTATACCCAGCAGTGGGTGAAGTCGGGCTGTGGATGATGATGATGATAAGGCAAAATTAAATAAGGGGATGGTTTGGGCGCTGGATAAGCACAATCCATCTCTATGATTTCCCATGCACTGTAGCAAATGTCTCTTTTTCTTTGTGTGAATAATTAGTTTGTTATGTAGGTAAGTGTGTGTGTAAATGTATGCTCTTTGATAAACCAGTAACCTAGGCATTGTGCTACAAACATATTCTGAATATATCATATTGATGATAATTTTATTAGTAGGTGACCTATAAGTCGCACTAAATCAATCAACAAAACAATACGATGGAAAAATATCATGTACTGAGTTTGTTTCCTGATTCTTCTCGTTTAGGCTACTATTTCAAATTGGACAATAATAAAAATGTAATTGCCCGCGATCTTTAAATCAAGGAGTCTACTCTGAGTTTATATATATATATATATATATATATTTATATTTATAGATAATAATAGCTCATTTTGTTTGCATCCGTCTGTCATTTCATAAATATGTAAGTAGAACATAACATAAACACCGGTATTTCCACCTGCATTAAGCATGCACGAGCGCATACTTGACACTTGCTGATCTAAACGAAGTTGTAATGCACTCTAAGCTATCATTATACACTCTAAGCACCATAAATGTTTTCCTGTTGGCATTGCTCCAGCATACCTTTGAACGGACAGTTTGAGAGTTCCTAGAAGAAACTGGTACTGAGCCTAGCAATTGAGAGCTTGTTATCTTATTGAGAGTATTTTTTTATTTATCAGGATGACGGCTATGCTATGGCATCAGTAGGCCTTCGTAATGAATGAGAACTACAAAATGATGCTACACAGATTTTGAAACATAAAGAACTTTAATCATAATGTGATAGGCTAGTGATAGGAATAAAATTAACTTAGTATAAATAATTCTGGTAAATGTGGGCATACGTACATTAATATCCTAAATGTTTATTATTTCGACGTCCTTTTGACTACCCCTTAGATCTTGAGTGCCTAAAGACATGAGAGAATGTCTACCGCGCCTTGGGGATACAATCGTGTTTTGATTTTTTTATAAGAATCAACATGGTTCAAACTTCTGAGTTGTATTTTAAAGAGATAATAATTTCAAATCCGAATAAGTACATACATTAACAGGAACAAGATGAGAACATATTGTAATTCGAAAATGCTTTTTGAAAGACCTCTTTCATAAGATTATTGCCCTGTAGTGGGACGCTGCAGACTAAAAATACAAATAACATTATTGCAATAGGTAGTAATGAGAAAGTATTTGTAGTGAATCGACCTAAAACAATAATTGTGAAATATTTTTACATAATGTTTTGTTTTTTTAACCCAGAATCTAGGTAATCGTCTTGACTTCAATTCACCCGCGCAAACTAAACTACGAAAAGGCGTGGACACTGTTTTTATTTGCCATCTCGTTCAGTTTCTTTTTCAACATCTATTCTTTTCACATAAATCTTTGTCTGCAAACGTAGACGCCGTAATCATCTAAAATCAAAAAACAAAGCCATTATACTCCGGCAAATCTCGGCTCAAAATAATGTCCATTGCTGACAAAATAGCCGTGAGAGAATATGCAACAAGCTGGTATGCGGATTAAGTCACATTGTTGAAGGGACTAGTGATGTAATTCTTTGTGAAAGTGTGAATATTAAAGGGGTATGATGGTTCCAAACCATTGTTTTACAGCTGGTAATGAGCATCATACGCAACATGACATCATTGGTAGACACATGCGTTACGGTAATCAATTTGTTAATTCAGAAATATTCCGACAATGTCAAACTACATACGAATATACATCTAGTTTTTCAGTTAAGTGGAAATTAGCGATCATTCATTGATTTAATTAAGGCGTCGTCACAGTAACCTGCGGGGCTAAAAAGGCCGCTCTAGCAGAATCACAATAGGAATTGCAATTGCCGTTTTTGTCACTCTGTCTATGAAAAGAGATCAATTCCTATTGTGGCCTTTTTGACACCGCTGCGTCCAACTACAGCGCACTAGATTTTTTGTCCGCGAAAGTATTATTGCCAAGGAAAACACTATAGGCTATTAAACTGGTTCCATTAATAGTTGCCATAGGGTACGTAAAATAGGCCATAAAGTAGCCATGTTTTATTCCATATCGCCGGCGGCCCACATTTAGTGTTGCGGTATGATAAATACGTTGTTCGCAAATGCTAGAACATTTGTGTGGACAGAATAATAGTTTGTTGGTGTTACAATTTGTAAACTAATCTAAATATGGAAATTTCAAACATGACAAAGGGTTGGTTAATTGTAAGTTTATTAGCTAGGAGACAGGGCCCTGGATACATTCTCAAATCTACAATACAGTATGCTGAAATGAGTCTAAGTTTATAACATTAATAAAACTAGTTGCTTCGATTGTCTGATTCCGTAATTTGATTCTGTTCGAAATTGATTATGTTAGTAATAACTAAAAGTATGTAAAGAACCTTGAGTAGGTATTAAGGCAAGAAACTTATAATCAAACGCAAAAAGTGTACCTCACATTTGATGCGTTCGTTAATCTGCTTCATGTTGAACAAACATAGCGATTAAGATAAATATAGTCTTATCAAAAATGTTTTGGGATTGAAAACTAATTGACAGCATAATAACAGTCACCTGAATTCGTGATACCGCGAAGGGCAACCAAGACTAAAATCTTACAATTATTCGAATCTGGGCGAAGCCAACGCCCTCACAATTATGTAGAGCAGGAATAACTAATCTAATCTTAAACTATAGCCACATATTCAAGGATGTGAGTTATACTCCCGGTAAGTATAATGTGATTTGACTCACTTATAAATACAACATACAAGCTCTAAAACTGAGCGGATACATCAATCAACTCATTGAATTGAACAAAATAGACATGAATCATAGATGACCTAACAGCTACTAGATCAATCTTTGAGCAAATATCGAAGTCAAAATCATTACACAACAGTCGATGTTCTTAAAGGATTAAGAAGACTACGTCACTAATTTTTTTGTTTTTATCGAAAAATACCAAAATACCTCATTGTAAAACAAATATCGTACCGAAAATTACCAGAACCGTACAAACACCAAAAGAGTCACGTTCGCAAACATCACGATTAGCACCTGGTAAAGCTGGACACATCCGTTACACCTTCAAGAGTAGATAAAGCAAGCTACAAGAAAAGGACAGCTATTGGATCACAGATAGGTGCGATACGTTTTGCTTAATGCATGAACTCACATTATCATTATCAAACAATTAGGTGACCCATATGATAAAAAACATACAAAGACTTGTATGTTGTTCTACAAAGGACATTGAGTCTAATGTCTCTAGTCGTAAGTATAAAAGTACGCGGTCTCTTGCTGACCCACGTTATATCAGTGCCTGTAACTTTTTGTGACTCTGATGTCCAAACGAATTCGTATGCAGCATTCGTACATACTACATGCCGAGCACCGCGTATTCACTATCGAGAAAAACCCAGTCGGTTCCCGCGCCGCGTGACGCTGAACATCGATGAACAGGGAGTGTGACAAGTATTGACGCAGAGCAAAATGTCGTTTTAGCATTCCATATACATTGCGGATGAAAAATAGAATATGGATTTTTTTTTTACCCAACAGAGGAAAGGTAAACTATTGGGAGAGCTCGCAGCTAGATCTGTTTCATGTAAAGAAATACCTTGATAAAAGTTAAAAGAAGAAATCATGAAAATGCTTATTGATTCAAAAAAACAATCGAAAGCAGCCTTTAGCCTGCTGACAGAATAAATAATAGTACCCACACGTATATAGTACACGTGCTCTGGCTGGGGCTTTGTATAGTAGGTACTGAAAACTTTGATGGGATAGCAGAAAATCAATGACGTATTTTACAATTGCGGATAGAAGTTGACTGTGAAGTCACTGGTGGCGCTATTGTGCGTGGGCGATACGCACGTGGCATGCATCACCACGACCTCATCACCGAATGGATCATAGCGTGGCGTAGGCGTGACGTAGGCGATCCGTTAACCTTTGTGCAGAAACGGTGGCAAGCGATTTATCAAATAAACATAGAATAGGCGGTGCTGGTGTCATCTGATAACCTCGTCGTGGTTGGATGGAGTGTAATTGAGATGAGAGTGTAAGATGTCCTCAATGTCACCGGAGCTTCTGGGGTGAAAGGTCGATTTACAAGGAAATTAATCTGTATAAAGAAAAGTAGGCGGAAGAGGCAAAGTTCATCAGGTATTCTGTTTATGATCATGAATTGCTTTGACATATTACATAAAAAGTAAAAGTAAACATTTATTATCATAATAATACATTCGCTGGATGTAATAACAAAAATTAATTGTTTTATGACGACACCAGTAACCAACTATACCGTCGCTAATCGGGGACCCCACAAACACAATGACATCATGCTAAGCATGAAAATGATGTTGCTTAAACAAACGTCAGCATACCTAAATGATGACAGCTGAAGAATGACAGACAAATTAAATGTTGGAGTAGCACAAAACTGAGTCACTCCGCTCGTAAATTGCAAAAAAAGATCAAAGTTGGCCACTCATGACTAATTTAAGATCCGACATAATTGCAGGAATACAATGGCAATAATTCAGAAAGTATAAAGGGGCCAGTGACCCGGACACAAAATGAAAAACTTTATCCCGGACTTAAGTTTAAATAGCGCTTTATTTCATTGTAAAAACAACAAAAAGGCATGAGAAAACCCAAGAATAATGTTTCATTTCCACGAAAGCAAACATGTTAATAAAACTACAATTATCATGACATGATAATATGCGATTGCAACAGCATATAAATTGATTTATAGAATTAATTTAGTTGTAAAAAACCAAATAAGGTTTAATAGATTTCAACATTTCTACATCATTTAAACGATTCCTATGAACGATGATCAATCGGCAACCCGACAGGATACATCACGGATACATTGACCATACATAGAGTGGCACATGTTTAATATCAATTATGTGCATAATTACTGCCAGGGATTATTTTCAAGGACCTGAGTGATCTGCAATCGATTTGATTCGATATTCTAATAAATCAAGACACAATATTGATCAGCAGGAGGTAAATTGTCACAACCCGGAATCTCTGTACCGCATCAATATTAAAATGCTTGTAAGAAGTAATGATGAGTTCGAGGAAGCGATGTAATTGCATGTATGCTAAGAATGGGACATTAGACACGGCCTGTCGACTCCTGGAGATGATCTAGTGACTCTGTGAGAACAAATAAATCTACATTGATAAGGACGAGATACTGTTATTGTGTGAAATTGAAAATGTAATGGTTTTTCCGTTGAAGTGATCATTCATTTGCATAAACATGATTTACAATGGATTCTGAATCTTTTGAAAGGACATGGAGATCTAGGGAAATACCGGGTAGTTAAAATGTCATTTTGTTTACTCACAACGACCTTGAGAGGGTTGTCGGTGATTCACTGCTGCATGCCTCCTTATTGGGAGTCCGTGTCCCACACACTTTTGCACACGCTACGCTATTTGTCAGGCATCATGCAAATAAATTTTTCACAATGTAGCTGTCAATGCCTGGGATCAATATTCTTACATCATTTTAAAGAATAAGAAGTACAATAAATAAGTTTATTTATTGATTTTTAATATGAACAAGCCAAGTTTGAATTTATCTTTTATGGCTTGATAATGATGACAATATTTTCACAAAGTAAGCGTAGGCGATACCCTTTCAATTACTTTACAATAACTGTCAGCAAATCTGAGACGATTTTGATTAGTTATTTCAGTCTGATGGGTACTGTTCGTGCCATACATATTCAGACGTGTTTACCTGGTGACAAACCAATTCTAATGTCGATGACACTTTGAAGGCGTTAGTTAGCATGGCTCGAGGTTAAGCTTCGTTCGAGAGCAGCATACGAATGTAAGAGGAGTAACTGTATGTATGAAACAATAGGTAATCATTTAAGTTTCTTGTCCGAGCAATTGGGGAAACCAAAAATTAGCATTGCGTGAGTCATTTTTTTTGTCTTCGTTAATATCTTTAAACGACCCTGAATGCATGAATAGCTGAGATATACCTAATGATCCTTGGGGATGTAGCCATGATCGAGGATAATTTTTGGCCACGTCTGCTGCTGTTACTGCTAATGATGATGTTAACAACCTTCTAAACACCCACAAATAACAATTGGGTGCCAGAACAATCGCTCGTCAAATTAGTGTTTAATACAAATTAAACGTTTAGCCTTGTCAAAAACGTATGCTTGTATAACATATAATTAAACACAACGTTAATCAAAGTTCAGGAACCATTTAGATATAAAGTTTAATTGGTAATCACAGCTCTTATGGTTCTTGTAATGATAGCTATGCCTTATAATCAACATGGATAGGTTAAAACTGTTAATACTAGACTCAAATACTTTCAAGATTATTGCAATTTCTTTTTTAAATGAACCTAAGTATTTTAAAATACTTGAAGTTTGAAGTATGAGCATTTTCTAGATATTCAATTTATTACCGTGAAAAGATACTTGTTCTTCAGATAAATCCTTCTATTCTTTATATATCCTTCTCTCTTGGATGAAGCTTGGAGTTGATCAGCGGGCTTAAAAAGGTCGCTATAGCAAAATCACAATAGGAATTGAACTGTATGCCGTCTCTTTTCATTGACTAAGAGTGAAAAGAGACGGCTATAGCGACCTTTTTAAGCACGCTGACTACTACTCCTGCTTACTACTTGATCGATAGTTTTTTTAATTAGTTAAATATAAAAGCGCTCACGACTATTATTCCCAATGCACTAAGTATAGGCATCAATTCACTACATGAATAACCATTTATTACTTTGATGATACACAAATCAGGGTGTAGGATGCTAATGGAATCAGTCGATAAACAGATCCATAAAGTAGTTGAATAATAAACTGCAAACGATGGAGATCAATTCTAATTTCGACATTGATGACTTCGTGATTGTAGCAAATTATGTGAACAAAGAATTCATTTTAAAGAAAGTTGATGCAAATTATTGTACAAAAGTGATAAGTATAATAACAATTAAATTAAACATTTTATTAATGAAACCCCCGTCCTCGAACGCTTGAAAAATCTTCATCCATCTTGATAACGTCAGTTTTCAAACAAAAACAACAGCATCAAAATAGATCCATCCGTTCAGGAGCTATGATGCTACACACAGACACACAGATACATACCACAAACTTACAACACCCCTATTTCTCGTCGGGGGTGAAAAATAGGCTGAATGTGCCTTGGTTGGCTCAATTTATTCTCAAGTAGCAAATTATGCACACAATACAATAGGTATTGTTTGTTTAGCATTCGATGAAAAGTGTTATACTTGGCTTATTCTTCAAAATTTCATAAAAAATAGAAAAGATAAAACCAAAGATCTTTGTCCTCTAATGACTATGATTAATCCATCATCGCCACATAATGAGTTGCATTTACGTATCACAAGAATAAGTATTAATCTCGGAAGAAAAACCGGATCTCATGTATTCAATCGCGGAAAATCTCTTGGCATGGTATACTGCCGGGTGTCTAACATCCGCCTAACATATACTATGCAAGTGGACATTATGTTCTAGTATTAATATAATAAATCTAAAGGAGTGGTAGGAGATCGCCAAAGATAGGGATCACAGAAGAATTTTGGATATATACATACTTCAACAAAAAAATGAAATTTTGAGATTCTGTTTGGATGTTTGTCTGTTTATGTTTCAATCAAGCCTTAACTATTGGACCGATGTGAATAAAAGTCAGAATATTATGTAGATTATGTAACTACCACAAAAAGCTAGTAGGAAGCTATTAACTAATAAAACTTGGAATATTTAGTAGGAACCTATAACTATACAGGGTGTGGCAAATTCTTGGTCACTGAAGGGTAGCTACCTTTTCTCTTGTAGTTAGAAAGTTTTGTTCTTAGGAAACTTCAGTTTTATTTTGAAGAAAAAATAATTGCATTTTTAGATTTTTGAAAAAAAGTACAGTTAGCCTAAAAAAATAAAATTTGTCAAAAAAAACAAGTTGGTCTTAATCGACTCTATTTCCCACCAGGAATACTTCTCCCAAAGTAACTTATCAAATCAAATCGTAAGTTTTTGCAATAATTCAAAAAAACACATCCCATACATTTTCTATGAAATTAGTAGTTGTAAACATTATAGTGCCACTTTTTCGATGGTTATTAATTTAAATTCGTAACTGCTTCGGCATGCTGAGAGGTTATTGTAAAGCCTTAGGCGCCTCAGACAGAGCCGCAAGAGAGAATGGTATGCATGGAGCATACCATTAGTACATCTGCAGGGAAGCACTTTGTTCCAAATTTAAATACGCGCTTTACAATAGCCTCCCAGCTTGCCGGAGCTGTTATAAAATTAAATTAAGAACGATCGAATAAGTGGCACTATAATGTTTACAACTACTAATTTCATAGAAAATGTCTGGGATGTGTTTTTTTGAATTATTGCAAAAACTTACCCTTCAGTGACCAAGAATTTGCCACACCCTGCATATATATATATGTATATCGTCCTCCTTGTCGTGTCCGACAATGGCGAACGTGGCAAATTATACTATTGTCGATTATGTGCCCGAATATGGCTCGCAAAACCAAATTTGGTTTTGAAAGTCCTGTTGCAGGGTGCACAGTGCAACTGACCACTTGCATTAAAAGAGTAGAATCTATAACTAAAGCGGTATGTACCAGCGGTGCCCAGACACGAATCATGGATGGGCGTAGAAATGGCCAGACCACGACCAAGTTTTGGGTTATTTTCTATTTTGCTGACGGTGCATCAAGGGCACAGAAGCGCAAAATAGCTACAGCACTGCAAACAATTTTTACAGCTCGAGCCAGGACAGAAGTGACAACGATGGGCCACACATACCATAGACAAACTATATTTTATATTAAGTAAGCTGAGTTAGTTCCGACAGCTGACAAATTAACGTGCCCTCTGAAGCTCGGAAACGCTCAATTCTTTATGCCAGTAGCTGCCAACCATCCATAAGGTAACTACGCAAAGCTTCGCTTCACCTTATTTCGACCTCACGTAGGCACAAAGCTGATTTGGATCAATAGCTGTATTAAAATTGCACTTATTCCTATTTTAAAAGCTTGCCGGATGGTGTTTTTATTTTGTCTTGCTGCAAATAATATAAGCTCTTCTATGATTACTAGACACCAATACATTTATCTCAAAGTAGATATTTCTTTAGTACCTACCGCATACCAAAGAGTAATTATAGTAATGTGCTCGATAAAGCGCTATAATGTACGCTTATATCACCTCTGGGCTAATGTTATTCATGCATTTATTTATGTTTAACATGGCTATGCCTTTTAGCTATGCATTTTTAGTGGTTTGATACTCCCTTTTAGCCTTGAAATGTATTAAAATGTAACATACAGGGTGGCTCAGAGTATGTGCAATATTCATTTGAGACATAGTCATATTTTTAAAACAACTATGTCATAAACAAGTCGTGGCTAAATTCAAAATTCAAAAAACCGACTTCAATGTTATAATCTGAGCAGTTTTCTGCACTCTTGAGGTGCATTTCTGTTCATAACTCCGAAGATCTTCACCAAATTTAAAAAAATAATTTTCCAAATCCAAATCGTTCCAGGCGTCACCAAGCAATCGATGACGGCTGGACCGATTTGTAAAACTAACGTGAACGAACATACATAAAAAAAACCCCGACCGACAAATTGAGAATCTCCTCCTTTTTTTTGAAAAAAAAAATTAGATAGGGAAAATTTTATCGCACATACATATTTATGTATAACCTTATTGTACGTTATGGATTATTCAGGTCTTATGAGTTCTATTATAGTTGAACCATCATTAATCTTCTATATAAACTGAGCGAGGTAAATATGAATAAATAAGACTTTTGCGCTACCCAGTCTCATGTCAACATTACACTTCGTGACTTTATACTTATTTTATTCTTGACCCGCCTCAACAGGACAGCATGAATTTGTATTACTACGATCATAGTATCATTTGCTTATTAATCTCCTTTAAATAGAAATCATCGTACACAGAAGGCTGCAGACCATGATCTCTGAGACCTGCATCTGTAATTTAATTAATGTTTAAATAATATGCTACAAGGAGCAATGCCGATATAGTGGTAATTCAATATCATCAAGAAAAACACAGTATTGAAAAAGCAGTAGAACAGCGGGCTGATTGACTAACTTGTCTCAAACCTCAAATTGGTCTCAAACTGTCAAAAAGATCGCGTTTCTTTGCGATCGCGTATCTTTTGTCGCGTTCGATCTCATTGAGATGAGAGTAGTCACTCTCATAGCTTAGTCGAGCTACTTGCGTGGTCACTGAACTGTCATATTTGACAGTTTGAGACTGATTTTGGTCGCTATCAAAGATAGACAATCAGGGGGCAGATGTCACATGGAAATTTCAGTTTTAAGATCCACACACACGGCAGATAATATATCTTATGAAATATAAATCTTGTCAGATCGCACCAAATATATTTTGTAATTTATATTCGCTGTGTGTGGTCCTTCATAGGATTTGTATGGGCGCGATCTCAAGATTTATATTTCATAAGATATATTATCTGCTGTGTGTGTGATGCGCTTTATGGTAAGATATTTATTCATTATTAAGATTCAGCCGAACTTTTTTCATTTTATAAGTAGTGAAATTGACCAGCATAATTCCGAAGAAGGTATTAGATTAGAGTTACTGGTTCCCTGCTCACACTGGCAGGATTGGTGCACCGGTCACGATCACGCTTGACACAATAATGGATTCACCAGCGCAATTAATGTCTGTGGCATGGCCGGCATGGACTTCAAGTCTGCTAACATTATGCAAATTCTGAGACCTAGACATAATAAAATAAAGGATTAATGATTGAATTTAATGTGATGGTAATTTCATTATGTTGTTTAAGAGTCATGTGAGTTAAAACGAATTTCGAAATTATGTAGTAAGTCGTAAAATTCAAATTGTTTGTTCCCTTCAAAGGCTATTTATATTTTATAAATGCAAATTCAATTTATATTATTTGTAGTATTATAGTAGGAACAAATTTTAGATAGGGGTTGTGTTTTATTTCTAACAATTTGATTTTTTTTTTCTTAGGAAAGTATTTGTTTCGTTACTACAAGATTTTTAATTATCAGTACACATTAGTTTGTTAAATACTTTATTTTAGTAATGTTTTAAGACGGTGCAATGACAGTAATAATTCTAATTACAATCCCACTGGATCCCACTGCTGGGCAAAGGCCTTCCTTCCCTTATTCCATTCACCCCGGGGTGTATGGCTTCTATCGGCCAGTTAGTAGAGTAGTCGTCGAGTTTGTCCCGTTATCTCTGCTTGGGGCGACCACGAGGCCGCTTAACGCCTTGTGGGACCCACCCAGTGGTAATCTTAGCCCACAATTCTTTCGGCATACGGCACACATGACCTACCCAGCAGGCTGAAATTGGTCTCAAACTGTCAACAAAACGATTGCGTAGGTATCTTTGTCGCGTTCGGTCTCATTGAGATGAGAGTGAAAGAGCTACTTGCGTAGTCACTGAACGTCATATTTGAGAGTTTGAGACCGATTTTGGTCGCTATCAAAGATAGACAATTAAGGGGCAGTTTCACTTCAGCTTTTTGGTTGACAATGGCGATTTTTGTATTCGAGTGTAGTATCGTTTCGAATTAAGTCTGTTAGTTTTACCTACTCTCAAAATGCACAGTAATAATTATTATTGAAATATGGTACTTAACAATATGTATTTTTTATTGCATCGACATAAAATAAAACACCTTGACATAATAAAATAAGTCATCAAGAAGGATACCCTTGTCCTTAACTTGTTTAATTATTATAATATAGGGACAAGTCTTCTTCGCAGTAAAAAACACATAAAACCGTATAGCCTTAAGCTTTAATGTATGTGGCAGTTATATAAATTAAGTAAATAAACACTTTAGAGCCGAATCGTGATTTTAATAAATAGGGGTAAATATTTTGTAAACTTGGCAATATTGGAATCGTTTCAAACATATTGTATTTTTAAAAGCTTTTCGCGGAGTTTAACTTGCAATATGAGTAAAGTAAAGCATGTACCTACAGTAAAGTAATTTTCTAAAAAAAAAAAATGGTGAGTGAGTGACCGGACTAAATTTCAATTCATATAAATATTCTATAGTAGAAAAGATGGATGGACTGGACTGTGAATGCAGATATGTGTGTGAAAGGAGTGAGCACTGAGATGACGAGTGATAGAATGAAGTGGAAGAGGGAAACATGTTGTGCCGACCCCACCTAGTGGGATAAGGGCAGGGAGATGATAATGATGATGATAAATATTCTATAGTCTGGGTTTTCCGCATTTCTCAATGTCTTAGGTAACTTTAATTTATTTTCACCCTTAAAGAACCTTACTTGGAAAAATATTACGATTAAAATAAATACATATTCATCTAAGGATCGATGCAAACGATTTATAGATAGCTCAACTGATCCAAGTCACTGCTAGTCAGGAGTGTGCCCAAGATGCTTACAGCATTACCACGTTGAACTTATTAGACTATAATATATTTTTGTCTTAATAGATACATTCGCACAGACAATTAATAAATACACTGGGAATATTCTACATTGTCTTATTACTAAACTTTTTACTTAAGATACGACGATTAGATAACAAGGGTAGTGGAATGGAAGCAGTAGTTGAAATGCGTTGCATACAACTCCATTGTTTGCTTAATTATTCGCAAATTAAATCGTACCATTTAATATTCAATCACAATTAGCATAGTGTAATAATGTAATTAGTTTCTTCGATTGTGATGATAAAAAGATTGGTATGATCAAACAATGAAGTGAGCAGTGCGATCTATTACAATTACAAGCACTTATTAATTAATTTTTATTCACAATAGACAAAGAAAAACCGAACCAGGAACATCGTGTCCCCAAGTGAAGACGAGCAAGAAGCACTGTTCCCAATGTCGAAATTCGAAGTCGAACAAGCTAAAAGATTTGGGAATCGTAGTATCACAGAATTAAAATGGATCCGTATACCTAACGTGTGCAACATTTAGACTCTAGCTAGAGATATATCTTGATAGGTCGCTTGATAACTAAAGCATACGTTAGAGCAGTTTAACAGATCGAGAAATCTGGTTTCCCGACTCTCGATGTATCACAGAAGTACAATGG